>SJYO01020080.1:111634794-112337975 GCA_006410555.1 Capra ibex | reverse complement strand
CACACACACACACTCCCACACACACTCCCATACACACACACACAAACACACACACACACTCCCACACGTACACACTCCCACACATACTCCCACACACACACACACTCCCACACACACTCCCATACACACACACACAAACACACACACACACTCCCACACACACATTCCCACACACACTCCCACACACACACACTCCCACACACACACACACACACACACACACACACCCACACACACACACTCCTACACACACACACTCCCACACACACTCCCATACACACACACACAAACACACACACACACTCCCACACGTACACACTCCCACACATACTCCCACACACACACACATTCCCACACACACACACTCCTACACACACACTCCCATACACACACACACAAACACACACACACACTCCCACACACACTCCTACACACACACACTCCCACACACACACACTCCCACACACACATACACACACACTCCCACCCCCGGTGTGTGTTACAGTATAGTCCACAAGGCTAAGGGTAGGACGGGGGAATAATCCGGGTCCGACTTGTCGACTCCAACTGCGCCGTCTTCGACCGGGAAGTCCAGGACACCGGTCTACCGGATGGACTCAGTCCACTCAAGTAGGAGATTCGACGTAGGGATTGACGGCGAGACCCTCCTGTTTTCCTTTCGGGTCACTGTCGTCCATCCCCTAGAGGCGACCAGTGATACAGCGTCCCTTCAGTGATCTTCAGGTAGGACGGTGAACCGAAGAGGTACCTGACATCCTCCGTCGTCGGTCGAAGGGGAATCGTTGGAGGGCCCCGAACCGGACTCGACCAGTCTGTCGACTCCCCCAGGACACGTCTCGACCCCCGTCGACGTACCGGGGACCGAGAGTCTTGAACCTCTGGTCCGACTCACCGTCGCTCCGGTGACCACACCCTCATTCCTTGTTCGTCGCCCCACGGGTGGGAAGGACCGTGCCTACGAAACTCTTTGGAGACCACGACGTCATTGAAAAGTTTGTTGAAACTGAGCAGGGGTCGGTGGAGGAAGGACCATTGTTGGAAGACGAGACCCAAGAGTAGAGACACCTCGTCCAGCTGGTCCTTCCGTCCTGACTCCCTTCCAACACCGACCCACTCCCCGGAGTCGAGACCGACACCCGTTTCCCGGTCCACCCTAGGGATGGGGACCACGAAGTGCCTCGCGTGTCTGAACCCCCTCATTTGTACCCGTCGACCACGTATACTCAATTGGAAGGAATCAGACCAATGACTTGGGACCCTCAGGAAGAGGAAGTGGAAGGTAGAATGACGTGTGTGTGACCATTACCTTAATTCGGGTCTCTACGAGGAGACCCTTGTCACAGGGTCTCGGTCGCCGAGGCGTCCGTCCGGATGGATACACCACCGTCTAGGTCTAGGTCTACCGTGCCTGTTAGAGGTCCAGTGACACCCGGAGGACCTCGTCCAGCGAGTGGTCGAGGAGCTCCGGTGAGAACTGACAGTGGACCCCTCACCCTCCCCACGCGATGTAGTCCCGAACTTGTTGACCTATAAGTATACGTTTTCTTACTTCGACCTGGGGAATGTAGTATGGTATATTTTTTAATTGAGTTTTTATTAGTCACTGGATTTATATTCTTGAATTTGGTATTTTGAGGATCTTCTTTTGTGTCCCCATTTAGTGGTACTGAAACCCAAACCGCTACCTAAGAATCTATACTACGATTTTAGTACCCTGTGTTTTCTTTTTTACCTAATTAACTCGATGTATTCTTATTTTTGGAGACACGTAGTTTCCTGTTATAATTCTGTCACTTTTCTATTGAATGTCTACCTTCTTTTTTAAACGTTTATTACATAGACTATTTCCAAATTATAGGTCTTATATGTTTCTTGAGTTGTTGTTGTTTTCGTTTGGGTTAAAATTTTACCCGGTTCCTACACTTGCATGTCAAGAGGTTTTTAAATCTACCGGTTATTTTTATATTTTTCTACAAATAGTAATCTGCGAAATTGGAGACTCGGTGGCCCCTTCAGATAGTAATCAGTGATCTCTTCACGTTTAGTTTTGATGTCACTCTATGATGGAGTGTGGGTGATCCTACTGACATCAAATTTTTTTCCATCCGTTAGTGTGTGTATGTGTGTTTCCGTTTTTACACTTCTTTAATCTTAGGGACATTTACATTTCGCTACGTCGACGACACCCTTTCAAACCATCAAGGAGTTTTTAAAGTTGTACCTTAATGGTACACTGAGTCGTTAAGATGAGGATCCATATATATGGGGGTTTTGTTTCTGTCTAGGAGTCTATGAACGAGTGGTTAGGAGGATCCCCGTTATAAGTGTTATCGGTCTTCCGTCTTTGTTACATTCACCGGTAGTCTCTACTTACCTATTGGTTCATACCAAATTGGTACGTTACTTTATAATGAGTAGGTACCCTCAACCACTACCTGTCCCTCCGGACCGCACGACACCAAGTACCCCAGCGTTTCTCAGCCTGTGCTGACTCGTTGACTTGACTTGACTTGACTACTTTTCCTTACTTCAAGAGAATGTACAACGTTGAACCTACTTGGAACTTTTGTACTACGATTCACTTTGTTCAGTCTGTGTTTTTCTGTGTCACATACTAAGGTGAATGTACTTTATGATCTATTTAAGTACCTCTATCATCTATCCAATAGGTAAGTAAAGACTACCGGTGAATGTAACAAAGATGGAATACCAATGACACTTATAACGGGGATGCTCCTAACCACTTGTTCATAGACTCCTAGGCAGAAACAAAAAACCCGGATATAAGGATCCTTGCCTTAATCTCCAACGGTCCCCGACCCTCCTCTCTCTTACCCCTCAGTAACCAATTACCCATGTTTCAAGGAGAAATCCGACTTAAACCTTCTTCCGCTATCACTGCTAGCATGTTGTGACCGTGACATTGATTACGTGACCTAACATGTGAATTTTTACTGAGTTTACCGTCTGAAATACAGTGTATATAAAATGATATTAAATCTTTCTTTCTTGTTCAATCCAAAAGGTCGTCCCCGGGAGTCCCAACCGTAACGACTTTCCGTCGGGACTAGTGAGAAAGATCTCTTCGTCCCTGTGGACCCCCGAATGAAGACGTCACCAACAGGTGTGGAGCCAGTCGGGGGTGACTCTAGGAGGACTGGACAAGAGAGGACCGTACAAAGGCTCCGAGAGGTCCTAGGTGGGAGACTGGTGTCCCTCTGGAGGTTCGGGGAGGGCACACGGGGGAACCAGTCGACGAGGTTGGCGTACCATGAACAAAAACAGGGGAAGGACCCAGATCTTGGTGTGAGTTGTGTAGCATCCGGGTGTACTATCAGACCGACTGAGAACTGAATTGGGTACCGAAGTCAAGACGCCTAAGACCAGGAAACCAGGGGTAAGTACGTGACGAGAGACCCGGACAGGTCGTCAGACAGATAGGGAAGACCTCCGACACTGTTGAATGGGGTGGGACGAGTCTGAAACCTACCGGAGCGAAAGGAAGGGATTAAGCGTCTTCTGGACCGGAGTCTGAGGCGTTCCGGGTCCGTGCCGAAGGAATGGTTATTCTGGAGGGAGGACGAGTCGGTCGGAGAGACATCCGGAGACCAGGCCCAGAGACGGAGTCGTCTCGGACGAGAAGGAAGGAGTTCGCCGCGGGAACGAACCGACACAAGACTGAAGAAGGAAGGATAGGACCCGCAGGGTAGGAGAGGACAGACGGCACAGAGAAGTTTTGTGGAGGGTCAGAGAGAGTGACCTGACGGGTGCAGATCGGAAGGAAGGAACGGTCCGAGGACACCCCAGAAGAGAGGTGAGGGAGGAGGAAGTGGGGGAGTAAACAGGGAGTCGGACGACCTCGGATCGACTCTGAAGGTCGGAAGGAGACTCGACGGGGGATGGTTCTTCATTCTTCCTGAAGTTACATCTTCTTACCTTTCCGGGGACACGATCGGAACGGACCGGTCTCACTTGTCGGGTACGACAACTGGTACGGACACGAAAGGTCTTGTGACTAGGAAGGTTAGAACGGACCGGAGTCCGCCTAGGTCCGGGAAACCTAGGGGTCGGACGGAAGGGGTTCTACTACGGGAGAGATCCCGAAGTCGAGAATTGACTTAGACTGCCGAGGGTTCCGTCCCAAAGACCGGGTTCCCAAAGAGAGGTCGGTCCTATGCCCAGGTCCGAACCGATACGTCGACGGGTCACCAGTAAAGGCGTCCGTGGTCTCGAGTGACGTAGGGTTGTTTGAGTAGTAGGGGACTGTGTGCGAGGACGAAGAAGCGAGGGACACGGCTCGTGGACGGGAGGTCAGCAGGTGATGGGTCGGGTCTCTGCCCGTTCGGGGAGAGGGGTAAAAGGGAAGTGACGTGTGTGTGACCCCTCCCCGGGGGAGAGACGGAGGTCGAGGAGAGACAAGAGTTACAGGGGCGGAGTAGGTCCCTACGGAGTAGGACGGACCTGTCGACCTACAGGAGGATGACTGCAGGGACGGAGCTTAGCCTGAGAGAACTAGGTTCGCGGATAGCAGTGAGTAGTCAAGTTGTTCGTTCCAAGGACTCATGGGTGGCACCCGAGTGGGGTCCCGTCAAAAAGATCCCGTTGTTACTCAAGGACCGAATGATCGGGTCCGCCGAGTGACACTGGAATCGTTACCAGGTCGAGGAGCCGAGGAGGTTAGTCTGAGAGACACCGCTCCGAGGACGGACTGAGGGTCCTCGGGCTACACAGGAATCACGAAGTCGCGAACATCGACGGGGTGGGGGTGGGGTCTACGCGGGTCCGGGTCTCCACACCTTCAAGTCGACGGGTACACGAGGTCCCCACTCCTACCGACCTCAGTGCACCCACGACCGTAAGCACCAGGAGGGGGTAGGAAAACGAGGGAGGCACGTACCCGACCCCGACTGTCCCGACCCGTTGTCGTTACGGGTTTACCCATCCACTCCTGTCTGTCCCGATTAGTCTCCTCAGATAGTTCCCCTACCCTGTTCCACATACCGGGTCCTACTCTCGTAGTCCTGACATTCACCCCACCCCCCTTACTCCACTCCACCGGACACAGGACCGGAAGACAGGGGGTAGGTGTGCGACACCTTTCCGTGAGTCCTGGTGGGTGGGCTCCCTGAGTCCTATGTGAATACTCCCAGCCCGTCTCTTAAACAGTGGGACCCAATCCTGTGAGGTTCGACAGAACTCCAACCCCCCGTGTGTCCGTCTCCCCGACCGAGAGGATGGACACTCCGTATCCACAGGTCGAAGAGTTTGACGGCGTCCAGGTCCCCGTACCTGAAGTCCGACCTCGTTAGGGTCCCCATCCGACCTTTGTGTCTCCCCGACCAGTCACCGACTCTGACCGGTCGTCCTGACGGACCTAGTCCGGAGGGACAGAAACACTCCTCGGTACTGACGGACTGGAAGTCGTACTGAGGATCTGACTTTGTGACGAGAGTTCTCGATCTAGAGGATCTTGTCAAGTAGAAACCCTTGATAGCGTTGAGGAGATCAGGAGACCCTCTAAGTGTCCCTGGGATTCCTCTGGGTCCTTCAGTCGTCATATCTCTGACGTGGAGTCACTTGAGTCATCGGGGTCCGTCTGACGCTATCTTAGGAAAGAGGGTGGTCCATCCAAAGACGTCTAAGAGACGATCGAAAAGGTCTTTGTCACGAGACACCCTTCCTAGGTCCGTTACGACGACCGGGGACTACGGGACCGATACCACGGGGCCCACCTACACGACGTCCCGTGAGACCCACAACCTTCTCCCGTACCACCAAGAACCGGTGAACCCGGAGGTACCCCACTCCACGTAGACCGTGGGTCAGTCCGAAGAAGGGAACGGACACTAGTCGACCTCTGACATACGTGGTACTCTTTCAATTCTCAAGACCGTTGTCCACGGATTCCATTCCACCCCCCGGGGGTCCCCTCCGACCCAGAGTCTTAGGGAGTGGATACGGGTCCGAAAGAGTCTCCCTCGGGTCTGTGTCCTGTCTGAGTCCATCGATGACGTCTTGGTTGACTAGTGACCAATCTCGTTGGGTTCCTACCTGTCCGTCGTTTGGGGACGGGGTCGGGTCTCTTCTCGGACCCGAAACCGACCCAGAAAGAATAAGTTCCGGGTCCGACTGGTTTCAGTCCGTTGGACCCACCCTCCAGTCCTTCCCTCACTCTCCTCCTACCTCGGTTTCCCCGTGACTAGGGGGTTGAGGTGCCCCAGTTGAGAGTAAGAGGTACAGTACTACCTCCTCCCCACTCACTCCCCACGAAACCCCCGGTGTCCTGTGCTGTCGTTCAGACCCTCCTCGTCTCCCTACCCCTTTCACGGACCACCCTGATGTGTGCCGGACCTTACCGACCGACTGCAGGGGGAGTGACCCTCAACGACTTAGGTCATCGGACCGGAGTTCGTACATAGACGCCCCATGGAACCCCTCACTTACTCTATCACCTAGTGCGCCATTCCAATCTCCACGAGACGAGGGACCTTCCCACGTTTCTCCCCCAGGAAACGTCCGTTCGTGTCTTGTCCCTATATTTTGGAGACGCGGGTCACGCCTCGACAAGGACACACATTGGGTGTGTAGGAGACTCCTGTCGGGGGAGATAAAAATCAAATTCGTCTTCTTATTAAATAATTTACAAAAATTCATTCATGTGTTCGATGTCCTCCTCGTCTCGTCGTTCGTGCCTCCGACGTGTCAGTCTTGGTCCCGACATTCAGTCTCACATTTTCTCAACCTCTGTCATAAAACCTCCGTCTCGACGACAAGGGTGGCTCTACCTACGTCACCGAAGGAACTACCCCTGTTCCACAGTGGTGATCGAGACCGAATTCGACGAGACGTTGGGAGGGTCCCGACCGTGACGTACACTCCGTGACGGTCGACCAATCCCTCGACCGGTAACAGGTCGGTGTCTCCTCTAGGGTCCGAGGTCAGTTCAAGTCGTAGTCCTCGTCCGGTGTACCTGGGAAGACGTACAGG
Organism: Capra ibex; assembly: GCA_006410555.1. Taxonomy (NCBI): domain Eukaryota; kingdom Metazoa; phylum Chordata; class Mammalia; order Artiodactyla; family Bovidae; genus Capra; species Capra ibex. The sequence goes on along the minus strand of SJYO01020080.1, from coordinate 112,330,967 downwards.
GGTGATTACGTCCGGGGAAGGACTATCCTGGTTTCGGAAAATGAAGGAAGAGTTCGAGTCTGACCGAAACCGGTGGAGACAGACGAGGAAGTCAGGGACGACTGGACGACGTCATCAGGAGTATACCCCGTTCCACCCCTCGGAGACTGTGCGGTCCTAGACTCCGATAAGGACAGGATTCTCTTCCGTCCCACACGCCACCCACCCGTTCGTCGCGTGTGAGATGAACTCCGACGTCGGAACGAGTCGTTGGGTCGAAGATGAAGGAAGGAAAAGACGAGGAGATGTTCCTGGTTCCGGAAGGGACCGAGGGGAGGAGGCTAACGGAGGTCGGAAGACAGGACGTGTCAGAATGAGTCTCCGAGGGTCACGGTAGTGCCGAGTGGCCAGAGTACGGTCTCGACCCTAAAGAGGGGAGACTAGTGAGTCTAGTGGAGTCTCGGTAGGACCCACCAGGTGGTACCCCGGGAGTGGGTCGACCCGAGAGTCTTCCCTACCCCTACGTCGTCGTCCGGGACGACTCGAGGGGGGAAGAGTCACAGGAGAGGGGGGCACCTGAGACCGAGGACGTGGAGACTGCTCCCGGTAGTGCCACTGGACTCACCTATACTTCACTGAATGTGCAAATTGGTCGAAGTCGAGACGTTTACTCCAGAGGGGACGGGGGTAAAGCTTCTTCCTACCGTAAAGATTTTACCCTGACTTTTGGGATAATAATCAAAACGGGAAAGAACCAAAGTAAAATGTTATAGACTTGTAATTTTTATGGGTATTACTAAATACGGAGTAATTTAAATGAAAAACTCTTCTAATACATTCTAAACTTATACTAAAACGTATTTATGTAAATTTTATGGTCACCGTAATTGATTTAATAAGATTAAAATTTCGTTTTGTTATCCTTCTTCATTGTTTGACATGATTCGGAATCTACGGTAGAACAGATGACTCCCCCTTTGACTCCGGGTCCCTTCCACAACGACGATAACGAGAACACAGACTGAGAAACACTGGGGTACCTGACTTCGCGTGTTCCGAGGAGACGGGAGGTGGTAGAGGGTTTCGAACGAGTTTAAGTTTACAGGTGACTCAGTCATTACGGTAGGTTGATAGAGTAGGAACAAGTGAAGGAAGAGGAGGACGGGAGTTAGAAAGGAACGTAGTCTCAGAAAAGGTCATAACCTCGAAGTCGAAATCATAGTCAGGAAGGTTATTTATTACTGACCAAACTAGAGAAGCAACAGGTTCCCTTAGAGTTCTCAGAAGAGGTCGTGGTGTTAGACTTTCGTAGTCAAGAAACCACGAGTCGGAAGAAATACCCTTCCACTCACTCCTTGTTTTAATTCTAAGCTTGTGTCCGACAGGTAGTGGGGAAGTCCTAAAGAAGGGGACAGAGTGAGACGACTAAGTGTACGGAGGATGGAATGTCTGTGAACGAAATTTTGAATTAAGTTAAGGCTTAAGACAAGATTACAAAGGATATTACCCGACGGAACAATAACCACCCCAAACACGAAGTCGAAACCCTAGTGTAGACCACACATTCGAAAAGTGAAGAGGTGGACACAGGTATCGTCTGTAACAGTCAGTTAGTACTATGAGAACAAAGGACTCGGGGCTCTACCGGGGTCTGTGGGTCGAGATTCCTCGACCTGACGAGGTCCCTCGGTAAAGGTTGACTGACGTCTAACCGAGTACTCCGATTGGGTTAGAGTCTTTTGTTGGGGTTCTTCCGAAACGTTGAATGGTACCCATAGAAAGGGAGGTCCGACGGCCCCAGAACACAAAGGTAAAAATAGTTGAACATTTGGATGTTATAGGGTTTCCAGTCCTCATCTCTGTGAAGTCTTCTTTGTCTTTCCGTTCGTGCCTACTGAGAGACACACCACCAAGACTGGGGAGTAGAAGTGAGAGGTAGAGTGTCATAAGAACGACAGTAGGGGTGGGTGGTGGTTTGATGACGATCCTTACAGGACCCGAAAGACCACTCTATACCTCCTGACTCTCGGTTACCCCCTACTGTTCTTTCTCAAGTCAGACACTCGTCTCTTTCTTAAAAGATCTTGTAGTTCCGAACCCTAATGAGTCGTCCGACCTGACCTCAGGGACAAGGACGGAGGTGTGACCTACAAGGACGGTAGAACCTGGTGTCGACCTCTAGGACTCCCACAGTCAGTTAAGTGTGACGGTCTACTAGAGTCCTCTTCTCAACGGGTGCTCGTCTGTACTTTCCCCTTTCTCCCCTTTATAAGGAGTCCTTCCAAGTTCCCGTTAGTTTAGATATTTACGTCCTGCTAATTCCGTCACACACGCACACACACACGCACACACACAATCAGCGAATCAGTACAGGCTGAGGAACGTTGGGGTGTCTGACATCGGGTGGTCCGAGGAGACAGGTACCTTAAGAGGTCCGTTCTTATGACCTCATCCATCACTATGTAAGGGAGGAGGTCCCCTAGAAGTACTGGGTCCCTAACTTGGACCCAGGGGACGTAATGTCCGTCTAAGAAATGGTAGACTCGGTGGTCCCTTCGGGTCATTCCGTCTTACCAGTGATTAACAGCAATCTGAGGTATTTGTTGTCCTCTATTAAAGAACGACTAAACTTTGGTCCAGTCCTTCTACCCCCAGGGACTACCTTGGTCCTCCTCGACCCCTATCCCCACGGTTCCCTTCAATAAGAAACGGGAACTTCCAGTAACAACCGACATTTATTTTTTTATCTTCCAACGTTTACATGTATCCAGTAAGACTCTTTGTCACCCGGAACAGAAAGAATGCAAGTATAAAACAAAGGTAGGTGTAAGAAGCCATCTCACTGTCCCCAAGTCTTATCATCGGTCTAAAAAACACATGAATGATAACGGACCGAACACGAAATAACTGACAGAGTGCATTGGAGTGTCGTTAGGAAACTCCCTGAAACTTAGTAAAAGGAGGAAAACATGTACTCCTTTAACTCATGTTTTCTCTCCAATTCGATGAACGGACTCCAGAGTGTCGACTCTAGACTTGGGCCGACCGGCTGAGGGTCCCGGACGGGAGGGGTAGAGGACCGACGACTCCGGACATCCTGGTCCGTCGACATCCCCTGGACGGGACGTCGAGGGGTGGGGGGTTCACCTGCACGTCACGGGGAGCCGGACCCGACAAGACGTCGGAGACAAGGAACCGACCTCAAAGGGGTCCGCGGACACATCGGGGTTCTACCTGTCTATATCCCATTCCTGGTACTTCCCTCGTCACCGCTGTAGCGTCCGGACCCAGACCCAGACACGCGTCTCGTGCCTTCCGTCGGTTCGTACCACCGATTCCCGTACCCGAAGTAAACCTGGTCCCAAGACTGGACGAAGGATTGACCCTCTGTCCGTCAATAGAGTGTAAAGACTCGGAAACGACTAGATTTTTCATCCCGATTATAACCACATATTGTTTCTCAATTTTTGGTTAACTCACATGTCACGAATACCTGTCGCGTACGGTGAAAAATCCGTCAGTTATGTGCCGCAGATTCTTGTTGTTTTAAGAACACTACTTTAAGCACAAATCGATTTACGGAACACACTGGGTTCTTGTCCCCAATAACTCACACCTCTTCTCTCACAGGGTCCCACTTCGACGGTACCGAGACGACCAAGGGACACACATCCGGGTCCAGTGAGAAGGAAGAGGGTCTTCAAAGGGGCCCAACCCGAGACCGGGAAGGTCGACGGGGTCGGGAGGCACGGCGAGGAGGTTTGTGTTGGTCGGGACATACGTGCATGCAAATCGATTCCTCTTGAAGAACTTGTCGACCCCGTACCGTAGGGCTCCCACCTGGAGGTGTCAGTCGACACAAGGACGTCTCCTTATCCTTCACTATAAGAGTCGGTTTGCGACGGTCTCTTCCCACGTTACAGAGTACTGTATACAAACTTGTTGTCGTGTGTTAACCAACATCTGGAAAGAAAACTTATACGTCTATTAAAACAAATGTTTTGGGGTTTCGTTCTTTATTCGTCTGTCAAAAGTTCAGACCCGTTCTACCTCATTTGTTGAAGGTGGCACAGAGAGGGTGAGTCACGTACCTTTCTTACTTATCTGACTGATAAACTCCTGTGAAGTTTCGTTTACTATCTTCCGTTTAACCCCTTCTCCTAATCTTAAATTTCGTAGTAGTTTAACCGTCTCAACTGGTAAGGGAAGGGGACACCGTAATGGATCTGACCTGAGTTTCCGTCTGGGTTTACGTGTTCCCGTGTCACCTACGTCTCTTTTTCACGAGGTTCTCTTCGAGCGAGAAAACCGAACACCTCACTCTTTCCTCCTGAGACTCTCAGTGTCACCTCCTTTGGGAGAACAAAAAGGGGAAAAAAGAAAGTAGAGGACTGAGTCGGGGTCCCTTTAAGACGACCATAGTCACGTCGGCACTCAAACCACCGGGTTGTCTGTGGATTCAGAAACATTCCCTCCACCAATGGTCACTTCGATACTAAGGGTTCTCACATCCCCTTTTATGAGTAACTAAAGAAAGGGAGAGAGACAAGAGGTGACCAACAAAGGTCTACGTCTGTGTCTCTACGTGGGTCTTCTCATCCTTTCGATTTCAGGGTTCTAAACCCCGACCTCCTGACCGTTCACCCCACATTTCTCCTCCCTTAGTTCTCTCGTTAAGGTATTTCAATGCCTACTTGAGGACTCCAGTGGAGATGCACTTACCTAGCGTAAGTGTGACACGTGCGCGAGTAGGATTTGTAATCTGGTGTCAGAAACGCTCGACTTGATGCCATATTTCGTTACGGAGCTAACCGGCGACGCGCCACGCACACGCCCCGTCTAGACCGTTTCCGATTTTAGGACAATGAGTCATATCTCCCTGGGACCTTTTATAGTTGAATTTTTCCTTGTCTTTTATTTGTCTACGATTGGGCTACCACTGTGTCTAAAACCTTAATAGTCGGTCTCTAAAATTTTGTCGGTACCATTGGTACGAGATTTTTCACTCCATTTAGCAGAACTTTATTTACTTTTCTACGTTTCACGATCGTTTTGAACCTTCTATTTTACTTCTTTGTTTTTAAACTCTTGGCTTTTTATGTTAATAAATTTTTTATGGACGTATATGAGTCATCGTTTTATCTCTACTGGTTTTTTTTTTTTTTTTTCTCAGTCACTTGAACTTCTCTCTCGTTATCTTAATGAGTTGTTCTTGTTGTCTTTCTTTGTCACTTGTCTTGGACACCCTACCATGGACTTCTAAATTGTGAGTTCAATGACTCTGAGGTCTTTATCTCTTCTTTATCACACTACGTCTTTTTATAAACTTCTTTATTACTGTCTTATTAGTTGTGTTGGTTCTCGACCAAGTAACTTTTTTTAGTCATTTTAACTATTTGGAGATTGATCTCACCGGTTTATTTTTCTCTGTCCTGTGTTTAGTCCTCAGTTCTGTGGTTATGTCCACTCTACTCCCAATAGTGATCTCTAGGGTACATATGATTTTCTTATTATTCCTCATCATATTTGTTGAGATATGTCCATTAAAGACGTTGACTTTACCTGGTAAAGGAACTTTCGATATTTGATGGTTTTGAGTGACTTCCTCAATATTGGACTTTAAAGGGTATACATAAAAATTTTGATTCGAACATCAAGCTTTAAAAAGTTTTTGTTTGTTTGTTTTTGGTTTGGTTTTGGTCCAGGTCTTCCAAAGTGACCGTTTAAGAATGTTTTGACAGTCATCAAAATTTTAAGTTAAGACGTGTTCTAGGAAGTCTTTTATCTTTTCGTCGTTTATGAAGTATACATAAAATACTCCAGTAGTAGTTAGACTAAGGGTTTGGTCTGTTTTTGTCATATTCTTTTCTTATGATATCTAGTATAGGGAACATTTGTATTTGTATTTTTAAGAGTTTTTTATAATCTTTTAATTTAGGTCGTCATATCACTTTCTTATTATATGGTGAAACCCTTACGTTCCAATCAAGTTATAAATTTTTTAGTCACTAACATTAAGTAGTATAATCGTCCGATTTCTTCTGGGTGTACTAGTATAGTTAACTATGTCTTTTTCGTAAACTGTTTTAAATTGTAGGTGAGTTGTTTGGAGAGTTCTTTGATCCTTATCTTCCTTCGAAGAATTAGACCTTTTCCCGTGGAAGGTTTTTGGATCTCGATTGACTTATAAATTACCACTTTTCACCTTTAGAAAGGGGGGTCCCTAAACCTTGTTCCGTACCCACCGGTGAGAGTGACAAGGATTACTTGTGACATGACTTCAAGACGGGCCACTTTATTATCTTTATTTTCTCTTTCTTTCTTTTCAGTATATCTAATGTTTATTTCTTCACTTTGAGGATAAGTGTCTGTACAGACAGATGTACCTTTTTAGGGTTCATTAGATATGTTCTTAAAGGATCTTGATTTTTCATTCAAATTCTTACCAGTGTCCTATGTTCCAGTCGTGGAGTTTTAGTTAATATAAATACAACTGTTATTTATAATCTTTAACTTAAAATTTTAATGATAGAGGGTTCCGAGGTTTTTTACTTTATCAATTCACATTTAGAATTATTTTTTTTCGTCCTTAAAATACGACTTTTGATTTTTAATACTAGTTTGGTTAATTTCGCCTGAATTTAAGTAACCTTTTCTGGAACCACGACCCTTTCTAACTTCCATCCTCCTCTTCCCCTACAGTCTCCTACTCTACCAACCTACCGTAGTGGCTAGACTACCTGTACTCAGACTCGTTCGAGGTCCTCAGCCACTACCTGTCCCTTCGGACCGTACGACGTCAGGTACCCCAGCGTTTCTCAGTCTGGAATGACTCCCTGACTTGGCTGACTGATTTACGTGTCCTTTTATACAATACAAGTACTTGACCTTCTGAGTTATAACAGTTCAACCGACGACGACGATGACGATTCAGTGCAGTCAGCACAGGCTGAGACACACTGGGGTATCTGCCGTCGGGTGGTCCGAGGCAGCAGGGACCCTAAGAGGTCCGTTCTTGTGACCTCACTCAACGGTAAAGGAAGTTCAACCGTTTAGAGGGATTTAAGTAGATATCTAAAGTACGCTAAAGTTAATTTGAGGAACCTCCTTAAAACATCTAACATTTATCTCCGGTCTACTAAGAGTTTAAATCCATCTTTCTATAACGTTGTTCTTTTTAGTTCAATTAAAACTCTTTTTCCTCTTGTGGTTACCTAAAATTCTACAAGATATTTCGATGTCATTAGTGTGTCACACTATAACTGTTTCACTATCTATATATCGAGTTACCTTGTATTATCTTAATTCTTTATCTGGGTGTGTTTATGCCGTTTAACTAAAAAATGTTTTCACGCTTCTGTTAGGTTAATCTTTTACCCATTTTATTACCTATAGAGTGGTTTATTCTTTAATTCCTACAAGTTGTACTAATTGGTAATCCTTTTACGTTTGACTTTCGTCTTACTCTATGATGTAGATAATCTTCTCGTTATTATTTTTTATTACTATTACGATATATGACTACTCCAACGTCTCTTAGATCTAGGGAGGGTCTACGACCACTCTGACATTTTACTACGTCGGTAAGACCTTTTATCAAATCGTCAAAGAATTTTTTGTTTGGTCCATGAATTGTATACTGAGTTGTTCATATGAAAACACGAAAATAGGGTCTCTTTACTTTGAGAAATGTAAGTGTGTCTTTGTACATGTGTTTACGAATATCTTCGAGATAAGTATTAATAGGGTTTGACCTTTGTAGATTTACAGGAAGTCACCCACTTACCTATTTGTGGAAAGTCATGTCGGTATAGTTCGCTATGAAGAGTTGTTGTGAGAATCCTCACTACCCTCCTACACTTAGATATGTCTCAGACATGGTCCCTTAAAACCCCCACTGTCTTGACGAAACATAAGACTAACACCAACCACTACAGTACTTAGACTCGTATTCAATTTTGTGTATCTTGACGTGTAGTCCTTTAGGTTATGAAATACGATTAAATTTAATTTTATTTTTAAATTTTTGTGGTTAGTTTGCGTTTTCATTTTCATCTTAATTTTGTCTTGAATACACTATGTCTTGCTACATTTTATCCACTGTTCCGTTTCGTCCTATTATTATTTGTACAAAAACATAGGACAAAGAAGTGAGCAGAAATGTAATGTACAATGACTTATATCAGTGTTCAGTAAACTTTACCGACGTATCATGAGATCAGATGTCTACCAAATATTAGTATTCTTCTTTAAAGAAAAACAACCTATAAATTCTAAAGGGTTTACCAGACGATAAATTTGTTACTACACTACTTGTAAGACTACAACAGATCAACGATTCAACACAGACTAAGAAGACACTGAGGTGTCTGACGTCGGGTGGTCCGAGGAGACAGGTCCCCTAATAGAGTCGTTCTTATGACCTCACCCGACGGTAAAGGAGGAGGTCCCCTAGAAGGATTGGGTCCTTTACTTGGACGTAGAGGACACAACCGTCCGTCTAAGAAATGGTGCCTCGGTGGTCCCTTTGGGTTTGTAAGACTGTGTGACGAAATGTGTGAGAGGTTTAGCCAAAGAAGTTTATTTGAGAATTTGTACATAACTTCCCATACCTCTAAAAATTCCGAAAACAATCTATAACCGTTTTAGAGGACTTACTAAAATACTAAGAGAGTTGTCACATTCTCTCACAGATGAAACGAGTAAGAAAGACACAAATCACCGTTTTAACCAATATTATGAAACATAAAGGAAGGTTTTTCTCCAGTAAATAAGGAAGGGTGTAAACCCGACCGGACTACTACACCAGACCGGTCAATCGTACTTTACTACGACACGTCCGAACCTTGGATACGGTTCGCTGAGACGACGAAGGTGAAGGTAAGAACCCTAAGGTCGGTGTCGACGACACATTGACGTGGATTGGATCGGACGCCTCCCGTTCTCTGGTGTCCCTCGTCTTGTCTCGGTAGAGTCCACTCCGGTGGGGCCTGGTCGACTAGAAGTCGGTCGGGAGGGTGACTGGTGTGTGTCACCACTCCGATCGGTTCTGGACGTTCGTCGGTCCACACCGAATCTGTTCTTGTGGGTCTGTTGGGCATTTGAACTCTCGACAATTTACAAAGTTCCTTGACTTAAAACCCCACCAAACATAACGTTTTTAAACTGTGAACTAACAGTAATTAGGGAATTCAAAAAATTTTTTTACTTATCACTGTAGAATGACAAAAACACATAAATAATTTAAAAGTCATATCATAAAAAGTATATAAACGGTAAAATTTGAATGAAACACTTAGCGAATAAAAGGATGACTACACCATAAAAAAAGGAATAACTAAAGTATTCTCGAGGTAAATCTTAGGAACGGACGATTTACACAAAAGTGTCTTATTGTTATGACTGAAAGAACACATCGAGTATTGGAACGAGACGTACAATTCCTATCATTAAGAATTTGTTCAAATTTTCTATGTTTCACCGGAGGTTCCCTAATGAAACTTCCCCAATTGTAAGTAAAACTGACATCAAAGATCGTGTAAGTGACCGTCTCTTTTAGTTGGACACTGAACTGTTAATCCTACAATTCACAAAGTCTCAAGTTTCGCAGTAAGTCGACACCAGTCTCCTATACGATGGTAGCGGTGCCGTCGTTTAATGTCGACACGCAGAAGGGTGTTACGGGGCCCCGTACCCAGATGAGTGGTGACGGAAAGGTGAAAGAGGGGGACTTGTGAGTCTCAACCAGAAGTTTCACCCACGGTTCGATATGAACGGGTGATCTACAAAACATTGTTTTTCCTAAACTCTTTTTACAGGTGAAGGAGGGGAAAACATCCAGCGTAGTGTGTTATTAGACTCTTCAAGACGTCTTCAGATGAACTGGGTCGTAATAAAGTAGTTTGTTTTAAACCTTTTACGACCCGACGTTGTCAGAGACCTTCATGTCTCTTCGACGTTTCGACTGGACTGATAACCAAACTTTCACTTTTATGAGTCAACACAAACTGAGAAACGCTGGGGTACCTGATATGTCAGGTACCTTAAGAGGTCCGGTCTTAGGACCTCACTCATCGACAAGGGAAGAGGTCCCTTAGAAGGTTTGGGTCCCTAGCTTGAGTTCAGAGGACGTAACGTCCTCCTAAGAAATGGTCGACTCGGTGGTCCCTTCGGGTTCTTATGACCTTACCCATCGGATAGGAAAGAGGTCCCCTAGAAGGGCTGGGTCCTTATACTTGACCCTAGAGGACGTAACATCCACCTAAGAAATGGTCGACTTGATGGTCCCGAGTTGTTGTTTGGAGGAAGGGTTTGAAGAGGATTGCAGGTCCATGAAGGTTGGTGAGGATAGGTCGGTACAGCGAGACAGTCTCTTACTCACTCGACTTTTAGCTTTGAGATATTCGGGAAAGGCTCCACCCACGACTCCACCAGAGGGTGACCCGTGAGCGGACCGACCTTCGAGGGGTCAGTCAGTGGGGAAGTGAGTAGGCAGTGGGAAAGAGTGGAGAGGGAAGGACGTGACGGAGTGGAGAGGGACCGTGGGGAAGGACCCTAGACTGTAAAAGGACTCCGGGGGAGGACCGAGACGGGGTTCACCACGACAATTAGCAGTGAGGGAACTTCTCTTATCGTTTCGAGGGCCGGAGGGACTACCCACAATAAGAGCGAGAGTAAGTATCCACACGTTCCCGTGAAGACCCTCCGAAGAGACGAGGTTTACCAGGACCTGGACCCGTGTGATAGGGGTCACTCGTCCCAACGTCATGGTGGGGCACGAAGGATTTCCACACTTCACGATTCTCAAACGGTTGATGTTGTAAGGAATGGTTTATTTTGAGAATTAAATTTCTTTGTAATTAAACGGTTACTATTTTTCACTTTATAGTAAACCTGTTTGAAATTTCACTCTAGGTCCGGGATCCATGTCAGTCTATGGTACTGTGATTAGAATCAGTGTTCATATGGGTTTCCTCCGGAAGGACCCTAAAGCCTAGTCGACGGGGTCTGAAAGAGTACAATGGCGAAGGGTCAAGGTGGTCGATAGTGGGTTTGTCGTAAAACACTTCGACTTTGAAACCGACAGAATCATTTTCGTATAATCACCAATAAAAGACGATGTGGACTCTTCACCAACGGTCTGGGACAAGGGTGGGGGTCTCTTCACCGCTGCGTCGACCGTCCGGATTCGTACAGGTGCTGGACGCCGGGACCCGGACGGAAGATGGGGTAGTCCTCTCAGGAGGGTGGACTGTCGAAGAGAGGTCCAGAGACACCCAAACTTAGTCCGAAACAGACTTCTGGATTAAACGAGACTTGTGGATTATGTCTCCACCGTTTGTCTAAAACACAACAAGTAATTGAGACTGACTAACCTTCACCGACGGACCTCGCGAATAGTTAATCGTTTCTGACAGTCCACACACGTACACATATACTTACACTCACACACATACGTATGTACGCACCCACATAAGAACACACACACGACCTCCCCCCACCATACCGTAAGTACAGTCTATAAACAGTAGTAACTGAATTCTACGAGGATTGAGAGAAGTATTGGCCGACAGTGGAAATGTTAGACCTAAGACACGGAAGTTTAAAAAGGACGTCATCTACTCAGTCTTTTAGTGTCGATTTCATAAAGATTTTTTCGGGTTGAGAATTTGTCGGGACCCGACCTACAACTCTCCAAAGACGGGTCTCACACCATCAGTCGTAATCACGTCCTTCACATTCGAGACTGTGGGACCCTTGTTATTCGACCGACTACTGCCCCTGTCAGGTCGAGACGTCTAGGACGTGGTCCATGTCAGACTGTGTCCCACCTTCGGGACTCGTCATCGAGATCAACACCCCACTGACGCTCACACGGTCTCGAGTCCCGGCTCCGGTCGCCCGTGGTCGGTCTTCCACACTAGTTCCGACAGAGGACGTCGGACTGACTGGGACCGAAGGTACCCCGAGAACTTTTGGGTCCCGGTGAGTACTAAGAAAGACGTCTTACCACGAGTTGTCCCTACAGGGTCCAGACCTTTGTGCCGTCAACCTCGGATCACGTCCAGACTAGTTTCTTCCGTGTCTGTCAGACGGACCTCTACTCCCATCCACTGGACCTTCCTCCGGAGTTGTCTTTAGACTAAACAGTTCTTATTGAAATCCCCGGACTCCAGTGACCCCGAGGATATTAGTGAGGGGAGAGTAAGTTGCGTGTCCGGACAGTGTCTACTTAGAACGTTTCTGGAGAAGGTGCACTTCTAGGTTCTAAGGGTACTAGTAAGACAGTGGACAACGTATTTCAATGGTGGGGGAGACGACCCTCGAGAAGGGGTCCCCGGCGCACTGGACGAGGAAGTAGTGGAGGGAATGAGTTTACAGTGGAGTCCCTACGGAAAGAGTTGGTGAGATAAAATTTAACAAGGGACACCATCGACGTACTACCGGGAATTTCTATAGGTACAGGATTAAGCCCTTGGACACTTACAATGGAAGATGCCGTTTCCCCTGAGACGTCTACGCCAAGTCAAGTCCTAGAGCACTATCTTTCCACTAGGACTAGTAGACCCACCCGGGTTACGGTAGTAGTCCTAATAATATTTTGTCTCGCCCTATCTTGATGAAATGTCTCTCTTACGTTACACTACTACCTTCGTCTCTGACCGCACTACGTCGGTGTTCAGGTGTTCACGGTCGTCGAAGATCTTCGGTCGTCTCAGTTCCTTTTCTAATAGTGGGTCTTGGAGGTTTTCCTTGGACTACGACTGGTTCTCTAACTAACCGGGTCACTCTGACCATACCCTAAACATCAGAGTCTTGACAACTTCTCTTATAACATCAACGATTCAGTACGGGCTGAGAAACACTGAGGGTACCTGACATCGGACGGTCCGAGGAGACAGGCACCCTAAAGGGTCCGTTCTTATGACCTTACCTAACGGTAAAGGAAGAGGTCCCCTAGAAGGTCTTGGTCCTTAACTTGGGTCCAGAGGACGTAATGTACACCTAAGAAATGGTGACTCGGTGGACTCTTCGGGTGACCTCTGTTATTCATGTAAACACAATTTGGTGACTCAAACTCTAATACACAGTGTCGTCGGTGGTCTTTACTTATGAGTCGACGTACTGAAGGGGGAGGTACGGGGAAGGACGAAATAAAAGAGGAGGTCGGAATAGACTGTGGAACGTAAAAAGATCAGTCCAAGTAGTCAAAGGAAGTGGTCCACAGTCGAATTGTCCCTCCCTTGGAACAGACAACACAAGAGACTACCTAGGGTTCACGATAGTAGGTCTCGACGAAAAACACTTTACTTACTTAGTCGTACTCACCCGTGAGACGGAGTCGGGGTCTCGTCCCGTCGGAGAGGGAGTGACACCAGGTCCGAAGGTATTCTGGACCTCCCAAGTAAGGTAGGGTTAGAAGTCACCTGGAATAGGTTCCGGTGGAGACCTTCGGAATCCAGGACCCTCCTCCGTACACTCACCGGGTGTTCTCGGTCCCATACTACATGTCCATTCCAGGACCATTGACCTTCCGGGGTAAAGTGATCAGGATAGGATGTCCAGACCGTCCTCGTGGGACCGACCCCTGGTGTCGTAGGAGTCGGAGTCGAAGGAGGAGACATCTGTCCCTATTATAGTGCTGGGGTGGTCCCCCATACCGGTCTTGGTTCGTTCTATTTATCAACGATTAAGTGTGAGTCACGACGTCAGGTAGTCCACCGTTTCTCATCCTGTACTGACTTGACTTAGGTGTGAGTGAAATCACTCCACAGTGAGTGAGAGCAAACCCCACTCGACGAACGACGGTCAGGTAAAGTCTCTTCACCCCCCGGGTCCGAACAGAAACATCACGAGTCTCCCCATTGTCCAACTCCACCCAGGTGACTCACTGGAACCCAAACAGGACCCCGGTAGCAGGGTCCTTAGGACGGGATTTACCTATGACTGGATCTGACGTTCTTCTTGATCGGTGAAGGACGACCCCTGAGTTCGACTGTCCGGAAAGAAGTGATAGACGGTCGTAGAAAGGAACCCCTACAACTCAATCGACCACAATGTCTCGTTAAGGGGCTCTTGGAGACTCAGGAGGTCCCGAAGGAGGAGTGACGGAAGACCTGTATTGGAATGTTCAATCCTGTACTCGCGACTCCCGTGGTCGCCACTGTAGAATCCGGGTTCAGATACTCTCGAGAGTCCGTGGTCCGGGAAGTTAGGTCTCGTCTTTCGGTGTCGACGTCCCTCCCCTCCACTAACTCACCCCCTCACCTGTAACCCACCCCGAGATTGGACCGGAGAGGAGGTCGACATCGACACTCGGTGGGACGGAGGTGGGACTTCACGAGAGTCTAGATCAGGGAACGTCTCAGTCGTCGTCTGCGGGAGCGGACGGGAGGGAAGACCCTCCTAGACAGGTCGTTTCACTCGTAAGGATTCCTTCCCGGGAGAGTTAGGGGTGACGACTCAATTTGAACAGGGTCCCACCTCCCGGGACAGGCCCGTCCGAGGCAGAGACCCCCTCTCCGGTCCCTTGACGGCACTGAGTCTTCCTCCCTCCCGGTCCGCCCCCCTCGGCCCAGGGTCCCACCGACATCTTCGACACGACACTCTCCTCTCTGTCGACTCCAGAACTTCCACCAACCCCACCACACCCCCGCCCCTATCACGACCCTTGTCTGATGAGGTCGAGACTGACAATGACCGGTACGTTAGAACCTGTCTTCTGGTGGAAAGATTCGGAACCAAATGAGTAGACATTTTACTCCTGCTATTCTCATGGCTAGTTTATACTGACAACACTCCGTATTGAGTGCACTCTTACTGGCACATACACCAGACCGTCCCACGGACCGTACTCCAATCGTGAGTCTCTTTCACTACTGTTGGTCCCACTACTACTACTGTCGTCGTCGAAGACACCGGGTTCCTGAAATAACGAGATAGGGTCCGTGTCGGTCGGAGAGTGACAAAGGGTACCCTACACCCCCTCCCTTCCCACGAGGTCGTAGAGGCCCCGTCTCTCCCGGGACGAGAGGTGTCAGACTCGAGACTGGGGTGAGAGAGACCGGTCCTGTCGTCTAGACCCGTGTGTCCTCGACCCTCTCTCCCCTGTCCATCACCGTCTTGGAATGGAACCAACAGCATCCTTCACTACTGGACCCAGACGACCCGTACGACGAAGAGGTGGTCCAAAGGACAACTTCCTTCTGTTCTCCCCGGACGTCACTGGTACCCCGGGTCCCATCCTACCTTAAAAGGGACCCGTCTCGTCTCTCAACGGTCCGACCCATAGTTGTGCTCACTTAGTCATCTTAGAATGTAGACTTGTGTCTCCGTTCACGGATCCTCGGGCGCATGTGTGTCGGAGAGTGAGAGTCACCCCCGATCGTCTCCAATCAAAGAGAAGGTTTTCGACCCGGACGGAGGGTACCCGGTTCACTGGTGGCGAGGACTGAAACCACGTCCGTCCGGTCAAAGGTATCGTGTCACACTCCGGAGGAACTAGAGGTGTGGAAAGATGCCTCGTCGGACCTTCCGAGAATAGAGTTAGTACCCGGGTACCGAAACTGACCAATTGAAAAACGGTTTCTGGGGTACCGGTCCACTCTGGGGCCCGAACTTGGGTTCAGAGGATTCAGACTTGAGTCGGAGGATGGAGAGAGACTCTCCTTACCTCTCATGGGACGAGGAGGAGATCGGAGCCTCAACCCCACGAACGTCAAACCAAGTTCAAGTGGTTGTAAACGTCCCGTGGACGGTACGTGACCGCTATAAGCACAGGGACCCTGTGTCTCGGTACGAGTCTCGGATCACCTCAGTCCGACGATACCTCTGTACGGGTCGAGGACGGTATCTGGTACCGTCCCACGGGGGACGGGGAGGGCATTCTACGTGGCGGAGGGGAGGTAGAGACGACGTGTACATACCGACGACACCACCAGACCAGAACGGGAACTTGGAGACGAAGTTTCCCCGTCCCTACTCTGATTCCTTCCCGGTGATGGTGGGGCTGGACGGTAGAAGAGGGGACCGGAGGACGACTCGACGTTTGTCCGACAACCCGGACAGGGACCTTCACTGGTGACCGTGTCCACGTTCGTACGGAGACCTCGTGACCGGGCTAAACCGAGACAAGTATACAGTAGCGAACATATGGATTGGTCTCGACGGTGAGTCGTAAAGGTACGACACCCGGTCCGTCTTCGGCCAGTACCACCCACCCACTGAGTGACTCGACCTGACCTAACGATAAGAGGAACGCCCCCACCCCAGAACGGGCCCCTTCGGGTGGGTGAGATCCGAAGAGACATCGTCCGGGTTGGTTGGTCCAGTCAATCGGGGTACTTCCGACTCCAACCAGTCAACCCGTTCCCAGTCCTGGTGACGCACACGGTTGAGTCCCACTTCGTCATACACGATCCGACCTCGAGGTCCGGTCTGGGTCCGCTTCTGTTTCTCCGGTGGAGGGCACCCGTGTCGACCGACATTAGAGGCGAGCCGACCTCCCACCTTCTTTGTCCTAGACCCTTCCCTTAGGAGTTCTTCCTACTAACCGACCGTAATCGACGACATTCCCATAAATATCAGTACCGACGCGTTGACCAAAGGGACACCGACACCCCGTAATCAGGGACACGACGATCCGTCTGAAGTCGGTCCTGGTTCCTTTCGTCGGTTAGTGTCGTCCCCTTCGGGCAACGACCCGTTCGACTTCCGAGTCGGGTTTGTGGACGACGAGCCTTTTCAAACCTCGTGAACCCGACGGGGGTGGGACGGTCGTGGAGTCGGTCTCCTCACGTACCCATCGTTCTCCCCCCTGGTTGTCGTACAAGTAGGTGTGAACACGTGGGAGATGGTTCATGTTCGGTCGTCGACGAAGGAAGAGTCCACTTTCGACAGGTCAAAGGTTCCGACCCGTGG
This sequence comes from Capra ibex, assembly GCA_006410555.1. NCBI lineage: Eukaryota > Metazoa > Chordata > Mammalia > Artiodactyla > Bovidae > Capra > Capra ibex. The sequence continues at coordinate 112,314,068 of SJYO01020080.1, read as the reverse complement.
TACGACCAGTGGTCCCGACCCACTGGACCCGTGGTCGTTCCGTTCATACATGGGTCCTGGAGTGGTAGTCTTTTGCGTCTTTCTTCGACATCAAAATTGAAGACGAACGTAAGTTCGTACAGTGAACTTTTTTATTTATTTTAAAGTGAACTTCAATTAAAATTTAATGTATACAACCGCCTCACCACCTTAGGAGAAAGGGTTCAAGTTCCGGAGATACGTCAGAGAGAGGTCGGGACGTAAATGGATTTTGAGAATCCACTAAAACGTTCTTGATGAATTTCGTAAGAGAAAGAATCGATCGTGGATCATGGGTGAAGTGTAGAAATTCTTCTCAGAACATTATCAATTGTATAGAAAAACACAAAACAATACAAAAAGGTGATTAGAAGGGGGTTTGGTCCTTGGGACTTTCTACCATTTTTCCCCTACTTAAGTCATATGAAGTTAGGAGAGGATTACATTCTTGTACGGGTTCTTCGGTATTCTACTTAAAGGTTGTTGAGTCCACTTCGTCCTCGACATCGTTTGTTTCTGCACCACAGGAAAAGGAGGATGTGTTGGGCGAACGGGAGGTGCGTGGGCGTGTGACCGCCCCGTGCGGACGAACGTACCCGACGATACACGAAGACTCCGACAGTCCAGAGAACCTCCAGACTAAGAAAAACATTAAGAGTACTTGGGTGTCGTGTCAAAACGATTGAATCGACAGGCAAATCCATCTCGGTCTTGACCACACAGAGGGTAGATAGACTACCAGGGTGGGGTACCTATTCCTTCTGTAACGTACGTACGTACGTACGGGTAGTCGGTCCTGAGACTCCTACCAGGGACCAACCCCCTCCCACAGAACTCCTACTCAATAGACGTACGTATCGGGTCCCCTGTGTCCGTTCGAGAGGTGGAGATCCCACGACTCTGAACCGACCCCACTTACCGTAATACTACGTCAGTAAGATTGCACCGGGGTCCTCCCGTCCGCAAGGACTGATAAGGTAAGTGCCCAAGTAGAGGTTGTTGACCTTGTGAAGGGTCTTGGTTCGTTAGTGACATGTGGAAATGACTCCTTTACTTACTTACTTAAGTGAAAATCTTCAAGCAGGAGAGGAAGACAATGACAGTCTTCCTACCGTCTTGCATCCACGAGTCAGAACAAGTAAACCCCAGAACAAAGAGGTAAACATCTCCCAGTACCCCCTACCCAGGAAGGGTGACCGTAAACTACTCAGTCAGTAGACTAGGACCCCGAGTCTATCGGCCCCAGACTGATTCAGGGGATGACCCCGAGACCCTCACCTCCAGAATAAGAACGATCTTAAGAGTGTACGGGGGTCACGTCAAGGTATCATAAACAGGTACCTCCGACCCGAATGCTTAGGTCTTCCCGGTCTTATTCCGGGTCACCTTACCAGGTACGTACCGTGACGGTCTCTTTAGGACCCGAACGTCCCACTGACTGCGGACCGTGGTACGTCTTCACCGAAACCTTCGACCCTAAAGAGAGTCTAGAATAACATAAGACCCAAGGTCCGGTCCTCGGTTTCTTGGGACCTGACCGTAGAAAGGTCCGGAACTCATTGTGGTGGGTTCCGTCCGGTGACAGAAGGGACAAATCTTTATAAAAATTTTCTACCTACGGGACGTATTGGACCCTTCGGGGAGGGGACCCCTGTGTGGGTTTAGGTGATAGGGTTTGCTACGGTTCCAAAAGAAATATCGAGTCGGTCACTTGTTTACCCACGAGTTCAACTATCGTAACGGGGGAGTTGTCGGAGGTCCTTTGACCCCCTGGACTACGGTTCCCCTTAGAAGGTCCCAGTACCACCGGGGTCTCCGGACCGACTCAGTGTGTTCGTCGGTGACAGACTCACCAATCTGTAGATCCGGTCAGTAGTTTGTTCACTTTGGGTTGTAAGTATCTGTAAAAAGTTACACAACTTAAGTTCTCTAACCTTTCTTTTATTTTACTTCTACTCTCTTAAATGGTGTATCTAGTAAAGGAAGATCAAAGACGGTAGAGGCCTAAGGCAAGGGCTGCGGAACTTCAGGACACTTCACTGTTTCTGGTCGTACTCCGGGAGACACCTTCCTTTGAGTCTGGTTCACATGGTTAACCCTTACCTAGACTCGATTTCCACCTTACACCGAGAAATCCCTAGACTCTCTCCGACGGGTGTTTACTCTTCTCGAGTCTCCTTACTTACTTTGGGAGATGTAAATTTTGTAATTTCTTTTGTAATGGTACCATCAAAAGTCCCGACCACCAACCAATAGTCCTAGTAAGTCCCTCTTAAAAGTGTTACCTCTACGGAGAAACAGTGCGGGTGCAAAGGTGACGTATTCATACCTTCGTAATAACACTTCTGTGGACGATCTAAGAAGTAGACGATCTTCTGTAAGTAAAACGGACGGATAAAGACACACACCACTTGGAAGAAGGTGAAACTCTCAGGATTCCATCCCACCCCTCATCCGTTTCTACCTTTCACTATCTAGAAATACCCTTGACTCTCACTGCCAACGGACGAGAGGGTCGGTGAACGTCGATCTCGTTCCTGGGACTCACCGGCTCCGTAGGCGACTCTACATAGACACAGAGTGAGACAGAGCCCTGGACCACTCCGTTGTCCCTTCCCTTACCTTCACCAAGAGAGAGAGAGAAAGACCGCCGCCGACCTTCACCACCGGTGTTCCAGTTCAAGGACCGTGTCTTGACAGCATATAAGACCGTCACGTTCGTCGACGTTATTTTAGTTCAACGACCGCACCTTCCTCGTAGCTCCCGAGGAACCACCGTCGTCTCCGGAGGAGTGGTCCGGTCAGGACGAGACGTCGGATACCGGTGCAAGGACCTTCGAGTCGGAGGTTATACTTAGAGGTCGGGAAAGGTGGTGAGACTCACAGGGGTTAGGAAAGAACTATGGGAAGAGAAGACGTCTCGAGAGGTATCAGTCGTAGACCCGGGATGGTGAGTCTTGGGAGTGACTGTGGGTCCCTCACCTTTCGTGTACAGGGTAACTGAGACCCCTCTTTAGGACTCCATAACTTCGAAAAAGTCTGGACCACGTCCGTCGAAATCCGATGGAGGAGATACCTCTTATACGTTGTCCTCAACTCCCGAAAGTCCTCACAAAGTCTCTTCGTACCGAGATTCCTTTACCGAACCTTTTACGATCCCGGGACGTCTTTTCCTTCTCCGTAGAGACGATGGAACGTCGGGTTATAGACCACGTGTGTGAGGTACGGAGGAACAGGGAGAATTAGAAAAGACGGTGTTCCTGTGACGTCTTTCGGTGGACGAGTGTGGGAGTCAGCCAGGAGACGGGTACTTTCATTGGTTCGAAGCGAGAGGACTGTCTCTCGTGTCTGGGAGGAAACATCTCGGCTCTCCTAAGGGACGGACCGTCCGGGACCTCGCCTCGTCTGGTCTCCTGTACTGTGTGAACCTTCTCCCCCTCCCCACACAAAACCTAAAAACACGTGGTCGTCCTCCGGAACCTTGTTCGACCAGAACAAGTCGTAAAGAGGAGGAACCGAACAGGGCTCCTCGCCCGGGTACACGACCGAATCGATCCCCAGAGGAATGTAGTGATGACAGGTCGCCCGGAACCTCTGGTACACGAGAGGGAGACGAGGTCGAGTATTGACAGACTAACAGTTATTTACTGTGCCAGAGAGACGAAGATATTACAAACCTTCTTTGAAGGTAGTCCTTTTATAAACCTCGTTGTATAGTCGTCTCTTCCGAGTCCTTTGTCCCCAGAAGAAAGAGACTCAGCACTAGTACTCACACTTCACGTAACCAGACCACAGTACATCCCAAACACGGGCCACAACCTGCGAAGTGACTCGTCAGGCGTAGTGACCACAGAGTCCCGGAAGAGATACAAGAGGTGGGAGAAAGATCACAGTCTTGGAAAACCTCTTTACACTAGTCTCGTCCTCTCCCTCCACCCCTGAGTACCCGACTGGACCTCGACACGGAACACCCCCCGGAGACCGGGAGACCTGGTGTCACGTACGTCATCACCCGTCGGTGTAAAGACAGTTCCTTCCGGACCACCGGAGACAGTTAAAGGAGTCATGTTTGTGGGATCCGTCCGGCACAGGGGAAGAGGGTCCCCGTCGAGACTCTTGTGGTCTTGGTTGCTTGGGTTTGTTGACGATCCGGAGTTTAGGGAGACCTCTGACCCACGGACAGCTGTAAGAGCCGAGAGGTGGTAGAGAAAAGAGAGGGGACGGACGGAGGGGACCTGTAGTGGTCCTCGATTCGCCGTCGACGTCGGACGCACCGGACCCCACCCCCACCCCCCGTCTCGGTAGGTACCGGGGCGACGATGGCGTCCCACCCACCTTTCGTGCATAAGTTACACGTGTCCCCGACACCCCTGTCTTCTCAACCCCTGTCTGAAGCTCCTTGTGACCTCGACCTTCCCTCTGCCCTCCGTCTTCAAAATGGAACTCCCGACACTTTGAAGTGAAGGTTTCTCGGTCCCGTGTCAGGCAGATCCCGTGGCGTGAGGTCCGAGGAGTTCTCGAGGACTCCCGAAGGAGTCTCTGTCCCTGACCCCCGAGGGTCTACAGACTCCCCGGCTAAATTGGAGATTATTATAGGAAAAGGTGAGAAGAGTGTAACAAAGGACAAGAGACCTCTCATGTCCCCGGTCCCAGGACGAAAGGTGTTGGTGAGACCCTTGTCAGCGAAATAAAGTGGTCATAGAGGAAGGTGCCTTTCAGATGTCCTGTTAATCTTAGTATCGATTCGGTTTCACCCCTCTCGTCGGTGGGGTCGGACACACGGAAAGTGTGGAACGTGCGGAAGATGACAACCTTCGACCCTCTCCCGAGTTCTTCACTCCGGTACTAAACGCGTTCCTGTGGTTCCTCCCGGGGTAGAGTCAAAGACCGAGTCATGTGCTTAAGGGGCCCCAGGGGACACGGGACGTTACACCGGGCACCCCTCGTCCGGAGCCCGTGCGTCCTAAGTCCGGACTCCGAGACCAGGAAAAGGAGGTCCCGTAGAAGGTTGGACTAGACGTGGGAAGTTTCTCACTGGTTCTCCTTTGACCGAGGGCCCCACTGCCTTCGTGGCGTCCGTACGTGCCCCTTCAGTTGGGCCCCGTTAGTGCCCCGATGCGCAACGGTGTCCTGCGGTCTCGGCGTCGCGCCTCCGCGTCGGTCGAAACCCCTCGTCAAGCCGGAGCGACTGGAGCAGGGCCCCCGCGGACCCCGCGGGGGGCCGCCCGTCCGGGACCCCGCTCCTCCAGCTCCCTGGCCCCCGGCCCCGCCGGGCTCGCGCCAAATGGAGGAGACGCGACGCCGCCGCGCGGGCCCAGGCGGCCGGCCAGTCTCACGCGCGGGACTCGCCGCGCGGCGAAGAGGCTCACGTGCTAGTCGTCGTACAGCTACCTGTGTCGCAACGACAGGAAGAAGTCGAGGTACCACGGGGGGCGAGGCCGGCCACGCGCCGCCGGCGAGCGCTCGGACGGACGCGACGTTTACCGGGCACGCGCGGCGACGGGACGCGCCCTCTGGCGCTCCCGCGCCCTCTCCCGCGAGGGGCGGCGGGCCGGCGCCGCGACGCAAAGCGACTGAGACGGTTTGAGCGGTAATCCCGGGCGGGCCCTCCCGCGATGGGAATACTTCGCCGAGATTCAGTGGAAACTTTCCTTTAGGGACCGGCAGGCGCGAGGCCTCGGAGGGAGGGGCGCGGGGAACGGAGGGCCGGTGACGGAGTAGGGCGTCAGGGGCCCCGGAGGGGCTCTATCAGGCGTCTTCTGGAGTCTTTCGGCGTCGTTTGTGTCTTTGGCGTGTCACGACAGTTGCCCCTCTTACTCACGTCATTTTCTCTTTGCCGTTCCCCCGAAGTCTAAGGTAACGTTCTACGCCGCTTTAACCGGCTCAAAACGGGAACCGCGGTGAGAAAGGGCTCACCCGAACCTCCAGCTGTCGAGGGAGGCAATCTCCCTCTACACATCCTACAACTCCAGTCCTGGGGACGGGGCAATACCGGGGTGTTCTTGAACCTTGAACGGGTGACCTGTAGTCGGATTGGCAGGAGAGACCGGACTACACTTTCAGAATTGTAGAGACATGGAAGATCTTCGGACCGAGATCGGGACAACCGTCTCCCCTCCCCCTCTCCTCCTCCGACCCATGTCCCTCGTCGGACGAACCCGGCGCCAGTCCCTCGACCTGGACTTCCGGGCAGATAAAAATCGCTCCGGCCCGGACGGGTCGGTCATCGTGGCGTCCCGAAACCGAGACCCTGAGTCCTCACAAATGTCGCGTAGATGAACCATCGGAAACCGTGACACCCGGATGGGCGGACCCCGGTCTGGGATTGAACTGAAAGGTGGTAATTCTTTATGGTACGTCGACCTCCGGAAACGAGACCCTGGGAGAAACGACACCTCAACTCACTGGGGTGGAACGTGGTACCGGGGACCTTCGAGGGGGTGGAGAACCTCCGTCTGAGCTGTCGTGTCCGGACCCAAGATGTGAACGACGGGGACAAGGGAACCTTTTCGGTGAAGGGGACGTAAACCAGTGGACACGGTACCCGTATTAAGTCTGGGAGTGGTCCGACGACACTGTCACTGTACGTCCACTTCACGGACTACGTAGCATTCACCAGAAGTTCACCATCGACAGTAAGAAGGGAGTAAGATTCCTACTCCTTTCCCTGTCCACTTCGCCGTTCAGTCATTATCTCGACCCGAGTGTGTCGACTTGGAGTCTGAGTCTTTGAGAAAGGGACAACTGACACCGAGTGTTACGGCCGTGGAGCAACGTAGTGACGGCGGGGGAACGGGTGACCCGTCGGTTACTTTCCTCGTCAGAGACCGAAGGTCGTCATGACTAACCTCCGAACTCTCCCGAGTCGTACCTTGGTCATTTCCACCGCTAAGGGTTCCGTCAAAGGAATATGTCCCTTGGGACAGGAAGGGACAGGACAGACATACACAAGTGCAAGTGTCTGTGTGTGTGTGTGTGTGTCTGTGCCGACCCTCCGACCGACTCAGTCTGCTGGTCCCTTCATTCTTGATACCAAATAAGTCGCAGTGAGGTAGGAACCCCGATTCAGGAAACTCCCACGTCTAGGGTCGTCTTCGACCGACCGACCCCTCCCGTCCCTCGACTTCGGGGGAGTGGTCTGTAACGTAAGAGTAAGGGTGTGAGTGAACGGACGACCCTCACAGTGGAAATCCTCGAGTGAGTGTCACTGAACGGAAGGTGGTATTGAACGGAAATATCTTCCCCCACTACTGGACCTCCACTCACCCCCTCACCGGTCAGACTCGAGGTGCTTCTGCCACACCCCGGGGGACGAAGAGATGCAATGGACTCTTATCTAAGAAACCCTATCCCGAAGAGGGGGAACCAAGCTACGTGTAAACCCCGTTCTCTTGAGAAACGACATCCCCCTACAGGACACGTAACATCCCATAAACCGTCGTAGGGACTCTAAATGGATGATCTACGGTCCTCGTGGGTGTAGGGTGAACTCTGTGGGTCTTGCAAAGATCTGTAACTGCATACAAAGAACCCTTTGTTTTTACGTCACTTTTGTGACCGTGTTTGGGCATTTTTATCTCCGGTGCAACGGAACTGACGAAACCCTCTACGACGACGAGGACCTAGAACTACGACGGGTTTGGGACCTGGATGAGACGTCTCCGAGGGTGTGTGTCGGGGGTCAGGTCGTCGACCGAAAGACTCCGGGTGTCTTGATGAAGGAAGGTCCTCGACCTCGTCTTTCTTCTCCACTCCACCCCACGGAAGGAGTGGGGTGGGAAGGGGATAGGGACCAGAGACCACTGGGTACGGAGATAGATCTCGGAGTAATCAAAACCCGGCTCTCCCTCTGTAGTTTCCCTTCTACCACACCTACTTCCGTAAACCTACATAGAACTTTCCCCTTCCCTTTCGTCCTCACTTCTGACTCCAGTACTCAATAGTCAGTCTCCCAGATAGAGATACGAATTTTAGGGGGAGGTCAACCAGGGTGTTGGTCTCCTTGTTTCTTGTCTGTGTCGGACACTAACTATAGGACCAGGTTGGAGGAAGACGTCTGGGCACGGAAGGAGGAGAGGACGGTTGGGTATGTACGACGTCGGTGCTGGTACAGTGACGAGGGGTTCGTGTAGACCGAACAGACGAAGGACCGAAACGAGGTGTAAGATCGGGGAGGTAGGACGGTGGTAGAACTTGTTGTACCCTAAGTTCCTGGAGACATAAAACTGGGTTGATTAATCAGATATGGGAACAGAATCCTAGACTGTTCGGTCCCCTATAGAGGTAAGATCCAGTCTTGAAATTAATAAACTTAGTGTTACTCAACCTTTAAAGTCCTAAGGCTTTCAGTTTCTCGTCAGTTTACTGACGTAAAACGGAAATAGGAACAGTACAAATTATGGGTCTGTGTAGGTCAACAGTGGATGTGACGAGAGTGGGGAAAGAACTTCCCCCTGAAGTAATCGACTTACCAAGACTCGGAACTCGACTAAAACGTTCTACCACCCCCTACCACCTACCCTCCTCCGAACGAGAACGGTCTTCTCTTACACGAGGTTGAGTATTATAACAAAAAGGAGTCTTTATTATCAAGGGGTCCCTGGTGGATTGAGAATGGAGAGATCCATAAGGTTCTCCGTTCAAAAGGGGAAAAGATATCTCTGGATTATCCGTTCGGTTGGGAACTTTCCGAGAATCGTCCGTTAGACATCTGTGTTGTACGGAAAGAGGTAACCATGTCACCTCTTCCCCGTGTGTCTCACCCTACTGAGTCACTTCTCGCCTCTGGTCCAGGGGTGGAGAATTGTGAGAGAGAAGGGACCTCTACCGTTTGGTAATGTACCCCCTATTCCGTAGAAAGGGTCTTTGAAAAAGATGTCGTCCACACTCAAAGAGGTCCTCAGAACTGGTCGGACCGAACCAAACAAAAGTAAAGATCCACAAATAAAAACGAAAATGAAGAAGGACTTTCTGGAGAAACCTGGAGGGACAGTTCATGTCAGAGCGGTAGGAAGTTCCGGACTGTGGTCGGAAGTGGAGGTGGTCCTTCGGAAGGACCAGTGAGATCGAGGACCTCGAGGATTTCTTACCGTCGAGAGACTACGAAGAGAAACACAGGTAAGGTTACCAATTGCATTGAACCTTCTAAAGGGGTCGAGACCAGGGTACGAGTAGTTTAAATCTTTTCGACAGTTAAGGGTGACCTCGTCAATACAGTCCTTTTACATACAAAGGTATGATGGAGGATCGTTCCACTGGAACCCGTTGTATGAATTGGAGAGACTAGAAGTCAAAAGGAGTAGACAGTTTACCCACTCCCACAACGACCCTAATTTACTTTATTTTACGAATCGTTATCGAATTAATTTGGATGTCGTCGACGGACGTAAGACCTGTCTGAGGTCAGACCAAGGACCAGACTCCTCCAAGAACACCTACACAAAGGTGTCAACCCTTCCCCTCCTCGTCTTCTTTAACCTCCGTAGAAACTGGGAGAGTTCCTCGTCTTTCAACGGAAGGGAGGACACAGTGACAAGAGCCAACGATAAGACGGTAACGTCTCTTTGAGTCACTTGGTGTCTTAGGTAAAAAACGTCTTGACTGTAGTCTAGACACGTCGTCTCACACCAAGCTGTGTTGAGAGGAAGGAAGGGTGGGGGACATGAGACACTTGTGAGACACTTAGGTGACCCTTCACGGAGACATAGTATAGGTAAAATACCTACTCTTTTGACTCCGAATCTCTGGTTTCCTCGGGATATGTCCCAGGGTGTTACAGAGTATGTATCGTTACTACGGGATTGGGAACTGTGGGATGGGACATACTGAGGTTTCGAGTACACGACTTTGTTGGGGGTGGGGACACTGGTAGTGTACAGATACTCAATTCTGACGGATGGTAGGATCTCTCCCCTTCGCGTCCCAGTAGTCGGACGTCCCCTCTACGAAAGTTGACAGAACTGCTTTTGTGGAACTCGGTCCCCGGGTTCTGTAGACAACTCCGAGAACCTTTTTAAGAGACTCGAGTTCGGGGATCAACCCGGAAACCGAGACACCGTAGAATCCCCTCTTGACCACCGCGACCGTCATCTGTTTTCAACCACCAACCCTCGTAAGACGTCGGAGGTCCTCGTCACTTCCTACCTCTCCCTCCGTCTCCGTCCGGTAGACGTCTCAACAACTCCATACGACACCGCTCCTATCAATTTGACATTTCTTCTGAAATGTAAAGACGACCCAAACGGTACCCCTACGACGGGTCGCGTCCGTCGTAGAACAAGAACTCTGGATGATACACTTTACGGTAATACTAATTCACTTTGTCATTCGTATATTCCTCCCTCATGGTCAGGAGGATCTCTTCTCCCAGGTCCTTACGATACTCCACTTCGACTGGAGTCTTGTACCACGAACCCCCACTTACTCATCCGTCTCGGGGTCTTCTTCCTGCTCCTGAAAGGTCCGACTCCTCGTCGGACCCCCCCTACCCATCTCCTACTCCCTTCCCGACCTCCGCTTTCTTTACTGTGGAAAGACCTTCACTTTGAACCTGCCAGACCAACTCCGACACCATGTCCCTTCTCCCCAGTCTCTCCTCGGGTTCTCGTCTTCCCTAGTCTTTCCCCTCTGGACACGATCCACTCCGAGGACGACGGGTGGACTCGGTACTCCTGGTTACAGTCGTCCCTGTTCACTTGTTCCTGCCCCACCCGGACTACCCATCACCCACAGACCTCTCCCACGATCCATTCCCCTACTGTGATACTCTTCTAGTGACTCAGGGCGGGAACCCGACACCCTCCTTTCGTCATAGACCCTCACACCACGACTCACGGGTCCATTCCACGCGGACCCGAGTCTCACCCTCGTGATCGTCCCCGGTCTGCGACCACCGACTTGGTCCCCGGAGGTGAGGTCGAGTGAGGGATGTGTGTACACTGATGACGTCCACTCGTCCCGGAGGAGAGGACGTCTCGGGGTACCCCCACAGTCACTTTGTTCGGTAGGAAGATTTGAGAAGTCAAGTCAAGTCAAGTCAAAGAGTCAACACAGACTGAGACACTGGGGTACCTGACGTCGTGTGGTCCGGAGGGACAGGTAGTGGTCGAGGACCTCAAATGGATTTGAGTATAGGTAACTCAGTCACTACGGTTGGTTTGTAGATTAGGAGACAACAGGGGAAGAGGAGGACGGAAGTTAGAAAGGGTCGTAGTTTCAGAAAAGTTTACTCAGTGAAGAAAACGTAATCCACCGGTTTCATAACCTCAAAGTCGAAGTCGTAGTCAGGAAGGTTACTTATAAGTCCTGACTAAAGGAAATCCTACCTGACCAACCTAGAGGAACGTCAGGTTCCCCGAGAGATTTGAGAACGAGTAATAATTTTTAAATCCTTTACGGTCGTGATATATATCTTCTTTTATTTTGGTGGGTTAAGATAGTAGATCCCTATTAATGAAAATTTGTAAAACAATAAATCGTAAAGAAATCTGATGTTGTAAATTAATAATATTGTATATGTTGTTTGCGTACACATATGGGTATATATGTGTATGTGTATATTACACACGCACACGTACACACACAACGATTTAACGAAGTCAGCACGGACTGAGAAACGTTGGGGTGTCTGACATCGGGCGGTCCGAGGAGACAAGTACTCTAAGAGGTCCGTTCTTATGATCTCACCTAACGGTACGGGAGGAGGTCTTACACACACATATGAATAAACTTTTTATTTTGACCCTAGTGTAGTGTATTTCAAACCAGAGTACTAAAAAAACCAGAGTTGTGGTTTTTTATGTATAATAAGTGTGCATTACATATTAAATGATTTTTCATAAGTTTTTGGGTTAAATTTTCCGACGAAGTAATGGGTGATATGGATACACGGTATTAGATGAAAAGATAAAAGAACAACAAGTTGAAGATCAAACGAAACGTAGAAGCTGAAAATATTTATTATACAACTATTTATAGAAACACGAATATGGAATGTGGAAACTGCTGTAAAGACTAATAAAGAAATCTCATCTAAGATCCATCACCTTAATGACTCAGTTTCCAATACTGATAAAATTCCGAACTCTATCTATATAACAGGTTAGTGAAAGGTCTCGTTAGTACGGACAAATGTTACAATGACCGACACACACAAGTGGAACGACATCTGACGCTGTTCTCCACTTATGACAGTGACTCACTTGGAAACGGTACTATATTAGATACGCACCATTGATTAAAAGTAGAAATTTAATGGTGACCCTATCTTGTTATAAAAAATATATTTACATACACACACATACCCACAATTTAGTAATTTGGAGTACACCAAACATAAGAATCAAAGAAAAAAGGATGACTTTACCGTGTTCGTAAATTTATAATCAAACTTTTTTTTCTTATGAGAAGGTTTGATGGTTTCAGACCACTTCAGTACCGGAGACTCCCGGCCCGGTATCAGAAGGAGTAAGGACTCAGGGAGGATACACAGAACGTGTGTCTTCCACGAGTTATTTACAAACATAGTCTACCCCGTCTCACTGACGAGGGTCGGCCGTTCGGAAGAGGGAAATCGGACCTCCCATGGTCGGCAGGGTTCTGCCATCAAACTAGAAGACACGAAAGGAGTCTGGAAGTCCCCTACCTCCTCCTCCAATTTGCTCCTGTTCGTTGTGATTGCCGGGGAGGGGGCGACGACTGGCTTGGTAGACCTCGCGCCTAGACCCCTCTCGACCCAAGGGTGTCGCGACACGTCAGGGTGCGTCGGCGGGGGTGGGGTGGGGTGAGCCCTCGGTCTTGACACTGTAAAGACAAAGGTAGGAGTTCGGAAGGGCAGACAGAGAGGGGTCACCGGGCAGTCGGTAAGGGACCCAGTCATAAAGACAGGTGCCGTCGGAGTAGCGGACAGGGATAAAAAGACACACACCGAGTAAGGTTGGGGGAGAAGAACGCATATTACTACACGCGGACACCCTTCTTGGTGTAGGTTCAAGATCCATCAAATCTAAAACATCAGAAGTATGAGCGACCGCAAGAACCGGAAAAGGACACCTACCTATACTACTTTTAGTTAAACAGAGAGTGGTGGTGAAGGTTTTATAGAGTCCGGTACGGTTCTCTCCATAGGTCACCGTGTACTTTCGGGTACCTCTCTAATGGAGAAGTCGAAGTGGTTCACAAATAACGGCTCGATAACTTTACGGGGGACGCACAAGGAGCTCGGCGAAGAGAGAGACTACCTTCCCTCCGCTGGAGTGTGGATAAAAGTCCAAGTTTCAAGCAGGTGGGCGCAGCGGAAGAAGGCACGTCTTAAGACGTAAAATGAAGATACTTGAGTACAGTAGGAGCGAGATTGGGTTCCGACCCGACTGAGGAAAAACGGCAAAATGACTGTTTCTTTGTCTCCTCTTTCTTTAGACAAGTATACTAAAGGGGTCACGTGGTGACGACCGAAGATCTGCTCGGTCCCGAGTGTGGTTCGGAGGGTGTGAAGAGTAAGACACGGAAAATCGTCTTTTCCGTGTCCACAGAAAGGGTCGTCGTCCAACCTTGAACCGGGGGGGTGGGGGAGATAACCCCGGGTCTGAGACAAGGGTCACTATGTACAGGGACCCCTTCTCGGCCGTATCGACCACCACCCTCCGACAGACTACCCCACCGTCCCTCCATGGGTCTTTTGCCGAAACCTCATAGACTTGTTTTTCTGTACCTTTCAGTCTTGTCGGGAAACTAATAATGACCTCTGGGGACCCGTGACAACCCTCCTCCGACAACCGGTAGACGGGGTTCGTCCTGTCCGGGTCACCGGACCTAAGGTCCCCCGTGTTCCCTCGGTCAAAAGTCAGAGTCGCACCTGAGGTCGGAACGGAAAGGGACCCCCGTCTCGGAGATTATCCTCGGCACCCATAAAAATCAGAGTGTACACGCCCGGGTCTTGTTCCCCTCGACCTCCTCTTCTCGATTATTCGGTACCAGGAATAATTCAACCCTTCCTACTTCATTCCCCTCCCGGCCCTCGGACCACCTTGAAAACGTGTACGGAGTAAAAGTCTCACGAGAGAAAGGTATTAAGTACCTCTTTCTAACTCCAGTCCAACTAATACGTGTGGAGACCAATGTCTCCGGACTTTCACCCCGTCCGAGTGGAGGACGTCGGACGACCAGGGGAGGGGTGACCGGGCGAGACGGGAGACCCGTCGTCCACCCTACCTACAAGTTGAAACCCAGAACCGATAACTCCGACAGTACCACTCCCCAAAAGACTTCCTGGTCGAATCTTCGACTAAGGGCCATACTAGCAGCGTTGGAGTCCTTTATCAACTTACCATAGTCGATAATAGGACTAAAGGGTCCTAAACCTTTACTCCAAGTCTCTTCATGTCCGTGAACCCGTTCCGGTGTGCCAACCCTTCACCGTCTCGACCCTAAGTTTGAGTCACAGGACCTAGTTCCAAATAACACTAAAAGACTATGTAAGGTGAAAAGGGGTTTCCTGTCAGTCAGTACACATTTTGAGTACTAGGTAGACTAAATTGGTGTTCGTAAAAAAAAAAAGGGATACGGTTGAGACACAGTCCTTAAGTGGACGAGAACTCTTGACACCTGAACCATTCCTATTGTATTGTACTGAGAGTAGACTCAGAGTCCCTTGGTCATACGTTCGGACGAGACCTCTCCCCGTCGGACCCTTAACTCCAGTCGTTCAAAGGTCTGAGACCACAGGTCGTGCTCCTGTCAGTTTCGAGACGACTATGTCAGTCAGGAAAGAGATTTAGTAGAAGACTCCCACTCTGACCCCTGTTGTCGATCCCTCTCCTTTCACAGAGGTCAGAACCCAACGAACCTCAGATCCTGAATGTTTTACTCGTGAACCGTATTGACCTTACTTCCGGATGGACAGGGGACGAGGACAGTCGGTCCGGGAAGGAGGGTAAGGGGTGTAGACATACCAAATTCTCGTCTTCCTCTACCACTTTTGTACCTAAACCCTACTCTCGAAACGTTTGTGGAGGGACGGAGTTAGGTCTCCGTCGGCACCGTGTCCGGTGACAGGTAGACAAATGAGTCGGTGGTTAGAAAGGAAAATGTATGAAAAAACACAGATCGGTAGTGAGGTAGATGGGTGGGTAGACGAGCGTGCGAGTGGGTAGGCAGAGTGCATCGGTAAACAAGGGGGTAGAGAGGTAGAGATGGGTCTGTAGTGAAGAGTTAGGTAGACGATTGGGGTAGGGAGGTAGGTATGATACATTTCACATGGTGGGTGGAGGAGTAAGTGGATGGGAAGGTAGGGGTAGGGTAGTGGCTAAGGAAGTAAGGCAAACCTTGGTCTGCGACATAAGGTCCGGCACTCAGACCACACCACCCCTGTGTCTCTAGTTGCTCAGAGAGAGACTATCAACTGCTGGATCACACGTCTTGGTGAATACTTTCTTTGTCACCTTAAATTCTCCTAAGACGCTTTTCGTTGGTTTTCTTATGTCGACGTCTTATTCTTCTCTTTCCAGACCTCCTCCTAGTTGATTCCAAAAATCTAAGACGCGATCCCCCTTCTTTTTTTCTTTTTACTTCCTTCCTTCCTTCTTTTTTCCCTCCTTCTTTCTCCTCCCTTACACATAACTGATAGGTGACGTAAACTCTGGGACACAATTCACAAGGCAGTCAGAATTAATAAGGTTGTTGGATACCTCATCAATACACACGAAACCTCTACTGTTGACCCCGAGTCTGTCCCGTAGACAAGTTGTACTTATTTTGGGCTTCTCGTCCTGACCGAACTTATACGAACGATTGCGTCTCGTACTCTCACTCTCGAGTCAGGTCCTGTTAAACTGTCGAGCGAAACCCTGACAGAACGGAGTTCAACACGTGCACCTGTTCTTGGTGTCAGTCAACCGAGGACACCACGAGTCTTCCCCCAGTGCCCCCGTACGTGTCGATAACCTCAAACTAAGGTCCACCATGGTGAGACAAACTGCACCTCAACCTCAGAGGGAACCACCGACGTGGTCTAAATCCCAGGAGGACCCTCTAAGAACCGAGACCTGAGAGAGACGGTCCTATATCCGAGACCGGTCTGGACGTCCGGAAACACGTGGAGCCGACCAAGCAACAAGTCGAAACGGAATGAAAAGACCAGATTCTGAAAGAGGACCCCCACTTCTGGGTCATCTCCGGGTCCCTCCTCGGAAGGGTGTATAATCCCAAAGTCGGTCGAGGTCGGGGTCCGGGGAGACAGTGAGTCGTACACGTCAAAAGACGACTGTGTAGAGATGACCGTGAAAGACCTAGGTGTCGGTCAGGAGTGACAAACTACAGTGGGTACTAAAGGACTGACAACACTACTTAGAGATTCCTGGTGACCACCCGTTAGAGACAAGGGTCCGACCTCACAAGGGTTTATCAAGCAAGCCATCCACCAGGATCGTTGGCTCCCGAGATCACCGTTCAGTCCCACTCCCCCGGGACTCCAAAGGGTCCGTCTACGGAAGGTTGTCGACGTCTCGACCTCCCATCCCTTGTAGAGTCTCCGACCCACCCCTACCGTCACGATTAATCTCTAAGATTTTAATGTCTCCAGAGTAAACCGACTCGGGACGACGAAGGAGTTTGGTCATCCAGAAGAGGGACCTCAGATAGACAGACAACTCTTTGATGAACAACCCGGAAATGGATGAACGGGACCTCTCGTCCAGACACATGTCCTACGTTCACGGACCCATAGTCAGGGCCCGGGTCACCGAGCCCGGGTCGTGCGTCCCGACCCTTCCCCGCACACATCCGTCTCACCGATGAGTCTCGGGAAGGGGGTGATCGAGAGGGGAGACGTGGACGGTCGAGTCGACAGGAACGAGTGGTGCTTAGGGTCGGTCCTTCTCCCCCTTTGTACTCGGCCCGGACGAGGATGACGTAGGACGGTAAGACAGGAGGGCGATGGGGGCCGGTTTTCCCTGTCCTCCCCACGACCCCCGTCCTTCCCGTCCCACGTCCGAGTCGACGAAGACCCGACGTCGTCGCCCCCGAGGACTTACGTCTTCTTGGTGTTTTGGTTCCCGAAGGGAGACCTCGGTGGGTGCCGTCCCGGACGTGACCAGAGACCAAGGACCTGTAGACGCCCCGGGTAAGTCACATCTTCAGAGAGGACGGAGGGGAAGTGGAGGGACCCAGACCCCACCCCCGGGGACGGACCACGAAAGTACAAGTAGGATTTTTCCGGTGAACCCTCGAGTTCAGGGTCGTACCGGTCCGTTCACCCTCGGAGACAGAGGGGTAGACATGGACCCGTCACCAGTGCAGACGACGGGGTCTACCTTCTGTTCCACTGTACCACGGCCGACCCCGGGTAGTGTACGACGGTGCTCCCCACAGACACGTGTTCGGCACGTCGGACCGGGACTTGGACCGGCACTGGTGAAGGGCACTGGTGAAGTCCCCGTAGAGACGTTGGCCGTGTCCCCTCGAGGACGACACCCCCGGAGGCCTATCGTCCCACCTCCGTCCACGTGACGTAAGCACCTCCCGAGACGACACCCCTGCCCGGAAACCAAGCACAAAAGGTTCTCGTCGACGAAGGACGTGTCTCATCCCTGGGGAAAATCCGTCAAGACTCGTACACGTGTACACATTGCTCCGGCAAACCCAGGGGCGCCCACGACACCCTGGAATATCCCCAGGACGGGGAAGAGACCCGAACGCAAAGGAGCAGACCTGTTACCCCCACGCCTAAAGACGGACTGACACGTCCTCAGCACCGTGGGGTGGAGGGGACGGTGGTACCGTGTGACCCACTCCCCCGACACTGTGGGGAGGGGGGGTAGGTCACGTGTACAGAAGGAGTCAACAGAACTCCAGACGAGGTCCCTTCTTCTCCCCTGACCTCTCCTCTGTGACTTACCCGTTGCCCCCACACCCCCGGGACCGGAGAGTGGCCTGAGACTGCGAGAGACCCCAGTCGTCGTATCCCAACGAAGACCGGGGGGACGTCCAGACCCTCTCTACCCCATCCCCCGATATCTCACGTGGTGGGTCAGACCGAAGAGGAACAGAGGACGATTCCCTCCTCGGCCCCACCTCCGGAACTGATGTGGAGAGTCACTCTCCAGTCGACCGACCGTAGGTACCTCCTGGGGTTAGAGGGGCACGACGGGGACCCTTCTCGACCCTTTTCGGAGGACCCACGTTCGGGGACGGGGACGGGGTGAGGGACTCCGACCCGGAGACCGGGGTCTCACCGACAACGCGTTCGTCTCCGTCCTTGAACCGGAGCACGTCCCAATTGGTTCCGTCCGACTCGGACCCGACCCGGTCCGGAACCTAGAGTCACCACTGTCTCTGGACAAACACCGTCCTGTGAAACGTGAGGGGTCCACCAACGACTCTTCGACGGTACCTCCCTCCTCGGACGCACTACTGTGCCCGGAGTCCGGTTTCGGACTGTCGGTAGACGAGGTGGTGGTCCGACGTCCGGAGGTCCCTCCCTGTCCCGTCCCCTGTCCCTCCCTGTCTCTGGTCTGTACCTCTCTGGTTCTCCGTCTGTCTCTGTGTCTCAGTCCCCTCTATTCTCTGAGAATCTCTTCCTCCCTGTCTCTCTCCTTCTTTCTCGGTGTCCTGTCTCTCTATGAATCTCCTTTCCATAAGTCTCGCTCTCTGTGAGTCTCTCAGTCTCTTTGTCTTCCTGTCTCTGTCTCTACTCCCCTCTCTTGATCCTGTCTGTCTCCCTGCCTGTCTGTGTCTGTCCCTTGTTTTGCCTCCTCGGTTCTCCCGTTAGCTCTCTCTCCTCCCTCTCTTCTGTCTCCGCCTCTGTACCTCCTTGCTCTCTCCGTGTCCCTTAGTCTCTCTCCTTCCTTCTGCTCGTGCTTCTCTCTGTCTCTCTTTCCGGACCTGTGCCTAGTCCTCTCCCTCGCCCGACCCCGTCGTCCCGGCCTCAGCCCCCTGTCTGTCTACGGAGACCAGTCCGAGACCATCTTCCTCGCGGAAGTCCCCCTTCTTCAGTGTGAACCGGTCGCCAGGGGTCCAGGTCCCCGGACTGCTACCAAGAGTCTACAGTCATCCGACGTCTTAGTGACCCTCACGTAAGTTCAAGTTCACGACCCGGGTAGGGGACAGACTAAGTGACCGGTACCCCCTGGACCTTAGATGGAGAAGTCGTCCGAAAGGTCCTGTCAGACAACACCCCAGTGTGGTTCGTCAGTCTTCTTCGGTCCCCACCCGTGTAGAGGGGGAGGAGGGGGGAGGGAGGAGGGAACAGAGGAGTATGACTCCCCCACCGGACCCACCCGACTCGGTCCCGACCCTCCTGAGACTCCCTTGACAGACGAGTCTCGACCCCCGAAGGATGTAGAAAACAAAGTTGTTGGTCACTAGAGTCCTTCCCGATCCTCGGACAGATCAGAACCTGCCGTCTGACCCTCCGTGGAATCTCCAGAACTTAGTCGGGGCCGGTCAGACGACAACTCCTTCAAAGTACCGATCCGGTTCCGTTACCTCTATTCTCCCTGACAATTAAATAGTTCGAGGACGGGTCCGACATACGACTCGTAATAAAATAAAGTAGAAGAATTTGTCTCATCCCAAGTAGTGACTGAAGTGGAATCTCCATTTCTTTACTCCGGGTCTCTACTGTTCGTTGTACGGGTTCCAGTGTGTCGATCATTTGTCGTCTCGACCTACTCTTGGGAACAGACAGAATGGGATTTCGTGTACGAGTGAGGGCTGATAAGAGGACAAAGGTCATTACCGAGATAACGGAGAGTCCGACTCTAGGGTTTGAGTCGATGGAACCAAGGAAGGTGGAACAAGGGTGGGTAGGTCACAGGTTCCGGACGACTGCGGTCGGGGTTTTATCAGGAGAGTAGTAGTGACAGAAAAGGGTGATCTCACAGAGAAGGTGTAAGTCGGAAGCAAAGAGAACGCATAGATGGACCCGTCATATGAAGGTTGAGTTAAAGGGGGGACTTGAACACTGGATATGGGGACCTTCCCTCCCTCTGCAAAAATCCGTCGACAGAAAGATCCATGGGACCCTTTGTCTCGACCTCCGTCTAAGGAGACGACTGTGAAGACTCTCCTCTTCCCAACGCTAGGGTCCGTCGGACCACTCCCCCTTCCCGGGCTCCGTTGCTCGTCCCGTCCCACTCGTCCTCCCGCACACTCGCTCGTCGAGCTCCGGCCGGAGCCCTTCCTCTCGCACAAAGGAGTCCGTTTCCCCAAGAAAGGTCTCTTCTAAGTACCTTGTAAAAGGGAAGTTTCTCACACACACACACACACACACACACACCAACTTTCCCGTCTCTTAAGTGGATAGACGAGGAAGAACGGAAGATGAGGAGTGACCACTCTCGAGTGGAGTCTTCCGTGATTAATTGAAGGGACTTGAAGGTCCGACAATGGACCGAGGAGGACCCGTTGAACCCTGTGGGACTGACTCGAAACCTTGGCCCACAACGTCGGGAGTACTGTCTCGACACTGTCCGACACGGGTCGAGCCGGGAGGGGAACGGGGGACGGGGGTCCTTCCACGGTCGCAATCCTCTGCCGTACTTCCGTGGTCCCGGACCCGAGAGGAGACTTGTCGACACCTCATTCAAATTGTTGTTTTGTATGTGCCCATACCAATTCCAGCGTAAAATAAATCTTTATCCATCTACTACCCCTCCCTCCACCCTCGCCCCAAGTCCTACCGCTTGTCTACGTGGGCGTACCGACTCAGTACAGTTACATACCGTTTTTGGTGATATTATAACATTTCATTACTAGGAGGTTAATTTTATTTAATTAATTTTTTTTCTTGATCCATCTACACACAGATCTTCGTCGAGTGACGCAGAAAAAAAAAAAAAAAATCGAGTGACGCAGAATAAGGAGAGTGTGATGTGGTGTAAGTGTTGTGAGTTTGGTTGTAGTCTGCACACCCAAAAAAGTGTGACTCGCCAGGACTGTGATTGTCGGGCCTCGATCACACCTATTGCACCTAATTCCCGAGTCCGGGTACTTTGACGGGGGAGAGGGTGTTCTGATGGAGGGTGAGGTCTGTGGTTAGTTTTCAGGTCCAGGGGTCCAATAGGTGTGAAGACAGACTGAACCGACGTTTAACCTCCAAGGGTACTAGGGAGGCGTCCAAATTATGAAACGATCTCCCCGAGTGTCTTGGGTCCTTTCGTCAAATGAACGATGACATTCAAATAATGTCTCCCATTATACATGTCTGTTTGTCGGTCTAGTTCTCTTGGTGTCCTGTTCCAGACCTTCACAGGGGTCGTGTCGTCGAACATAGGGGCACCTCGACCGCACGTAGTGGGAGGACCGAAAGACTTAGGGCACGAAAACCCTACAAATACCTCCTGAGTAGTGTATTGGTACTATTTAACAATTGAGTAAAAGGTCGGGAAGAGGAGAGAGACCTCCTATTTTCCACCCGGACTTTCAAGGTTCGAAGATTAGCACCGAACCAGAAGGACCACCGGTCGGAGGTAGGACCTCGGGTGGGTCTCAGTGGAGTGACCGTGGGGATAGAAGGACAGTGGGTCTTACAGTGTTACCAAATTCCTCAGACACAGTCCTTGGTCGGAGTCTCTACTTTATAATCGCCCGTGACCCCCGTCTCTGATTATATATGTATTTAATAAAGTGTTGAACTGGTATACTATTTGGGTCGCCTTGTGGGTAGTAGACGAAGTGTCTATATACACGGAACACTGTGAAGGACCTTTCCCTGAGGGGCCGAGTTTACATCTCCAGTCGTTTGAAGTTCGAGGTCAGTGACCCGTCCCCGAATATCTCCCGGTGGTTGACGTGTGGGGTGAGGACGGTCTGGTGTCGGAAACAGACTGGGAGGACTACCTTCCCGGTCCCTGACCTTCACTCGAGGTCTCCAGGACCCCGACGTGGTACTCCGACGGGACGTTCCTCCTCTTACCACGGACAATTTTGTACATGTAGGTTCAAACGTGAAACACTTTGCCCACGAGACTGGGTAACGAAGAGTACGCGGTCAGTGCCCTCGCTCCTTCGGTACTTCGGGTACTGGCACCGGAGGGACAGACGGGTCGTTAGGTGGAGTCATAGTCCTCCTTCGACTCCTGACTCCTTCCGTCAGATCCATACTCGGTCGGTCCTGCCCTCCACAGTCCGTTGTGCACCGGGGACCTTCGACCCGACCGGGTTTCGACCCTCGTCTTCATTCTCCACCGTAATACTCGAGTGGTAGGAACTGGAAGTTTCCGTTCGGTTCTTGTTCAGGGCCTCGACGGTAAAAATCGTGTGCCAGTGAGTCCCAGAAGACTTACCGACAGACTAGACTCACCACAGTCAATTGCGAGTACTCTTTTAGTGAAGACAAAGAAGAGAATGGACCTTAGTTATCCAAAAGTCCATCTACCAGTGAATGTAGTGCGTCTAGAGGAGTGTCCACCTACGTGACAGACGAAACGGGAACCTGACCAACGAGGATTTGTCAGTTCACCTTACAATCAGCGAGTCAGTACAGACTGAGAAACGCTGGAGTGCCTGACATCGAATGGACCGAGGAGACAGGTACCTTAAGAGGTCTGTTTTTATGACCTCATCCAACGGCAAGTGAACAGGTCCCCATAGAAGGACTGGGTCCCTAACTTGGGTCCAGAGGACGTAACGTCCGTCTAAGAAATAGTAGATGAAGATTTATTCCGTGTTGAATAACGGTGTAAAGATAGTTCTCAGGTGACGGACGTGGAGGTAAAAGAGGAGGTGAAGGTAGTAGTAGAGGTGGGTATGGTGGGAGGTGATAGAGATGGTGGAGGTAGTGGAAGTGAGAGTGGAAGTGGTGGTTCTGTCAAACAGGATGTGGAGTCTCTGGGAGTTAAAAATTTAATCGTCTGAAGGTAGTCTCCACGTATGTGGTATCCTAGTCTTGTGGACAGGAAACACTTGAAAAGAACCCCAGGGTCAATCTGTAACGTGACCCCATTACAGGACCGAAGGGGTGAGTAGATAGGGACTACGAACACCGAGTGTATTACGTACACAGACCGTCACGGTATTACTGACTTTGAGACACCGGGACGAACGAGAAATCGACCAAAAGTGGCAGACCGACATGGTCCGACAACTGTCGACGATAGATTATCTGACTAGTAAAGGATACATCATACTTAGTAATTCACAAAAACGTATTGTGGTCACGACGGGTCCGATTGTCACTGAGTCAAGAACAATGAATAACTACTCCGACTTCCAATAAAGTCAGTACTATTTCTAGAATTCAAAAATAAGGTATCAAAGACTCCCTGATTTTACGGATTAACCTAGTTTCTAGAATCCATCATTATCCCAGACATTTACAATTTTTCTACCTTAGACACCCCGACCGTTTATTAAAGACTCGTGTTCATTCCCAAAAGTTGACAGAGGTTAGTCTATTAGGTTCATTTATACTTAAAACTCCGAGAGACTCGATACAATCTATCGTCAATACGTTCACAAAACGGAGGTTACACTTGTATGAGGAAGGTTAGGTGTGTGTCGGGTAGACTTGGATTTTAAATTTAAACCCATTTTTTAGTCAAGATTACACCCCTATAGACTAAACTATCTTCGTGAACCCTTTACGAGACCTCCTAGAATCTACCGGTATTACATTCAACTTCCATTGTCACTCCTGGTTACCCCTTTCACTCCGTCACCAAGTAGTAACATTTTATCAAGGAATTTGTCAGTAGGTACCTTTTCTCTACCACAACGACTCTTGTCGTCAATTAAGGGAGAAAGTGTAATCTCTTGTCACACCATCCGTTGTGGTACCAAACAAGATCCATTTAAGTGACGAGCATCGACTAACCACCCTTAGATTTGACAATATTTTGTAAATGTCTCGTTAAACCATTATGGATTATTACAACTTTATGTATACGTGGTACTGAGTCGAGTCTAGTACACCTTCAACAAATAATATCATCACAAACGTTTTGAATACTTGACCTTTCATAGGCACCATTCCTACCAACATATTTAGTACTATAGGAGGACGTAACCTTCAGACGTACTGTTAATGGTACCTACTTAATCTAGAAGTACCTTGACATACACATTTATAGATATTATGTTTTAACTCACTTACTTGATTTCAACCTTATAATATCACATTATATCGAATCTATATCAAAATTTTGTCAGTTTTGTTATACATAACAGGTGTCTATATATGAAGACACCATTTCAAATTTTTTACTCATCTTACACGACAAAAAACACCTATTACTAAGGAGACACCTCTCTCTCTTAACCTCTCCTACAGTATATATGGTAATGATATTATCAAATAGAAGAAATTTTATTTAGACTTCGTTTATATCTTTTTACAATTGGAAATAAGTGAGGGTCACCACTCGTGTACCCATCGACAATACTATACCCATAGTTGTCACGAAAAGACAAAAGTTTTATAAAATATTACTTTTATTATCTTTTTACTTTTCCTTTTGGTCCTCAGGTCACAAACACCTTCGTAAATTTGTCTCCAACATGTTCACAAACGACACATGCCATTTGTTTACGAAGGACGTCCTCCCACGACCCCCGACGTCCTTACGAAATTGTAGTCTTTTCCCAAACTTGTACTGAACACCCTACAGTGTTCACCACCCCAGTGGGTATAGAGACTCGGTCCAAGAAGTAGATTCTTTACCCACGACACTCGACACCCTCTGACACCACCTACGTCCACCCCTCGTACCTCAGTGCGTGTCACAATACTGAACCCGACCGGTCTCCAGAGGGAACCCTTGGAAGTCACTGTCGAATTTGTTACACATCGTACCTTGAAAATTTGTCTAAAACTTTCACCATAAGGACAGAGAAGTTCTTGGTGTCTTGGGCACGACATAACTTTTCCCCGCGTGTTTGAGACAATGATTTTTAGGTCTTTATTTAGGTATGTGGATACTAGTTAACTAAAAACTGTACCTAGAACCCTGTCAAACTACCCCTTTCTTATTATGAGTTGTTTGGTAGGACCCTGTTCACCTACAGATATACGTTTTCTTACTTCAACCTATGGACGGAGTGTAGTATTTACTTTCAATGGAATTCTCCATAGTATCTAAATTTACATCCTCGATTTTGATATTTTGAGAATCTTCTTTCGTCCACATATAGAAATACTGAAACCCAAATTAAAGAATCTATACTGTGGTTTCGGGACTGGTTAGTTTCTTTTTTTATCTCTACTTAACCTGAAGGACTTTTAGTTCTTACGAACACAACAGTTTCTGTGATAGTTCTTTCGAAAAATGTTGGGTGTTTTATCCTCTTTTATAAAAGTTTAGTATACAGAGTATTCCCTGTATATAGAACTTATATATTTCTTAAGAATATTGAGTGGGACCATTATTGTTCCTGTTGGGTTAATTTATTGTCCTTTTATTAAACTTATATATGAAAAGGTTTTTTCTATATACTACTAGGTATTCGTAGACTTTTCTACGAGTTGTAATAAACAGTAATCCCTTTACCTTTGATTTTAATGTTACTCTTACAATCCTACCGTTAATTGTTTCTATCTATGATTCATAACCGCTCATACACCTCTTCAACCTTATGCAACGGTCATCTTAAATTTTACCACGTCGACTTTCGTTAATCAAGGGATTTTTCAATTTGTGTCTCAATAATACTTTCACTTTCAGTGAGTCAACACAGACTGAGAAACGTTGGGTACTTGACATATTAGGTATCTTAAGAGATCCGGTCCTATGACCTCACCCATCGGAAAGGAAAGAGGTCCCATAGAAGGGTTGGGTCCCTAGTGTGGGTCCAGAAGACGTAACGTCCACCTAAGAAATAGTCGACTCGGTACTCCCTTCGGGTTCTTATGACCTCATCCATCGGATAGGGGAGACGTTCCCTAGAAGGGCTGGGTCCTTAACTTGGTCCAAGAGGACGTAACGTCCCCCTAAGAAATGGCTGACAAACGATGGGGTACCTGATATGTCAGGAACCTTAAGACATCCGGTCTTATTCACCCATCGGAAAGGGAAGAGGTCCCCTAGAAGGGTTGGGTCCCTCTCAATAGTATAGTACGTCTTTAAAATGAGTATCCATGTGTTGTGTTCTCTAAGTTTTGATAACAAGTATTCAAAGTCCTTCCCTCTAATCGGTTATATCACCTTATCTTTCTAGGAATCTTTCAAGTGGAGAAGAGTACCCGTGTGGTTTTAACGTTAATAACCGTCCAATTGGTAACCACTTTTTATGTATTTCTTCTTTGGTGTTACTCTACCCGTTCTCCTTAGCTCTATATCAGTTCAGGGTGTAAGGGTCTATCCGCTGGGTGTTTGTCCTCTTATGAATCTTAACGTCTCCAAGAGGGTTCCCTCACTCTCCAGACTCCAGGTGTAGTCATGAGAACAAGTCAGGTTACCAGGGACATGGTCCTTCCACTCGAAGGAGACTCCGTAACTTCCGATCTACTAGTTTCTTGAATCCTCTTCTTATCTGTATGTCTCCATCTTCAATTTTCTAAATTTGTTTCTCAATCTTTTACATTTCTTGTTGGTTTGTCTGCGACCATTCCGAGTGAAAACCTTTAGGGTGTCCCTATTCCCTTTATCTCTGAGACGGGATTTTCCCGTACGTGTTTTAGAGTGTACGAAATACTGGGTTCCGTCTTTGTCATTAAACCTTCCCAGTCTGGATGGACGACTGGAACCTGTTGGAGGGTCTCTCCGTCTTTGAAGTCGAGTAGTACCCCTGTATCTGCGACCACTGACGGTAATCCCCTCGAGTAAGACAGTATACCTGTGACTACGACCTTTCGTGACAAAACCTTAGGAGGGAAGTCGAATAATCGGGGTCCTGGGTCGGGACGAGACCGGTTGTCAGATATCGGTGGTCGAGACCCTACGGAGTCCGACTCGTTAATTAACCCGTATCTGTACCAGGGTGAGTGGTCGTTAGTCCGACGGACTTCTAGGATACTCGGATATCAACGGGGACCTGTATCGGGACGAGTGGTCTCCCGGGTCCTGGGTCGGTGTATGTGATTATAGTTTCGTGATGTGGGTCCTGGGGGTCCCGGGACGTCGGACTCTGGGACCCTGGGACAAGGGGGGTAATCACCCTTCCACTCACACACAATTCAGAGAGATCTACATGGACTGGGAAACTCTGGGAAACTCTGGGACACTTGATATCAGGTGGTCCGAGAAGACAGGTACCCCAAGAGGTCCGTTATTATGGCCTCACCCAACGGTACGGGAGGAGATCCCCTAGAACGTTTGGGTCCCTAACTTTGACGTAGAGAATAAACAGGAAGTAACCGTCCACCCAAGAACTGGTGATTACAGTGGATCTTTCGAGTTCGCTCTTTCATAGTCGGGGGGTTTGGAGACCCGGGGTCAGGGTGAGATAGGAATCTTAGTCGAAGTGGGTGGTCACCTACCTGTGGTCGGAGTTCTGTTGTCGTCGCGACATAGACCGTTTGGACCAGGTGGGTAGTTATCCGGTCTAGGACAGGACTCCGACCGACACGGGACCTGGACGGGTGGTCGTGCGGTTTTGTTCTAAATCCTGTGGGACCTGGGGCGTCGGTTGACACAGTCCTTGACGATAGACTGTGGTTGAGACTCTGGGGACCCGGGACGTTAGTCTGGGGTCCTGGACCGAGACGGACGGACATCCGACAGTGATCGGAGTCCTAGACCAAAATGGGTGTTCATCTACCCGTTGTCGGGACCCCAGAGAATCTGGGACTTAGATGGGTGGTGACTTGGTCGCGATCGAGACCCCGGGTGACCACAAAACGTCCGTCGGTGGAGTACTAGACCTGGGTGGTTGGTTACCATCCGTCCGAGGTGTGTTCCGTCCTGAACAATTGGTTGACCTGACCCCTGGTTATTTCGGATGGTCTGTCGGGTGTCATTAGTGGAGTAGTATTGTCTTCATGAGTGTGTCGGGTTGTGTCCAGTGGGGATCTCGTATATCGAGACGACTGTTCTTCTCTCACACGACGACCCTATGTAACCTACAGAGGATGTTTTCCAGTGGAAGAGGTTCCGACTCTTTACATTGTTTGGATGGTCTGTGTATTTTTATTTTTGTCGTTGAATCCATTTTACTCCACTGTCTCCTTACACAAAGTTTATTTCCTTGTTGTATTTTGGAGGATATCTTATTGATTCACTCTACCTCTATCCGTTTAAATAGGTCCTTTATCAGGTTTCATAACAACATTTGTACTAGTTTCTCGAATCTTCTTATCTACATGTCTCGATCTTCAGTCTTCAAAAATTGTTTCTCAATCTGTTATATTTCCTGTTAATTTGTCTCTACTCCTTATGTTATTGACTCTACTCTCTTGTACGATCTTTCTGAGATTTATTGTCTGATTTACTAAATCCCGTTACGTACTCACTCAACCCTCTGTCATCACTTTTAGTGACTACGACTCGTCTTTTTTCCTTTTTCTTTACTCCCGTCAAATTCTCTTGAGACTCTATTGTAGTTCGTATAATTATGGACTTCTTCCTTTTTCCTTGTTTTTTCTGAATATTTTTGTTGGGGGTTTGTTACTTGTTTTACTATTCTTGTATGTATAATTATTAATGAAATTTACATTTACCCGATTTACGATTTTGTTATGAACATATATACGGGAATATTCTCTGAGTGAAGTCTAGATTTCTGTGTGTGTCTGACTTTAACTCCACTGCCTTTTTCCATAAGGTACGTTTACCTTTAGTTTTCTTTCGGTTCCATTGGTGTGGATATAGTCTGTTCTATCTCAAAATTTGTTTCTGACAAAATTCTCTACTTCTTCCTGTAATGTATTACTAGTTCTCTAGTTAGGCTCCTCTATGTTGTTAATATTTGTATATACGTGGGTTGTATCCTTGTGGATTCATGTATTTCGTTTATAATTATCTGTATTTCCCTCTTCAACTGTCATTGTGTTATTATCATCCCCGGAATTATGAGACGAATGTAGTTACCTGTCCAGTAGGTCTGTCTTTCAGTCTCCTTGTGACCGGAATTTTATTATGTAATATGGTTACATGTAATATGATTAGATAATCATATGATTATATGATTATATATATATATCTTGTAAAATAGGGTTTCGTCGTTTTATGTAAGAAAAGTTCACGTGTACCTTGTAAGAGGTCCTGTCTAATGTATGATCCGGTGTTTTATGAACCACCTTTACATTTAACCACGTCGGTGACGCCTTTTGTCATACCTCTAAAAGGGGGTTTGATTTTTGTTTGATCGTATGATAGGTTGTTAAGGTGAGGACCCATATATAGACTTTTTTTTATGTTTCTGATTAAGTTTTTTCATAGTCAAGTCAAGTCAAGTCAGTGAGTCAGCACAGACTGAGAAACGTTGGGGTACTTAACATCGTACGGTCCGGAGGGACAGGTAGTCGTTGAGGACCTCAAGTGAGTCTGAGTACAGATAACTCAGTCACTACGGTAGGTCGGTAGAGTAGGAGACAGCAGGGGAAGAGGAGGACGGGGGTTAGGGAGGGTCGTAGTCTCAAAAAAGGTTACTCATTTGAGAAACGTACTCCACCGGTTTTATAACCTCAAAGTCGAAATCGTAGTCAGGAAGGTTACTTGTGGGTCCTAATTAGAGGAAATCCTACCTGACCAACCTAGAGGAACGTCAGGGTCCCTGAGCGTTCTCAGAAGAGGTTGTGGTGTCAAGTTTTCGTAGTTAAGAAGCCACGAGTCGAAAGAAGTGTCAGGTTGAAAGTGTAGGCATGTACTGGTTAACTTTTTGGTATTGGAACTGATCTGTCTGGAAACAACCGTTTCATTACAGAGACGAAAACTTATACGACAGATCCAACCAGTATTGAAAGGAAGGTTCCTCATTCGTAGAAAATTAAAGTACTGACGTTAGTGGTAGACGTCACTAAAACCTCGGAGGGTATTATTTCAGACTGTGACAAAGGTGACAAAGGGGTAGATAAACGGTACTTCACTACCCTGGTCTACGGTACTAGAAGCAAAAGACTTACAACTCGAAATTTGGTTGAAAAAGTGAGAGGAGAAAGTGAAAGTAGTCCTCCGAAAAATCAAGGAGAAGTGAAAGACGGTATTCCCACCACAGTAGACGTATAGACTCCAATAACTATAAAGAGGGTCGTTAGAACTAAGGTTGAACACGAAGTAGGTCGGGTCTCAAAGAGTACTACATGGGACGTATCTTCAAGTTATTCGTTCTACTATTATATGTTTGAACTGTATGAGGAAAAGGATAAACCTTGGTCAGACAACAAGGTACAGGTCAAGATTGACAACGAAGGACTGGACGTATATCCAAAGAGTTCTCCGTCCAATCCACCAGACCATAAGAGTAGAGAAAGTCTTAAAGGGTGTCAAATAACACTAGGCGTGTCGGTTTCCGAAACCGTATCAGTTATTCCGTCTGTATCTACAAAAAACTTTGAGAGAACGAAAAAAGTACTAGGTCGTCTACAACCGTTAAACTAGAGACCAAGGAGACGGAAAAGATTTTGGTCGGACTTGGTCCTTCAAGTTCCAAGTGTATAACGACTTCGGACCGAACCTCTTAAAACTCGTAATGAAATGATCACACACTCTACTCACGTTAACGTGCCATCAAACTCGTAAAAAACGGTAACGGAAAGAAACCCTAACCTTACTTTGACTGGAAAAGGTCAGAACACCGGTGACGACTCAAAAGGTTTAAACGACCGTATAACTCACGTCGTGAAAGTGTCGTAGTAGAAGGTCCTAAACTTTATCGAGTTGACCTTAAGGTAGTGGAGGTGATCGAAACAAGTATCACTACGGAAGATTACGGGTGAACTGACATATACCTAGGTTATAAGTATGGTCGTAACAAATGTCATCGGTTCTATAACTTCGTTGTTTTCACAGGTACTTGTCTACTTACCTATTTCCACAATATACATATATGTATTTTTTATTATCTTAAAAAGGTAAATACTGATTTATCCACCCAAACTTCCCATAATACGAATCACTTTATTCAGTCTCTTCCTGTTTATGACATGCTACAGTGAATATACACCTTAAATTTTTTATTTCGTTCGATAATTTATAATGTTTTTCCTTTATCTGAGTGTCTTTATCTCTTGTTTGATCACCAATGATCAATCCCCTTCCTTCCTCTTCCCCGTTCTATCTCCATCTCTTAATTCTCCCAGTCTGATGATACGTATTTTGTTTATTTCATGTCCCACAGGACGTGTCGTGTCCCTTATATTGACCTCAGATTAAATATTTTTATAACTTTGTGATAGACTTTGAATGTATTATAATATGTAGTTTAAATGGAGTTAATTTTCTAAAGTTTTGTTTCTGTTTCAAGTACACTTTTGCATATGAACCTACCAGTATCATCAAAATGAGTACCGTCAGTTTTTCACCCTTGTTGAGTTTATAAGTGATTGACTACTTACCTATTTATTCGACCCCATATAGGTAATGTCACCTTATAATAAATCCGTAGTTTTCTTTATCTCATAACTATGTATGTTGTACCCACTTTTTTAATACTATTCACTTTCTTCGGTCTCTATATTCAGGTGTAGAAGATATTAAAGTAAATATACGTTACTAGTGTTACCCGTTTATATATCTCTTTCTCTCATCTCACGAACGGTCTCCGACTCCCATCCCTCTGTACCCTTCTCTTACGATCAACCCTGTCCAAAAACCACTCCCCACTCCTTTTGTTCTCAGGACCTTAATCTGTCACCACTCGTAACGTGTTGGAACACTTACAACAATTTTATCAAAATGTCACATTAACATGTGAAAGTTTCCCACTTAATATATCCACTTAGTGTAGGGGATATCGTATCTTATATGTCTTATCTCAATATGCCCCTGAACATAGGGGATATCCTAATATAGGGGATATCTTATCTTATAATATAAGATAAGTAATTTTTTATCTTATTCTTTCACTCAGACAGACTCCTACCCCACCTGACACTCTTTAGTCCCTGCCCTCGACCTCCCCCTCTTTGGTCTAGGACACTATGACGAACTTAGGGGTATAGGCCAACACGGTCTTCCGTCTGATGGTACCTTACAAAGTCAATGTACTCGACTGTTTAAGAGACGAAGAATCCAGTCCCATCGAGTCCCAAAGACAGTGAATGGGGGTCCCACGGGTCCGACCGTGTGTACGGGAGACTGGAAGACCCTCGACCTGGGGAGGTCGTCGTGAGAAAAAAACCAAAGAAGAGACAATTGAACCCGTAGTACGAAGAAAGTGAAGTGTCGAAAGAGAGAGGGGGTAAAGGGAGTTCAAGGGGATTCTCACTGGGCGTAGACGATAAGAGAGAGGAACTTCGGGAAAGGGGAGTCGGACCCCGGGGACGGGGTGTAAGGGGTCGACGAGATGACGGGGGGACACCGGTAAGAGGACGTGTAGGACGGGAGGTAGCAGGACCAGGAGGGGTGAAGGTAGGTTCTCCCGAGACCCGAGAAGCCCACCGGGAGACTGGAGACGAGGACCGAAGGACCACCGGGGGTCGACCAGATGAGTGGGGACCTGTGGACGCGGAGGGGACTGAGGCCCGTTCCGGAAGTGAGACGAGGAAGAAGGACCCGTTGACGGAGGTGCGACGTCGGAGTGTCGAGCTAAGGAGTGTTGACCTGAGGGACAGTGGACCGGTGGAGAGGGACGAAGGACGTCAACGGTCGGTACGCCACGATCAAGGGGGGCTCGCAAGGGCCACAGGGACGAGAGAGACTTGGCGGTAGTGATACCGAGGGTCCAGCCGACCGAGGGTCCCCCAGAAACGGAGATCACAAGAGAGGAGGTCAAAGTGGAAAATGACGTTAGTGCGAATTTTGCGTGTAGACCCATACAGTGAGGGACGAGTTTGGGTGTACTCCAGTTCAGGATCGGAAGCCGGACCGTGACCCGGGACCCGTGGCCGGGGATAGACGAAGAGTCTGGACAAAGGACAGTAGGGACAAATATGAATTCGAGGAGGATGGGTCTTGACGGGACCTAACGTCACCCCTGGTGTGATGGGGTACAGTGAGATGTGTGATACAGGAGGTGGGGGAGTAGGGGAAGGGCTTTGTAAGAACGAGAAATACTAACCTGGTCTACTGTACAAAAATCTCTAAAAAAAAAAAAAACCTGTGACGTAGAGAGGTGGGAATGAGTCCGGTCCAGTGTCCGAGAAGGATCAAAGGTATTGAATAACCCTAAATAGATAAAGACACTCCGATAAACGTTGTGACAAGTTTACCAAAAATGTAAATACGTAGACACACGATGACCTTCCGTTCCGGTCTCGGAGCGTATCCGAAACGTAGCTGGTCTACGAGTCAGTCCCAAATTACTTTTTTGTCTAACTTGATCTTACCGATAACGAGACACAATCGGTGATGTACGGTCCGTGGGGAGATTCCTGAGAATTACATACTTAAGTAGATTTGAGGTGTTGTTGGAATACATCACCCGTAGTGTTGACGGGGGTAAAATGTCTACTCCTGTGACTCCGTGTTTACTCCGATGTATTGAACGGGTTTCAACTGTGTCGACCTAAGTTCGGATTGAAATCCCTGACCGGACATGAGTGGTGTCACACGACAAAGAAGTCGGGTCGACAGTAGGTAGGGACTGAAGGTGGGGTGTAGAGGATACGACCCTTACGGTCACGGGGTAGTGGACAAGGTGGAATGAGCCCTGGGTCGATTCTGGGATCGAAACGTGCACGAGTCGGGTGGGACTCGAGGGACCGGACTGTTACTTTAACGGAAACTGTGTACGACAAGTAACCTTGTTTCGAAACGTAGGGGTCTCGAGTAAGCCCCGGGTCTTGTTCAACGGAACGTTGGGGAGTTTCACTTAACCACTGGATGTCGAGGTGGGCTGTCTCCGGCAATTCTTTAAGGTGGTAGTTGTCAGTACGGAAGCCTTTACGTTAGAAAAAAAACACCCCTTAGACAAGCGAATGAGCTTTCCTTTTTCTCATCGGTAAAAGTACTGAGAGCAAATAAACCATACTAATATCAAGAGTAACACGACGATGAAGAATCGACATAGAATAAACTAGAGGGACGAAGGGACCTGTCTCAATTCCTGTCCAACCGGGGTTAAGTGACTTCTCTGTTGACTTGTAGTCGACGTGACCCATTACGACTCCGGGAGGGGTCGAGTGACACTGGACAAACGACCGAGATTCAAAGGTGAGTAAGGGTTACTAAGATTGTGAGAGACCGGTGTTTGGTTGGAGTCGACTCTTTCGGGACGAACATCCATAGTCACGTCGGGTCCCCGGACAGGGACCCCAATCCTGAACTTATATACTCAAACGTCCCGTGTTAAACCAAGTGTTGACATACATACGAAAAATTTTCATAAATAAATAAATAAAAACCGAGGTGGCCCAGAAGCAGCGTCCTACGTCCTATAACCAACGACGTGAGTCCTAGAGAGTAACACGACAGGTCCGAAAAGAACACCGTGCTTCCGAAGAGACATCAACCTCTCAAGTGCGAATGAACGGGGCTCCGTACGCCCTAAAATCGAGGGACTGGTCCCTAACTTGGGAACAGGGGACGTAACCTTTCGTCTAAGAATTGGTGACCTTGTGGTCCCTACAAAAATTTTCTCTTTTGACGGAACCATTAATGTTCGTGTCACCCATCGGAGTCCCTTTCACGATGAGTCTACACTGACCTACATCTCTACCTCAGAATTTCTCCACGACTCTATCTTACTCCACTAAGACCACTCAGGACTACACTGACTCACATCTCTACTTCAGAATTCCTTACAACCCTATCCTACTCCGACAAGACCACCCAGGACTACACTGACCTACATCTCTACCTCAGAAACTTCTCCATCGACTCTAGCTTACTCCGGTAAGACCACCCAGGACTAGACTATCCTGGTTACGGGAGTGTTCTCTCCTTCGTTATGGTCACTACATGAATGTACCCCCTTTCCGGTATACTCCTGGGTCGTCCCTCCACCGGTGGACGTTGGGTGTCTCTAACCGGAGTCCTCGTTATCTGGAACGGTTGTGAGACTACCACCTGAAATCGAAGGTCTTGACACTCTTTTATTTAAAAACACCAAATGTGGGGGGTGGGGACGGGGGTCAAAGACCGTAAAAAAGGACCGTCGGGATCCTTTGGTTAATATAAATAACAAATCAACGAGTTAACACAGGTCGAGAAACGTTGGCGGACCTGACATCGGGCGGTCCGAAGGGACAGGTACCTTAAAGGGTCCGTTCTTATGACCTCACCTAACGGTGAAGGAAGAGGTCCCCTAGGAAGATGGGGTCCTTAGTTTTGGTCCAGAGGACGTAACCGTCCGTCTAAGAAATAGTGACTCGGTGGTCCCTTCGGGTCGGCAAAACAATGTCAACAGACTTACGCGAAGAGAAGAGCCCTACTCCACTGACCCACCGTCTCTCCAGTCTCTGGTTGTTGGATCACCACCCTTCCTGGGGTCGGATACTTAGTCAGAGTGACTAATAGTGAACTGATCGACACATTGGTCTTCGGTCAATGAATTAGACAGATTTGGAGTCAAAGGAGGAAATACTTATTATATGTGTAATAAAATTTCGAGACGACTTAGGACACTGGTATATAAATGTAAGTCAAAAAGTTATCAGGATCAAAACAGCTGTGACAATTCGAACGGGTTTGCGACCGGTAACTCTTTGTCCGAGGTATTGAGTACGACTTCAGTGGGAAACTCCCCGACACGTGACAGGGTGTATGACTACTCCGTTCTCGAGACCCGTTACAGGTCAGACCCCATTGTTCGTCTGTACTGACTCGGAGTCAAAGGAGTAGACGCTCTACTCAGACACTTCTGTATCCTGACAAAGGAAGGGCGGGGGATTTACGGTAGTTAAGGGCTACCCTCTCCCATCTAAAGACCGAGTCACTACGATACTATAAGTACAAAGTCTGGCTCTCCCAGACGTCGGGGGATGGGTAGAGGAAGACAACTTTTCGAATTTATGTTTGCGGACAAACCAAGGAAACGTCCTGGCCCCGACCACCGAGCTGTTCCTCTAACGAGTTTCTCTAGGTTTTCTCCGACCTTGACGGTCGAGTGTCCTCTCCACCGTCCTCAAAATGTTCCTGAACTCGCTCACGGAAACTTTGAAAGACGATAAGTTCAGACAAATTTCGAGCGAAGACTTCGGACTATCGAAAGTTGAGCCCACAGAAGTAAGAAGAGAGGACGGGGCCCCCGACTCGGGTCTTCTCGAAACGTCCTGTCGCCGTGAACACTCACTCCGGGGTCCTGTCCACCGCGAACCCTGTCCTCGGACCCTTGTGCGCCCCCGCCCGGAGCCTCTTCCTCCTCCAAGTTCCTACCCCTCTCGACCATCCCCCTTCCCGTCCCTCCATCTGGGAGACCCCGGGTCCAGGACATGCTCCGGGAGACCAAAACTTCCGTCTTGTCCTTTCCTGTAGAAAACTCCGTCTATGGTACTTTTCCCCCGACTTCTCCCCCACCTTAATCGGAGGACACCGACATGTTTATTGTACAGGACGCGAGACACCGTGGAACATTTGACACTTCACTCCCTATCAATGGGACGGGGAAACCTCTACTGAGCGTTTGTGCACCGGTTGTCCTTGCGACCGGTTCGTGTCTGCCCTTCCGGTCTCCGACGACGTCCAGTTAATTCCTCCTCTGAAAGTAAAGCCCCATGTACACCGGGACCCTCCGGACAACCCCCCCGAAGGACCTCAGACTCAGTGTGCGTTTTCGTACCAGTAAAACTGTCCCTATTCCTGGTGTCGAAAGTAATCTAGGACTTTATTTATACTGGGAGTCTTCCAAGTCTTCGAGATTAAACCCCACTTTATGTCACTTATAATTCGATTCTGGACGAGCTTACGAAAAGTCACCCTCCCACCAGTACTACAATTCCGTCCTCTTCCACCCGAGACCCTTTGACCTCAAATAGGTAGTGAGGACCCCCTGTCACGAGGTACCTGGTCCCCGACTACGACCGAGACCCGGTCTTTATGGGGGTTCTCTTCCGTCCTGTGTGTGTTGTCATCAGAACCTGGTGGACAACCACTCTGTCCGTAAACTATACATACCAGAGACAGTCAAGGAATGGGACCCGGCTCACGGTGTCGGAATGAAATTTTGGCTTCTTTGTCCGAGTCTCTTCAATCTCTAAACGGGTTTCAGTGGGTCGAGCGTTCGTTTAGAACGATCTCATGGGTGGGTCGGGATGACCCGGGGAGTCGGGAGAGAGTTCGGAGAACATCCCCACCATTAGTCGGCTGGGTCGGTCGGTCATCGGAAAGCCCCCGGGTCCCACTGTAGAAAACCCTTCCTTAAGACACTCAGTACGGACTAGGACCCCGAGACTAGATTAGATTAGATTGAGGCTAATACGACTTATTTACCGGAAAGACTCAGTAGTCAACCAAAGTAAATTCTTGTCAAATTCTCTTAACCAAGGGTTTAGGAAAATAAAGACTCACGGGTACCTCCTAACTCAAGACCCCAGTTGACCAGTGAGACCCATAGAGAAACGATTTTGTCTACATTGACCCCTCACACCGACGTGAACATAACCTTTATCAAGTATAATCTGTGAGTCTCCTCGTTTAAACGTGATTCTCGACTTTTTAGTAGTAATTGATCTGTAAGACCAAGACCTTCAGTTGTCGTTTTCGAGACTTTTCTTCCCAAAACATCCCCCGAGTTCTCACCCACCCTTGTCGTCTCTCCCCTCGTTCGACACACTAAACAGGGAAGACTTAACGATGAAAATATAGAGATCTTATGGTAGTAATGATACATAAATGATTATTGACTGTGTTATACTTTATAAAAACTAGGAAGTGTGAAATTGGGTAAACAAGTAGGTCGGTAGGTAGACCGTGGTTCCTCAGGTAGGTCTTCTTACTACTACTTCTACTCTCACTTGCAAATATGACACGGTTGATATACACCGAAAGGTCCACCATGTCCCATTTCTTAGACGAACAGTTAGGTCCTCTGCGTTCTCTGAGTTCAAACTAGGGACCCGGTCCTTCTAGGAGACCTCATCCTTTACCGTCGGGTGAGGTTATAAGAACGGACCTTTTAAGATACCTGTCTCCTCGGACCTCCCGTCAGGTACCGTAGAGTTTCTCGACCTCTGCTGACTCCTGAGCGCGTACGTGACTCATCGCCCCGGGACAAATGAGTGAGTCAGAAATACTGTCGTGAACCTTTCTCCACGATGATAATTAGGGGTAAAATGTCTTCCCCTTTGACTCCCGCCTCTCTAATTCACTATGTAGATCCTACGAGTTCATCCGTCCTCACCCTCCTTCCTACCCTTGACCACCCATCCACAGACTGAACCGTAAACCCCACCGTCTCTCAGTGGATTCCCGAAACGTACCCCATGGAGCTCAAATGTCAATTTCACTGATGTCCAGACAAAAATTTGGAGACTTCTAACAATTTGACAATGTAGAGAGGGTGGAGACTGTCCAAAGTACCTAATTTTCCGATTCACCATGAGCAATCTTCGCCCCTTCCCTCATCTTCAAAAGACCGTGGCCTTTGATCGCCTACTGTGCAGAGGTGGTACTAACACCAAGATATAAAACGATTTCGTTTCTCTGGTACACACCAAAAGGAGTGGACTTTAAACTAATTTGAAAACTTTCACAATAAAATTGCAAAGCTAGGTATGAGAATTTCTTTTATCAAAACATAGATTCAGACTCATACTTCCATCTTAACATATGATCATTTTCATATGTTAAAGTCCCACCCTTTCCTGGACCCACTGTCCCAGGGTACGGGACAAAAGTACTCCTGTGTACCTATCCTGAACAAGTTTCAGTCTGTCGTTCTTAAACTGCATGTAGTCACCGTGGGGTGAGGTCATGAGAACGGACCTCTTAGGGTCCCTACGCCCTCGGACTGTCCGACGACAGATACCCCAACGTGTCTCAGTCTGTGCTGACTTCGTTGCGTCGTCGTCGTCGTCGTCGTCGTCGTCGTCGTCGTCGTCTTTGTTGGATCCAAAAAATACATTCCTTTTCACAATTTATTTTCTCTTCCCTTTAGTAAGAAAAAATTTTAACCCCATATAATAGTTGGGTTTGAGGTAGTCAATATTCACTATGTTTTTGGTTGAGTTCACTCGTTTGTTTTTATCTCTTATATAGGAAACGAATACATTTATTCTTCAGGACCTGAGACCAAAATCTGTACCCCCAGTTTACTATAGTAGTCCTGAGTCAGACCGAGAGTAGAACGAAAGGAGAAAGATACAAGTGAAGTAAAAGTACGTCCAAGAAGAGTGTTCAGTGATTTTACCAGGGTCGTGGAGGTACTACCGAGTATCGAAATATCCGAATCGTATATTCCTTGGACGAAGGGTGAAGGGTGGTAGTTGACGAGGTAGTGTAAGTGAATCTAACGGACCCAACCCCAGTGGATGAGAACGAACTGAATGGTGGTCGTCCCTCACGTCACGAGAGAAACCGACCGTACGAGCGTGACTGTAAGTCCTACCTGAGTCTGGGTGACGTTTGGTGTGACGGAGTCCCGGTGCCCCAATCGTCCGGGTCTTCTTTACTCACGTTCCGTCCGCTTTGTCGTCTACACGCGATGTTCAAAAGTACTCTCGTTTGATGAGATTCTGTTGAAAGTAAGAGTGAACCGAAAACGGTACCTTCCTTTACATCATAATTGACTCCGGTACTCTTCTCAATTCTTGTAGAAAACCTGACTCTCTTTTCATTTTTCGTGTGAGAGCACCTCTAGTCCCCGACCTTCGATCGGGGTTCGTCTACTATTCCGACGACCCTTCTCGAAATCCACGTTTCAACGAATCTCGGGGATCGTCACACGGGTACAGGGCCCTTGCACTTGAGTCACGACTGAACACTGACACCCGTCGACTAACGTGTAGGGGAGTCCCGGTGAGGATACACCGAGAGGAACGGGGGTGAGAAGAAGGGACTTATTGACCCCTGGTACGACAAGAACCGACGAACCTGTAAGGTTGATGTCTCTTTAGAGAGGTAAAATCGGTAAGAAGAGGGAGCCCCCAACCCCGGGTTCAGAAGGAAAAGTAGAGAAGGATACTGAGAAAACAGTTTATTAGATACGCCCTTCATAGAAATGACGAATTCGTGTCTAAGGAAGTAATTCGGGAGTAAAAGAAGGTGATAGATAAAGGTGAAAACGGAGTAATAGAGTTCTCTCAGGGAGGGAAAAGTAAATAGAGATCGGTATGGAGGACGAACGTGCTTCTACGAAATGGTG
The DNA here is from genome assembly GCA_006410555.1 of Capra ibex. Lineage (NCBI taxonomy): Eukaryota > Metazoa > Chordata > Mammalia > Artiodactyla > Bovidae > Capra > Capra ibex. The sequence goes on along the minus strand of SJYO01020080.1, from coordinate 112,273,781 downwards.
AAGTTTCTTATCTTTTCAGGGAGATTAAGTTACGTTAAAGACGTTTTGTAATTCAGGTCTCCGTCCCGACGCCACCGTCGGACTTCAGGTCCGGACCACAGGGACCCAAGAGACCGGGACCCGAGGAGACAACGAAGAGAGACGAAGAGATGTCAGAACACACGTGACCGTGCCACCGACGGTTGTCGTTGGACCTGTGTACAACACACAAGTACAAGTCGTTCTCTCGACCCTGCGAAGTAGGTGTCCTTCCTTCTTACAAGGAAGCCAAGTGGACTCGGTCGAATCCAGAGGGGAGGAAGGGACCCGGGTACTGTCAGTGGTCTCCCCAGGGTTCACGACTGACCTACGGACGTGTGTTCTCTGTACTGATAGTACGACCGAGGTGATTAGTCCTGGGAGAGACCTCGATCTCGACTAAGTCCCCGACCTAGTGAAGTCTAAGACCGGTTTACCTGAAGCGACAGGAATATGAATTTCTTCCCTGTGACAAAGTTATTATACAGACCGACGACATGTGACTCCCGAATGAGATACGCTCCGAGACCCAAGGGTTCAAAGGGATGAAGTGGAGTAGATTAAGGTTAACATCGTCCGTCCATAATAGTAGGTATAAAATGACTACTTTTTTGACTCCGACGGCCTTCCAATTGACGGAACGAGCTCCAGTTCTATGACCCCGAGTTCGGACCAGCCAGACATCGTGGAGACAAGGATATTGAGTGAGGGCGTGCCCGATATCTGTACGTGTTTGTCCTTTCTCGTGTCTTTCTGCCCCCAGGTCCCAGACACAGGTAGGGACCCCACAAGCGTCTACCCCGGCCACGATGTCGGCGACAACAACAATACTTTTGGGTTCCAGGACCTGTTGGGGGTTGGACTGTCGGTCGGGATGTCTTCGGACTCGACCCGTACCAGAGGGACTTTTGAACAAATAACGGGTACACCAACAGACTTCTTTCTCAACAGACAGGAGAGAGTTAGAAAGTCCGGGAGTCTTCCATCCGAGCTTAATGGCTCGTGTAGGTGGACAACAGGGCCCGGCCCTCCCCGACCTCTCGAGTCCACTGGGTCGTGTACGGACTGGACCCGACCCCAGTCGTCACAGGAACCGTCCGACTCCCCGACCGGTCGTCCCTCGGAATGTCAGTCCCCGCGACCACCCGAGGGTACCGGTCTCAGGGCTGCCCCCCGTCACCCCTACCGAGACCCGGGAACACAGGAGGACCGGGGGTGGTGGGTGGGTTCTGTCTCGTGTCCGAGGAGGGACTCTGCCGACCTGGGGTCGTCGCCGCTCCCGTCGAGGGTCGTGACCCTTTCCAGTCTGGTTACGTACCTTGTCGTCGATGTTTTCGACGGTTGCGTCCACTCCTGAAGAATCCATGGTCCTAGGGATGAGTCCCGAGGGAGAAGTGACAGAGACCACTGAAAGGTTGTGTGACTCACTCACTTCGTGACAGTACGTGTAGTAAAATCCCAACCTTTTTTGGCTTCACTGAGCTGTTAGACGTGTGTCGACCGTGTCGTACAGAACGAACGATGTAGATCGTCCTTCAAGTAAAAGAGTCAGTACTGTGACTTCACGGAGGGGGTTTCATTTCCTAACCCCGTTCAGACAAAATAAAGTGAAGGGAAGTCATTTGTTACCGTGTTGTGGTTACAACCCCTTTCACAGTCGGTGCACGTTGGATGACCTATGATAAGACCACGAGAGGAGTACTGGTTTAGAATGTTGTCAGGACGTCTGGTGTCGAGTCTCTCTAGTCCACTGAGTGGGGTCCAGTGTGTCGAGAGACACGAAAGTGTCTTGGTTGAAACCAGTGGGTCCTCTTCAAGAGTTCCTCGTACTTCTGAGTAAAAGACTGTGGGAGGCAGAAACAGTTTAAAGAGCTTTTAAACCGGAAAGAGTTTTCGATGACTGGGAAGAGTGGTGAATGACACTAAGAGACTTCTACGAGACTGAAACCGAGTCGACTCGGACACCGTCCAAGTCATTTTACTCGGACTTCCTTACTCGAAACAGAGGATCCACGGGCCTCTCGACCCTCCGCCGTGATAGTGACTTCCTTAAGGGTCCCAAGGAATGTGGTTTTTGTGTAGGACTGAAGGAACGCGAACAACCCGAATAAGGTTATCCGTTACACCGAGGTTGGCCCCAGTCCCTACCACGTGGCACCCTTCATACGTTAAGTCTATCCACTACAACGTTCACTGTCTTGGGGTACTTGAGATTATTCAAAAAAAAAAAATGGTAAAATAACTTTTCTGAACTTCCATTATATGTCTAGGTGTTTCTCTCGTCTTATTAGTACGGAGTTCTTACTGTCCTTAGGTCCTACAGACCTTAGACGACGTCCTACTCCCCTTCGAAAGGACCACACGACGGGTCCTACCCAGTCGGTGTCGACATCGGACGGGAGTAAAGAACACCGAGTTCAAAGTTTAAGGTTTGGGTGTTTACGGATATTACTTTTTCCGTCTTTTGTCGTTCACAACCGTTCTTACACCTCGTTGACCTTGAGAGGATGTAACAATCACCCTTACATTTCACTTTGTCAATGAAGTCTTTTGTTAAACTATGAAAGAATTTTTCAATTCGTATTTAAATGGTATACTGGGTCTTTAAGGTCTACATGTTCAATCTAAATCTTTTCCGTTTTCTTGGTCTCTAATTTAACGGTTGTAGACAACCTAGTATCTTTTTCATGTCCTTAAATTTTTTTTTTAGATGAAGACGAAGTGACTGATGTGATTTCGGAACCTGACACACCTAGTATTGTCTAATACCTTTTAAGGATTTCTCTATCCTTATGGTCTGGTGAAATGGACAGAGAACTCTTTGGACATACGTCCTGTTCTTCGTTGTCAATCTTGACCTGTACTATGTTACCTGACCAAGTTTAACCCTTTCTTCATCTAGTTCAGATATGTAACAGTACGACGAATAAATTTAATAAACGTCTCTTGTAGTACACTTGATGGTCCGACCTTCTTTGTGTTCGACCTTAGTTCTAACAACCCTCTTTATAGTTGTTGGAGTCTACACGTCTACACGTGAGATTATCGTCTTCACTTCTACTTGATTTCTTGGAGAACTACTCCCATTTTTTCTTCTCACTTTTTCGACCGAATTTTGAGTTGTAAGTTTTTTGATTCTAGTACCGTAGACCAGGGTAGTGAAGTACCGTTTATCTACCCCCTTTTTCACCTTTGTCTCTGTCTAAAATAAAAGAACCCGAGGTTTTAGTGGTGTCTACCACTAACGTCGGTACTTTAATTTTCTCCGAACGAGGACCTTTCTTTTCGATACTGTTTGGATCTGTCGTATAATTTTTCGTCTCTGTAGTGAAACGGCTGTTTCCAGGTAGATCAGTTTCGATACTAAAAAGGTCATTAGTCCATACCTACGCTCTCAACCTGGTATTTTTTCGACTCGAGGTTTCTTGACTACGAAAGCTAAACACAACGACCTCTTCTGAGAACTCTCACTAAACCTTTCGTTCTTCTAGTTTCAGTTACGATTTCCTTTAATTGGGATTTATAAGTGACCTTCCTGACTACGACCTTCGACTTCGAGGTCGAGGTTATGAACCCGGTGGACTACACTTCTCGACTGAGTAAGTTTTTCTTGTACTACGACAGTTTCTGACTCCCGTCCTCCTCTTCCCCCGTTGTTTCCTACTCTACCAACCTACCGTAGTGTCTGAGTTACCTGTACTCAAACTCGTTTGAGACTCTCTACCACTTCCTGTCCCTTCGGACCACACGACGTCAAGTACCCTAACGTCTCAGCCTGTACTGAATCATTGATTTGTTGTTACATAAGTGATAACTTAAGTGGTATCTTACTTTACTTTCAGTGGTATCTTTACTTTTATATTTAGGTAGGATTCTGAACATGTGTTCTCAAGGATCACTGCGATTATCGGTTCTCCACCTTTGTTGGTTTACCGGCAATTGACCACCTACCTATTTGTCTTACACTGCATACGTGTGTTACCCTATGTTAAATCGATATTTCCTAATTTCATGACAATGTACGACACTTCCTACTTTGAGTTTTTGTAATATACGTAACATGCTAAGGTATATATACTTTACAGGTCTTTGTCGTTTTGATATCTGTCTTTCATCTCGTCACCAACACAGCTCGTATCCTTCACGGACGTTTACCCGTGTCCCAATGAAGAACCCGAGTTCCTTTCCAAAGTCTTAACCTAACACAACTACCATCGTGTTGAGGTATGTAAAAGACTTTCAATGACTTAACATATGAATTTTATTGACTTAAAACACCATACATTTACTACGAAGTTACTTTGACAATTTTCTTTTTCTAAACCTAAAGGTCGTTTCTCACATGGAGTGAGTACGCGACGGGGAACGCATGATGTGAGTTGTCCGGGTGGTTCTTCTACTGTTCCTTGACCTCTGTGAGTCCGACGACGAGGTGTCCGTCGATTTCACCCTTCTTCCGATGAATGTCCTTGGAGTCTGTGTGACAAGACGGAAGTCCCACCGTCCACCGATCCTGGTAGTAAAACCGAAGGAGTTCACAGTCTCAGTAACCCGTGACTTGAGGTGAGGAGACGTCGACTCCAGCCCGAATACTGTGAAAGACGGTCGTAGGCCTAGGAGAACTGTTTCCGAAAGAAGACGGTCCCTGAATCGTTGCATCCGACCCTAACCCACGACCGTACCTCTCCCCTACCGAAGGGACCTGTTCGTCATTCGGTCCTCGAGTGTCTCACACCAAAACGAGTGTTTTGGTTTTATCCACACCGAAACTAGTCCTTATCACTGACCACCCGTTTCGTTTTCGTTTCCTGAACGAGTCAGCACAGGCTGAGAAACGCTGGGGCACCTGACATACATCGGATGGTCCGAGGAGGTAGACACCCTAAGAGGTCCGTTCTCATGACCTCACCCAACGGTAAAGGAAGAGGTCCGCTAGAAGGGTTGGGTCCCTAGGTTGGGCCCAGAGGGCGTAACGTCCGTCTGTGAAGTTGACCACCCGTCCTGTGTCAATAAAAGTCGGTATGTATGTGTTTTCATTTGTACCCGACTAGGGGGACCGGGTAGAGAAGTTGGAGGACAACCAGAGTGAGTGAGAGAGAGAGAGAGGCAGAGGGAGTCGGGGGAAATATGGAGTGTTTGTTCTATTACTCCTTCGGATTTGACCTTTCTTACCGATATTCGGTCTTTTTCATCTGTCTCCTCTCCCGTGTCGCCCGTCCTGCTATTACCACTGACTCAGTGTAGGCGCCACCTCAGGTTCTCGTTTCGAGTCTTTTGGGACACCAAACACTTGTTACACTTCTTGGCATAATGAAAGAATACTTGTGATTAATTATTAAGATACATTGAGTGATTACTCCTATGGTCACTCTACGATGTTGTTCAAGTTTACCCTCAGGTTTCTTGTCTGTATTAACGTAAAATCCTGATATTGTTGGTTACACATCGGACTTAACAGTCGGTGTCAGTCCCTCCTTCGGTCACCGTATTCTCCTCAAAAAACATATATATCCGTCGTTAATAAAGTACAACGATAATCAATAAATGTCGAATATTTTAACATTTTAACGAGTCACTTACAGATCTTAGTCCGTCCTGTTCACACGAAAGTTGTTACATGTCAAACGGGAACTTCATGTTTTAAATGATACCTTGTGAAACAGGGGGAGAAACGAACCCATTCGTTATAATTAGGAAATTCTAAGTAGAGTCCATACTTTCCCGGTATAAAACTTTTAAAGGTTACGTAATACCTTTTAAAATACTTCATACCATTTTTATTTAACGATCCTTTTCTTTTACTTTCACTCTTCTGTACTTTTTATGTTCGGGTCGAAAAGAATAATAATCAAAGTTGTCTGTATTTCAATGAGACAATTCAACGATTCCTTCAAAGATCTTCGAAGAGAACTAAAGACATGACTCAAGTTGTCACTGATCACCCCTTATAAAGAGTCAGACCGGAATAAGGACCTCGCGTAAGACTCGTCGAGACGAGACCCTGTAAATAAGTGTGGGTATCGACGGAAGACTACGGTCCGGTGCTCCAGGTCGGAGGTAGGACAAGGGTACCAAATTAAGGATCTTCTGAGAGGTGTGAATAACCAGATCAGATCCTGTCGTTACCGTGGGGTGAGGTCATAAGAACGGACCTTTTAGGGTACCCGTCTCCTCGGACCATCCGACGTCAGGTGCCCTAACGCTTCTTAGCCTGTGCTGACTCGCTGAAGTGAAAGTGAAAAGTGAAAGTCCGTAACCTCTTCCGTTACCGTTGGGTGAGGTCACAAGAACGGACCTCTTAGGGTCCCTGCCCCCTCGGACCACCGGACGGCAGAGACCCCAGCGTGTCTCAGCCTGTGCTAACTTCGCTGAATCGTCGTCGTCGTCGTCGTCCTATCGTGTAGAGGTTGAGAAGGATCTGATCATTCACACCTCTCAGAGGACCCTTAATTTAGAACCCTTGTCCTACCTCCGACCTGGAGCACCGGACCGCAGTCTTCCGTCGACACCCACACTTATTTACAGGGTCTCGTCTCGGTGAGTCTTAAAGGAAAGAGATTGTCTTATCTTCTGTCGACCTAGGAGTATAGACGAAAACATGGGTTAGCCTACGTCACAGTGTGCAACGTATTGGAGACCTTTTGAGGAAACATACGGACAGTCTCTTTTCTCACTTTGTCCGTTTGTTGTGAACTCAGATGACCTTTTTATCGGACTTGAGTGTCAAGGGGATCTTCCAGAACCCCCAGAGGCTCACAGGAACCTGTTGTGGAATTCCTCGTGACCGGACCCTAGAGATCAGCTTGTTGTGGACCGAGTGTGTGTTTACGAACACGTGTAAATGCAACTGGTTGACGGGGACAAACGGACCCTGACAGGACTAAAATTGTGACTTTCAGAGTGTTTAACGTCGATAAGGGTGAGATTGTGTGTGCCTATGTGTGAACCTGTGACCGAGACCCGAGACCAACACCCGAGGCGAGGAGAGGGAGAGAGAAGGAGGAGAAAGATTAGGTCAAGGGTCTGAGAAGTCACTTGACCGACTCTTTTCCTGTCTATGTCTCGACACACCGTCTTTGATGGTCTACGGGTGAGGTACCGGAAAGAGGGGCAGGGAAGAATAATAGTCTTTAGGGTAAAACAACCATATCGTTACACGGGTCCTTTCTTTAGGGTCGGACGGAACGCCTACCTGACCAATGTACTATGTCAAGACCGGATACTCTATAAGTTCTTTTAACAGTCCACCTCGAAGATCTTTTTTCAGTAAATTTTGTCTCATCGAAGTATCGTGTATACAGAACGGGAACGGGAAAAAGTAGAGGGACGGACCTTGAGTCGACCATACCGAACTCGAGATCTGAGTCGAACGTCTATGTTCCTGGTCCTCCAACATTCCGACTTCCGGTCCTCTGACCCAGGGATTGACCGAAGTACCTTGACGACATTTTCCGACCCCAAGCAATAAGGGTCTCAGGACAACATTCGTTCTGATTGATTGATTGATTTTGGGGTTAACACAAATTCAGTGCCAAAGGGTCTAAAGACAACGGTTTATGTTAAGAATCTCACGTTCCCCAACAAAAGAAATGACCAATCCGTCCTTCGTCCTTTTTACCCGATTAAATGACGACCAAATGTCGACGTGAACCCTGAGTCTGTAAGGGTCCTCCGCTCTCAGAGGCGCCTTTTTTACAGGAAGTAGAGACTCGATCTAAGTAACCGACACCTAGAGACGGGAGACAGTGGCCTGAGGGCCTTCGAAGTGGTGATTTCTGGACTCCCTGTGTCGGTCACCTCCCCAGCGCCCCTCTCCCGAGGGCAGGACTCCGAGAGACGTCCACGGCAGTGGAGTGGACGTCTACGGCCGGACCAAGGGTCCCCGACTACGACTCAAGTCTCAGGAACACGAGGGCCTTCACCCAGTCTTTGTGGCGACTACCGGTGACCGACGACGTGGGACCTCCGTCTTCGAGTCCGAGTCCCGGCACCCTCCTTCCGTTCCCGTAGGACGTCCTTACAACCGTCGGCGGGGCGCCTGTGCACCCCTCGCGAGCAGAGGGTCCGGGCCTACGATTGGAAGAGGTAGACAGGTGACCGAAGACCGGGGGTGGGACTTCGGTTAGGAGGTAAGGACTCGTACCGGCAGTACACGATCCCTCCCGTCCCCTAAGAGCTACAAAGGGGGTACGTCGACCCCAGCCCCACCCGAGGTGTGTCTACCGTCCCGTCACGTCAGTGGCACGTGGGACAACGTAGGCGGGTTAACGGGAGGACCACATAACCGTCCGGGCACTCTCGACGCGCCAACCACGGGTGGGGAGGTCCGGAGTCTGGTCGAAAGAGGAGCCAACCCTCTGGTGGGACGAGGAAACAAAGGTAGGACGAGTCGACTGTGTCAACGAGACGTCTGGGACGGGGTTCAATCCCTTTCATCGAAAGTCGGGGACTCGTCTTCGACAGAGGGACGAGGGGAAGAAAGAAGAAAGGAAGGTAGTAGTTGTTTGTAAAGGACCCGCGGAGAAATACAGGTCTGTACACGAGTCACACTCCCTACGGCTCTACGCACCGACGGGGGTCCCGAGGGTCGATAGACTCCTATCTTGGTGTTCGGGTCACACTGCGCGGACGACGGAGACACCGTGATAAAGAGTGCCTCAGAAGGAGTTCTTGAGGAACTCACACCAGAGTTAAACGAGAAGAAAACACAAAGGTTCGGGACAGATAAAGAAAGTGACCTCCAGGGGACCCAAAACCATGGGACGCCAGATCTGTTGCTTGTTAAAAAAAAGGACTAACGGTACATACTGTTAAGTATGACGAGTCTCTACCAAATAAAATCCGTCTCTTCCTTCCTACGCGACACACACACGTGTGCACACACATACACACACACGCGCACACACGCACACAGGGTAGTGTGACACCACACTTTCGTCCGACCGGGTCTCGAACCCGAACACCCTGTTACCACTCTCCGCCCTGTCACCGTGTCCAAGGACGTCTCGGTCAATCGACCCTCGAGGACTCGTCTGTCGTATCCGGAGACACCAGGGTCCTGCGAGGTCCCTATCGGCCGGTCCGTAACAGACTCGACACCCCCACCCTTTCCGACCCGCAAGACACGAGATCCACAGGGACGTTTCAGTTCTCGGTGATTACCTTTATTGGTGGGCCCGTACTAAAAAGTTCGGGACTAAGGTTAGTGTCTGGACAGTAGGTTCTTCTTATAACCTCCCCTTTAAGGTAAAGAAACATTTGGTTTGCGAGGGGTGTCTTCGGTTTCCGAACACCTTTGTCAAGACTAACCTTTCTCAACTCGTATGTAACAAGACCGAAGAGCTCGAGCTCCTCCGTTGTGAGTAACAAATGACTCACTACTCAAATGTCGTGTCTCTCTAGGACAGGTGTGTACCGTTACGGGAAAGAACGAAGGTACCTGTTCTGTGAGTCGAGTGTCCTCCTCCGACCCTAGGTAGACCAAACACGTTTGTCTGTCTACACTCAGGACCGTCCACCGCTTCGCCCCGTACTGAATGATGTCCCCCCTCCTCAGGGTCTCCCGTTCTTCCCCGAGGTCTGGAGAGGGTCTCTTGTCGCGTCTCCGCCTACTAGGTGTGCGGGAGGACGACGACGTCGGTCAGGTGTGTGACCTTTGTAATTTCCTACCTCTTTCGCTCTCCCGCCGTCTGGGCGACCCGACTCGTGAGTCGTGTCCCAGTCCGTCGGGTCCAGAACTGGAGGGACCAGTCGATGTACACGGACACTGTTGACCGGGGACCATCAAAGAGAAGATTCGTGAAGATTCACTATTTGAGTCACTTAGAAGTGCTGGTACTCCCCTGCCTCAGGATCATGATATAGACAAAATATAACCATCTTCGACTCCGAGTCCCGTCAATCCATTGAGTGGGTTCCAGTGTGTCGATCGTTCACGGTGACCCTAAAAACGGTAGAGTGACGTGAGGAGGGACCGGGAGGACGACAACGAGAGACGGAACAAGTATATCATTCTACCACTGGTCTGTTGAGAAGGCACCAAATGAGATCGTATGGAAAGAGATTTCACCTACTAAGATACGAGATTACTCCGATGTGGAGTATCCTCTTCCTTCCAAGTCCTGGGAGTGGTGGATACCTCCGAGTCGTCCGAACGAACCTCCAGACCGGTCACCCGAACCCCGGTCTTAAGTCTGAACCCGCCCACCCGACAAAATAGACTTCCCTGGGACTCGTTCTTCTTCGTACCCCCACACTCAGGGTGACCCATTTTTGTGAACAGGACTAGTGACGAAACAAGTGGCACGGATCGTGGTAAGGACCAGAATCCTCGAAGTCTTTGTTAACAATTCTCTTACTGGACTCTTGTCGATAGACCGTTTCGAACCTTTCGTCCGATGACGTAGGATCTTATAGTCCAAGAGTCCCGAAACCCCCCTCTGGTCGACGTACACGATGACACAACTTCGACCCCGAACCTGGGTCGGTCCACGGTGTCGTACTCAAGATTAAGACTTATTGATAAAAAATTTTGTCAAAACACAGTAAAACTTCAACACACAGATGGTGTATTGAAATCTCGAAGGAACACAAAGGAAAATTCTACCTTCCTAAATTACTTTTTAACAACTAAAACTTTTATCTTTCATCTGTTATCTCTCCTTCGTGTACCTACACCGTTACCACTCCTAACGTACAGTTACTGTCTGTGACCCTTAAGTACCTACTCCTTCTTTCCCCGTCTCAAAACTTAGACTTCTGGAACTGATCCCAGGGTCTTGGACCGAGACACGGTTGACATTTGTGTCTTGGTCCGTTCATGGGGTTGAGACCCTTGGACAAAGGGGTAGATATTTCCCGTATATAGCTCTGGGGTCCGACCAATCTCCTACCAAGACTCTGGTCTACTCTTTTACGTACGCAATATTTCGTGATTCATTTAACACTTCACGATCGTTTAGATTTACTTTCCTGGATGACCCCGGAGGGACCACCGAGTCTACCACTTTTTAGACGCACGTTACGTCCCCTGGGCTTAAGTTAGGGATCCAACCCTTCTAGGGGACCTCTTCCCTTACCGTTGGGTGAGGTCACAAGAACGGACCTCTTAAGGTACCTGTCTCTTTGGACCGCCCGATATTAGGTACCCCAGTGTTTCTCACCCGTGCTGACTCACTGGTTGTGTGTGTATCGTTTAGATTCCCCACTAAGGTTCCTTATCACGTCCCTGGGTCGTTCCTACCCTTAGGGTGAGACCGGGGACGATGGTGGTAGGGTTGGAGTCTGAACGTTGTCTTGAATTTAAAACAACACTATAGTCTACCACTTTTTTCTTACCGGGTTCGGGTCAGGAATCTTCCGTCGATCCCGGTACTGGTCGCAGTGACGGGTCGAACACTCCAGGACCCCTTTCCCTTCGACGTCCGGCGTCTCCACCGACCCCTCACCCTCCCTCGTCTCACCCGTCACTCCGTCACTACGTCCGCCCCTCCTCGCACACGTGGACTTCAGGGTCCTTCAGGTCATTCCCCGGCCGGACTCCGTCCAATCTCCTGTCCCGTGCGAGAAAAGATGGGAAGCACGTGGTCAGAGAGGTCGGTGCACGGACGTTTAACGTAAGCGAAGGGAAGTACAAAAGGAACGGATACAAGTTAGGAAGCGCTTCAGGACACCTGAGACAGAGAGAGACGTTGAAACAAAGTACAGTACGGTTGTATAGGGCGAGAGGGGAGAAGACAAGGACGGTGTGACCGGGGCCCGCAGTAGTAGAGAGGGGACCTGGTGAACAACCCAAAGGGACGAAGGTACGAAAAACAGGAGGTTAGATAAGAAGTGTGTCGTCGGTCTTTAAGTTAAAAATCAAAAATATTTTCATTGGGTCTCTGCATCAAATTTTTTCTGTTTAGGAGGATCTTTCGAATATTACTCTTTGTCGCCCGAGGACAGGGAGAAGTCAGTGTTAAGCGTGAAGGGTCTCCACTGGTGAAAGTTGAGAAAACCGTCAAAGGTGGTAGGAATCCGACGACCGAAAACTTAAAATCGAAAATGAATAAAAGACGACTTAAGGTTTGTGCCTGGTTCCGAAGAGAGAGAGTAGGGGACGGGGTGAGGGTGGTGTGTTTGTGAAGGACTATTGTAGAAAGGTTAAAACAAGATCGTGTTTAACCTAATTCAGTCGTCGCGCACACGTCAACGTCAAGTGCATCTCCCTTCCCCACACCCTCAGAGTGACAGAGAATGTGACTGGAAGGTGGGTGAGAAGACATTGGTTGGGTGGACGGGAGTTCGGAAGTCTCGTCGGAGGGAAGAACGTCAAGACCTACCACGTCGTCGTTGGTCGAACGGAGGACCGAGAGAGGGAATCCTGGTCGTGGAAATGGGAGTCGACCGGACAGTCGCACCAACGGGAACAGGTAGCCGAAAGGCGTAATGCAAGACGACCACACAAAACAGACCTCAGTAGAGGGAGAACAAGGAAAATAGAAATAGCCAATTAAGACGAAAATGTAGAAAAAATAATAAAACAACCCCAAACTCCTCCTATGTACACAAGTTAGACGGTACAGTTTAACTTCGGTTTCATCGTATAAACACGAGTTGAAAGTCACGAGTTAAAACAAGAAAATTATTTTGAAGGTCCACCGAGTCACCTATCTCTTAGACGGACGTACGTCCTCTGTGTTCTCCGAGTCCAAACTAGGGACCTAACTCTTCTAGGAGACCTCCTCCCGTACCGTTGGGAGAGGTCATAAGAACGGACCTCTTAGGACACCCGTCGCCTCAGACCGTCCGAGATCAGGTATCCCGACGTTTCTCAACCTGTGGTGACTTCACTGTCTCGTGTGTCGTGTAAAGAAAGAACCTACTAACTCGCTTTATTATACCTTTATTTTTAACAGCACTAGACATGATTAACTCCCTCTTCCGTTACCGTGGGGTGAGGTCATGAGAACGGACCTTTTAGGGTACCTGCCTCCTCGGACCGTCCGATGTCAGGTACCCCATCGCTTCTCAGCCCGTGCTGACTCGTTGAAGTGAAAGTGAAAAGTGAAAGTACGTAACCTCTTCCTTTACCGTTGGGTGAGGTCACAAGAACGGACCTCTTAGGGTCCCTACCTCCTAGGACACCCGACAGCAGATACCCTAGCGTGTCTCAGCCTGTTCTGACTTCGCTGAATCGTCGTCGTCATCGACATGATTAACTCCCGGTTCATATTTTAAAAATTTTACTAGTTGTATAGGTTGTTATAAATTAGTTTTACAACTCGTGATTGATGATCTGTGACGAAATCCTCAAACCGTATTTCTCTTTTTGTCTGTACTACGAACGGTAGTCCTTTAAGTAGGTACACCCCCTCTCCAGTCTACCATTTGTCGATGGTATTATTTACGCAGTTCATATCTTACAAAATCTTTCACTACTCTGGTTGTTTTTACGTTTCATTTCGACCCTTTTCTCCTAGGTCACCCGGTCCCCTCCCCCTCCAAAAAAATGAGTTACCACATCCGTCCGTCCCGAAGGGTTCCTCCACCCTGAACCTCGTCCCTGGGGGACCTTCTCTCCCTCATTCACACGACGACCAGTTCTACGGTGACAGGGTTCCTCCTTTCCCGTCACCCTCCACCACTCTCGTCTTTACACGACTCCCCGTCTACGACACCTCTTGAATGTTCGTGAACGTTCTTGAAACCTAAAATGGGACTCCTTCTACCTCCGAGTCTCGTCTCTCCACTAGATTACACTGACCTACACTAACCTATCCGAGTGAGACACATTGTTTATCTAACGTCCCGTTCTCCTCTTTAACTGTCAAAGTTGGTGGTTCGACAGTCTACTGTTCTGAATCTACTCCCACCTCCGTCTCTCCACGATTTCCCACGACCTGTATGTCGTTTCGATTTTGGAAATCTTAAAAGAAGTCCAAAGTTCATCTCACACTCACTTTGTCTTCGTAGTTCTTACTGAGGTCCTCAAAACCGGACTCGGAAAAGGTTTCCGACTCCTCATCTCTTTAAATCCACTGTTTTGAGTACTCACCGGTCACTTTAGTTCGGGTTCGTATCGTCTTTTGTGTGTCTCGCGAGAACAAACGTCAAATTTGGGGTCACTGAAAAGTAACATGTATTTTATCTCGAGACGTAGTCTTACTAATTCCCGAATGTATTGACCGAAGGAGGGCGGAAGTGGCGGGATGACAAGTAGGGCGAGGGACCGTGGGCGACGGGAGATCGACATGTCCGGAAACCCTATAAACGGACTCGATAGGGGAGGCCGACTATATGAGAATTGAGGCGAAAGGTGTCCCAACCGAGGAAGAATACTAAGTATAGAATCAAATTTACAGTGGTTGAGTCTCTTCGGAAGGAACTGGTGGGTTTAATGGTGAGGTCTAATGTAGTAGGACAAAATTAAAGGACGAAAATTAAAGGTGAGTAATTTGACGGAAACTATATAATCTTCAAAGATCAAGACACTCGTCATAGGAACGGACAGAACAAATGTGGCACAAGGGTCCGGATCTGGACATGGACCGTGTGTCATCTCCAAAGAACAATGACTTACCTACTCGTAGTGTATCTCGAAAGGGGGACTTCCCCTTAAAGGGACGAGTGAGGGGTTGAAAATGGGATTCGAGTGAAAAACCAAAAGTACATTTCACCAAAAGACGGTTCCAGACCTAACCAACGTACAGTATTAAAGACTAGTCGATCTTGGAAGATCAAAGGGTCCTCCCAACAACTACCAACGTCTTAGAGACTAGTAGAAGACCCTTGGTCAGTCTCTCCTCTTTCAACCGTCCGACCTAACCTCGGCCTTCAGAAAGGGAGGAAACAGGTTCCTTCTCAGTCCTTAGACCCTTGAGAATTCCAAAAGAAGGAAGAGAAAAGGAGGTCAGAGTCAGTTTTATCTTTATGGTAATGATTTCCCTTTACTTCTCTGTACCAAACTGGGATACTACAACTTAAGGAGACTAAAATGAATTTAAGTCCATTTTAAGTATCTTCCCCTCTCTTTACACTTTTTCTAGGGGAAAAGGAATTCCCTTACCTCTTCCTACGAAACCCACGACACACACGGAGTGGGACTGCCGAAAATCTACTCAAGTTTCTCCTTTAGAGATGAGAAGAGGAGTTCCATAAAACGAAAATTAAAAACAAACGTCGCAGGACATGAGACGTCAGGGTTACTAGAAAAAGAGTCTATTTAGAAAGACACGAAATGAAACCTATAAAAGATCACTGAACGGAAACCCAAGTGATTAGGAAAGAAGTCGACACAGGTGAAAAGGACTTGTATAACTGATAAATTTTTTTTAAAAATTAACCTTTTAACGAAATGTTACAACACAACCAAAGACGACATGTTGTTGAAGTCAGTCGACATTAATATGTATATAGGTGAGAGAGAACTTGGAGGAAGGGGAGGGGGTAAGTGGGGAATCCAGCATTGTCTCGTGGTTCGACCCGAGCGACACAATATACCGTTGAAACGTGATAGATAAAATGTGTGTTATCACACACATACAACTACGATGAAGGAGGTGAGTAGGGTGAGAGAAAAAGGGAGTGACACGGGTGTTCGAGTAAGAGATATAAACGCAGAGGTAAGGAAGAGACGTTTGTCCAAGTAGTTCTAGTAAAAAGATCTAAGGTATGTATACGTAATTATATGGTATAAACAAAAAAGAAAGACTGAATTGTCGGAGATCCAACTAGGTGGAGTTATCTTGACTACGTTTAAACAAGAAAGAATACCAGCTCATTATCAGGTAATCTTTTCCGTCTCCTTGGTCTCTAGTTTAACGGTTGTAGACAACCTAGTAGCTTTTTCGTTCTCTCAAGGTCTTTTTGTAGGTAAAGACTGACACACCTAGTGGTGTTTGACACCTTTTAAGAAGTTCTCTACCCTTATGGTCTGGTGGAATGGACGGAGGACTCTTTAGAGAAACGTCTAGTTCTTCGTTGTCAATCTTGACCTGTACCTTTTGTCTGACCAAGGTTTAGTCCTTTCCTGACACAGTTCCGACATATAACAATGGGACGAATAAATTGAATATACATCTCATGTAGTACGCTTTACGGTCCGACCTACTTCTTGTTCGACCTTAGTTCTATCGGTCCTCTTTATAGTTATTGGAGTCTATACGTGTGCTGTGGTGGGAATACCGCCTTACACTTCTTCTTAATTTCTCGGAGAACTACTTTCACTTTCTCCTCTCACTTTTCGAACCGAATTCTGAGTCGTAAGTCTTTTGATTCTAGTACCGTAGACCAGGGTAGTGAAGTACCGTTTATCTACCCCTTTGTCACCTTTGTCACAGTCTGAAATAAACCCCCCCGAGGTTTTAGTGACGTCTACCACTAACGTCGGTACTTTAATTTTCTACGAATGAGGAACCTTCCTTTTACTACTGGTTGGATCTGTCGTATAAGTTTTCGTCTCTGCAATGAAACGGTTGTTTCCAGGCAGATCAGTTCCGATACCTAAAAGGTCATCAGTACATACCTACACTCTCAACCTGACACTTCTTTCGACTCACGGTTTCTACTACGAAAACTCGACACCACAACCTCTTCTGAGAACTCTTAGGGAACCTGTCGTTCCTCTAGGTTGGTCAGGTAAGATTTCCTTTAGTCAGGACCCACAAGTAACCTTCCTGATTACGATTTCGACTTTGAGGTTATGAAACCGGTAGAGTACGTTTCACAACTGAGTAACCTTTTCTGGGACTACGACCCTCCCTAACCCCCGTCCTCCTCTTCCCCCGTTGTCTCCTACTCTACCGACTTACCGTAGTGGCTGAACTACCTGTACTCAGACTCACTTGAGACCCTCAACCACTACCTGTCCCTCCGAACCGTACGACTCTCAGTACCCCAACGTTTCTCAGCCTGTACTGACTCGTTGACTTGACTTGACTTGTAGAGATAATAAGTAAAAAGTATAGTTAGTACAAAAGAATAGAAAAACGTATAGATCATTAAAAAGTAATGTACAACCAGTAACACATTGTCTTAAGTCTCCGAAACCCACTATAGAAGTCGATAGTTCCTAAGGAAGAAAGGACAATCCATTTGAGAGTAACGTTAGGTCGGTTTCTGACTCGACCCAATCTTTAACCAACGGCAAAATTATTCTGAATTTTGACAAAGTAAGGAACTCACTTTAGAAAGACTTCGAAACTAATTCTCGACCTCATACAACTACATACCGTTTTGGTTATGTTATAACATTTCAATTTTTTTTTTTTTTCTCGACCTCATACATAACCTCAAACATAGTGTCCTGATCGTTTGGTGTCTAGGTTCCGGTTCAGAACGGATAACAAACAAAAACATACTAAGTGTTCAATTCTTACCAAAAACATTTACTTTAAAACTTTAGATAAACTTCTAATTAACGACAATTCACTTCACAATAGAACAGGTTTAAGGTCCTCTATCACCTCCTGTCTCCTCGGACCATACGTCGTCAAGGACCCAACGTCTCTCAACCTGTACTGTATCGTTGACTTGTTGTTATTGTGTCGTTGTTATAGAACAGGTTTTCTTAACAAAAAGGACTTTCATCCGAACATAATGGTTTTTTGAGTATAAATAATAATAATGTGAAACTTACACCATTTTTTTAAAAAAATTTGGATAAAAGAGAAAACAATAAGTTCATGGAAATATTATAGGAGTCAAACTGAGCACCGAAAGTTCTATTCATACATTTATAAATTATTTTCTGATTTTATACATCAACAAATATTATTTATCATTTATTTCAAGTCAAGTCAGGGAATCAGTACAAACTGAGAAACGTTGGGGTACCTGACGTCGTGTGGTCCGGAGGAACAGGTAGTGGTTGAGGACCTCAAATGAGTTTGAGTACAGGTAACTCATCCACTACAGTAGGTTGGTAGAGTTGGAGACAGTAGGGGAAGAGGAGGGTAGAGGTTAGAAAGGGTCGAAATCCGAGAAAAGTTTACTCAGTCAAGAAACGTAGTACACCAGTTTCATAACCTTGAAGTCTAAGTCGTAGTCAGGAAGGTTACTTATAAGTCCCGACTAAAGGAAATCCTAACTGACCAACCTAGAGGAACGTCAGGTTCCCTGAGAGTTCTTAGAAGAGGTCGTAGTGTCAAGTTTTCGTAGCTAAGAAACCGTGAATCTAAAGAAGTATCAGGTCGAGAGTGTAGGTATGTACTGGTGACCTTTTTGGTGTCGAAACTGATCTACCTGAAAACAACCGTTTCATTACAGAGACGAAAAATGACACGACAGATCCAACCAGTATCGAAAAGTAGGTTCCTCGTTGGTAGAAAATTAAAGTGCCGACGTCAGTGGTGGACGTCGTCAAAACCTCGGGTCTTTTTATTTCAGACAGCGACAAAGGTGGTAAAGGGGTAGTTAAAGGGTACTTCACTACCCTGGTCTACGGTACTAGAAGTAAAAGACTTACAACTCAAAATTTGGTTGAAAAAGTGAGAGGAGAAAGTGAAAGTAGTTCTCCGAGAAATTAAGAAGTGAAAGACGGTATTCCCACCACAGTAGACGCATAGACTCCAATAACTATAAAGAGGGTCGTTAGAACTAAAGTCGAACACGAAGTAGGTCGGGTCGTAAAGTGTATTACATGAGACGTATATTCAATTTATTCGTCCCACTGTTATATATCGGAACTACATGAAGAAAGGGATAAACCTTAGTCAGACAACAAGGTACAGGTCAAGATTGACAACGAAGGACTGGACGTATTTCTAAAGAGTCCTCCGTCCAGTCCACCAGACCATAAGGATAGAAAACTTCTTAAAAGGTGTCAAACAACACTAGATGTGTCAGTTTCCGAAACCGTATCAGTCATTTCGTCTTCACAAAAAGACCTTGAGAGAACGAAAAAACTACTACGTTGTGTACAACCGTTAAACTAGAGAATAAGGAGACGGAAAAGATTTAGGTCAAACTTGTAGAGCTTCAAGTGTATGACAATTTCGGACCGAACCTCTTAAAACTCGTAATGAAATGATCGTACTCACATTAACACACCAACAAACTCGTAAGAAACCGTAACGGAAAGAAACCCTAACCTTACTTTTGTCTGGAAAAGGTCAGGACACCGGTGACGACTCAAAAGTTTTAAACGACTGTATATCTCACGTCGTGAGAGTGTCCTAGTAGAAAATTCTAAACTTCATCGAGTTGACCTTAAGGTAGTGGAGGTGGTCAAAACAAGTATCACTACGAAGGATTCCGAGTAGAAACCGACGTTTCTTACATTAGTCAGACTAAAACCATAACTGATAGACCACTACAGGTGCACATCTGTACCTGTAGAATACAACAACCTTTTCTCACAAACACTACTGGTCACGTAAGACAACCGTTTTGAGAATAATCGAAAACGGGACGAAGTAAGACATGAGGTTCCGGTTTAAACGGACAATGAGGTCCACAAAGAACTGAAGGATGAAAACGTAAGGTCAGGAGATATTACTTTTCAAATGTAATTTTCAAACGACTGGAGACTGCGTTGTCAATCTCAAACTAGTCTTGTCAGACTTACTGGACCTTATTAATAATACACCTAATCTGGAATACGTCAACACCCTCGTCCACCCCTTCTGGTACCTTCCCACAACGTAGAATAGGTCACGACGATAAGTGACTGAACCCATTATGGAAACGACGGACGTGAAAGGGTTTGTGACGTATAAGAAAGTCCGGACCGACGAAAACGGAGAACCCCACAAGAATGGACTGATGAATTATTTATAGTTTATTTGTCCGTTCAAGGTTGAAACTACGATTTAAGATGCGTTCAAACTCACGAGAAAGAGGACACGAAGGGACGACGGAACATAAAGACACACCTATCGAAACATTAGAAGGAAAGATCGGATACTTAAGGACCTTCTCCCTAACCCGAAACAAGTACAGTCACAGGGATCCCGGGCCCCGGTATAGACTATAAGCCATCTGAAGATGTGAACATCTTACTCTCCTCTTACTTTTACCTTTCTCTTTTTCTTCTTCTGTCTGTCTTTCTTACTGTAATTTTTCTTTTTGTTTCTCTCTCTCTCTTACTACTTTCGGGTTGATTCTTCACACTGGTGCAACTTAGGTATCTAGAAACACTAATGTTCAGGAAGGTCCGGTTCGAGACGGGTATCCTTCTGTAAAGATGGTCTTTACAGAGAGGAGACCTCGGTCCTGATCGAGTCCAGACGATAAAAGTCCTCAGACAAGGATCATGTTGAGACTACTCGGTTAGACGGTAGTATCGGGGAAACACGAAATAAACCTGATTCGACCTGTTCGACCCTGAACAAACACTCGACCTTTGGAGACATTTATCTCATGCTTAGGGTCTTACCGTCCTGGCACCGAGCGACCTCTACACTCCGGACCGACCTCAAAGACTTGAGAAACCTCCCTCTGTCGGGTCCCAGACAGTCTGTCTTCTTCGTCTTTTCTTAGTCGAACCAAGAGGAGATTGTAGGATCCAGTGTATAGGTAAGAGATTCTTAGTGTCGACGGTGTGTCGATGAGGTCCCAGACGGATTGAAAAGTCCGGGGACATATAAAGTGTACAATCGGTCACGAACACTTCGGGATCTTTTTGTTTGTTTTACCTTGTTTTTATTGGAGAGGCTCCGACCTTAAGGGGGTAAGGAAAACCCAGATGACACTCCGGATTTACTCGTCCAAGAATTGCACGGGTCCCAAACAAATGTTTTAACGAGGTGAAATAGAAGTGGAACCTTCCCGGACTGACCTGAGACTGGGTGAAGGATCCCTAGACTCAGCGATCTCGTCCACCGATGAGTAGACATGGACCCAGACTGGTGGTTACTCGTCGAGCTCTATCAGTGTGTACCACCAACTTTGACGGGACTTCTCATGTCCAAGTACTACGAGTCTTAGCTACCGACAAATCGGGACAGACTGAGACCCGACTTCGTCACGGCTCTCTGGAGTCTCTACGACGACTGTTCCAGTCCATGAGGACCGTGTACTTTTCCCGACGGTGTTCTCCCGACCATCCCCAGTAGGATAAGGTATCTGGAGGAGTATCCGAGTTCATAGACCTCATTCGGAAGGAAAGGGGTTCCTCGTACGATCTTACTTATATACATTAGTGTCTCCCTCCCTATCAAAGTGACTCCCGTCAGCGATTAGGAACCTACCGTCTGTTCGTCGGGGATATTACGGGAACAGGAGTCTCCCGAGTCCCGTCTGTAGGACTTTACTACGGACGTGAGAACGAACGACTCGATTTGACACCGGTACCAAGGAGAGTTTACTCGGAAGATCCATCATGATAGTAGTCAGTGTCAACCGTCGTCTTTACCTTAGGTAAACGGTAGGAACGTAATTAGAAAATAGTCTCTAATTGAACAGACTAACCGGTCCCTAAAGGTTATCGTTGTTTTAAACCGGACGTCTCCGATCCCAGAGTTCCTTGATCCGGTGTCTTCCCCTCCAAAAGTAATACAACTACCTAGTGACTCCCTTACTAGTTCGTCAGACCCCTGAGGCTCCGAGACACACTTACACCAAATCCTCTCGACACACTCACTCCGGGGAGGTCCGAATCCTGTCGGGAGGAGAACAGGGAGAAGACGTCACAGACCTACCGACTGTTGAAACACGGAAAACGGGGTACCATCGTGTTTCAAGGCCGTTTATAGAGAGTAAGCATGTAGAATAAGGGTCTACTGGTCCAAGATAAGAGATGATGTATCGACAGTTAACGACTTGTATACATAGGAAACTTTAAAGTCCTGTAACGGGACTTTACACCCTCCTGTGTAAGGGAGGACGACACAGACAGGGATTTACTGTTTCAAATTCTCACACTCTGGAACTAATGTTTTCCCGTGGGTCCGTCTACTAAGCTCCACCTGAACCCCTGTCGATGTGTACACACACACGTGCACACACGACCCCTCCCGGCTAGTGTCTGGGAGTCGGTACGGTCGCACACAGACCTTCTCGTTGACTCCACCCCCATCTGATATAAACACTTCTTGACTCCGAAGGACCCTTCTCCCTCAGTCCGTCGTCAATCGGAGTCCTTGTTTGGGAGACGGACATCTCCTTAAAAGTGAGCCCAGACGGGGGTCGAGTCACAGGGGTCCTGTGTACATTCTGGGTCCCATGTCTCCTTTCTAAAAAGTCACCACTGAAACTTTCTTGAAACCCACGTCCGCGTTCGAACGAAACCGTGCCCCACCACCTCGAAGGGTTCCCTTCCCTCGCTTTCCTTCCCCTCGTAGGAGAGCGAAGGTCGGCGTCGGAAGAACGAGGACGTCGGTCCCGGGGTCAAACCGTCGAGTCCCGAGGTCTCGGAAGAACGATACCACCACTTCCACCATGTACCACTCCCACCGACACAGCACCCTGACCCCACGAACTACTGTCGATTTCGGAGTCGTCTTTTTTTCGGGACCCCTTTTTTTCCCGACCTCCCCTGTTACTGACGATGATTTACCAGTCAGTCCGAACACTGTCCATAGACTCTGTCCACAGGGTCTTCACTCACCCCCTCCCCACCCTCCGAGAGTGGTGTCTCGACACCGACAAATAAGACCATAGAAGGAGGGTGTGACCTGACGCACGCAGGAGACACTCCAGTCTCTGACGTGGATCGTAGCGTGGACCGTATGTGTTAAGAGCTCAATTACTCACTTGTGAACACATCGCGATCTGAACAAACATTTATAATTATGAGAGGGTCACACTGAAGTGTAGGGAGAACTTTCATTTTACATTTGACGGAGTGAATATCTCTGTCAGACCTTTTTACCTTTCTTAAGTCCGAAACCTCGGGTGTCTCGACCTGACAGTCAATCAATGATGGACACACCGGGACTAGTTCAGGAAATCGGAGTGACTAATCCTTTGAAATTCACCCCTGAAGGGACCACTAGGTCACCCAACCCTCAAGTGGAAGATTACGTACCCCCATGCCCAAGTTAGGGACCAACCCCTCGATTCTAGGCTGTACGGAGGGTCGTTTTTTAGGTGTATTTTGTCTTCGGTATAACGTTATTTAAGTTATTTCTGAAATTTTTATGTCTACGTGTGTTTTTAGAAATTTTTTTCTTTCAAATCCATAAATCGTACGACATGAGTTACTAATTCTTAGACGGACGTCACGTTCTCTGTATCCTCTGTGCTCAAACTAGGGACCCAGTCCTTCTAGGGGACCTCCTCTCGTACCGTTGGGTGAGGTCATAAGAACGGACCTCTTAGGGTACCTGTCTCCTCGGACCTCTAATGTCAGGGATCCCCAAGTTTCTCAACCTGTACTGATTTCGCCGACTCGTGTTTGTGTGGGTCGTAATAACTTGATACTAACCACTGGTTAACTACCGTCTCTTTATCTATGTTCTATGTTGATCGACCGAAACCCATACTTAAACTTGTACCCTAGAAAAGACAGATTTAAGTAAAAATAACGTGAGACAATAGGACCGACGTGCTACTAAGTCTTGCTTTTCCTATCAACCCTATTCGTCCATACTACGACTTTAAGCAAACACCACCCATCCCACTTCCCTGGACCCCGACCATACTACCACCGTTAGCACGGTAGGTCACAGTCAACCTTCCGAGGACCCGACAAACTTCAGGGTCCTAACTGGAGTGTTGTGACTTTGGGTCCGGTCACCCGGGTCCCTGTACCTTTTAAGGACGACCTCCAAACTCCCGTTGGAGTTTTAACCGACCAACCAAAGAGGGACCTTCGAAAAGTTTCGAAGTCAGTACAACAAACAATTTTTACTTCTCGAGACGTCGTTGACTCGACTCCGACGTGACAAACGTTACTCCTGTGCAGGTTAGAACCGGACCTTAAGAAGTCTCAGTGGTCGTCAGTGGTGTTCTTCCGATCCGATACGCCCAAGAGAACCTCGTTGACTGTTAGTAAATGTAGAAGTTTTCTGTACAATTGTCTTTATCGTACTCGTCTTAAGAGGTCCGGTCTTATGACCTCACCTGTCGGAAAGGGAAGAGGTCACCCAGAAGGGTTGGGTCCCAAGTTTGGGTCCAGAAGACGTAACGTCCGTCTAAGAAATGGTCGACTCGGTGTTCCCTTCGGGTTCTTATGACCTCACCCATCGGATAGGGAAGAGGTCACCTAAAAGGGTTGGGTCCTTAACTTGGCCCCAGAGGGCGTAACGTCCTCCTAAGAAATGGTTGACTCGATACTCCCTTCGGGGATACTCCACTACCTTAAGGTCAACCCGATAAAGTTTAAGATTTTTTACTACGACACTTTCACGATGTGAGTTATACGGTCGTTTAAACCTTTTGTGTCGTCACCGGTGTCCTGATCTTTTTCAGTCAAAAGTAAGTTAGGGTTTCTTTCCGTTACGGTTTCTTACAAGTTGATGGTGTGTTAACGTGAGTAGAGTGTACGATCGTTTCATTACGAGTTTTAAGAGGTTCGGTCCGAAGTCGTTATGTACGTGGTACTTAAAACTCTACAAGTTCAACCTAAATCTTCTCCGTCTTCTTGGTCTCTAGTTTAACGGTTCTAACCGAGTCTCCAATTTCGCAGACGGAGGTTACGACCTCTGGACCCAAACTAGGGACCCATCCCTTCTAAGGGGACCTCTTCCTTTACCATTGGGTGAGGTCATAAGAACGGACCTCTTAGGGTACCTGCCTCTTCGGACCATCCGATGTCAGGTGCCCCAGCGTCTCAGACTGTGCTGACTCGCTGAAGTCAAGTGAAAGTCGAGTCATGTCTACGAGTCAGCAGACTGAGAAACAATACGGTATCTTACGTTGTGTTGTCCGGAGGGACAGGTAGTGGTTGAGGGTCTCGAATGAGTTTGAGTATAGGTAACTCAACCACTACGGTAGGTTGGTAGAGTAGGAGACAACAGGAAAAGAAGAGGACGGAAGTTAGCAAGGGTCGTGATCCCAGAAAAGTTTACTCAGTCAAGAAACGTAGTCCACCGGTTTCATAACCTCAAAGTCGAAGTCGTAGACAGAAAGGTTTCTTATAAGTCCTGACTAGAGGAAATCCTACCTGACCAAACGAGAGGAACCTCAGGTTCCCTGAGAGTTCTCAGAAGAAGTTGTAGTGACAAGTTTTCGTAGTCAGGAAGTCACAAGTCGAAAGAAATATCAGGTTGAGAGCGTAGGTATGTACTGATGACCTTTTTAGTGTCGAAACTGATCTGTCTGGAAACAACCGTTTTATTACAGAGACGAGAAATTATACGATAGATCCAACCAGTATTGAAAAGAAGGTTCCTCGAATGGAGGACTCTTTAGACATACGTCTAGTTCTTCGTTGTCAATCTTGACCTATACCTTTTGTCTGACCAAGGTTTAGCCCTTTCCTCATGTAGTTCCGACATATAACAGTGGGACGAATAAATTGAATATACGTCCCATGTAATACACTTTACGACCCGACCTACTTCGTGTTCGACCTTAGTTCCTCTTTATAGTTGTTGGAGTCTATACGTCTACTGTGGTAGGAATACCGTCTTACACTTCTTCTTGATTTCTCGGAGAGCTACTTTCACTTTCTCTTCTCACTTTTTCAACCGAATTTTGAGTTGTAAGTCTTTTGATTCTAGTACCGTAGACCAGGGTAAAGAAGTACCGTTTATCTACCTCTTTGTTACCTTTGTCACTATCTGAAATAAAACCCCCCGAGGTTTTAGTAACGTCTACCACTGACGTCGACACTTTAATTTTTCCGAACGAGAACCTTCTTTTCGATACTGATTGGATGTGTCGTGTCATTTTTCGTCTCTGTAATGAAATGGTTGTTTCCAGACAGATCAGTTTCGACACCAAAAAGGTCATCAGTACATGCCTACACTCTCAACCTGATATCTCTTTCGACTCGTGACTTCTTAGCTCCGAAAACTTGACAACAAAACCTCTTCTGTGAACTCTCAGGAACCTGAGGTTCCTCTCGTTTGGTCAGTTAGGATTTCCTTTAGTCAGGACTTATAAGAAACCTTCCTGACTACGACTTCGACTTTGAGGTTATGAAACCGGTGGACTACGTTTCTTGACTGAGTAAACTTTTCTGGGATTACGACCCTTTCTAACTTCCGTCCTCCTCTTCCCCTACTGACTCCTACTCTACCAACCTACAGGCTGAGTTACCTGTACTCAAACTCATTCGAGACCCTCAACCACTACCTGTCCCTTCAGACCGTAAGACGTTAGGTACCTCAGTGTTTCTCAACCTGTGCTGACTAACTGACTTGACTCACAAATTACAAGTAAGTTTGGTAGGTCAATCCGACCGAATCTGTTCTCAGTCTCCAAGGACGGAACAAGGACGGAAGGGACCCATGATAAGAACTCTCCGGGAAATCGAACAAAGAAGACAAATAGAGATAGAGGGTCACTATGTGTTAACATGAAGTCATGAAGTCAAAGAATTAAAAGGTCGAAATTATAATAGAGAACTGTATAAGAAAGTTCTGATCCTAAATTAGGAAAATGTGTGTGTGTGTGTGTGCGTGTGCGTGTGTGTGTGAGAAAATGAAGAGGGAAGAGCGTTAGACGAATACACTGTTTTAAACTCATTTATTTATTTTACAAGTCACAAACGGTCTCATAATGATATTTTTATCAACTGTTCGTTGGATAAAAAGAGACTAATGTAAAAGAAAGAAATTGTTGAATAACAAATAAAAAAGGGTCTTATAAACACTTCATCCTTTTAACGGAGTAAAAAATAAACGAAATTGAAGTACAGAGATAGTTAAAGGGTCACGAGAAAGGGTTTGGTCGACGATAGATAGTCGAAGTACAAACGAACTCCTGTAGCTTGGACCGAAGAAGTAGGAAGGACCAAGGAGAGGTCCGGAGGACATATGGACACTGACAGTGGGATCCGAAAGGGAAAAGACAACAAGGTCGTCGAAGGTACAAGACCCAGGGTAAAGAAAGAGAAAGACTCAAATAAAGGATCAAACGACTTAGTACTAGGGGACACCGAAAGACTCTTTCCCACGTACTAAGACCCTGGAACTTACAGACAACTTAAAGTCTTTACAGAAATAACCGTGGACTCATTATTAAGCCGGTAAAAACCTCAAGAGTAACTTTGTAGTATAAAAGGGATTAAGAGGAGTAGTAACACTTCCTCGACGTGACAACAGAAGACTACGTGACAATCTTCAAGGACAAATCTTCCGGTTACGGTGAGTAGGGATTAGTAAATGTACACTGAAAAAACAAACAAACGAGGTCTCAAGACTTTGAACTATTAGTGTACGGGATCACTCCCAAAAAAGTAGGAAGGAAACACCATCTATGAGTCATCCGGGAAAGTTTCTTCTTTGAGCACAGGAAGTCAAGGTCCTTTAGAAGAACGCAGTAAAGAAACTAGTAAGGGAGGGGAAGACAAAGGGAACAAACTAGAAAGACATTGAGGAAACAACCTGAAACCTTGAGGACTTACGTGATAAAATAAGGAGTGGACAAGATGGATTGACAGTAGAAAGACTATAAAAGTTGAAGAACGTTTAATAGAAGATAAAGAAGTTACCTTAAAATTTAAAATTAAAAAAATTAAATGAAAAATTCAACCTCTACGATATGGAAGGAGAGGTAAGGAAGAGACGTTTATCTGAGTAGTTATGGTAAAAAGATCTAAAGTATATATACACAAGTCAAGTCAAGTCAACGAGTCAGCACAGGCTGAGAAACGCTGGGGTACTTAGCGTCGTACGGTCCGGAGGGAAAAGTAGTGGTAGAGGGTCTCAAGTGAGTCTGAGTGCAGGTAGCTTAGGTACTACGGTAGGGCGGTAGAGTAGGAGCCAACAGAGGAAGAGGAGGACGGGGGTTGGGGAGGGTCGTAGTCTCAAAAAAGGTTACTCAGTTGAGAAACGTACTCCACCGGTTTCATGACCTCGAAGTCGAAATCGTAGTAAGGAAGGTTTCTTTAGGGTCCCAACTAGAGGAAGTCTTACCTGACCAACCTAGAGGAACGTCAGGTTCCCTGAGAGTTCTCAGAAGAGGTTGTGGTGTCAAGTTTTCGTAGTTAAGAAGTCGTAAGTCGAAAGAAGTGTCAGGTTTAGAGTGTAGGTATGTACTGGTGTCCTTTTTGGTATCGGAACTGATCTGATTATATATTATAAATAAAAAGATTGAATAAAGTGACACATTGTCCGAGATTCAAGTAGATGGAGTGATCTTGACTACCTTTAAACGAGTAAAAATACCGACTCATTATAAGGTAACATATATACATGTGTGCTGTACACATATAAATATATGATGTAGAAGAAATAGGCAAGTAAACATCTACCTGTAGATCCAACCAAGGTACAGGGTCGAGAACATTTATTACGACGACACTTGTAGTCCTATGTACATAGAAAATTTTAATACCGAAAGAGTCCCATATACGGGTCGTCACCCTGACGACCTAGTATACCATCAAAATGACGATCAAAAATTTCCTTAGAGGTATAACGAGAGGTATCACCGACATGGTTAAATGTAAGGGTGGTTGTCACGTTCTCTCAAGGGAAAAGAGGTGTGGGAGAGGTCGTAATTAACAAACATCTGAAAAAAAATTGTCTTACTTCAGATATTTCAAATTCATAAAAGACTTGGACTCATATAGGTACACTTCCAGTAGGTATGATTCGTTCTCCATAGTGGAGTGTGGTCAGTCTTACCGGAAGTTGTTTTTTAGATGTTTGTCCGATGATGGCCACAGGGACAGACGTACCGTCCTGTGACGGCTAGGTGCGGAGACGTCCTCTGGGGGTTTGTGAGTGTCCTCTTCTACTGGTGTGTAGGAAGATGAGGTGGTGGAACTTGGTTAGAGACACACTTACGAAGAAATAACTGTATTGTCGACACATGCCACCGTGATTACATTTCCTAGACGGACAGTTGCGTCCTCTGTGTTCTCCGTGTGCAAGCTAGGGACCCAGCCCTTCTAGAGATGTCATCCTTTACTGTGGGACGAAGTCATAAGGACGGACCTTGTAGGGAACCCGTCTCCTCGGACCGTCCGATGTCAGGTACCCCAGTGTTTCTCAACCTGTGTTGACTCGTTGACTTGTGCCTGATGTATGATGTTTTACACAACAATCTTCACCTCACCAATGAGAACTCCCCGTCACTGACCTCACCCATAATCTCTCTGAGGACTAACGACCATTACAAAATGTACCATGGAGTAACATCAAAACTAAACGTACAGAGATTGTTAATCACTACAACCCGTAGAAAAGTACACAAATAACTGATAGATCTACAGAAGAAACCTCTTCACAGACAAATCTAGGAGACGGGTAAAAGACTAATCCGACAAACAAAAAGACTATAACTTACCATACTCGATGAATGTATAAACCTCTAATTGGGAAACAGCCAAAAAAAGAGAACGTTAAAACAGGGGGTAAGACTCCTAACAGAAAATTAGAACAAATAACAAAAGAAACAACACATTTTCGAAAATTTGCATTAAGGGTAAACAAATAAAAACAAAAATAAAGGTAATGAGATCCTCCACCCAGTTTCTCCTAGAACGACGCCAAATACAGTCTCACATGACGGATACAAAAGGAGATCTTCGAAATATCAAAGACAGGAATTAAATTCAGAAAATAGGTAAAACTTAACTAAAAACACCTACCATAATCCTTTACAGGATCAAAATAAGAAAAGTGTATCGACGGGACAAAAAGATCGTGATGAATAACTTTTCTGATAGAAAAGACGTCACATATAAGAACAGAGGAAACAGTTTCTATTCCACTGGTATCGACGTACCTAAATAGAGACCCGAAAGATAGAACAAGGTAACCAGATATAAAGACAAAAGTACGGTCATGGTA
Organism: Capra ibex; assembly: GCA_006410555.1. Classification (NCBI taxonomy): domain Eukaryota; kingdom Metazoa; phylum Chordata; class Mammalia; order Artiodactyla; family Bovidae; genus Capra; species Capra ibex. The sequence continues at coordinate 112,243,929 of SJYO01020080.1, read as the reverse complement.
TCACAGAACAACTGACATCGAAGTATCATATTTCATTTTCACTTCAACGAGTCAGCACAGGCTGAGAAACGCTGGGGTACCTGACATCGGATGGTCCGAGACTCCTCGGAGAGTCAAGTACCTTAAAAGGTCCGTTCTCATGACCTCACCCAACGGTAAAGACTTTAATCCTTCCAACTAAGGAGGTCGAGGCAAAAAGAAAGAGTCCCAACGAATCCGATAAACCCAAGAAAACACTAAGATATGTTTAACACTTGAAAAAACAAGATCAAGATACTTTTTATGGTAACCATCAAACTACCCCTAACGTGACTTAGATGACTAACCAAACCCATCAAGTCAGAAAAGCGTTATAACTAAGAAGGTGAGATACTTGTATCATATAAAGAGGTAGACACAGAAGAAACTAAAGAAAATAGTCACAGAATACCAAAAGACTCACGTGTAGAAGACAGACAAATCCATCCACTCACCTTTGTCACAGTCTGAAATAAAAAAACCCGAAGTTTTAGTGACGTCTACCACTGACGTCGGTACTTTAATTTTCTGCGAATGGGGAACCTTCTTTTCAATACTGGTTGGATCTATCGTATAACTTTTCGTCTCTATAATGAAACGGCTGATTCCAGGCAGATAAGTTTCGATACCAAAAAGGTCATCAGTACATACCTACACTCTCAACCTGACACTTCTTCCGACTCGCGGCTTCTTAACTACGAAAACTTGACACCACAACCTCTTCTGAGAACTCTCAGGGAACCTGACGTTCCTCTAGGTTGGTCAGGTAAGACTTCCTCTAGTCGGAACCCAAAAGAAACCTTCCTTACTACGATTTCGACTTTGAGATCATGAAACCGGTGAAGAATGCTTCTCAACTGAGTAACCTTTTCTGAAACTACGACCCTCCCTCCTCTTCCCCTACTGTCTCCTACTCTACCGACCTACCGTAGTGACTGAGCTACCTGCGCTCAGACTCACTCGAGGCCCTCAACCACTACCTGTCCCTCCGGACCGCACGACGTTAAGTACCCCAGCGTTTCTCAGCCTGTACTGACTCGTTGACTTGACTTGACCTGACTAAGGATCCATAACACGAGAAAAACAACGTCACCACTTACTCTAACAAGGGAATTAAAGAGATAGACTGAAAAGTAATAGTCATATATCCTAACGTTTCCTAAAGACAGATAATTAAAATATTTGAAGTGGTTTGAGTAAGAGATAAGGAAGAAGTTTAAACTGTAAAAAAAGAGTATAACAACACACTCCATAAAGTAGAGAGATTTGTAAAAAAGGAAAAAAATAACTTATTAAAATTTTTAAATAATAATAATAAAAATTTACATAAATAAAACTAACCTCCGAATAACGAAATGTTATAACATCACCAAAAAAACGGTATGTAACTGTACTTAGTCGGTACTCACATGTACACAAAAGGTAGGACTTGGGGCGAGGGTGGAGGGAGGGGTAGGATAGGGAGACCCAGTAAGGTCACGTGGTCGGGACTCGTGGGACAGAGTACGTAGCTTGGACCTGACCGCTAGACAAAGTGTATACTGTTATATGTACAAAGTTACGATAAGAGAGTCTAGTAGGGTGGGAGCGGAAGAGGGTGTCTCAGGTTTTCTGACAAGATATGTAGACACAGAGAAAACGACAGAGCGTATATCCCAATAGCAATGGTAGAAAGATTTATAAATAAATTTTGAAAAAAAGAAGAGAGACTTAGGACAAAGAAAGTCCAACAATTTAGAAAAGACGAAGTCAAACAAACCCTAATAAATTGGACTAGAGTTGAGAGCGGCAATACTCGTAGAAATTTACAAACGTGTGTAAATTCTACTACGTATTCCGAACCACCAACCTGAAAAAAAACCTTTCAGTCCGTCCCTGAACCTACAGAACAACCCCCTTGAATTTGATATCTCTCAAAGAGAACTCACTCAAAAAGGTCAAAGGTTTTATAAGAGGTCGAAGGACGGACCTATATTGGGTCGGTAATCGTCGGACCTTCGGTTCACCCCCACCTCTCTCCCGATCCTTAAAGTATTACTTCGAAGTGAGGACGAGTAGTGGTAGGGAACCACAGAGGGGTAGGTTTCGTTCAGACTGAGTTAGGCAGACTTCGTTTGGAGAAGTCAAAGTACAGACACGTCGTACTCCTCCCTAAGATACAGATATAGTCAGTCCTATCCAAAACTATTGTTGTGACCTTAGGGTCACTGAATTTATAAACACAGAGTGAGAGATCTCGGAGTGTCACCCTGTCAAGGAAGAGGGATTCTCAGGTCCGTACCTGAGGACCCCTTTCTGAACCTCGTCGGTAAGGTAGGAGAAGGGAAACCAGGTCGACGTCAACATAACCGCACGCGTGTTGATATGGTCCATCGAGTCCGTAGGTAGGTCGATTCGACTAGAGTAGTTCAGTAAGATAAAAGGGGAACGGTCGTTAACCAAATTGCTACTAAATCATTACCCATACAGTGGATAAAAGTCGTTTACTCTGTACTCCCCTCCAGACGACCTTTTCCTGAGGAGTGACTTTATCCTCTATCGACCTCTTTGCCAGAAAGAAGAATAGACTAGTACTTCGGTCCTTGGTGTCGACAGTTGAACACTGGTACTCCCGTCGACCAGAGGCTCTTCTCTCTATATACGACTCTTACCGACTCTCCTCTCTTACTTTCTTGAACCCTGGAACTAATGTGGTACCTTGGTGACGTAATTGGGTAGTCTGTTGATGGAATGGACCTTCGGAGAACAATCTACGTCACTATCTAAAATGGACAACAGATCTAAGTAATTAAACAAGGAACTTGGACCTTCGGAGGATTGATCCATTCATAGAAACCCTTACTCATTCGACATCGGAGTCGAAGGTCCAGACCCACATATTAATTTTATCCCTCAGTCCGAGTCCCAGGTTCGACCCATGTCCGAACTAGACCCCTTACTATACAGGACCCGGTGTGTTAGTCTCGGTCTGTTCCTCGTCCTCACATTCCACCACCAGGATCACCAATCCCGAGTACGAGACCTTAGACTCGAAACGGTGAACGAACAATCCACTTGAACGACTCGACGAAGTGCGGGACAAAGAAGTAAACACTTTACTTTCACTAGTGTCATTTAAGGAAGATCCCAACGACTCTAACAGTTTACTCTATTGTGGTCAACTCTCGAGTCTCAACACGGGTGCTGACAGTCCTTGCGGACTCACACCTCGGTAATACAGGAGACGTGTTCCCTACGGGTCACTAATCCCGTCCTGGTCCCCGACAGTCTACCATTTCTTTGGTGGACATTGTGTCCTCTCCTCCTAAGGTACCTGTCTCGTCGGACCACCCGATGTCAGGTACCCCCACTTTCTCAGCCTGTGTCGACTCGCTGATTCGTATTACGTCACCTACGGTCAACATTTCTTTTGTAGAAGAGGGTTTCCACCATCCTTCCCTAGAAGGTTGTTAAACTTCATAGTAGTTAGACGTCTTCAGTATTAAAACTTCTAATAGTTATTTTATGTAATCGGGTCGGTAAGAGTTTGGACACGTACGTAACCTTAGTAGATCTGACGAACAATTCGTATCAAACGGTCAGACGTGGGGTCCAAAGAAAGAGTCAGTCAAACCCACTTGAACCTCTAAACGTACAGATTCTTCAAGGATCTTCTACAGTCATGACGATCAGACCCCTGATGTAAAACCCCTGGTCATACTATCTCCTCCGACCCCCACCACTCCGGCGTTCTCGTATTCCCTTTTAGTAAACTCCAACTACAGAAAATTTTTATATTAAATCATTTTTAATACAATAATACCTTTTTTACATTTTATATATTTTCATCTCTCCAAATATCACTCGGGAGCACATGGGTAATGAGTCGAAGTTGAACACAGGGTAGAATGCAGGTGTCTACAAAAGAAATTTTAAAACTGAAATACAACCTGATACCAACTAAACGTTACTGCACAATCAAAGTCCATGTGCCGGCTCACCAAGTCAATATGTATATGTACATAGACAAGAAAACGTCTAAGAAAAGGGAAATCTAAGATTGTCTCATAACTCGTCTCAAGGGACATGACATGTCATCCAGGAACAACCAATGGACAAAATGTATATCGTCACTCACATGCAATTAAGGTTTACAGAAAACTCACGAGGAAAAGAGAGGGGTGTCGTTTTCGTCCTCGGGACCGGTGTAGAGTCCAGCCGAGGGTCCCGAGTCTTTCTCCGGTGTAGAAACCCCAGGTTCTCGTACATCCCTACTCATTCAGTCTAACTAAGACCCCTTTCAACACCGGCCTGTAAAGAACTATGAACGGTAGTCACAGCTTGTAAAAGACGGGAGTGGTGCCCGCCCGTCGACTCCTCCATGGGACGACCAGCTAGTAAGGTAGGTGACGTGACACGGACTGAGACAACCACCGACCCCTTCGACGTCACTTGGCCTGAGTGACGTCACTCCTCTCTGCGGCCGTGTCTGTGGTCCGATTCGTGGACCCCTCTTCGAAGACATCTGCTACAGGACCCTCCTCCTACCGGTTGTGGTCGACCCCTCCGTCCTTTGGATCCTTCCGGGAGAACAGTACAGTGACGACGTCGTCGAGAAGTCCCGAGGCTCTTCTCGGCTCGTGTGAACAACTACCCGACAGACAGAGAACAATCTCAGGAGGGTGCGAAGACTCGAGTGCCAAGGAGAGACACGTGAGTACTCCTGTCGTCCCAGGAGGGAAGAGGTGCGGTTCGGACTCGGGTCGACGCCGGAGAGAACACACTCGTGTCGACCCCGACCCCGTCATAAGACCCTTTCCCGATCTCCAGTCGACGAGACCCTAATTCGTCGTAGTGTCGAGGGATAGGACTCAAAGGAGGGAACAATTAGTCTCAGTAACCACTACTTAGTTCGAGAAGTCGAGGTCCTCAAAGGGGAAGAGGTCCAATTACCATCTTGTCACCACTAAGACCCTAACAGACGGGTGCACGTATAAGTCCCAACCACACCCTTGGTATAACCTTGGTATACCCTTGGTGTTGGTATAAGTCCCAACACACGCACGGGACGGTCCTTCCGACCCGTCGGCCTTTTCCCCCGTGAAGAGAGAGACCTGTCATACCCTCTGTCTGGTTGGGGTCTCCCCGAACTGGTGAATTTCCCCGGGACCGTGTATAGAATGTCCCTCGGGACACCCTCCACCCCCACCTTCCTTCGAGTGTTAACTACGAGACTTTAAAAGGAGAAATGTTTTTTTTTTTTTTTTTTTTTTTCGGGACGTCAAGGGTTGGGAGACTAATGGTCCCGGGAAACTAGTCCTAGGAAGGAGGGGACTGATCTATGTTAGGGTCGTTAAATAGTAGTAGAAATATAAATTAATTTAACGACAGGGGATAAATTATAAAGGTTAATTCGAGGATTTCGGTCTAGAATGAATATCCAGATTCAAAATATAACATTTTGAATCCAAGAAGGTTTCCGAAACAGTACCCTCGAAAAAAAATAATAATGATAATTAGGAGATATTATTTATTGTAGTTAAGGTTATTACGATGTGACCTATGAAAGGGGACTGAGAACAGAGGAAGGTGTAAACAATAACTGAGTTAAATACAAGGAAATTTAGCCAAAACCAGACCCACCGTTATGAGAGTAAATGTCTGGCTAGTTAAACTTAAACAAAATATTCTAAGGTAATTAATGACACAGGTTAAGGAAGGTCACGGACGTCGGGTGCGTAGGGAAGGTAGAGAGACTTAAGGGAGGTCCGAGAGACCGACACATAAAAGTACCGTTATCACAGAAGTCCAATCCGACTACTCGGGAGTCTACGAATATGATAGTCTACAAAAGACGGAATAAGGGTCATTCGTCGTCCCCCACCTCAGTGTCCCCCCGAGAGACTATGGAACCAGGAGATCCAGACTGAGGAGGGGACCACTTAGGGGACCTTGGGGAGGGACGTCTCTTCCCCTACCTCCAAGTCTCACCCCAGTCAGAGACGTATCCCCGTGTACCTTGAGTCCACGGTCGGGGAAAGCATGAGTCGACCCTAAGGGGTTCAAACCGGGGCAGACGTCGGGTACATCGGGGTCGGGACTCGTCTCGTACCCGCGTGTCCGACCTCGTACCTGTGGACCCAAAATCACTTAAGGGAGGAAAAGGAATTAGACTTGAGGAGAGAACCGTGACGGAAGTCTCAGTATCCACTGTCGGGGGTCGGAGGAGACGGAGACGGTGACTCTACCAATAAGACACAACGGACTACCAGACCAACGAAATGTAGGAAAGGTCGACCAACGAACAAATGTCCTTTTTATACTCTGACCCGTGGTTCAGAAGAGACACTATGAATTTGAACTGTTCAAGGCCCATACCCAATCCACTCACGGGAGACGTCTGAGTGATTGTCGACTGACAACTTAGATACTGAAGGGGACAGAGCGGAGCAGGGACTCATAAACCTATTCGCTACTCTAAATCTACTCCCGACTGGTGACACCACAACCTCTTCTGTGAACTCTCAGGGAACCTGACGTTTCTCTAGGTTAGATTTCCTTTAGTCAGGACTTATAAGTAACCTACCTGACTACGACTTCGACTTTGAGGTTATGAAACCGGTGAACCACGCTTCTTGACTGAGTAAACTTTTCTGGGACTACGACCCTTTCTAACTTCCACCCTCCTCTTCTCCTACTATTTCCTACTCTACCAACCTACCGTAATAACTGAGTTACTTGTACTTAAACTCGTTTGAGGCCCTCAACCACTACCTGTCCCTCGGAACCGCACGACGCCAAGTCCCCAGCGTTTCTCAATCCACACTGACTCACTGACTTGACTTGACTTGATTAGCACACTTCGTTTTACTCTCGACCGGGTTACTAAAAGGAGAAGGTCCTGAGGTCTTGTCTGTCACTTTTTGTTCAACCAACCACCTCATACTTCAAGGTTTGTACACTGCTCCCCGATTGGTCCACTTACACGACTCACGATCCCTTCCGACACACTTGTGAACGACGGGTTCAGGGTCCGATAAGACTTCACCCTTGAGTCTCTTCTAAAAGTCGAAGACACTCCGGACGACCAACCGTTACTAAGGACAGGATCTGTGGGGGTTCGTGAAGGTATAGGAGTGTTACAGTCGGGACGATGTGTGTGTGTGTGTGTGTGTGTGTGTGTGTGTGTGTGTGGAAGGAAATCAATCGAACTCACTAGAATAAAAGAACGTTTTGTTTTATTATTCAGTGGAACTTATTCTTCACTGAAGGGTTTCTCATGATAGATGTCTTCTGTACTATTGTGAGAAGACTTCGAAGTGAGGTTACACAGGCACCTTTCTCGCAGAAACTAATCCCGTTTCTGTCTTTCGGTTCCGGTAACTCTCTCTTACTCGCATGTAGTTCAGATGTTCCAACCAAATCCTCCTTTCTGTTTTCCTTTATTCAGATAAAAGTCTTCTCGGATCTTTCCAAACACACGATACTTAACCCTTCGACGAAATACTATTTTCCACAATTTATAAAACTCCGTCTTCACTCACGGACTCCCGTTCTCACTTACGTTACCTCTCGGTGACAGGAACCTTCACTCCACTGGTAGATTCTTCGCTGAGGGTAGGTGACGAGGGATGACCCGTCCCAAGTCCCCTCCAGTAGGTCGGACAAACCTATAGAGGTCTCCATCCCTCGAGAGAGGGAGGTAGGAAGGATTTCCTCGGGGAAATTAGTTTCGTTCGTCAAACACCTTTTGCCAACCAAAGGGACTGTTTGAAGGTCAGAGGGAAGAAGACCTCCCTCGTGGGTCCGATAAAAGGAAACCTCTTGGTGGGGAGGAGGTTAAAGTCAGGAACACCAAACCCGTCCTGATTTCGCTACCGTGGGTTGAGGTCATGAGAACGGACCTTTTAGGGTACCTGCCTCCTTGGACCACCCCACGTCAAGTACCCCAGCGCTTCTCAGCCTGTGTTGACTCGCTGAAGTGAAAGTGACAAGTGAAAGTACGTGACCTCTTCCTTTACCGTTGGGTGAGGTTACAAGAGTGGACCTCTTAGGGTCCCGACCCCCTCGGACCACAGATACCCCAGCGTGTCTCAACCTGTGCTGACTGAATCGTCGTCGTCGTCTCGGATCGAGAGTCGTAGTCACCGACCGGTCCCTAGGTTCGGACCACTCAGTAGGACAAAGTGTGATACTGGCATTACTAACCAAGTATTTACCCGTACACTAAGTTCGACAGGTCACTTTCAGTCGGGACTCTCAAAACTACCTCGGGGACTCATCCTCGGTGCAAGTAAGAGAACCAAAAGTTCGACTATCTTAGATTCAGATCACGAAGACAACTGGTGAAATAGTGGGTTCTGTATGCCTACCGATTGTTTGTGTACTTTTCTACGAGTTGTAGTGAGTAATAATCTCTTTACTTTTAGTTTTGGTGTTACTCCATGGTGAAGTGTGGTCAGTCTTACCGACGCTAGGTTTTTAGACGTTCGTTATTTACGACCTCTCCCACACCTCTTTTCCCTTGGGAGGATGTGACAACCACCCTTACGTTTGATCATGTCGGTGATACCTCTTGTCACACCTCTAAGGAATTTTTCAACGTTTATCCTGATGGAATACTGGGTCGTTAGGGTGACGACCCGTATGTGTGGCTCTTTTGGTCTTAACTTTCTCTGTGTACATGGGGTTACAAGTAGCGTCGTGACAAATATTATCGGTCCTGTACCTTTGTTGGATCTACAAGTAGTCGTCTACTTACCTATTCTTTTGACACCATGTATATGTGTTACCTCATAATGAGTCGGCAATTTTTCTTAAGTAAACTTAGTCAAGACTACTCTACCTACTTTGACCTCGGCTAATATGTCTCACTTCATTCGGTCTTCCCTTTTGTGGTTATGTCATATGATTGTGTATATATACCTTAAATCCTTCTACCGTTACTGCTGGGACATACGTTCTGTCCTTTTTTCTGTGTCTACACATATTACCTGAAAACCTGAGTCTCCCTCTCCCTCTCCCACCCTACTAAACCCTCTTACCGTAAGATTGTACATATGATAGTACATTCTTAACTTAGCGGTCAGATACAGACTACGTCCTATGTCGTACGAACCTCGACCACGTACCCCTACTGGGTCTCTCTACAATACCCCTCCCTCCACCCTCCCCCCAAATACAAACCCTTGCGTACATTCTTAATTTCTAAAATTTTAATTTTTTTATGTTTTGATTTTTTTTTTTTCTTTTCTTTCTCTCATACAGGTTTCGACTCCGGTCGTATCTTTTTTTGATACCTTACTATCTCACGGACTTTGGATAAAGATCTGAAAATACAATACACTTTTTATCTGAAAGGTGTACCGAATTCGGTTAAACACAAATCAAAGACTCAAGACTTACTATATCATTCCAAAATTAATAATCTCAAAATAATGAAAAATTTAAATAACCTCACTGAAGGGATATTATAAGGAAAGAATTAGAGATAAGACGGGAGACACAGTGTATCTTTTGTAGTTAAAGAAGAAAATTTCATCTGAAATAAATTTCTATAATATCGAACGGACTTAGAAATGAAGACCTCATATTTGGAGTAGTTAGTAAAACAGACAAGAGGAAAATCGTTCTAAAGCTTAGGGGAGTGATACGTCCAATCGAAAAAGATCCATTTGAAACCAAAAGATCACAAGGAGAATTTACACCGAGAGTGTAGACTTGGACCCTAAGGTCCCCTCCGAGTCAAGTCGAGTCAAGTCAAGTCAAGTGAAGTCAGCGAGTCAGTAAAGACTGAGAAACGCTGGGGTACTTAGCGTCGTGTGGTCCGGAGGGACAAGTAGTGGTTGAGGGGCTCAAGTGAGTCTGAGTGCAGGTAGCTCAGGCACTACGGTAGGTCGGTAGAGTAGGAGACAGTAGGGGAAGAGGAGGACGGGGGTTAGGGAGGATCGTAGTCTCAAAAAAGGTCACTCAGTTGAGAAGCGTACTCCTCCGGTTTCATGACCTCAAAGTCGAAATCGTAGTAAGGAAGGTTTCTTTAGGGTTCCGACTAGAGGAAGTCTTACCTGACCAACCTAGAGGAACGTCAGGTTCCCTGAGAGTTCTCAGAAGAGGTTGTAGTGTCAAGTTTTCGTAGTTAAGAAGTCGTGAGTCGGAAAAAGTGTCAAGTTGAGAGTGTAGGTATGTACTGGTGTCTTTTTTGGTATCGGAACTGATCTGTCTGGAATCAGTCGTTTCATTACAGAGACAAAAACTTATATGATAGATCCAACCAGTATTGAAAAGAAGGTTCTTCATTCGTAGAAAATTAAAGTACCGATGATGGACAAGGAATGATCCTACCTGGGAGATGAAGTTAATTAAGTCGAGCCGAAATAAGACTTTCATAAAAATTTTCTTCTTCCATAAAAATTTTTCATATAATGTCCTGAAGGGATCACCCGGTTACCAATTCTTAGGAGGACGGTAACGTCTCCCGTACCCAAATTAAGGACGAGGCCCTTCTAGGGTGTACGACGTCCCGTCGACTCGGGTACGAGGTGTAGATGACTCGGACACCAGACCTCGGTGACTTGATGTTGATGAGTCGGGCGCACGGACCCCGGGCACAAGGTGTTCTCTTCTCGTGTGTGACGTCACTTCTCATCAGGGACGAGTGACGTTGATCTCTTTCGGTGCGCTTCGTTTCTCTGTGTGATGTCGGTTTTTTTATTTACTTAGAAAACCCCTTTTTTTTTTTCTGAAATAAGTCTCAAAGTCACTGACCCTACTTGAGAACTATGTAACTCCAATACCAATATTTCGGAGACAAAAGAAATGTTGTCCACTACTCTTCGACCCATTAGATGAGACGTGAATTGGTGACCTATGCTTAAGACAACGGTGTGTTTGACCTTCGGACAAAAGGGGTAAATGATTGACAGGTTGGGACTCTTTTGACACATCGATGGAATCTCAGAACGAGCGGTTCCACACGATGTCTGTCTAAAATCTTTGTGTCTTAGAATTCGAGAAAGGATCCGGATGTTTAGTCTTAGACGTAAAGTTGTTCAGGGGTCCCCTCGACGTACGTGTAATTTCATACTGTTCGTGAAAGGATCTTATCTCGAAAAAAAAAGTGGACACGTGAAAAATTTTTTCTCGAAATAACAGTATACAATGTATAGTGTATTAAGTGGGTAAATTCGTAGGTTAAGTGGCAAAAAATGAGATAAGTGTCCCAACATGTTGGTAACGTACGTACGTACTGACCATTCAGTGAAATTGGTACAGACTGAGGAACGGTAGGATACCGGACATCGGACGGTCCGAGGAGACAGGTACCCTAAGAGGTTAGTTGTTATGACCTTACGCAACGGTACGGGGGGAAGTCCCCTAGAAGGACTGAGTCCCTAGATTGGGCACAGAAAATTGTAGAGGACGTAACCGTCCCTCCGAGAAATGGTAATCACGGTGTACACTTCGGGACATGTTGGTGATGGGTGGAAGCTTAGTGGGACCTAGGTGGCCCCGACCTGGAACCGTTGATGGTATTGTATTAAAGTCTGTTAAAAACAGGGGTAAATCATTTTTATAAGGGTATGGATGAATGTCAGTTAAACGTAAGGGGAGGATGAAGGTTCGGGACGACGACGATTCAGTGAGGTCAGCACAGACTGAGACACACTAAGGTATCTACCGTCGGGTGGTCCGAGAGGGCAGGGACCCTAAGAGGTCCGTTCTTGTGACCTCACCCAACGGTAAAGGAAGAGGTTACGTACTTTTACTTTTCACTTTCACTTCAACGAGTCAGCATGGGCTCAGAAGCGTTGGGGTACCTGACGCCGGAAGGTCCGAGGAGGCGGGTACCCTAAAAGGTCCGTTCTCACGACCTCACCCTGAAGGTTCGGATCTGGACTCGTTAATGATCAGATGAAAACGGATACATAAACGAATAAGACCTGTAAAGGACATTTACCTTAGTACGTTATACACCAGAAAACACACACCGAAGAAAGTGAATCATTCATATTACGAAAGTTTTAAGTACTATAAAAAAGTATCGTGTATAGTCATGAAGTAAGACAGAATACCGGTTAATTATATTATAACAGACTACATGGTATAAACACATAGGTAAGTAGTCAACTGTTTGTAAACCCAACAAGAGTGAAAAATCGATAACACTGATTACGACGATACTTGTAAACACACATTCAGAAACACACCTACATACAAAAGTAAAGAGAACCCATATATGAAGGCTCACCTTACCGATCAAATAACACCCTTAGTATGTAAATGGAAAACTCTTTGACGGTTTGACAAAAGGTTTTACCGACGTGGTAAAATGTAACAGTGATTATTGTATACCCTGAAGATGAAAGAAGTTGAGGAGTGTTTGTGTTGAACAGACAGAAAGAAAAAATAATATACAAGTAATATACAATATACAATATAATAATATACAAATATACAAACATTATACAAATAATATAAAATATAAATAATATACATAACAAATAATATATAATATACACCTACACTTCATCATAGAGAATTATCAAAACTAAATGTAAAGGGATTACTGATTGTTAAAACTCGCAGAAAAGTACATGGATAACCGGTACATAGAAGACACCTCTTTACAGAAAAGTTTAGGAACGGGTACAAACGTAACCCAATAAAAAAAAAATTGAAAACTCGAGATCTTAAGAAATACATAATGTCTATGTTCAGAGTCCAGTCTATATACTAAACTTTGAAAAAAGACGGTAAGACACATAACAGAAAAATGAAAGAACGATTATAGGGACTTTCCTGTTTTCAAAAATTAAAACGACCACAAGTTAACTAGTTAAAAAAGAAAACAACGAGTACGAAGACCACAGAATAGATTCCTAGACAACGGTTTAGAATCCAGTACTTCTAAAGTCAACAGGATCCTGGTAATCAACTTCTTTGAGAAGAAATGGGAAACTTACCTGAACCGTAGGAACAATTTTTAGTTAGTTGGTAAATAAAGACCTGAGAGTTAAGATAAGGTAACTAGACATACAGACAGAATACGGTCTTGGTGTGTCATAACTAATGACATCGTAATATCAATCAAAGACCTCTTCCGTTACCGTGGGGTGAGGTCATGAGAACGGACCTTTTAGGGTACCCGCCTCCTCGGATCTTCCGACGTCAGGTACCCAAACGACTCCCAACCTGTGCTGACTCACTGAAGTGAAAGTGAAGAGTAAAAGCACGTAACCTCTTCCTTTACCGTTGGGTGAGGTCACAAGAACGGACCCCTTAGGGTCCCTGCCCCCTCGGACCACCCGACGGCAGATACCCCAGCATGCCTCAACCTGTGCTGACTTCACTGAATCGTATCGTATCATTCAAAACTTTAACCCTTCACATCCAGAAAGTTGAATCAAGAAACAAAAATTCCAACGAAACTGAAAAGACCTATAGAATTTAAAGATGTACTTAAAATCCTAGTCAAGAAGTTAAAGACTTCTTTAACCGTCGACTATACAATTATTCGTAACGTAACTTAGACATCTAATTCAACCCCTCCATAACGGTAGAATTGATATATATATATATATATATAAAAAAAAAAAACGAAAAATCAAGGAAATTATATTATAACAGACTACATGGTATAAACACATAGGTGAGTAGTCAACTGTTTGTAAACCCAAGAGTGAAAAATCGATAACACTGATTACGACGATACTTGTAAACACATATTCAGAAACACACCTACATCAACGTAAAAATCAACGTAAAAAAGGTACGTTTACCCTCTTTGAGATGACAACTACCTTTGAATCTAACTCACGGTTCCGTTAGAGGCTAATCTTCGACCATTGTGTCTTGAGTAGACTGTGTACCTCTAATGTATTCCAAGTGTCGTTTGCCTGGTCATTTCCGTAATTGTTCTTTTACGTTCCTATTTCTCCTGTTGGCACCCTTAGTGTCTAATTAGGGTACCTTTTACCGTCCTTACTTCCGTATTCCGTTTCAAGCAGTACTACCAGGACTACTACCTCTGAAGGGGGTACTCCTATCCTTCTGTCAAGGAGTTAATGTCGAGGGACAAAAGAGGATGAAAGAGAGTTGAGGAGATACTTTTAAAGGTATAGTAGAGGTAAAGGTGACTAGGGCAGTAACAGGACGGATGACCCGTACCGGGTGTCCTTTAATCCCCGTTCAGACACTCGGACAGTGGGAGACACTAAAGGACGACTGACCACTGTAAGTGGAGGAGGGTTTCCCGTCAGAAGGACAGGTAAGACGTACCCGACGAGATAAAGAAAGAAAAGGATCACCTATAAGTGGTACTACTCTAAAAAAAGGGACTAGTAAAAAGACCCGGATAGGAACGACAGAGGAAGAGGAAAACTAAGAACGGTGTTCATGGGGTGACGGTACGAAGCAGGGTGTCTGGACGGACGGAGTCCACACTTCGATCGGGCCACACTCCCTCGTCACCTCTCGACCATTGGTCTGTCCTCACTGATGATGTGACTTCCGACACAGCGAGACGTCGAGGACCAGTGCACTCCCGAAGTGCAGTGACGGTTCAAGCAGGCGTTGAGGATGAAGACCAACGTTAGAATTATTATAACAAAAGGTTTTTTACTTGTAACATACAGAAGAGTAAATAAATCGAGAAGAAATAAAAGAAAGTTGTTCAGTCCAGAACATAAAGAAAAAATAATAAAAAGTTAAAACAATTTAGATTTGGATTCGTAAATAAGAAAACCTACGATAACATTTACCTTAACGAAATAATTAAGACCAAAATTTGACAAGTTAAAACTTAACAATCACATATTTTTATATCAACTAAGAAATTATGACCATAACATAGAATGATGTATTAACTTAAGTAAAAAATCAAGATTATCACAAAATCACCTAACAAATCGTAAAGAGATTTGTCTGGTACCGTAGACTTTTACCCGAAAATGAAGAAGGAAAGGTTAGAACTACGGAAAATAAAGAAAGAGTATGGATTAACGGAACTGTTCTTTGAGGACATGTACGAAATTTTTTAAACACTCTTACTGGTTGAAATAGAACAAGGATTAGAATCCTCTGTCACAAATTAGAAAGTGGGTAATCATACTACGATCAACACCCAAAAAGTATTTACGGCACATCGTCTATCTCCACCTCTTCCGTTACCGTTGGGTACCTACCTCCTCGGACCATCCGACGTCAGGTACCCCAGCGATCCTCAGCCTGTGTTGACTCGCTGAAGTCAAGGTGAAAAGTGAAAAGTGAAAATACGTGACCTCTTCCTTTACCGTTGGGTGAGGTCACAAGAACGGACCTCTTAGGGTCCCTGCCCCCTCGGACCACCCGACGTGTCTCAGCCTGTGCTGACTTCGTTGAATCGTCGTCGTCGTCGTCGTCTATCTCTTTCAAGGAAAAACGAGGATCAAACACCTCGCGAACATAGTACTTTCACATAACTAAAAACAGTTCATGTAAAAGACGCAAACAACTTTAATAGAGTACCAAAGACAGAAATAAGGTCATTAGACCACATAACGAACACAAACACGACAGTGAAGTCAGTGCAGGTTGAGAAACTCTGGGATACCTGAGATCGGACGGTCCGAGGAGATACGTACCCTAAGAGGTCCGTTCCTCACCCAACGGTCCGAGAAGACGTCCCCTAGAGGGGTCGGGTCCCTGACTTAGGTGCAGAGAATCTAGAGGACGTAACGTTCACCTAAGAAACGGTGACTCGATGCCCCCTTCGGGTTATACCACATAATATAATTAACTAAAAACTTCCAATTTGGTTGAAACATAAGGACCCTATTACGTAAAAAGTACCGTATATTCAAAAAATATACAACGAACAAAACCAAGCGATTATAAAACAACTCCTAAAAATATAAAAAGTCAATTCAAGTCAAGTCAGCGAGTCAGCACAGGTTGAGAAACGCTGGGGTACTTAACGTCGTGCGGTCCGGAGGGACAGGTAGTGGTTGAGGACCTCAAGTGGGTTTGGGTACAGGTAACTCAGTCGTTACGTCATGTCCGTAGAGTAGGAGACAATCAGTATCGTTAAGACATCCTAAGAAAACCACACACGTTCATACTACAGGAATAGACCAAAACTATAACCCCATTGTAACCGAATTATTGTACCCAAGTCTTTATAAAGGAGGAGAAGATCAAAAGGATTCTTAAACACTACCCAACCATAATTAAGAAGAAATTCAAAGTCATCTTAAGTGTCACTTAGGGAGACCTGGTCCTGACGAATAGAAATACCCTTTAAAAAATTAATGAACAAACTAAAGAACAGTATCCGGATAAGTCTAAAAGACAAAGAAGAACTCTGTCAGAATCATTGAACACAGAAAGATTTTTAAACAGGTAAAATAGATCCAATAGTTTAAATAACTACATTTCAATAAATATCACAAGGGAATATTATGAAGAATAAAGACATTCCAGTCATTGTTACAAGAGAGTCAGTACTAAAATTACTGAACTCAAAGGAGGGAAAAAGGAACTAGTCGAATGGATTTCAAAGTAGGTAAAACAACTATAAATAAATTTCTTTGTTGAAATCAAAATAACTAAAAGAGATAACAAAGAGATCAGAGACAAAATAAATAAAAGTATGAAGAAAAATAAAGTAAGGAAAACGAACTAAACCTACATCAAATAAGAAGAAAAAGATCCTATATCAAAAAATTAGACTTTTTCTTTTCGTATAAACGAAGTTTCACAACAACGCTCCTAATTTATTTTGTACACGGACCGTATATTATCTACAAGTTATTTGCAATAAGGGGAAAAATAAATAAGTAAGAACGAAACCTGGGTATTTAGGTCGGACAATTATGGTTAAACTTAAAAATTTAACGGTAGCTTTGTATAATTAGTGCGAGGAGTGACTATCAGGCCGATAGTGGACGTCTAGACCATTCTGTAGTAAGGTTATGGATGTAGGTTTTACACCTATTTTCTCACCCCGTCCTGTCTTCAATTACCATACGGTGACGTTTGGAGAAGGTCTACCTGTAGTTAGGTAATCAGTTACAAGAAACCTCTGTCATCAAGTCGTTATTTAGATGGGTCGACAGGTACATCCGGGGACGGTTTACGGGACGATTTCGACACAACAGACACCGTGAGGGGTTAAGAGAGTAGAGATGTCACCCGGCGACCTGGACGGGTAGACAGTAGAGACGAGGAACGATCCACACCTTCTAACTTAATAACTGGGTTCAAAAGTGAGGAGAAACGTAACTGTGGGAACGGTATCGGATTCCTTACCTCATGGGAAATGAAGGACATGAAACTAAAACTGGTGTCCTAAACAAAACTGGTTACCGTATACCTACTTTCGACATCACACGGTCAAGGTTCGGACAGAATTCTCCGGAGTGTACAAAGACGAGTAGTAGAACTTGGAGACGATAGTGAGACTCTTCTCGTACAGATCCGATCAGGAGACCAGGTTCCTTCTACTCTTTACACACCTCGTTTGGTGTAATCCGAGTGTTAGGATACCGTCCTTTTTCTCGGAGAGGTCGGTTGGAAAGTTTAGGGGTTCTTATTTACTACTAACAAAGTTCAGTAGCCCAAAACTCCACCCACCAATGTGTTGCAACCGTGTTATGGACTGGTTGTGTAATTTATTCTGGGTAGACATGTACACCACAAAGTGGTCCACACTCTTCTTTGATATCTCGATGGAATTTCGACTCTGAGACGAGACTCAGAGTCACCTTTCGTGAAACCCGATTCCTACCAAGCCAAGTCAAGTCAAGTCAACGAGTCAGCACAGACTGAGAAACGTTGGGGTACTTAGCGTCGTACGGTCCGGAGGGACAGGTAGTGGTAGAGGGCCTCAAGTGAGTCTGAGTGTAGGTAGCTCAGGCACTACGGTAGGTCGGTAGAGTAGGAGTCAACAGGGGAAGAGGAGGACGGGGGTTAGAGAGGGTCGTAGTTTCAGAAAAGGTTACTCAGTTGAGAAGCGTACTCCACAGGTTTCATGACCTCGAAGTCGAAATCGTAGTAAGAAAGGTTTCTTTAGGGTCCCAACCAGAGGAAGTCTTATCTGACCAACCTAGAGGAACGTAAGGTTCCCTGGGAGTTCTCAGAAGAGGTTGTAGCGTCAAGTTTGTGTAGTTAAGAAGCCACGAGTCGGAAGAAGTGTCAGGTTGAGAGTGTAGGTATGTACTGGTGTTCTTTTTGGTATCGGAACTGATCTACCAGATCCTACCAAGTCCTCCGTAGATTAGAACCCGGGTTATACGAGCCGTCAAGAGTGTAGAGAGACGTTTATTCCCAGAGGGTAGTCGTGTCGTCAGGAGACGGTAAAAAGACACTACCCGTAGACCACCCGTTCCGGTAGACTTACCTACTCAAACTCAACTTTACGTTTCTACGTAAAGGAGGTGTTCTATGTCTAAAACTGTTTTGAGGTTTTCTATCAAAATCTCTTCATTCAGAGAAGTTGTTAACTGTTCGTGGTGTTGTTGAGTACTACTTCGTCATTTCCCATGAGTGTGGTCCAAGACCGAGTCCAGGGTCCACAACACCCACTACACTTTCAGGTCGTAGAGATGTTCAATAAATTGTAGAAAGAAAAGGTAAGTCCTTTCACCTCTCACTCTAACAATAATAGGTAGTCTCCGATTAAGACGGTATTCGCTCATTTGGAAACTGAAACCCGGAGAGTTAAAAATCAAGGGAAGTTCTGAGACCCCTCCCCGGAAGTGTTATATGCGTCTACCTGGGTGTATAAACGTTTCAAACGTTTCGACTCCCCAAACTTACCGTCGTCACGTTGGTAACAGTGAGAGGTAGGAGAGCAACCGAGACAGTTCGAAGAGAGACACAGTAACCACCGTGACCTCACCGGTTCCCGAAAAGATACAGACAATGTCGTCAAACTCAACCTACCTAACTCAAACCCAAATCACCCTACATAAAGACACCAAACGTAGTGACAGTTACTATTTAGTAACGACCGGTACGATCATATCCTTACTGAAGGTTCTTACACGGATGCCGGGTAAGACGTTTGAGAGAGTCGTGGGCTCCGTAGGTCGAGGACTTTATACACTCATTACGTCCTCTGTATTCCGAACTTTGTATGTGTCTGATACCATTCTATTAGATTAATGAGTCGTTTATTTTAGTATTCGTCACCTAAGTTAAGAGTAGTTACGAATCAGTTTTGACTTCAAGTGAATACGTTCTTATATGAGTCATTCCGTCTTGTCTGTTAATATTAACATGATTTACAGGAAAAAGGAAAAAGTTACCCCTAGTGCATTTTGTCTTGACTAATCTTAACGATACAATGTCCGTGTCCGGGTATTGTCATAAAGTGTGGAGTTCGTGTTATCGTTGTGGAGTCTATACTTTCTTTAAACTATTTTCAAAAGAATTTAAACTGTTGTTAGGATTTTTAAGTACACTGTGATGGTCACTGCTCTCCACTACGACCTTCTTTGAGAAAATATGATAGTTATTGAATTTGGTTTCCTTTCTCACTTAAAAATAAATGAGAAAGATCTCTTTTATAATGTGTTAGTAAAAGTATTCTTCTGAATTAGTTTCTCATACGTCAGTTTTTTGTTGTAATTTTTTCTCATATTTTCTCCAAACAGTACGAACTTCATAATAAAAAATTTTAATATAATAAAAAGTCCTAAAACACCAGTCCCATAACAATAGTAACATATCGAACATTAACAGTAGTAACTATAAACAATAGTTTAAGCATTTATTTAAATGTTAAACAGTTAACCTTAAACAATAAGATTTATTTATAAACAAAATGTAAATTGAAACATAGAAAAAGAATTTCACACACACACACACGCGACTCAACGAAGCGAACACAGGTTGCACGCTGGGATACCTGATATATATCGGGTGGTCCGAGGAGACAGGTACCCTAAGAGGTCCGTTGTTATGACCCCACCCAACGATAAAGAAGGAGGACTAGCTCGGTAGTTTGAACACAAAGAATACAGAGGACGTAACCGTTTACCCAAGAAATGGTGATCGTGGGGGACCCTTCGACCTTTAATATCTCCAAAACCGGGGGTCCTTTTGACAAAGGTGAGGACGGAAGGTCTCCAGTGTGGGGTCTTCGGACGTCCCCCGGTCGTCATAGAGAGGACCCCTTCACCACACGGGTGAGTCCCTGAGTCACAGTGAGCTTCTCTCTCGGGACGAGGGCTGACTTTCCTGTCCCTGTGAATCGCGGGTAGTTCCCGACTGGGGTCGGGACCCAAAAGGTTTTCTTTGACTATTGTACTTAAAATACACTTAAGAAATTTCAATTGTGTATGGATGACACACTCGACGATAAAGGGTGGGAGAGAACTCTATTGAAATGGGAAGAGATTTAATGAAAAAATTTTCTCATTTGTTGAACACTTGGGGTCTCGAAATAACAACAATTGTTTATCGAACGACACCCGGAACGTCACTGTGGAATCCTGTGACTGCGTCCCCGTGCCGAATCCCGCAGAGACCCCAGGACTGCCGAGAGGACGTGTCTGCAGGAGGTCGTCCGAGGTGCGGTGGACCGCGACCCCGTCCACTCCTTTCTGGCACTTAACGTCACCGGTCTTACAAGAGGACCCGGGTCCGGCCGGTCCCCCGAGTCTCTGAGGTCCCGTCTTCCCCGGTGTAGGTGTCCCGACCCCGACACAGGAAACACGGGACTTCCTGTCCTGAAACACCTTCCCGTTCCCCCTAACGTTCTCAATTACACTATTACAGACAACTAATAAAATTCGGTGTACCTCCTTTTTATTTAATATTTATCGTTCCCGGTATTGCCTAAGTTTCCCATTCACATGACTATCGGAAAAAGAGAAGGATTCTAAAGACTCGAAAGTTTTGTTCTAATAAAGCCCTCGCGTAGATAAAATTAAGTTTACTAAGAAGAAATTTGTGCAAAGTCACACTCTCTCGGACAGAGGAGGACAAGGGGGAACGAAAAAGGTGCCTTTCCCTTTCGAGACCAAAGTGTGTGGAGCACGGCGGAGGTCGGAAATTTTTGGAAAACCCGTGGTAGGCCGGTGACACGTACAATCGTTTCTGGACCGAACTGTAAGATTAGGGGTCTTAGGCGGAACAAATGGTGAACTGTCGTCCGAAGTAAAACTTCCACTACGACACATTGAAGGTCGAGGACTTCGTTCTCGTTCTGTGTCCGTGTGAGTGTACGAACACGCACGTGCGTGTGTGTGTGTGTGAGTATGTGTACGTGCGTACGTGTGTGTTCGTACGTCTGCAAGGGACCAGAACCCCTGCCCGAGGAGAGGAACGTCGTGTGGTCCGGTCCTCTCCGTTTCCCCGACCGAGTCTTACGTCCGTTCACGACCAAGTACTTTCCGTACAGCTGTAGAGACCTCACCGGAGTCCTAGGGGTCGTGCCACCCAGACCAGGAGTTGTTCGACCCGAAAGAAGCGAGGGCGTCGTATTGAAGGGGTCTAGAGGTCGGGGCCGTCGGGCGCGGTCCACGACTTCAGTCCGGCCTCCGAGTCTAAGGTCATCGAAGACAACGACAGTGGCCCTAATCGTGTCCCTTGCCGTCCGGCCTCGTGCCCCCCACGCACCGGAAGAGAAGAAGGTCGGACCGACGCCAAGACAGAAACGTTCGTGAATAAAAAATTTTTGCTGAAAACGACAGAACGTCTGTGTGAGAGTACGAGAGAGACGGAGAGGAAGGTGGGACGTGTGGATCTCAGGAGGGTAAACTCTTTCAAAGAAACCTGAGGCTAAAGACATCTATAAACTTTAACCCATTTTACCAGGGTTCTTTCCTTTATTTTTATGACGGTGACAGAACTCAAGACGAATTTTGTACTTCGGGTCAGACGTCTCCCTATTTAACAAAGGTCTGACTGTTTCTTCGATGGTAAAGTACCCCTCCCCTGCCTTTAGTTGGGCAAAGGGAAGAGTTGTGTTCGACGATAAATTACTTCTATTTAATTCTGAATTGTCGCAATTGTGACAACTTAATACTCAAACTACTACCACCCGTTAGTCAATCGTTCGTGACCTCTACTCAACAAATATACGAGTCGTTTACGTTTAACTACTAAGAAGAGAGGACGTCTGGACCCACTGAGACTGTTCCGGAACCGGTAAGTAAACCCGATTTAAGTACTGGTGTTATAAAATCGCCAGAGGGTACCTCATGTACGTTCATCCGACTTCTTTCTGTTTCCGGTGCAAAATGTATTTCTTTCTCAGTAACTTGCACCTCTTTACTATCTCCCGTCCTAAGGTTAGACAATATTTATTTAAGGAATAACACCTCAGTTAGGCACGAGAAGAATTTATCTTTATGAGTATACCGTCGAATTTTTACGAAACCGATAAATGTCCCTTTTACGACACTACAGATCCTAAACGGATTTTATGAGATCCTTTTTTTTACAAAAAGTTTACAGACACATACAACCCCTTCTTTGTACTATTTGTCTATTTTAACAGTTTCACGAATTCCAACAACTTCAACCTACTGTCCTTGAACCCTGAAACAACATGAAAAGAGAGATGACAAAACAAATAACCTTTAAAAGGTATTATACATAGAGGGGATTTGGAGATTTTTTAAGGGACCTCTTTTAATCCATTGGATACTCCTTTCTCTGTTCGTCTCTCTAAGTGTTAAAATTTACTCTTCTATGTCTACTTTTTATACTTTCGGGCTCATCTATCTACATACTTCACGTACTCGTTTGTTTTAATTTTTTTTTTAAATACAGACTCTTTTAAACTTGTGGACAAGTTTGAGTGATTTTTTTCAATTTCTTTGAAGTCACGTCATCCTAACGTATACCCTACGGTAAGAGAAGGGGACGTTATTCGTTTCTAAAATCCTTGTCCTCGAGGATTGAAGTCACTTACAGTCCTGGTCCGGAGGACACCGTCGACGACTCTCACGTATAACCCTGTTGTAAAACCTGCCGTTTAATCGTCACACTAAAGTTGTTGGAATTTAAAAAGGATAGGCAACTCGGTCATTAAGGTGAAGATCCTTAAAACGGATTCCTTTGTTCGTTTCTACACGTACCACTAAACACTAAGTATCTATGTCTACTGACACGATCGTAATAAGTCTCCTCACTTTTGTTAACCTTTACTGGGTTTATGGGTTGTGATTCACTGAGGAATCCATTAAAACCAGTTTATCACACACGTAAATAAGTTATCTATGAATAGTTCTAGGGAGGTGTTTAGTGCGACCCCCTTGTGTTTCTACTTATTCCGTGTCGGGGACAGGAACCCCTCAACTATCCCGGTACCCTTGTGTCTGTTCATTTGTCTACTGTATCTAGTAAATGTATTAATTCATATGATGTCTATAGTTTTTGTCTTCACTGTTTCCTACCGAAACGAAATTCCATTTACGTCCTATTTTTTTGACATGTATGAGAGATACATTTTTATAAATTTATTGTTATATTTACAACTATTTGTTATACTTTTTATAATTGTCTAAACGGAGACTCGTGACCCTATTATTTACTAATAAAAAAGAAATCTTCAATTGAACGTTTTAAAAGAGATAGATTTATGTATTAAGATATTTTGATGTGTGTGTGTGTGTACGACGTATATATCAAAGTAAATTGACTGTTGAAAATCTCCACTTGAAATGAAAATTAAAAATTTTCACAAGTTGAAGGATAGAAATGAAAACTTACCTAAGGTTTTATGTTTAGTACACCAAGGTTTTACGTTTTTTATACTTTACTATATATCACTTTCTTATAGGGACGGGATTTGGTGACACGAAACGTAGTGGTAGGGGTTAGAAGTGTGACCTAAATTGATAAAAGTAATTCAAGACACATAATAAATACATTTTATTCGTTTATGTTATTTGTACAAAAGTATAAGGAAGAAGGATTATGTTTTGCAATGTATAATATGTATAATAAAGGGTAGAACGAAAAGAGTGATTTTCTTCAGATGAAGAATAACAACACTCTTAATTTCTTTAAGGAGTAAATCAGATGACACCTGTAACACCTCAGGATAGAGTTCCGGTGTCAACACACCAGAACGTCACCCGGGTACCTTCATCTCGGGTCTTGACTCCGGTAGAGGCCTTGACTGACTCGGGGTAACATTGACGACGGTTTTCTGGGGACTAGGAATGGCCGGTCGAAGGACTACGGTTCAATCCGTTTTTACGGGTGGAACCATGAGTAGGATATCCAGGGATTCGTTAATGGTTTACGGTGGGAAGATCGTCCTTAAAAGAAACAGAACTCCGATATTTTTAACCGACGATTGAGGGACTACAAAGTCCCTCAGCCGGGTGACATAAAAATTCGGGGAGTGATAAGAGGGAAGTCAGCCGTGATGGAACTTGACCGGGTGAGAAAATTGCAACAGGACAGCTGAAAAGAACCAGGTAGTCCTGAAACCTGGTGACACGAGGTGTAATAGAGACGAGAAACAAGAATTATTTGAGCGAGGAAAGACGTTATGAGACACAGACTTTTAAGGAAAGGTTAGTCGTAAGACTGACGGCACTTTCTATATAACTTTAGACAGATTAATCAAGACAACGGTTACTTCAAACGTACAAAAGGACGTACGAAGATTTTCTCATGCTAGATCAAGTTTGTATCTCAAACGTTTTAAAAAAAAAGGGAACACTCAGACTTACCACAGATTATCTTATACCTAACCAAGTTTCAGTGAACAGGCTCAGGGTAAAATATCTACTTCTTATCTCCGGAGTCTCTCCGAGTCACTTAACCAGTTTCGGTTCGATCAGTCACTGACTAGAACTGGAGTCCGAGTTCGGACAGTCCCAGTCTCGGGTACGAAAAAGTTAGTCTCGACCTGACCCTTGATTAATAGTGTTTATTTTCTTATGTGTCCCTCGAATCTCAAAATATGTTTTCAATTAATAATCGAATAATATTAATCAATTCGTATCGTCTTCCTTGTTGTCTTTGAAGACTTATTAACACTCGTCCTTTTGAGGACCTATTCCTAACCTCTCCTCCACTAGTCTTCTAGGTCCTCCTGTAACGCCACTAAAACTCCTTGGGCATGGATAACCCTAGTAATTTAAACAGCAAAAAGTTATTCCTTCAGGACTCACCCGTTGACCAATCGTCAGAAAAGGACTCGAGTCCCTCCTTCGTCTTGTACCGGTATTAGGAAGTCACACCCCAAAGGAACTAACCAAGATCGAGGACTCCAGACTGTAACCGTCTTTCAGGCCTACACACAAACACACACCATCCGACCACAACCCCAACAACCGTTCCCCAGTCTAACTTTAAGATCGTCCGGCTTTTGGTTTCCGTATCACAGGAGTAAGGGATCAAATTCACGATTCCCCAGAGACTCTCTAACGACCGTTTATTCTCTGTTGCTCACACCCACAGGTTTATCTCTCGCCTGTAAAAATGGAGAAGTGTCTAGGTAAGTCGTCTCTGTCCAGTGCCCGAATGATCCTTCTCTGTAGACGAAACGAGGTGAGAGGTCACTTTACGTACCCTTTCCCGCTAGGTATCCGATCCCAACGGTCTATTTTATATCCTGTAGATCAATATAGACTTATAGTCTATTTGTCACACATTTAACAAGTATTTGCATATAGGACGTATTCCAAAAATAAACGATTTAGACTATTAGGGTGATATCGTTGAGTCAAGTGCTGGAGGACTGTCGTAGGAAATAAAAAGACGTCCATAAGTGATTAGAGTCGTCTCTTATAAGTCCCGTCCTCTTCAACTCCTCTAAGACGGAAGTCCACTGAAGGTAAAATAACGACAACTATTCAGATGGACCAATATTGTTGTAGTAAAGGTACAATTTTTATTTCTTTCTATACTAAAGTAAATAGATAAGTAAATGTATAATTTGATAGAGATTTATTGAAAACCTAATATTTTCGTTATATATATGTAACATCCTTTTTATCTATATTTATTTATATGTACATACATATGCATATGTACTCATACATTATTATATAAATTAAAATGAACTTAAACTGTCTTGTATTTTTACATTTACTTTCTTAATGATTTGAGGTCTATTTATACTAAAATGTCTTTCTATTTAGTCAAGGAATTTTCTTTAGATTTAAATTTTTTTATTACTTTCGTCTCATTTACATTTTTTATTGAAACTGTATGTAATAAAACATACAGTTATCGTACTATGTTCACATTGTCTGAGAGATGAATTGTATGTCTTAATAGTCTAATTCAACTTTTTAAGTTTGTAGGACGAACTTTCTCGGTGTGATTTCGTTTCCCTTTACTTTTCCGACTTTTATTTTCCTACCTTTAATATATAAACGGTTTTCTTTCGAACATATCGATATAGTTATAGTATAAAAAATTTTTTCTACTTACAGTTAGTTCTATATTACTATTTTAGAAGTTAATTAATATAAAAATTTTATATGAATTATTGTATCAGAGTTTGGTATATTTCGTTTTGAACTGTCTGGTTGTTCGTATTTAACTATTTATATGTAGTGTAACCCTTTAAAAACTATACGGAAGGAGTCATTAATCTAGTTTGTCTGTTGTTTAGAAAGTACCATAAATTTGTGATATTAATTGTTTGAACTAGGATATATACATACATACATATACCCCCCTTGGGACATCATTCTTTAATCTCGTACATGTTAGAAGAGTCTGTGTATTCCTAGTGCATGTTTCGATTGGGTTTTCATCCGACAATTAACCCAAAGACATGTAAAATTTCTTAGTCATTATTGTATCTCTGGTGTATAGACTAAGGTTACGTTAATTGCACTTTCATTTATCCATTTATTAAAATCCTAGGATATTTAATACTTTAAATTTTTGTTTGAGATTCATTGATATCTAGTTTACTTTTTATTTTTGTTCGAAAATTTTATAAACCTTACCAGACTTTTAATTACCGTCGAAAGACGTAGGTAAATCAAAAGATGGAGTATAGGTTTTTAGTTAGTTCAATTCTCTTTTTTGTTATTCAAGTAGGGACCAGGTGTGGAAATCCTATATCTCTGGTGGTGTTTGAAACATGCTTGATGTTGAACTCTTCCTTCGTCACGCAAAGTTATCTCGCAGACACGACGATCTCCATCCTCTCATCTCCTCCTCTCCGAATACTCTTAGACGTTTTTCCCTTTAGTCTCCTTCTCCTGTATCTATCGCGTGTGTGTCTTAATGAGGGTATTTTTCTTTCATGTTATCATTTACAGTTTTTCAACTTGTATCCAGAGCCTGTAACATCAAGTGTCGTTGTCGGTTTCTCTTTTACCGAACTTTCACTTGTCCTCACCTTGACCGTGGAGTCTCTACGTCTCGAGGATCCTCTATTATTTTATTTCTCTACTCAATACAGGAAACACTTAACTAGCACTTCCTTTTCAAATTCTTTCTCTCCTTTTTATAACTAAGACGTCTTTAATTTTTTTCTTATTCTATAGGGTTAGGAAAAGTAGGTGGAGTAATAATAGGTAATTTTTTTTTGTTTTTCGACTCTTCTCCCATGAGAATTTGATACTTGAGACAGGGGTGTCACGAGTCCTTATCCTTTTTATCTTTTATTTAGTTGGGTTCAGGTATATTCTGACCATCGACTAGTTTTCAGAGGGAAAGAGGTTTTACCTTCTTTGACTATTATGTACAACGTAATACTTAACTTGTATACAATTTTTAGTAAACATTTAATTTTGTAATCTTAGTCTTTAATTTTTAGATTTTTGTTTCTACTCGTTTCGTTTTCTTTACGTTACTCAACTGACTTGAGTCCTTTCTTTGACTTTTTCTTTCCGTTGCGTTAAAGTCTTTATTTCTTATTTAATGTTCGACATGTTCCTCCTTATATAACTTCACTTTTAAACTTTTCCTTGTGACTTCTTTCCGTTTTTTGTTTCTTTTGTTGTTTTTATTATTTTTGTTTTCTTCATTTTACCAAGACTTTTACTAACTTTTCCTTTTGCCGTTTCTTCTAAGTCGGATGCATATTATCCTCAGGACCCAACTTTACTGGTTTGTGTCCTTGTTGTTTATAAATTTTGACATAAGTTCTTCTAAAAAGTCTTTTTCATTTATTGGTATGATTTTACGGGGTCGTACAACAGTTCTTGATACTTCTCAGAAAATAAAATAAGACGAATATTCGATTATTCAATCGAACGGTGTCAGAATACCAACGGTTATCTTTTGTACTCTAAGGACCCAGTCTCTCGTTTCTATCGAATAATGAGTGTCTTTATAATCATGGGTCATATGACAGGAAAACTGTAACTAGGAGAGTCCGAATTATAAGTTCCCACTACATGTCTCCTGATCTCTTATAGACGTGTATGTAATATTGTCCTCTCCTTGAGAATCGAGTCCCTTGGACTCAGAAAGTATTACTCATCTATAGTAGGGAAAACGAAGTGACACGACTTGTGGTTCGTACAGAAGAAAAACAGGACCTACAGTTGTGATAGAGATAGAAGACTTCGACAAACGATGTGTCACATAAACGATATGTCATATCAACGTTGTGTTATATAAACGTTATATATGTCTTTACACTCACTGAGTCTCTTAACAGAGGGCCGTGTATATGAAACTTTCAACAGGGTCTTACAAGTTTAGAGTTTAAACTCTGTATTTGATGCTCTGAAATTTCTGGTTTTTTTTTTTTTTAGGAGTCCCTAAGGTCCGGGTTGATATTTTAATTAACCTACGTACTCTTTTAAGTCGAGGGTCGTCAGAAGAGTTCTCGTTGTATATTTCCTTCCGTCCTTATCTCACAAGACAACACACACCCACCCAACTTTTTCTCAGTGACGTCTATATTAATCATTACAATTCTACTCCGGTATGACCTCACGATACTGGTCACAGGGTTATTCTTGTCTTCTCTGGGTCTCTGTATCTGTGTCTTCCCCAGTTGCGCACTGTCGTCTCCGGTTCAACGGTCGGTTCCTTACAGTTTCTGACACCCGTTTCGTGGTCTTCGATAACCCTCCTTTCCTGTCCAAGAGGGAATGTTCAATGTCTCCCTAACACCGGGACGGCTGTTAAACTAAAGTCCGAAGATTGGGGGTTTTACTTAAAACAACGAACTTCGGTCGGTCAGACACCGTAAAACAGTTTCGTCGGGACCCTTTGATTCCACCCTCCCCCCAAGTACAAACCCTTGCGTACATTCTTAATTTCTAAAATCTTAAATTTTTTTATTTTTTGATTTTTTTTTTTTATTGTGACTTATATATATATATTCAGTGTTTAGGGTTTCGGTCTTAGGATGAACTACCCCTTTACGATCTCGATGAGACTGATTCCGTTTCCACAAGTAATGGAAAGCATACGAAATTGTACCGGAAACTCCATAATCGGTTACGTTAACCTATTCTTGTATATATATTTCCATATTCTCAACCTTTTCTCCAATTTTGATAAAGATGATGTGTGAACCTAAAAGGTCCGCCATGATCACCATTTCTTGAGTGGACGGTCACGTCCTCCACACTCTCTGTACTCAAACTAGGGACCCAGTCCTTCTAGGAGACCTCCTCCCGTCCCGTTGGACGAGTCATAAGAACGGACCTCTTGGGGTGTCTGTCTCTTCGGACCACCCGATATTGGGTATCCCAAAGTTTCTCAGACTGTACTGACTTAGTTGAATCGTACGTCCGTACGTAACATGGTGTTCTGAGTCTTTAGTGTGAGGACCTGTCAATAGGGTCTATTTACTTTTGAACGTAAGTGTTTTAGGGATATGGATTGATAAGTATTCTCGAAATACCTGTCCTCCGTCTTGGATCTTCCGTCCCAGGAAAACGTCTCGAAACACACCGGGTCGGACCCCCAGGAACCCTTCACATTACCAGTGGGGTCGGTGGATCCGACTGAAAGGGACCCGAGTCGTAGGGTTGTCTTTTATTGGTCTCGGGACAGGTGTGACTTCTAAGTCGACGTGTGTCAAACTACCTTCTAATTCGCACACGTCCTCCTGACATGACAGTCTTACTACTGTCCAACAGTTCTTCCTGGTGTCTCGAGACTCCCTTTGTGTGAGTGTAATCATGTATGTCCCAAACCACGTCGCCGGCTTGAATCGCATTCCATGACTTCTCTTTTCCCGTAGGAAACTTGTGTGAGGTCGTATCAGGGGACCTCTACAGGAAACGAAGAACCCTCCTCTACGAATGCTCTAATCTGACTTTCGTAACACCGAAATTTTTGACTTCGATAAGACGACCCCTTTACTCACCACGTAACTCTTTTAATAAGGTGATCCCCGGGTTCTTTGGCGATCCCCTCACCAGTCACCTCCTCGGTCGTGGAGGTCAGAGGTCCACCCTCTGACTCTCCAGGGACTTGGAGATCCATCACCCGTGTACATCTCCCGTAGATTCCAGTCTCTAGAGTCTCTACCAGCTGTCACTAGGTCCACACCGTCCCTTCGACACTCTTCGAAGGGACCCCGAAGCGACCACCTTCGTCACCTACACCTTCTATGTAGACTTAGGGGGCCTCCTCTATTGGACCGGACACCGGATCACTTCATCCACACGGAGAGGGTTCCGTTGTCCGAGACTATACCTCCTCTCTCATTGAGTCCACTTTAAATGTTTACATTTAAAGTTAGACGGACGGACGACCTGTTTTAAGACTTGGGAGGAAACTTTTGACCTAGGTTTAAAATCTGTTTCTAATAAACAGTTTTCGGTCTCTCGACTCCGAGAATGGTCTTTCTACAACTAAACAAGGTATGAGAAATTACTCAAAGATGTACACAAAAATGATTACATCTCATAAGAAGTAATGGATCGTCTTTATAGTCAAAAGATTAAATAATAAAAATTTTTGTTGAGGTAGGTTCATACTAATATATGTTAATTTACCGTATCAAATTTCACATGTCAAACTATCCAAAACTGCACAAGACATATATGGACACTTTGTTAGAGATGTTATTTCTGTCACTTGACTAGTAGTGGGTCTGTGCAAAGGAGTACGGGGAAACGTCATACAGGGAGGTAGGAAATGAGGGAGGGGACGAAGGGTGTCGACGGGCTTTGAAAGAGGTCGGTGATTCGACCCCGTCAGTGTGCCGAGTGGAGTAAGTAAAGGAGAGCTTCTACTCGGAAGAAAAAACGAGACTCAGGTTTGAGAGTTCGTAGTAACAAAGGATACAAAACAGACCCGAACATCATCAAAGTCCCGTCTCCATTTGGACAAGAGACAATAAGGTAGAACTTATCTTTCCTTAACTTTGGGTGAGTATTACCTAAAGAAAAGAAAGACACACACGAGGCAGTGCAGACTGAGAAACGTTGGGGTGCCTGACATCGGACGGTCCGAGGAGACAGGTACCCTAAAGGGTCCGTTCTTGCGACCTCACCAAGGGTAAATGATGACGTCCCCCAGAAGGACTGGGTCCTTAGCTTGGACACAAAGAACGTAGAGAACGTGACCGTCCACCTAAGAAATGGTGACACGGTGGACCCTACAAAGAAACGTTGAACGACTATTTCGTCATGTAAGAGAGGGCGTCAAGTCTTCAGACTAATCACGGTGGCACCTACCAGGACTCAGAGATAATGTACTTCTCCCGAAAACGAGTAAGTCAGTGAGTTTTCTATAAAGACTCCTACACCAGACATGTGACGAGAACGAAACCGTAACTCCTATATCATTACCCGTAGATCTTTTGAGTACAGTTCACCCCCTATGTCTGTCGATTTGTCCGGTGGAGTCTAGTCTCGTCGTCTCGGTACACTCTCCGTCAGGACCGTTTAGTCAAGTCAAGTCAGTGAGTCAACACAGACTGCAAAACGTCAGGGTACCCGACGTCGTACGGTCCGAAGGGACAGGTAGTGGTTGATGGGCTCGAATGAGTTTGAGCACAGGTAACTCAGCCACTACGGTAGGTTGGTAGAGTAGGGAGACAGTAGGGGAAGAGGAGGACGGAAGTTAGAGAGGGTCGTAGTCCCAGAAAAGTTTACTCAGTCAAGAAGCGTAGTCTACCGGTTTCATAACCTCAAAGTCGAAGTCGTAGTCAGGAAGGTTACTGATAAGTCCTGACGAAACGGAATCCTATCTGACCAACCTAGAAGAACGTCAGGTTCCCTAAGAGTTCTCAGAAGAAGTTGTGGTGTCAAGTTTTCGTAGTCAAGAAACTGTGAGTCGAAAGAAATATCAGGTTGAGAGTGTAGGTATGTACTGATGACCTTTTTAGTACCGAAACTGATCTACCTGGAAACAACCGTTTCATTACAGAGACGAAAACTTATATGATAGATCCAACCAGTATTGAAAGGAAGGTTCCTCATTCGCAGAAAATTAAAGTACCGACGTGAGTGGTAGACGTCACTAAAACCTCGGGGGGTTTTATTTCAGCCAGTGATAAAGGTGACAAAGGGGTAGATAAATGGTACTTCACTACCTTGACCTACGGTACTAGAATCAAAAGACTTACAACTCAAAATTGGTCGAAAAAGTGAGAGGAGAAAGTAAAAGTAGTTCTCCGAGAAATCAAGAAGAAGTACAAGATGGTATTCCCACCACAGTAGACGTATACACTCCAATAACTATAAAGAGGACTGTCAGAAATAAGGTCGAACACGAAGTAAGTCGGGTCGTAAAGTGTATTACATGAGACGTATATTCAATTTGTTCGTCCCACTGTTATATGTCGGAACTACATGGGGAAAGGGTTTAACCTTGGTCAAGTAACAAGGTACAGGTCAAGATCGACAACGAAGAACTGGACGTATGACTAAAGAGTCCTCCGACCATTCCACCAGACCATAAGGGTAGAGAATTCTTCTTAACAGGTGTCAAACAACACTAGGTGTGTCAGTTTCCGAAACCGTATCAGTTATTTCGTCTTTATCTACAAAAAGACCTTGAGAGAACGAAAAAACTAGTAGGTCACTTACAACCGTTAAACTAGAGGTCAAGGAGACGGAAAAGATTTAGGTCGAACTTGTAGACCTTCAAGTGTCAAGTACATGACAACTTCGGACCGAACCTCTTAAAACTCGAAATGAACGATCGCACACTCTACTCACGTTAACACACCATCAAACTCTTAAGAAACCGTAACAGAAAAAACCCTAACCTTACTTTTAACTGGAAACGGTCAGGACACCGGTGGCGACTCAAAAGGTTTAAACGACCGTACAACTCACGTCCACGTGAGAGCCGTCTGCCCGTCCGCACAAGTGTCTGACCTCGCCCACGAGAGTCCGGGGAACACGTAGGGGAATCGGGTGGAGATCAAAGTCGTCGTCCAGTGTTTGGTCATGGTGGGGTTCATGTGGAGAGTGGAGACACAGAGAGACGGAGACCGGAAGGACTTCCAAGTCTTGGGTGTATGGACGTCTGACCTCCTAGAGTCGTTGTCAGACATTCTCCCTCCCGGAACCGTCGAGACTTAGTTACCCTACACCCTTTACACTATTTACTGGGACAGAAAACCCACCCGTCAAGACCCCCGTGTAAGACACACGAAGAGTCTTCAAAGTCGTCTTACCTGGGAGGGTGGTGGCAATCATTATTAATGTACTCACAAAGGAGAAAAGACTGAACGGGAAGGGTTTAGAGGGGAGGATGAGAGACCCTAGCGAAGACATTATTTAGGGACGTAGGTTTCGAAACAGAGTCCGGGACGAGAGTCCCCGTGAGTTTAATCCTTTTTGAATAGATTGGAATTATGTTGTTAAGGTAAAGTGTTTACTTTTTTTGCTCAGAACCTCGAAAAGACTCCAGTATCCCGACTTTTTACCGTCTCGGTCTCACGGTCGTATCGAGTAGTCTGGGGTTAAGGGAACAAGAAGGGTGTGTGAGATCCATGAAGGTCTTCGACACAAAGTTCTCGCGTCAGACTCTCTCGACGTCCCCGAACGACACGGAGGAGGTCCCCGGGTGGTTGGGGAGACATAATTATCATTCGAGTTATCATTTTACTTTATTGGTCCTTAGACACGGTCGAACACAGATCCCTAGAACACTACTGGGTCCCCTGTCATGAATACAGTACCGAAACTTAGTCCACGGTGTATACACGCACCATAACCCCAAGTGTGTTTGGTTCTGTACCGGGACGGGAGGTTCTCAAGGATCAGATCTCTCTCACGCCCGTTGTCCAACTGTCGATTCCCGTCCTCTTTGTTCCGATCAGTCCCGACCTCTTCTGTGGTGTTTTCCTTTACCGGTCACATGAGACTTTACTCCTCGGGTACCGTGTCTCCGGACCTGGTCGGGACGAGTCCCGTGGTGACCGTCCACCCTCCTCAACTTCTTCCACCCTCAGTTACTCCCGAAAATTCATCTAGTCACCAAAGGTCGAAATCGTCAGTAGTGTTAGTGAACCTCTCGAACAATTTTGTGTTTCGAGACCCGGGACGTGACCTCAACGACTTAGTCATCCAGACCCTACACAGGAATCTTAAACGTAAAAATAGATCAAAGGTCTCCCACGACTACGACCACCAGATCCTGGGCGTAAAACTCTTGGTGACTTCGTTTCACTTCCCGAGTCGAAACACGACCCTATCCGACCTCTTACGTCTTCCGTTACCGTGGGGTGAGGTCGTGAGAACGGACCTTTTAGGGTACCTGCCTCCTCGGACCATCCGACGTCAGGTACCCCAGCGCTTCTCAGCCTGTCCTGACTCGCTGAAGTGAAACTGAAAAGTGAAAGTACGTAACCTCTTCCTTTACCGTTGGGTGAGGTCATAAGAACGGATCTCTTAGGGTCCCTACCCCCTCGGACGACCCGACGGCAGATACCCCAGCGTGTCTCAGCCTGTGCTGACTTCACTGAATCGTCGTCGTCGTCGTCGTCCGACCTCTTCCAATCTTCCGACAACCGGCGACGTCACTAAGTCGCCCCTCGACTTGCTTGGACTCGGCAACACACCCCTACCTCTCTCATCCTACCCTTCGTCTTTACCATTCCTCTCAGTTATCCCGAAGACACGAAACCCTTTTCCTATATATCCTTACGTTCACCTAGAATAGTGGTAGAGTTGTGTAGGTCTGACCCCCAGTCCCACAGGTAACCTCCCTGGACATGTCTCTCCGTCTGTCTGGGGGGGAAGGGAAATAAGGAAGGTGGCGAAGGGGGAGGACTAATCTTCTCGTTGTCTTTGACAAGTTTCTTTCCTTTTTACGGTGTTTCTTCTATTTCACCCTACTATTTTGTTTTCCTCTCTGTTCGTTGCTTAGCTAGCGGTCGACCTTCGATCGCTCGTCTTCTCGGTCCGTCTGCCTCTCCGCCCCCCTCTCCTACTTGTCTGTCTGGTCACGAAGGTCGGGACCCGGAAAGCCCCCCTCCCCACCCAGAGGGTCTACGATTACCCACAAGACACCGTCCAGATCAGAGGATCGCCAACTAATTCGGGACCGAGGGTCGGTGCCGTCCTGTGATCGAACCACAGCCTCCCTCCCCCGTGAACATTCGTTCCCTAGGTAAGTCGGTTCACTGTGAAATGACGGAGTGGACGACACCGACCCGACGAGAGGGATCTGGGACGTTCCGAGACCTGACTTAGTGGTAATCGTCGGGGACCTATCTCCAGGGTCACACTCGAGAAGACCTGAGGAAGTTTGTGTCTTAAAAATAGGTTCACATCCGTTCGATAACTGGTCCCAACTTATCTCACTACCTCGTTCCGAAGACGACAATTAAACCAGTCTCCGGGAGGGAGAGACAATTATTTACAGGGACGGGGATATCCGTGGAGGACGTCTTCGTCGGGGTGTCTAGGATAGGACGGACGAGGACTGAGGTCCTTGAAGGTCTCGTCCCGAGGGGTCGTAAGGTCCATCTACGAGGACTCAGGTCCCGTCGTCGTAAGGGGACAAGGACCGTGTCTAAAGTATTTTGAAAACCTTAAAGGATTCACTACTCTCACTATTTACACAGAAAACGAAATAGTTATTTCACTAAAAACCTTTCGAAGAACCAGGGGATTCCAACGGTTCCCTGGTTGGTGTACTAATCTTCAAACCTTGAAAGTCAGAGTAGGAGTTGGAAGGTCGAGACCCCTACCCTTTCCCTGAGTTGTGACCAACTCAGGTTAGTGGTTACCGGTTACTACAGTAGTGAGTGTAGATACAAAACACACACACACACACACACACACAATCGACGAGTCAGCACAGGTTGAGAAACACTGAGATACTTGATATCGGTCGGTCTGAGAAGACAGATACCCTAAGAGGTGTCTTCTTATGATCACACTCAACGGTAAGAGAAGAGGTCCCTTAGAAGGGGTAGGTCCCAAGTTTGGGTGAAGAGGACACAAAGGACGAAACGTCCGTCTAAGAAATGGTAGAGTCAGTGGTCCCTTCGGGGATACATTCCATCGGAGGTACTTTTGGGTTTTCCTTCCCTAAGTCTCTCAAAGGTCCGACCACCTAGTCTTGAGAAGGTGTACGGTGGAACGTCCCGGGTTTGAGATCGCTCATCTTTGAGGAAACAAGTCTTGGAATGAAATCCATAGAGAAGGAGACCGAAAACTAAAAGTGGGAAACTATAATAAACCTTATTTGACCATTAGATCACCCATTTAACCAAAGGACACAAGACACTCGGTAAGATAATTCTCGTCTATTTAAGTTGGGGTCCTTCCTCAGTCCTCTTGCAGACTAAATATCGGTCAGTCAAGTCTTCGTATCTATCATTGGACCCAAACCCTGACTGTAGACTTCACCTCAGTCAGAACACCGTGACTCGGGAATTGTACACCGTGGACTACGATAGAGGTCCACTATCCCAGTCTTAACTCAACTTAACATCCTATGGGTCAACCCCAGTCCCTTAACGAATCTTCGTACGTCCCTTTGGGAATGTAAAACCTTAACTTCAATTTTAGTCTCCCTAGGGTGTCAGATAAGGAACGACACAGACCGAAGAAATTGAATCGTAACAATAAAGTTTCGAGTAGGTGTATCTAGTCGTGAAGGAAAAATACCGATTTATCACAAGGTAACACACCTATATGGTGTAAAGTAAATAGGTAAGTAGGTGACTATCTGTAGACCCAACAATGGTGTAAAACCCAGAACACTGATCACGACGATGTTTTTGAACACATGTTTCTAAACACACTCATGGACAAAGTTAATAAACCTATACATGGATACTCAACCTTATTATACATCCTTACCCAAGTATTACACTATTAAGTAACAAATAGAAAGCTCCTCTGAATAAACGTCAAGTTCTCAAAAGGATATAGTAGACTTGGTTAAGGAGTGTCAAGGGTCCTGTGACGCTGACGAACCAAACCTATCCTCTACCGAGGATCCCAGGGCGAGTACGTTGACCTGGTTCCTTACTTGTCACCACGGTAGTGATACCTCGCGTAGTGTCCTCGTTCAATAGTTCTCCTGTACTGGTAACGGTCAACTGACCTTCGACCTGGGCTCGTTAGTCTCCGAGGAAGGGGGAAGGACAGGAACCCTACATGTAAGACAGATGACAAGGACGTGATCCTCGACACAATTCCTGTGTCGGGACTCTCTCGTTTCAGTACCTCCTGTAGATCTGACTTGGAGAAGTTCGGACATGTATTTCAAAGTTCAAAGGCCGTCCACCCATACCTTCAGATGAGTATGTGAGTTAGTTCTGCTCGGAGAGTACCCTCAACGGAAGGACTACTTTGGACGACGGATGGTTCGACCTCACCCCCGGGGGAAGAAGAAGTCCCGTTCCTCTCTTCACCTAAAGTCAAAGTCTAAAGTGGCCCCCTGGAGGGCTCCGACACTTGGTTGTGTGTGCATCCCTCACCCTCTACTCAAGGTGACTCTGGACGATCTAAACGTTACGGTAACCTACGGGTGCACCTGTACGGACCCCCTTCCCGACCCACACGAGCGGACGTAGGTGTCCCCTTCCAGACCCGACTCCGACTTCACCCAGAGTAGTCACAGAGTCCGATAATCTAAGCAGAATTGATGGACTCGTACATAGAAGGGTCCGTGACGAGACTCGTGAAAGATGAAAAGGTAGTAGGGTTGTTGGAGACTCCTTTAAGAGTAAAAGGTGTATTCCATTTTTTGTGACCCGATGGATCCGTACAACTACCGGGGGTCCGTGCCCCGAGGACCTACAATGGTAGTGAACTAAGAACGACGACAGGACCTTCTGACCCGAGGACTCCCGTCCTATGAGACAGGGGAGACGAGGGGACCCGAACCGAGTCCCGGACGTTACGAACAGGTCACCCAGGACTCCCACTACCTCACTCTTCACTCTCCCGGGTCTCACCGTGGACCCCTTGGAGCCGTCAATTCTCCCCCACCCTTTTCTCATTAGTTCCTTTGTTTACTTCTTTTAGTGACTCTCTATCCTTCCTTAGTCTCCCTTGGCGGTTTCCTCCATAAAATTCTACTCAGTCAGGTAGGGTCCTTGTGGAACGTACACCTGTGTACCCGTAGTCGAGGATCCTGTCTCCAGTATAGTCTATACTGGTAGTGACGTCGGTCGTGGGGACGTCCTCCCGGTACTCGGACACTGTACTGGACGTGGGAGGGTGATTCCCCTCCCTTCGGACGTAGGACGACCCGCGGGAGATCGGACCGCAGAAAACGAGACGGACGGTCCGTACCGAGCCGGGGAGGGTGGGGTGTAAGGGATCACCACCCTACCGTCGGTTGAGGAGAGGTCCCACTTAATCGCCTCCCGGCCGTCTACTAATCCAGGTACCTGTCGGACAGTAAATAGGGAGAACCTATCTTAATTGGTGTTCGTATGTTTCTCCTGTCTTTCTTAAAGACGGTGTGAGGAAGTGTCTCGTCCACTTCGGTCCTTCTCCCCGCCCGGGTGTCCCGGTCCTGAGTCTTCCGTCCGTTGAGGAGGTCCCTCTTTAAACGTCCTTCAGAGTAAATACAGTGCTTTTGCGTCCCGACTGTGCACTTCCAGAACCCGCTAACGGATACGGACACCCTCCCTGTCTCGAGAAACTTCGAGGCGACAGAGGAGGACTACGGACCCAATCGCCCACTGGACGTGACGGGGGTACGGAGGGAGGGACGTCCGAGACGGTGACGGGTCCGTGCTGTACCCGGGCTACCGGTCGTCGGACCGTCCCTGAGTCGACGGCCCTCTCTTCTCGGAAACCCCTCAGGTTCGTGCTTCACCCGCGGTTCCAGTGACCGTCTGCCCTGAGACACAAAGGTAGGAAACAAGAGGCAGGGGTCGACGCCCCAGACCCGTATCCTCTAATGAGTTCGGATACTTGGACGTTCTTGCCAGGAACGCAGGTAGACAGTCACCCAGAGACCGACCGACACAGACACACCAGAAGGAGTCGACTCGGGACATAGGGCCGGGAGAGAGCAAGGCAATCGTAGGCAGTGGCGAGATAAATGTCAAAGAGAAAAAGATATAAATAGGGTCGAGAGGAAGGGGAGTAACAGAGGGACCCAGTCGCGGACGGAGACACGTCTGAATAATTGTGAATCCAGAAGGTCTTTTCTCGAACATCCGACTTAAAGGGGTTTGAGGTAGGGAAAGGACTACGACCGATTCCTGGGAGGGGGTACCTAGTGACCTCAACCTTCTGACCGGATTTTTGTCGTTATCGGGGGGTCAGGTGTCAGGTGGTGTACCTGCCCCTCGGTCAGGAAGACCAAAGCTCTCGGGGCTGAGTCGTGACGACAGGGACTACTGGTGTGGAGCGGTCGTAGGGGTACAAGTCCCCTGTGCAGAGTCCGGTCCCGAGACCCTCGGTCCAGGCGAAGGACGGGAGTCTCACTCGACACCTCCGTCTGCCAAGACTGTGTGCCTTTCCGAGTCTCTCCATCCTATGGACTAGTCTCCTGTGTCTCGATCTGTCGTCGTGAGCACCGGGGGTCAGGAAAGAGGTCTGGTGAAACGTTTTGATGGCGTCCCGGGATATACACCCGGTGTCTAGACACGGTCGGTGCGCGATCACACGTGCGAGTCTACACTCATAGACTCTCCGACACGCACGTTTGTATAACCCCCACAGAGACACACACGACGAGTACGTGGGGAAAATCCGAAATGACTTTCACACTGTTTTGTCGCAGAGACTCGGGTTTCCTGAGCGGTCCACGTTCTGAGGAAGACCTGACTTCGTGCGACGACGGACGGAACCGTAGAACGTGGCGTACCGTGCCACTGACCCGGATCCGGTCTATCCGCTGTATTACAAAACCGGAGGTCCTGCGGAAGTCCGGTACAGAAACCCATGAGGCCCCGACAGGGACGACCCAGACACTGGGACACTGACGGAACTCTCGTCCACTTGTGCGTCTCTGGGGGTCGAGGGTACAGCGGGTAGTCCTTGTGTGAGTCTCCGGTTTTAAGAGAAGGTCCCAAGACCACTTCCTGTGTCGAGTAGAACAGTTGTCTTCTCGACGGGGTCACACCCCTCCCCGAGGAGGCTTTCATCCAGTGGGAGGGTGTGCGAGGCTGGGTCCCGACGGATCCGAAGACCGGTAGGTTTCGGCGTACGTCGGATCGAACCGACAGAGTTCGACGCAGGAGCTCTGAACATCGGAGAGTCACTCCACGAAGTCACTGCTAGTTACGGTCCCACCTCTTCCACCCATCAATACCTATGAGTCCCCTGATCTCAGATAAATAGGAGGTGACTGGTCAGATAAATAGGAGGTGAGTACTAAAATACAAGACGTTTGACCCGAAGGGAGATTCTCGAACCGATCCGGGACTGAGGACGGTGCACAGACATACAAAAGAATTTTTCCAGAGGTCCGGTGGGAAGCGTGACTGAAAATTGGTCCCGGTCCGTTCGAAAGTCGGGGAGTTCAGGAGAGGCGGACGGGGTACCCAGACCCCTTTCGTCCGGTGCTCACCCGACGGACATTCTGAGACGGTAAGGAGAGGTCTCGCGTCGACGTGGGTCCGAGAGAGAAGTGGTGCTTAGGGAAGCGGTCCTGTGCACCCCGGAGGACCCGTCGACCCACACTCCAGTCGAATAAGACTCGAGTCTCCTTCCCACGACCCGGTACACCGGACACTCTCGCCTAAATACCTCCTGGGTCGTCCATGTTTTCCCCCACCCCGTCCCCTCACGGAATAGGACGTGGTAGACCCTTCGAGGACAGTCCCGGGACTCGGACCTCTCGGTCGCTCGAGCGCCCTCCCCGTCTCGGAACGGGAGTGGGGCCCGACGGGAGATCACCTCTCAGACACTTACCTCCGGAAGTCCACCAGTCGGAGAGTCGAGGTTCTCCCGTAGAGGGTCTCCGACCTCTACTCCCCATCCTGGGTCCTGTACCAACCGTGTCTTGTTAGACCGAACTTCTGTCGACGTCCCGACACGGTGCCCCCTGAGTCGGAGAGGAACCCCTCTCGAGTGAGAAAGAAAGAAGTCAAAGGACACGTGTGCCGAACCTCCCCCGTGGAGAGGTGTGTCATCAAGGGGGTCGGGGAGAGTTGTACGGAAAAGACACCGACTCCGGTGTAGAGTCGGAGAGGGGGAGGGGAGGGAGACGGACCCGAGGGTAACTCCTCGTCTAGGGCTCTCGTTAGGGTCGAAACCAGCGAAAGGGTATGTTGACTATGGACAACGATTCCTCGACACACGCCTTATGGGTTGACCGGTCGACTCACGAACTACGGTCTTCTCGAGACTCTTGACCCGACCACGAAATGCACAGGGGTCTACGTCGTAAATTCTTTGTCGTGTCTCACCCCAGGGCGAATCGGGGACTCCCTGTTACGTTCCCCGAGCGGGGACGAAACCTTTCTCCGAACGTGCACACTAGGTGTCACCGGACTCGTCGTGCGACCTCGTCGTCCTCGAAACCCGGGACGACCCCTCGACCTCAGTCACCCCGACCTCCGTCGTCCCTGTCTCTACGAGGACTGTCAGCGACTCGGGAACACACCCCCGTGAACGGGTCAGACTCCCCTGTCGGAGGAGAGTCATGGGTGTCCTGTCAAAGTTCACAAGGACCAGACCCACCGTAGAGAATCGTCATGAAAGATCGAATATGTAAGATCGGAAGAACTCAAGTCTAAATCTAGCCTCATCTTCCGTTACCGTGGGGTGAGGTTATGAGAACGGACCTTTTAGGGTACCTGCCTCCTCGGACCATCCGACATCAGGTACCCTTACGTTTCTCAGCCTGTGCTGACTCACTGAAGTGAAAGTGAAAAGGGAAAGTACTTAACCTCTTAGATCACAAGAACGGACCTCTTAGGGTCCCTGTCCCCTCGGTTACCAAACGGAAGATACCCCAGCGTGTCTCAACCTGTGCTGACTTCGCTGAATCGTCGTCGTCGTCTTCCGGGTACGGGGAACCTGTCGTCCCTTTGGGAGTAGAGTCGTTACTTGTGAACTGTTTCACGGTCCCCCTAGGATTTATCAACTCTTCTCACAGGAATAGATCTCGGAACACTCCCTTCAGTTCAGGAGGACACACGTCCTATCCCCCGACGTTACAGACCATGTAAAGTCCCTGGTCATACTACACCCCAGACCTTTGGTCAGGACAGGACTGTCATCTTCCAGGTCACTTTGGACCTTTTCTCCTCTGGGTCACTTGTCTCGCGGAAACGGGGTGTAAGACAGGTAGGTCGTGACCTCCCCTCTACCTCGGCCATCCTGTTTGAAGGAATACCCGGGTCTCACGTGAGTTACCGTCTCTCTTAGAGAATCGTTACAGACCCCGATCAGGTTGGGGCAAAAGTGCCTATTCGTTTGTCTAGGCATTGTTTCGGACACAATCTGAAACCTGTCTTTGAAGACGGGAGAGTGTCGATCCGACAAAATAGTTAAGAAGTTAGGTTAAGTCGTTATAAACAATTTATACGTATCCTAAACCATTGACCGTCTTATCGTTCTCACCCGTATCTTTTTCTTCTTAGTTCTTAATAAGACTTTAAAAGTCAAGATTTCTCCCTTGCTTACATCTTTAATCCCTTCTCTACTCGTTATTATAAGAAAAAAATTTAAAAAAACAACCTCTTATCAACTAAATGTTTCAATCAAAGACGACACGTCGTTTCACTTAACCGGTATATAAGCCCTGAGGGTGCACCACGATCACCATTTCTTGGGTCGACGGTCACGTTCTCTACATTCTCTGTGCCCAAGTTAGAAACTCAGTCCTTCTCGCGGACCTCGTCCCGTACCGTTGAGTGAGGTCACAAGAACGGACCTCTTAGGGTACCTGTCTTCTCGGACCCCCCGGTATCAGGTACCCCAGTGTTTCTCAGTCTGAACTGACCTCACTGACTCGCACGTATGTGTGTCTGTATATAAGTGAGAAAAGATCTGACTTCTCGGTACTGAATAATTTCAGTCTACACACTCCCCTACTTCTAACTGACCCGTCCCGGTCCTCCTCTCTCCCCGTGGCCCCGGGTCTCAGGGACTCTGTTCCTGCTCTGGAGGGCAACAGTGGAGACAGTCGTCCCGGTTCCGGACCCCTCTTTCTCCTCCTCCCCACTGGGACCTCCCCCCGACCTGCGTCGACCCCCTGTGGTTCTCACCCACGGCTCCCGTACTTATGGGGACCCCTCCCTGCTCTCCGTCCCCTCGTCTTACCACTGTACTCAGGATCCTCCCAGTCCCGTCCTGGTCAAAAGTTCGGACTCCGATTGAACTATCTTAAACCCCTAAACTACCCTCTCAGTCTCGTTTCTCGTCTTCAGCCACCCTCCCATCCTCCGCCAAGGCCGTCACCCACTCTCTTTCCCCGACCACACCCCTGAAGTCGGGGTCGGGATTACTCCCCGGCCCTCTCACCCCCCAGTCACTCCCGAACCAGACCCTCACTTGGACCGGTACTCGCACGTGCACGGGGAGCACACACTGACACTCGTCCACCCCCGATTCGGGTCTACCTGACCGGCCTCTTTGACGCTCTCCATCCTAATGTATTCTTTTCACTAAGTTTCGTGTGGAACACACTCTGGTTCAGTGGAGACTAGTCTCGACAACACTGTTAGTAACTGGTAAATACCTGACGACAGTAATTTTCTACATTGGGTTCCCAGTCAACGTACTCTACCCGGGTTTAGGTAGGGTCGACGTACCACACACCCTCCGGTTTCCGAGGGGACAGACAGACGTCTGTAGACCTGTGTTCGGAGAGTGTGGAAGAAACGGACACTGTGACGACCAGAGATGTAGTGTGTTTCGTTCGAAGTCTCTGAGATTTATGGGTAGGTAGGGACTCGACACGTCAGAAGAGACTTCCAGTGCCTTCTCTACCGGTCCGACCCACACACAGTCCCGTCGGTCGCTGGCGGAGAAGAGAGTGTCGTAAGTAACAGGGGACACCCGTGTAGTGTGGATGAACGAGGTAAAGGTAGGGGAGGAGTCGGGTGGGGACCGGGGTCTAGAGGGGACAAAAAGAGGAAGGGGTAAGGGACGGAAAACCTCAGGAGGGTCCGTCCGTGGGGATGGGACTTCGGAACCGAGGTAGTCTCCACGTCGTTTAGAAAGAGGGTTTTCCCGCCGTACAAGGTAGTCTTCCAACGTACCCTACGTAAAAAGTGGTGGGTGATAACAAGTGTAAAGTCCAAACGAACTAAAATCCGTTTTGAGGTCGAAGTGTGACTTGAGAATAGTACAGACAAGAGATGGTGGTGCCCGGACTGCTAAGAGACCCTCTACACCAGTGCACCCGAGCTGGGGGGAGTGTCCTGTGTCGGTACGAAAGATCGACATGTATGTCTCTTCTCCTTGTCCCGGTCCTCGACTCGGGTCCGAAACCGACACCGACATGGTGACTAGTAACACCCCCTACGAGGAGAGAGGGTCCCGGAGCTAAAGGAGTAGACATTCGACTCCGAACAGGTCCTTAGGCCTG
The DNA here is from genome assembly GCA_006410555.1 of Capra ibex. Taxonomy (NCBI): domain Eukaryota; kingdom Metazoa; phylum Chordata; class Mammalia; order Artiodactyla; family Bovidae; genus Capra; species Capra ibex. The sequence goes on along the minus strand of SJYO01020080.1, from coordinate 112,199,118 downwards.
TCCGGTAAAGAGGGGTCACCCGTCGGATTCCTCGTCGAGATCCCCTACGGCTGACGGGGAGGGATTGTTCTACCCGAACGACCCGGGTAGAGACGGGTCAAGACCCGGGTAAATAAGGTAACGTTGGTATGGGACCAGGGGATCTGTACCAGTGGGACCGGAGGGTCAGTCACACTCGGGTGAAGGTTCGGTCGGACCCTGTGAGGGAGTCGCAGTAAGAGAAAGACGAGAAACAGTGGGGTTGACACCCTACGGGGTCAGTTACCGTCGAGGTAAAACGAAGTTAACAGTGGACGCGAGTCTGGGTCTCGAAGGGTCACATACGCAGCAAAACTATGGGTCGTCCAAAGTGGAAGAGGAGACCCCCGAGTCGAAGTTGAAATTCTGACTCGACCCCCACGGGACCCCAGGGAGGTCAAGTATCTGGTAGGGACATACATGGAGGGGTGTTTTACCCTAAGACCAATTCCTTGTCCGTTCATGGGGTAAGTGAACAAGTAGGTAAATAGGTTAGTAAGGAAGACATCACTCGTGGGGTTTTCTCCCCCAGACTTGGGGGTCAGGGAGACGTATCCTGGCACAAACAACTTTCCTAAAAACGACTACGTTAATTCATTAATTATAACTCTACTCTAGTAAGACCTAATTGGACAAGTCAAGTCAACGAGTCAGAACAGGTCGAAAAACTCTGGGGTACCTGACGTCGTGAGGTCCAAAGGGTCAGGTAGTGGTTGAGGACCTCTGACAAGTTTGAGTACAGGTAACTCAGCCACTACTACTATGGTAGGTTGGAAGAGTAGGAGACAGCAGGCAGGGGAAGAGGACGGAAGTTAGAAGGGGCCGTGGTCCCAGAAAAGATTACTCAGTTAAGAAAGTGTAGTCCACCGGTTTCATAGCCTCGCAGTCGAAGTCGGAGTCAGGAAGGTAACTTATAAGTCCTGACTAAAGGAAAACTTAACTGACGAAACTAGAGGAACTCTACCGACCTACCGTAGTGCCTGAGCTACCTGCACTCAGACTTACTTGAGGCCCTCTACCACTACCCGTCCCTCCGGACCGCACGACGCTAAGTACCCCAACGTTTCTCAGTCTGTGCTGACTCGCTGACTTGACTTGACTTGACTAGAGGAACGTTAGGTTCCCTGAGGAAACCTAATTGGTCCGTCCGGGATTTAGGTCACTGTAAATAGGAATATTCTCTGTATTCTCCTTTTCTGTGTCCCCTCTCCTTCCCTTCCGGAACACTTCTACTGAGGCTTCAACCTCTCTAAGACGGTGTTCGGTTCCTGACGGACCTCGGTGGTCCTCGACCTTCTCCGTTCCCTTGTCAGAAAGGATGACGACTACGGAAAATAAACTCTGAAGACTGGACGTCTTGGTATTCTATTATTTACACACACGAAAATTCGGGGATTCAAACACCAGTAAAAAATGTCGTCAATATTTGTTTATGTCAGACACCGGTTTACCCAGAAAGAGGTGACAATCTCCCCGTCGGGAAATACCGATGTCGGTACTGAAGAATCGTTAGTTTCGGAAAGGAACGGTTAAGTAACGAGAAAGGGTGTTTGGCCAGAGTATGTCTCCAACGTGGAAACGGAGACCGCAGTAGTAGAATCCTGTTAGACTGTTCCCTTTGGAAGGGGAGGAGGGTCGACGGAGGTCCTCTGGTAGTCGTAGGAGGGTCGTCCCTTAATTAGGTTTACTCGACCCTTGTACACCCCGGACTAAACTGAGTGTCGTGGACCTAAACTTTTGACCCTTGATCACTTCGGACTACATATCCTGACACCTCATCTTTCGTGGGATCAATGTCACCACCGATGACCCTTCTTCCCTTCGGTTCAGTGAAAGGACTACAAGTCCGAAAATATATTGCCCGGCCCCAGAGACCGTCACTTCCCATTCGTGTCTTGAGAATCCTTCGTTCGTTACCGTTTTCGTCGGTGCTCACAACGTATATGAGGACAAGCATTGTCACTCCGGTCACTACCTTTGTTGTTCTCCTGATTGCTCACAAATGGTGTACGGTCCGAGAGAGGGTTCGTAAATCGTGTACCAAAAATTAGAAACGTCATTGGATGTTCTACAAACGGAAATAATAGGGACAAAGCGACTACCTTTTGACCTCGTGTCTCTCTAGTTTGCTAACTCAGACTGAGATCCCTTACGTGAGAGCTTAGTTTACATTTCTATAATTAAACGTAGTAGAGTCTAGGGTTTCGTGGAAGGGTGACCACCAAAGTAAAACCAGGAGTCTCGTCGTCCGTCTTCAGGAAGACAGGTAAGAAGTCCATTCCTTTTGACTCCAGTTCTCTGACCAGGTTCCTTTTCACCGGTGACGGTAGGGACAAGTCACACACAGACCATATAGGTGTGTCGTCTCGGGGTATCGTATCAACCTTCCCAATTACTCGTTAATGAGCACGGACGGTCCTTACGACAATTAGGCAATAGTACGCACGTAAGTTAGAGTATTATCTCGGTACTCCACCTCTGGTCTCTCCAATTCCTCGAACACTCCAGTGTGTCGATTGACAGTCACACCAGTTCGGTCTCGAACTTTACGAGTGTACGAGAACCACACTCTTCTTGAGTCTCAGGTTAGTTCATCGAGGAGTGGCGAACGTCTGGAACTACCTAACACGGCAGAACAACCCCCCCGTGAAAACGTTCCATTGTTCCTTAGTACGAACGAAGTACGGAGTCACGGACATCTCACGAAAAAAAATCGTCGTGAGGTGACTTAAGAGTACGACCTAGGAAGACTCATAAACCTCAAAAATTAAGAAACCTTACTGACTCAGACAACGAGTTTTACGACGAGATTCTTTTCCGACTCACAAGAAAAAGAGGAATTGCTATTGGAAGATATCGTTTTCGGGAAGTCGAAACGGTGACTCCTTCTTGCACCTAGGTCGAAAATAACAGGGACCCCAGTGCGAAGCCGAGTAGGTGCCTCGAGAAGGTAAATTTCCGGGTCTGTCGTGGAGTAGGCCTCGGGTGGTCGAAGGACACTGACGAATAGTTCGAGTCGGTAAACAAGAGGGTGGAGCCAGGGGGTTAGTCTAGAAGTCCCGAAAAGGAAAAGTATTCGTGCATATGCCTTTTACTTCCCCCGGCCCTCTTCTGGACCACACCTCTCTCCGGACAACGACGGACCTGTCCCTTCCAGTCCCGAGGGGTCCCGTGGAGGACCGGTGACACGTCGGGAACCCGACTCAGAAGTCTCTCCTACCGAGAATCCTCCACAAGGGACCTAAGTAAAATTTTGACTCTGTTCTTTTGTAAGTAAAACAGGTTTTTTCCGTCTCCCCTTTGAAGGACAAAACCGACTCTACCGATGACCCCCTTCACAACGTAGGTGGGACCCGTCGTTCCGACACTCTACGAGACCCGTCCCTAAGGCACCGGAGGACCCGTGAGACAGGTGGGCGACACTATATTCACGAAGTCTAAACAGATCCTCTAAGTCTCGTCCTAAACGTTTCTGGACTGAGTCGAGAAAATACAATAGACACACATTGGGAGCTTGCGTGGACTCGGGGACTGAGGAGAAGACAGGGACTACACCTACCTCCACGACGACTCCTCCACGGAGCCTTCGACGGTCAGTGGGTCGGACTGTCGTTCGTCTTCCTCGGGACCCGTAGAAACGAGGTGTAAGATATCTGCTGTGACCTAAAGGAAATGGAGAGGCGGACGAGGACTACGAAGGACTCCTCGTCTAGGAAGATCGTCAAGAATAGGACTCTAAATTACCTCAACAGTGTAAGACATCGATCGACCCCTCCTCCTCTCCACTCTTTGGAATCACAACTGGTGAGACGTATCAAGGGGTACACACTCTGGGTATCTGTGTGCACACAGCAACGTTGTCCAGCCAGGTCTGAGACTCTTCTAGGCGTCCGGAGGCCTTTCAGTCGGACTCGGTCCGGTTCACGCGCAGAACGACCAATCGATGGGGCCCACCCGAGACGACTCTTACTTATAATATAACTAAAGAGGGGACGTCACACCCTTACACGGTAAAAGACCACTAGACCTGGTCCGGTGAAACGTGAGTGTAGGGGGTAAACCGTGTTCACATGTATTCACCCCAACTCCCTAGAATTCCTAACTTAATACAGGGAGGGTCAAGGATACAACTCCGAAATTGGGGATCAGGACGTCTTACACTGGAATAAGCCTCTGTCCCGAAGTACCTCAGGTAGTTCACTTTCACTTCACTAATCCCACAAGGACCAAGTTATCGTGGCCACAGGACTCTTCTTCCTTCTTAGACCCGTCTCTGGACGGACCTCCCTTCTACTACACTTCCGTAGTCCTCTTCTACCGGTAGAAGTTCGGTGTCTCGGTCCAGACCCGTCCAGGAAGGATATCTCGGGGGCCGCGCACACTCTAGGACGGTCGTGGACTTAAAGTCTCTTACCACTAAGTTGTGCAAAGACACCTAATTCGTGGGTCAAACGACACCCGTCGCGAACGTTTGAACATTCCTCCTGAAATAGTCGGTTTTGTTTTGTTTTGTTTGTTTTTCGTGGAGATCGATGTTTACGACCCTTTCTAACTCCCGTCCTCCTCTTCCCCATTTGTCTCCTACTCTACCAACCTACCGTAGTAGTTGAGTTACCCGTACTCAAACTCGTTTGAGGTCCTCTATCACTTCCTGTCCCTTCGGACCACACGACGTCAGGTACCAAGTGTTTCTCAGCCTGTGGTGATTCACTGACTTGTTATTCGTTGTCGATGTCTACGGTCCTGAATCACTTATTCTCCCATGCTCTTCAAGGGGACCCCAAGGTCTTTCACCCACTTACGTTAAAGATCCCAAACACGACCGTTGAGAAGGGTGACATTTATTCTTCTGTCAAACGTCTCGGTCTGACCCCACCCACCCCCGTCCCCCATTGTCGTCGAAGTAGTAACTAAAAACTGTCATTAAATACTGAGTAATGTTTCGTGTCGAAAAGATATTAAGTCCCGACACAGGGTATAGAAGAAAGAAAAATACTTGGTCCTAAGTCTGTCCGGGTCTGAGGTATTAGTTCTTCAGACTCTACTCATGGAGATTGTCAATACCCACATATACTCTCTGTGACTACGACTACGACGACGATTCAGTGAAGTTAGCACAGGCTGAGACACACTGGGGTATCTGCCGTCGGGTGGTCCGAGGGGGCAGGGACCCTAAGAGGTTCGTTCTTGTGATCTAACCCAACGGTAAAGGAAGAGGTTACGTACTTCCACTTTTCACTTTCACTTCAGTGACTCAGCACAGGTTGAGAATTGTTGGGGTACCTGACGTCGGATGGTCCGAGGAGGTAGGTACCCTAAAAGGTCCGTTCTCATGACCTCATCCCACGGGTAACGGAAGAGACACTCTCTGTGACTCTAGAACAAATTACGAGTTTTTTTTAGGACGGATCATCTATAATTAATGTGAGGGGAAAAATCGTAACTGTATGTTAATTAAATGTTACAAGGTCCACATGTCTTTTCACTAAGTCAATATATATAAATAAGAAGAAGTCCAAGAAAAGGTATTGGACACTAATAGTGTTCTACAACTATTTTCAGGGACACGATATGGGGACAAAACAAAGAGTCTAATATGGCTCTTAGTCTTCTCGATTCAGGGAACGAGTTCTAGTGTGTCAATCGACACATAACCTCCCCACAAATAGTGGTTTTGTGTATGAGAATCTCGTCAGTCAAGGAACACCCAGTTCACAGAGGGGATCCAATAGACTCTATAACTCGAACCACAGGAATCGGGACTGTAAACTGGGTCAGTAAACTTTATTATGGAACAAAAATCACTTGACCACTTACTAAAAGACCGAGGTACACCGTTTAGACAAAGAACATCTCCAGAGGTGGCGACTGAAGAGTAAAGAATCCCAGGGTACAACGCCCACGGTCCATCCCACTGTTCGGAGTGGAAATATGAAAGACCCGGTAGTCCCATCGGGTTCCAGCTGAAGTAAATGACCCATCCTATATGAAACGACCGACTTTCGTACGACGTCCCTCGGCCTGGTAGGTCTTCGTGTACCATCTTGGGGTCGGACGGCACCCGTGTCAAGTTGTTTGTTCAGTCGAGATAAAGGTCAGCCGAAGTTGCGGTTCAAATTCAATCAAAGTTACGTGCTCAAGGGTATAAGGTTCAGAAATTTCCTTTTACTCGAGAAAAACCACCCGGAAGTCCCTGTTCGGGGTTCAAGTTCAACCCGAAGGAGAAAGGTCTCGGAAGACTTGGTGGAACCAGTCGAGAGGGGACCTCGTGTCGGGACCCGGGAAAGTAAATGGAAAAAATTTTTTACAAAAAAAGTGACACCATTTTCAGTATACTATATTTTGCATGATAAATTTGGTATAAATTGACCTGTCAAGTCACCGTGATTCATGTGAGTGTAACAACTCGTTTAAAGTGGTAGTAGGTAGCGGACTTAAAAAGTGGAAGAATTTGACTTTGAGACAGGTGTACTTCGTGACTCAGGGGTGAGGGACAGGGGGTGTGGGGGTCAGGAACTGTAGATGGTTGCATGAAAGACTGAGATACTTAAACTGATAAGACCCATAGAGCATACTCGCCTTAGTTATAAACAGACGTGGATTATATATAACCTTACGTAAAAATTCCAATTAAATTATATACAGGATGTTTGTCTAACAGGGAAGAAGATATCGCTCATGTACCGTTATGGACGGAGCGACATACCGTGATTCCATGAAGGAACCAAGTCCGAGGGAAGTGAGAGGACTGGGGATGACACTAGGGCAAGGACAGGACCTCGAAGGAGGACTCGGGACTCTGCGGGTGCCGGTGCAACGACGGTGAAGACGTCGCAAACAGAGAGTATGGGTCTATGAGTCTGTAAGTAATCTGTAAGTATGAGTCTGTAGTTATGGGTCTATAAGTAAAGAGGGTTTCCCCGTCGTTCGTCTTAAACCTTTCCTGAACGAGGACCTTGGACGACACTTACCTTGTGCAAGGGGGAGGGTTACGATGAGTGAGGTCGGTGTCTTAATCGGAAGTCGAGAGACCCAAAAGACACAACAGTTAAAAGTCAAATCAGAGGTTTAATAAGTAGGCTGTCTCTTTGCTAGAAAGGAGGTTTGAGAGAAGTAGACATCACTATGGAGGTAGGGACCTCCGTAACGAAGTATGTATGGTTATTGAACCTCTTATTTGACTCGAGTTGATGGGACTCGTCTCCCAAGACGACTCACGTTTGGGAAGTGGGGTTCTGAACACAGGTCGTAGGAGGTTCGTCACAAGTGTACACCGACTGGAGTACCATGGACTCGTACGATAGTGGGTATTTTATGATGTCACGAAGGTGAGAAAACTTCCGAGTAGTACACAACCCGTCACTAAGAGTTTGAACTCTCTCGGTGGACCCCAAATCATTTCGGTCTACTGATCCGGGGTAGGGGTCTCAAAGACTACTTGATCAGACCCGACCCCTTAAATGTAAAGATAAAATTTAAAAAATTTAACTCCATATCAACTACGTGTTATAACGTATTCAAAGTCCACATGTTGTATCGTCAAGTGTTAAAATTTTCAATAGGAGGTTAATATCGATAATATTTTATAACCGATATAAGGGACACGACATTCTATATAGGAACGTCGAATGAATAAAATATGTCTCATCAAACGTGGAGAATTAGGGGACGGGGGTGAACGAATTAGGGAAGGACGAGGGGAAACCATTGACGATCAAACGGGACACAGACACTGAGACCAAAAAAAAAATTATAAGTGATCAAACAAAAAGAACTTCTAGGGGACTTTTTCCTTTACCGTGGGTGAGGTCATGAGAACGGACCTCTTAGAGTGCCTACCTCCTCGGACCACCCGATATCAGGTACCCCAGTGTTTCTCAACCTGTACTGACTCGTTGAAACGAAAGTGAAAGTATTTACTATGATATCTCATAACAGTAAGAGACGGACTGTAAAGTGATTCTAATTATGAAAGGTTCAGGTAGGTACAACCACGTTTACGACACTGGGGTACCTGCCATCGGACGGTCCGAGGACTCAGGTACACTAAGAGGTCCGTTCGTATGACCTCACCCAACAGTACGGGAGGAGGACCCCTAGAAGGACTGGGTCCCCACCCTGGACGTAGAGGACACAGAGGACCTAGCGTCTACCTAAGGAATGGTGACTTGGCAATTCCTTCGGGTATGTCGGGTGTCATAGTAGTCTCGACCAGACGTTCCTCTTAAACGTAGAGATTTTGTAAAAGTTTACTATAACCATAACGATCAGGTTCTTAATGAGGCATTTTTGGTGATATCATCACATACGTATTTCATAATTTTAAGACGGACTAAACTTACATCTGATTATAAGATTACTTTGTTACTAGTTCAAGTACAAGTAAGTAAGTAAGTAAATAAGTCGTTTATAAAAGACGCACTGATGACCAGTGATCGGTCCGGAATTCCTACTTATCACTGATCCTAACGAGACTGAGGACGGGAGAGTCTCATGTTCTGTGTGATCGAGACTACGTGATAAACGTTATCGGTTTATATCTTTGTTGGATCCATGGGTAATTGTCTACCTTTGTATCCGTGTGTGTATGGTCACTGGTCGTTAGGCAGTCTTTTATAAACGACTTACTTACTTGTTGTACTTGACTAGCAATAGAATAATTCTATAATAAGATACGAGTTTAGTCCGTCCTAAAATCATAAAATACGTATACCATGATGTGACAAAGAAGTTCACACTAAGAACCTGACCGTTATGGTTGTAGTGGACTCTTGAAGAATCTTTACGTCTAAGAGGAATGTCTGGTCCAGACTACCATGTCACCCGAGTCTTCTTATCCTCCCTTTCATGTCCGACGACGACTTCGAGTCTCGTCCTCGAGGTCTGGTCAGACAACACACTCATTCATTCATTCCCTCTTCAGAACATTCCGAAGGACCTTCTTCACCGTAGATTTCATTCCCACTCGGTCTCCTTCAGTCCTTCCCTTACGCAAGGTCCATTTCCTCTTAGTCCACATTTCTAGTCCCCTCCATTGCCGTACCACACTATACCTTGAACCTTCAAGTCCATTACCCCTCCCACAGACACATACTCTCCTCCTACCTTTCATCTGTCTCTCTGACCTTCGACCTCGACCGCTACCATTGACCACCACGACCCCGTTCCCGAGAGGTTTGTCGGGAACCTGGTCGTCGTAGTCGTACTTATCCTTTGAAGAACCTTTACGGTCATGAACCCGTGGTATCTCTGGACGACTCAGTCTTTGAGACCCCCACCCCGGGTCGGTAGAGACAAAAGTATTCGGGGGGTCCCCTAGACTACGCCGAGTACAAACTCTCAATGATCTCTTCACCCGTCTCTAACCTATCTCCGGTGTATTCAGGACAATCCCGTAGACCTAAACTAGGGTATCGTGGGTGTCGTTTCTTGGTAGAGAGTCATTTGTGCATCGACAAAGAACTAACTTGTTCACTTTCTTAAATTTGTTTTACCATTGCACTGGATGAACATAAAAGTTCCGTAGAGAAACCGGTCACACCTCTGACAGATGTTGTATTAAAGACACGTATCGGAATAAGAATACCAATCAATAGTAAAATAACTTCATTCCGGAACCCCAGGATAAGTGTCCCCAGTCTTCCACCTCCATAACCGACTCGGACCGAGGGGTACTGAAGGTTTATGTGAATACTTATGTCGTGTGTGGATGTTGTCTTAGTTGAGGTAGTTCAACACACCCTTCTTTCCTACGTCTCCTGACTCCAACCTGTGTGAGTATGGAACTTTCAGGAACCTGAGTCCCGGGTCGAGACACACATACGCAATCCTAGACGGAGAGGACACCAGAAGACGACGACTGACGAGACTACCACCTCCGAGTCTCTACACTTAGACACGTCGGGGTTCCCAGAGGAACCGAGACTCGGTCCAGAACGAGAAGGAACAGGAAGGAGATGAAGACCACGGACGTAGGACTAAACTCTCGGAAGGAGTCCAAGAACCCTGGGACGGAGGAGGTCGTGTTTAGTGTAAGATCACGGACGAGACGACGAACGAGACCCAGAAAATGGTCGTTCCGACGGGACGTCCCGGACGAGACAGAGCATGTTCTTTTCCGGGAAGGTGGACGGGACTGGTGTGAGAGGACCAGTCCCCCGACTCACCCGGTTGAACTCCCGACATCGACATTGGTCTCAGTGTGGTCGACCTGGAACCCACCAGTAGACTGGTAGTGATGGACGGACCAGTAGGCTCTGACACGGACCCGATTACAGCCCGGTTAAGTCTGGGGAGGGTCCTCTTACACCTTTTGCCTGACCTAGTCCGGTACTCGTACCTCTGACGTCCTCTCTCTCGGTACTACATCTCCTTTTCCGGTCCTGTCGGGACCCCCGAACTCGACAGGTTCAGTACATCCCGGTCTTAGGTAGACAACCGTCCTCGACCATTCTCCTCTCCCCTCCGTTCTACCATGTCCCCGTTCCCTCTCGTCTCCGTGGACCCCTCTTCGAGCGGGAGGAACGGGGAGTGGGGTAACGGAATTCAAGACTAAACGGGTACCGGACCACAGAGGGTCAAAGGGAGGTACCATAGGTCATTTTCGTGAAGAGGTACCATGGGTCACCTTAACTTTTTGACCGAACTCTTCAGAGACAAGAAACATCGAGTAACTGAGAGTTACCCGAGGGACAACAACCACTACACGGACCCTGACTGTTCAAGAGAGGTCTCCGAAGGACGGTGCACCTACGGGTCGAGTGGGGACCCCTGACACGAGACGAGACCTCCTGGTAAACCAGACGTCGGGTCCGGAGGGTAAACCGAGGTAGAACGATGACCCTCGGGAGATCCGGGTCCCGACCCTTCTCCGACCGACACCTGTATACATCCAACCTCATTGAACCGGAAGCGTTGGTGATGTACCCTTTTACCCGAGAGTCCATGAGTCCGGGGTCCGTTGTTGTCTCGGTCCGAAATATGGTGCACCAGTTCCCACAACCCGTACACCATAGAGGTAAGAATAGGGTTCTCCGGAGTTGACCTACGACCTATTGTCTGGGGAAGTATTACTGATAAAGTTATCCAATTGTAGTATCCGTTAACTCCTGACCCTCTTTACCTCCACTCACAGGACCGGAACGACAGAAGTAGGAAAATTCGAGTACAGTGCTAAGGTCCGACCTTCCGACCCGACTGTCCACACACTGGACACTTAAGGGTGTCCCGAGATATGAGTCTTTGTAGACCAAATTACAAGACAGTAGAACTCTACTGAATTATTGACGAATTGTTCCTCTAAACGTAAAAATAAAACGTTTCCCGTGACATCCATTTTCTGTTCAGGTCGTCTACCCCCGGGACAAGACCGGGAAAGGACTGAGGTGTGACTAATGAGGTTGAGTGTAAGTGTACGTGTTTCGACCCAGACTAACGTGATTCAAGAACGGTGTCCACAACAAGAACGACGAACACTCGGTTGTAAAAACTCTCGTACATGACACGGTCCGTGATGTGTGACGAGTCCCTCGAGTAAGTTCCTCCTCTATCTACAAAGTAACCTTTTACCTGTACGTTCCCGTTACTTAGACTAGATCAGTACCTTTCCCTTTTCGGAAGGACTTTGTCATCTGTGTGCTTAACTCACTACCCACTAATTTCTAATCAGTTTCTGAGATCCGTCAAGTCGGACCCGTCTCTAGACCTATTCACTCACAGTATTACACATGTCCCTCGACTTTGTTAATCCCTCCTGTCACACTCCGGTCCTCACTGTCCTATACTCCCACCTCCCTGACTGTCCGTGGTCTGGTCTCTCGTAAGAGACCTTCCGGATATGAGTTCCTTGAGCTTTGGAAACCTTAGTTTACCCCTCGGTACCTTCCTAGTCTTTGTCCGTCCTTGTGCTAGTATAGACGTACAACCTGTTGGGAGACCACCGACACGAGACCGGTTACCTAATGTCCGTCACTCGGACCTCCCACAGATTTTGTTCAACGGGGTAGTGACTCCTAATAGAAATCGATCTGTCTGGACTCAAAGGATCCTTGTCCTGAAGTAAACAGGACGATGGCTGAAACGGATGTCTAGACTCAAAACGTTCGGGATAAATCTTCAATGACCTCGAGATTAATTCCGGTACTTTCCGAAATTGTCACTGGTCTCCGTAAAAAGGAAGAGAAGGAGAAGTGTGCCACGGTCTTCCTCGACTCTTGGGAAGAAAGAAGAGTCAACCGTGACCGTGGGGAAGGATTGACACCCGACCGGGTCCACGACCTTTGGGACCCTAAGACCAATCGGTCCACGATAAATGTACCGACTGTGATCCTTCCGTATCGAAGAGGTTCACGGACGAGTAACCTTTCGTGGTGATTTGTCCATCTCACGGTACCCCCGTACGCACACACTCACGATTCAGTGAAATCAGCATAGGTCGAGAAACGTTGGGATAGGGCGGTCCGAAGGGACGGGTACCCTTAGAGGTCCGTTCTTATGACCTCACCTACCGGTACGGAAGGAGGTCCCCTAGAAGAGTTGGGTCCCTAGTTTGGACTCAGAGAACGTAGAAGACGTAACCGTCCGTCCAAGAAATGGTGATCGCGGTGGACCATTCGGGGTCTCACCGTACCACCCGTCTTCAGATTGCTACAGAGAGTTTTGGGGACTGGGACCAATAAGTTAGTTGTGATTGGATAAACGTTGACACTCCCCTGAGACTTCTCCGTAATTCCAACGATGAGTCACCCGAAATTCTATCCCTCCAATCGGGTCCGACAGGTCCACCCAGGGTATGTTAGTGTACTTTAAATTTTCGTCTTCTCCCAGGGTCTTCTCTCAGGGTCGTACTCTTTCCAAACTACACCGACCGAGATCCTATCTCCCCTACCTCGTGTTCCTGGTCTCTCCAAAGATCTCCTCGTGGTTAACTGTCGGTCCTTTCTGAGTCCCTTGAGTCAGGATGTTGAAGTTCCTTGCACTAAGATCATTGTTGGACTGACTCGAATCCTCGTCCAGAGACGTGGGGACGGTGATGGGAGGTTGTCCTTACGTCGACAAACACGAAAAGATTAGTTTTGTCGGGAGTCCCGTCCGGTCCCCGAACCCGAACCTCTAAGTGTTCCATCTTGTCGAAACGACACCACTCCTTCTACACTGAAATCCATCCGAGACTCCGATCGATTCTTTATTCGTACTCTTACATCGAAGTTAACTGACATTCAAAGTACTCTACATCCGTGATTCATGGAATCATCGAGACTCACACCAGGACTTGGTCCTGTTCTTCCTAGTCGCAATGGACCTAAGGGTCTCTTTTCGCTTAAGAACCCACGTGGAGTCGGATCGACTCAGTCTTGTAGAGTCCCACTTCCGTCTTCAGACACAAAGTGGTTCGAGAGGTCCACCAGGACGACGACCAAACTCCTAGTGACGTCGTTGTGATCTTGTTAGATCAGAGTTGATCTTGTTAGATCTTGTTAGACTCAGAGTTAGAGCCGACAACTAACCCTCTTCAACCCCACGAGATTTTTCTATGTCAACGGATCTGGGATGCAGTCTGGTTAAATGATTTTTAAGGACCTCACCCCGAGCACAAAGACGAGTCAGCGAAGTCAGCGTAGAGAAACGCTGGGATACCTGGTATCGGGCGGTCCGAGGAGACAGGTACCTTAAGAGGTCCGTTCTTACGACTACACACAACGGTAAAGGAAGAGGTCCCGTAGAAGGGTTGGGTCGCTACCTTGGACGTAGAGGTCGTAACGTCCACCTAAGAAATGACAACTCCGTGACCCCTTCGAATTCCACCCGTATCTGTATACGTTAATTCAAAAGGGTCGTGGAGATTACATGTTATTCTTAACGATGGGTCTCTAAAGTGACCACTAGGTCACCAATTCTAAGGTCTGAAGGTTACGTCCCCCGTATCCAGACTAGGGATCAACCCTTTGATTCTAGGGTGTACGGTACACCACACCGGTTTTTATTAATTTATGTTACTTTATTTATAAAATTTTAACGATGGGTCTACGAACCGTACATTAACTTCGAACTATTTATAAAAGATTGGTCTACCTACCAATTATTATATGAACCTTTCTAGGAACTATAATCCCTATCGAAATGGGTCTCCTCGTTGTGACTTCGGTCTTGGATTCCCGGAGTCCTCGACACCCTCTCCTCCCCGCTCGGTCGGAACCAGGACCAACAGAAGAGACTTGTGAAAAGACTAGAGATTACGTAGGATGAATTCAAGTGGGTTTTCCGTACCTCTACTCTGCGTCCACATCCAACTCTCGGATGTCAATAAAGATAAAGGAGAATGTAGTGTAGTCAGACACCTCACATTTACTCAAGTAAAGACTCCGTACCCCCTTGGTATAATGTGGTTTAGGAGTCTCGAAGGAGGGGAAGTGAAGTGACTACCCGTCATCGTCGTCCAGTACCGCTGAATAGAAGAACACCTTAACGAAAGAAGTACTTCCATTCGTTCACACACTGTCCAAGAACCGAAAAATCAGGTTTATCGATCAGAAGAGATCGTGTACCTATCGTCTCTGTGGTCTGATAAGAGTTTATATTAACGGGTAGTTTTAGGGGACCTCTCATTGTTAAGTATAAAGATCCCAGTCACACCTTGGTGATCTAGTACTACAAGTTATCGGCTCGAATATTATCTTTGGGGTCCTCTCAGGCTACAGAGATCAGGTACACTCAAACCCTTAGTAACGTAGGATTGTAGGAGATAAGTGTTTCTTTACAAGAAAGATATTTTTCTAGGGTCGTAACAATTTACATTTGATCGAAATCGTTTTTCAACATAGTTATTTCTCCTTAATCTCATTTTCAATTCTTAATAGTTATGAAGTGTGGTCAATGTCAAGACAGATGAATGGAAGAAAAAAGGGGTGATTGGACTAAGAAAAGAGTTCTAAATGTCCATGAAGAGTAGGATTTGATTAAAGACTTAAATTAGAAGGGGAACACTAAAATTCAGTGACTTGATCAAACAGTAGTTTGTGGTAAGTTCCACGAAAATGAAAAGGGGGAAGGATCGACGTTTGTAACCAATTGACATAGTATTAACTACTCCCCAGGGATCGGTACTCCAGAAACGGTAAAAGGGAGAATCGAAGGTGAAAGAAGAATACTTCACCGTTTCCTTTTTGGTATTTATCAACTATCGTAGTAGTCCGAGTGAGGACTCAAGAGAGGAGAGCACAGACAAACAGAATTAGTAATCTTGTCCCCGATTAATCGAAGGTTCAGAAGGTTTCAATGTCTAACATACCTACGATTAAACCTTTTGTTACTATTCTAAATGTATGACTTGTGCAAGGAGGACTAAGGGAATCGTTGGTGGGGGTTTGAGGTCTACTTTAATAGTTGGGTAAAACCGGTCTTCCATTGACATTCTTAAGCAAACCTGTCTACGATTGGTCCCCTCGGACGTAGGAGTGAAGGTGAGGACCCACGACTCGGAGTGTCTAATACTTCCGTCCCGTTGAGACGGAGGACGAAAGTGTGGTAGTTGAGACGGTCGAAGGACTCTGGTCGATTCTCTCGAAAATGACAGGAAAGAGGTCCGGCTCGATCCACCCTTCTGACTTCAAGGTCGTTCCTCGTTAGATACGGTCAGAGGTGGGAATCTTCCGTGGTGTAGGTCTTCTGGAGAAGAGAGAAGGTCAAGAACAGGTGACTGTGACTCTTTATCGACCTTACGAGAATTTTGGTACCCGTGAGACCGAGGGACTGAATCCCCTTTTGTAAACTCGCTACTCCCCAATAAACGCTTGCACGTCCACTCTAGCTTAACGTCTGTAGCTGTGTCCCTTTCACCTAGGTCGGTAGGTCCACCCACCCCACCTTCATCTGTGCCCCCGCGACTCGTCTCCGTAGGACCGACCCGGACAGACTTTGTAGGGTAAACCGACGGACTATGGGAGGGAGGTGGGGGGACCTCCGTGACGCCCGGAACATGAGAAAACTACGGCCCTCTTCTCCACCTACCCTCTTTGGACTGGGAGATTACGGTCTGTGGGCGACGTCGACTACGCACCGACCCAGGAGAACGGTCCGAACCGATCCGAGGGAGAGACGAGCTTCGTCGTAATTCTTCTACCTAAAGACAATCGGTCGATATTACCCTCTGACATTCCCGACGTTTCCTCTGTGAACTGAACACCTGTGGAACATACGCACGGTCAACGAAACCCCCTTTCGTGAACTGTCTCTGGGTCCACTCCGAGGAGAAGTCCAAGAACAACAAGACAAGAGAGGGGAGGGGGAGGAGAGAATAGGAGGTAAAGAAGGGAGTAAGTAAGGGTACTAGAGGGAGTACCAGACCTTTACTAGGCACACTCTTCCTGAGTCTCGGGTAGGACTGAACCGAACTTCCCAACGAGTCGAGGGATCTAAGAGGGGTAACACAGGGATGGTTCCCACGGGGACTCCACCTCGGAGACGTCACGGTCTCGTTGTCCGAGGGCGACGACGGGTCACTACAAGGGTCTGTGAAGTCAGAGTACCCGTCTCACGTTCGAGACCGAATACTTCAGACTGACGAGGGTTCTTCCTAACCCCTCGAACCGGGAGAGTCCGAGACTTCCCAGCAAAGGTCCTTGAGTCGAACTGACACTGAGTCAAATACGGAGAACGTCGGAAGACCCCACTCCCCTTCCCTTAAACAAAAGACCACCCACCTCTATCGATAAGTCCGACCACGACGGTTCCGTGGAGAGGACCCTTCCTCAGGGGTCTAAAGTTTCGTACCCTCCGTCGATGTCCGAGGAGAATGTGTATGGGATCCCAGACGGGTCTCCACGGGTCTCGGAGAACCTCGGGACTTAGGGAGCCTCACACGAACGATCGGGTTCGGAGGGTGGTCACGGGCACGCGAGCCTCTCTCTCTCGTCCCTGTGCGTGACCGGTTCACCCCTCTGTGACGTGTCGAAGGAGCGAGAGGAAGAGGTAGGGACCGACGTCCTAGGACGAGGACAAACGACGGTGGTCGTGGGTTCCTACCTCGGTTCCGGAGTCTTTTCTACCCTCTGGGTCGGTAGAGTCTGTACACCCGAGGGAAGGACATTCTCTGCAAGGAACACCTACCCGTCTCGGGAGAGATGTACCGGACCGACCCTTACTGAAACCCTCCGGTGAATTCGGTGAGGGAATCGGACCCGTTACCGTGGGTAACTTAGATATTCAGACAGAACTCGTAATTTAGTAGTATTCAGATAGTATTCAGATAGAACTCGTAATTTAAGGTCCACGACGACCATAATCGGGTATACCTCCCCTCTTTTAGGTTCACTTTGGACGGTACAATGGAGACCGGTGTCCACATAAGGAGTCGTATGTAGAGGTACTTGCACTATGAATTTTAACATTGTCTTGTCTCGAGGTGTATTTACTTGGGACGGGTAGAAGGGTTGGAGTACGGGATGTGAAAGTCGATAACCGAGGAGTGATCCCAAGTCGGGGTGACGGGAGGGGACAGGGACTGTAAAGACCAAGGAAGGGGACTACTTCATAGTACACGGGTGTCTACGGGAGGGTTTACCGGGACCCACTTCGTACGAGGAGTAGGGTCCTCAGTGGGAGACAGTACGTCACAAAATGAAGGATGTACCAAGAACCAACTACGGGAGACTCTACTAGACTGACATAAACGAATCAGAAAACTTCCTCTTCCGTTATCGTGGGGTGAGGTCATGAGAACGGACCTTATAGGGTACCTATCTCCTCGGACCACCAGACGTCAGGTACCCCAACACTTCTCAGCCTGTGCTGACTCACTGAAGTGAAAATGAAAAGTGAAAGTACGTAACCTCTTCTGTTACCGTTGGGTGAGGTCACAAGAAAGGACCTCTTACGGACCCTCCCCTCGGACCACCCGACGGCAGATACCCCAACTGGTCTCAGTCTGTGTTGACTTCGCTGAATCGTCGTCGTCGTCGTCGTCGTCGTCGTCGTCAGAAACTTCCCTCCCAGACAGAGGAGGTATTAAAGTGTGGGTACTCTTGTCCCTGAAAGACAGGACAGAAACGAAGGGGTCATGGGTCGGACCACGGGTCCTACGTTATTCACCAGTCTTTTATGTATGGCTCATGTAGTGACTGAATGTCGTCCTTGTCTCCCGGAGTGGGACGACGACGTCTCCGAAAGACCCAACCCCTTCTCCCATTCCTGATAGGAAACCCACGGTCTCCCTTCCTTTGTGAAGGGTGACCATACCGGTCCCCATAGCGATAGATTAACTGTGGAGGGGTGGTGCACAGATGACATTGTGTGACGACAGAGTTCCGACACAGGAACTTACCGAGGATCACACCCTTGTCACCTGTCTTGCATGTAAGGTCCCTCTCTCATACTCCTCGGAGACTACCGGATCCAGTCGCGTCCTCAGTTGGTCATCAGTGTAGGATAGACACTGAAGGAAGCTATCCGGTCACAACCGCAGGAGTCGAAGTGGGAACAAGGGAAGGGGTCTGAGAAACCCTCCACGACCATAGACGTAAGATCAAGGAAGGGAACACGATTCAGTGTATTGGTTCTTTACTGTGTTTGCTAGATGAGAGGTTCAATTGTATGTTTGAATTTTGAACTGAACTCCGTTACATTGTCGTACGGTGTTATGATTACATTACCTCTCCTTTTAACGAAAGAAGTAGGTGTTCATGGAACAGTCCTCTCAACAACAACGAGTCAACGATTCAGTACATGTTGAGAAACACTGGGGTACTTGACGTCGTGTGGTCCGAAGGGAAGGGACTTCCTCTCCGAAGGGACAGGAAGTGATAGAGGGACTCAAACACGTTTGAGTACAGGTGACTCAGTCACTACGGTAGGTTGGTAGAGTAGGAGACAGTGGGGGAAGAGGAGAACGGGAGTCAGAAAGGGTCGTAATCAGAAAAGGTTACTAAACCGCGAAATGTCGTCCATCGGTTTAATAACCTCGAAGTCGAAATCGTGGTCGGGAAGGTTACTTATAAGTCCCAACTAAAGGAAATCATAACTGACCAAACTAGAGGAACGACGGGTTCCCTGAGAGTTCTCAGAAGAGGTCGTGGTGTCAATCTTTCGTAGTCAAGAAGTCGTGAGTCGGAAGAAATACCAGGTTGAGAGTACAGACATGTACTGATGACCTTTTTGGTATCGAAACTGATCTACCTGTAAACTACCATTTCACTATTCTTCAGAGAGGAACGGCGCCGGTCGTGTTCGTTCTCAGCGTGGACGTGTCCCTCTCTTGCCTCGCAGGGGCGATTCTTTTTATTCTCTCTCTGTTTTCTACCCCAACTCTCCTAGTCTGGTTTTACCGACTACGGAAGGAAATAACACGACGTCATATATATCCTATTTCATGCACTGAAGACTGTAAGTGTTCTAACAAGAATTAGAGGTTTATGTTAGTGTTCTGGGAATGGTAACACATGTCTAGTGTTATTCTATTAGATAGAAGATAGTTATTCTATTAGATAGAAGATACTTTACAACGTTCTTGGTTTGCAGGACCTCGGAATTCTCATTATTTAAGAAGTCCCCCCGTCCTGTCCCTCGAACTGCACGGATTCCGAGACGTATTGCGGCTCGTCGAGGGTTCTGAATTGGGAAGTGCCCGTCAGGGGGCGTAGAGGAGTAATTATGTGATAGATCCAAAGAGTATCGAGAAGAAGATTGCTTGTTCACGGAAAATTAAAGTACCGACGTCAGTGGTAGGTGTCACTAAAACCTCGGGTTCTTTTACTTTAGACTGTGACAAAGGTGTAAAAGACATAGATAAATGGTACTTCACTATCTTGGTCTACGGTACTAAAACGAAAAACTTACACTCAAAATTCGGTCTAAAAAGTGAGAGGAAAGTGAAAGTAGTTCTCCGAGAAATCAAGGAGAAGTGAAAGACGGTAATTTCACCATAGTAGACGTATAGACTCTAACAACTATAAAGAGGACCGTTAGAACTAAGGTCGAACACTAAGTAGGTCGGACCGTAAAACGTACTACATGAGACGTATATTCAATTTATTCGTCCCACTGTTATATATCAGAACTGTATGAGGAAAGGGTTAAAACATGGTCAGACAACAAAGTACAGGTCAAGATTGACAACGAGGAACAGGACGTATGTCCAAAGAGTCCTCCGTCCATTGTACCAGACCATAAAGGTAGAGTAATTCTTATAAAGTATCAAACAACACTAGGTGTGTCAGTTTCAGAAATCGTATCAGTTACTTCGTCTTTCACTTTCACAATAAGTGAGTAAGTACAGGTCGAGAAACACTAGGGTACTTGACATCGGGTGGTCCGAAGAGACAGGTACCTTAAGAGTTCCGTTCTTATGACCTCACCTAACATTAAGGGAAGAGGTCCCCTAGACGCGTTGAGTTGCTAACTTGGGCCCAGAGGACGCAACGCTCGTCAGAAATAACAGACTCAGTGGTCCCTTCAGGTGTATCTAAAAAAAGAAAAAAACCTTAAGGAAACGAAAAAGATACTAGGTCTTATACTACCGTTAAACTAGAGACCAAGGAGACTGAGAAGATTTAGACCGAACATGTAGACTTTCAAGAGTCAAGTGTATAACGATTTCGGATAGAACTTCCTAAAACTCGTATTAGAACGACCGTACACTTTACTCGCGTTAACATGTCATTAAACTTGTAAGAAACCGTAACGGAAAGAAACCCTAACCTTACTTTTTTACGGGAAAAGGTCAGGACACCGGGGACGACTCAAAAGGTATAAACGACCGTATTATTCATGTCGTGAACTTGTCATAATAGAAAATCCTAAGTTTTATCGAGACGACCTTAAGGTAGTGAGGGTGATCGAAACAAGTATGTTTACGAAGGATTCCGGGTAAACTGAAGTCCTCTCACTCAGGGTATTTTACTTACTGGGATGACAAGGCGGGTTAGGGGAGTACCCCAGAACAGTGGTACCTATCGGATCTCGCTCCGTCGTCCCTCCCAGGGGACCCACCCCGACGACCTCCTGGAGTTTCTTGTCCTTGTGTATTACAAGAGACTCAGATAAACGTAAAAACATCCCATTTGTAGAGGTGGTAGTGACGACTCAGGAGTGACTTCAGTTGGAGTGTATGTGTTAAGACTCAGTCTCACCACTCACACACAGACCCAGTCGTCCGTAACTTGATTCTTTCTTCTCTGTTCAAATTCTAATGTCAACTTTTGAGATACGGGACTAGTGTAAGGAAGTCGGGATCGACGCCAGTGTCTCCGGACTGAAGGTCGATGATCGAAACCCCGGGTTCCGGAAAGAGACCTGGAGCCTCCCGACAACCGGTATGAGTGCGTCGACCCTCACGACACCTCAACTACAAGAAGAGAAACCGTCGGACTTGGTTACAGACGACTCCTAACCACATATTTATGGGGGTGAAGGAACGGGGAACCCACCTATTGAACGTCCGGAGACGAGATGTGACCGTAGGTCAAAGGGGTGTCTCAATTAGAACCCAGTGGGTACCACCACGACCGAACCATCATGTGAGACCGATGAAGAGGAGGTAATAGAGTGAAGAAGTGAGTGGAGAGACACAAAGGAAGGGGAGGACAGATTCACTCCAGGGATCTTCGTCTCGGATTTCGAACCGGTCTACTGAATCACCCCTCACGAAAGTCCGTTCTTCCCTCTTGGTAGTACCCCGTCCTCTTTCTCGACTCGTTTCGATACCAGAAGCGACCTCTACCGAAGTCGGACTAGGAAACCCCTTGAGACCTCGTGTCTGAAATAGAGTTTCAATCAGGGGGGGCCTCAGCTCCTTCGACTGGAAACCTTGGGGGTAAAGTCAATCAATGAAGGCCTTCTAACGGGACTTCCCACCTCCACCCATCTGGATAGGAGGGTCGACTCCACCACGGGTAAACCGGTTTCTGTTACGAGGTCTTTTCCCGAGTCGACACTGGACGATCGGTGGTCACGGGTGTGGACCTCTTTACCACGTGACCGGTCACCTCCCTTCTCCGGTACATCCGACCGCTAGACTAGACAGAGTCCCAGACTAAGACCCATACCTACTTTCTGTCTAAATGGTAAATGGATGTAGAGGTCCTCTTCCCTCCGTAGTTTAGGGACTTATCATAAAAGTTCGTGAGTAAACAGGTAAACCAAGAACCTATTAACCACCTCAATAAATCTATCACTGGAGAGGAGAGAGGTAGTGAGTAAGACGTACCTTACTATAGCGAGGAGGACCTGACTGGACCGGGGGAAAATAAAGTCAACAGAAGGATGACGGTAAGTCAACACCTACACCCCGAAAGACGGACGGGTTAGGGGAGAAGAACATAGTCTAGATGTGTCACTCGTGATTGTCGACTTTACCGTTTTCCCGGTCCACAATGGATCTACCGGTCGACGAAGGAGTCCTTCGGTGAAGGGGTGGGTCATCAGACACCCGTCTCCGTACACACCACAGCACCCCGAGGAGGGGACACACCATCGGATCAGGGAGACCTACGGGACATGGTATTGGATGGAGACACACCAAGACTACGAGTGGATTAGGAGTGGTTGGGGACCGGGACAACTCGGTCTAAGACAAAGTGTCATGGTCGGTAGTCGACCAATTCCATCTTTATATTATGTTTGATATATGAAAGATTATTTATGTATGTTTTTCATTTTCTTCGTCCAATTTAAGTGAAATTATATTAAATTGTGTCATATAATTTGATAGTAAAGTTGTACATTAGTTATATTTTTAATATTCTATAAAAGTGTAAAAAATAGGAATTAAGAACTTCTTACCGTATTTACAGTCGGATAAAATATGGTTTTTTTTTTTAAGTTAAACCTGATCAGTGTATAGTTCACGAGTGATTGGCGTGCATCGATTACCCATGGTACAACCTCTCGAGTCAAGGTATCACCAACCAACATTCGGACCAAAACAACTTTACCGGTTTGACACCATAGATCGGACCTGATGTTCCGTCCACTTCGGTCTTCCTGGACTACAAGAACTACCACACCCCACCGACCTAACGTCAACTCCTGACTCTAAGTGTTACTCAGACTTCCCATTACTACTCACCCTCTTCTCTTCCCTACCCGACGTTCGGACCCTCCGGGACTAGGTTCTCCCGTTAAAAGTCTCAACCTCTACTGTCTTAACCCCGTCACCGACTACGACACCGACATTTTTCCTCCATGTCTATCCCTGGTGAACGAACTCCTTGGCCTCCTTGAATGTCCGGTGACAAAAATTCCAGAAACTTTGGTAGGTACCATCAGTTGGAAAACAACTGAAAAT
The DNA here is from genome assembly GCA_006410555.1 of Capra ibex. Classification (NCBI taxonomy): domain Eukaryota; kingdom Metazoa; phylum Chordata; class Mammalia; order Artiodactyla; family Bovidae; genus Capra; species Capra ibex. Next base: position 112,175,825 of record SJYO01020080.1, on the reverse strand, counting down.
TCAGTTAAGAATTGAGATTAAAAAGTTTTCTTTCTAAAGGTTTCCACTCTTCACTGTCTACGTTTAAATTGGTCGTACGTAAGATAACATAATAACTCAGGAACCACATCCACAACTTTTTCCGTGTGCAAAGTGTAACTGGAGGAACTTTTTATGACCACCTAAAATGGTAATTATTCAGGGGAAACCAAGAGTGAGAGGTTAATTGACACACTAGCAGAGTGTCATAAAACTAGACCTGACATAAAGAACAATATTACTAATCGTGAAGTATGGAACCTAAGACACTTCTCGTTCTATTTAACGGAAGTAAAGAAGAAGAACCAGTTGGTGTGCATCGTGAAGTATTTTTCTTACTAGTCTAAAACGTGAGAGTTTACGGAAAATCGACTGAAAACTCGTCTTATATATGAGTGAAGTAAAAAATCTACCTATTTGGTTCCGAGACTTGTTGATGACCGGAAAAGGTTTACTGAGTCAAAAAAAGAAATTTTTTTTTGTGTGTGTTTTTTTTGACCCCCGTAAACGAATTCCTTTTATGTACCTTTACCAATCGTTGACACCAAAGATTCAAAATAAAGACCACTCTAAGTTAGGAAGTTTACTAACTTAAAACGTTTCTTCTCTGAAACATTGAGTAACGTCACCGGGTCTTAGACTGTGTAACATACGAAAGTTCTATATAAAAATTTACTTACCTATTCAACATAGTAGAGAAATAAATCAAAATAAATCAGTTCACAGAAAATAACCAAAAATTTTGTAAAAGTTCGAATTATAAAATTTTGTTATCAATGAGCATGTCGAAAAAATTTTGTCGTTTAAGAAAAACCTCTATTAAGTTTTTTTATTTTTATGTATATGTGTGGGAAGACCCTCTGTATTATGACAAATGAAAGTGAATAAAACGTTGAACGAAAAAGTGTCTTGTAACCCAGAATTTCTAGGTACATGTAATTCGTGTGTATCAAAGTATAGGGAGATTGAGACCGGAAATGATCATACCGACTTAGTATCAAATGAACCAATGAAGGAATTAATTACCGTAGATCGAATAAGAGTCAAAACTTGACCTGTACCTTGTTGACGGACCAAGTTTTAACCCTTTCCTCATACTGTTCCGACATATAACAGAGGGACGAATAAATTGAATATACGTTTTACGACACGATCTGCTTCGTGTTCAACCTTAGTTCTAACGGACCTCTTTATAGTCATTGGGGTCTATACGTCTACTATGGTGAGATTCCCATCTTTCACTTCTCCTTGATTTCTCGGAGAACTGCTCCCAGTTTCTCTTCTCACTTTTTCAACCGACCTTTGAGTTGTAATTTTTTTGATTTTAGTACCGTAGGTCAGGGTAGTGAAATACTGGTTTTTATTCACCCCTCCCCACGTTTCACCTCCGTCACTGTCTAAAAGAACCCGAGGTTTTAGTGACGTCTACCACTGACGTCGGAACTTTAATTCTGTGAACGAGGAACCTTCCTTTCGATACTATTTGGATCTGTCACGCAATTTTTCGTCGTTATAGTGAAACGGGTGTTGCCAGGAATATCAGTTTCTATACCGAAAAGGTCATCAGTACATCCCTCTCCTCTCGACCTGGTATTTCTTCCGAACTCACGGTCTCTTAACTACGAAGGTTTAACGCCACGATCTCTTCTGAAAATTCACAGGGAACCTGACATTCCACTAGTTTGGTCAGTTAAGATTTCCTTTATTTGGGACTTATAAGTAACCTTCCTAACTACGACTTCGACTTCAAGGTTATAAAACCGGTGGATTACGCTTCTCGGTTGAAAAAAAAAGTTATCCTTTTCTGGGACTATGAACCTTTCTAACTTCCATTTTCCTTTTCTCCCATAGTCTCCTACTTTGCCAATTTATCATAGTGACTGAGTTTCCTGTACTTAAACCCGTTTGAGGCCTTCTGTCACCTCCTGTCTCCTCTGACTGTAGGCACCGCAACGTCCCAACCTATACTGAATCTCTGACTTTTTGACAATAAGAGTTAAAAAAGGATAAAATTTTAAACGACGTAGTTTGTAGAATCGTGTAACGGACGAATACACGGAGGTGCTGATAAAGAAATACAAACACAATTCGTCACTTTGACCTCAAGTATCTTTTCGGGTCAAATTCCAAAAATCTATGATGGTTTCACGGGATTTCTCATTTTGACGTTAAATATAAAAGTGACAGGTAGACGGGTGTAGAGGAACGGATGTAAATTACAATCGTTTGCAATCAAAAATGGTCAGACGACCCACTTTATATCATAGATCAATTAAAACTCCTTCATTGAAACAATAATATTTATATTTGTATATATGAAGATACATTACTTATCTACGCGTATACACACATACATACGTATACGTTAAATTTATAATTACGGATGGTGAGTCGACTGATGTAACAGAAATCCTCGTAGAAAGATTAATACCTCGTCATTAAGTAAGGAAAAAGAGGACACATACTTATATGGTTTTAATTGCAAAGATGTGAACACTTGTAAACCTGATAAAGGACCAAAAAGGAGACTACGTAACAGACTTTAGACTCAAAAGAACACGTACAGACGACCAAGTGTACACACGTCCTCACAACGATTCCATATGGATCGACACTTTAACGACACAGAATCCCATGTCGCCTCTGATGGTCAACAGGTAGGTTTAGGTAAGAGGGGTTAAGTAAGAGGGGTGGAAGTACCTTTCATAAGTCTATCTGTAGAAGGGGTCGAAAGGAAAATCAACCTACACCGACACACTGATTCAGAAAGGGTAATTTTAGATTCGTCGAAAGGTAGGACGATGAAACTCTAGTCTCGGAATTCCGTTACCTGTGTGGTGAAGGTACGAGAGTAAAGAGAAGGGAGATTGGGTTTAGGTATCCACCACCACTGGGTTGAAGTTGAAACGTCTTTTACCGTCTTAGGATCTCCTACCGCCTCGTTGCTGGACTTTTCATAGTTTCTGGAACTAGTTTCAACTGGTACTCCTAGTCTCGACAGGGTGATTAGTCCTGATATTTGAAGTTCTTACTTTCCATAGACTTTTTACTTAAAGAAATGGAAATTTGGTACAATGACAACCGTAAAATAACAATCATAGAAATAACATCGTCGGACATGGAGTTAATGATGTATTCCTTCGTGTACAATTTGGAGTGACTACGATATGAGGACGGGCTTTACAAACTTTGTTAACTAAGGGGGTAATTGTTGTACACTTTCAAGGACAACGAGGTGTAGTTTGGTTGGGACGATAACAGACTGATAATAAAAACGGATCACCACACTCTTCATAACAGAACGACAATAAAAGTGAACGTTTACTCCAACACATAGAAACGTTTATGCTAATTGAGTAAGTGTAAAGGGAAATAGACTTTACAGACAAACTTAAAAATCGGGAGAAATTATAACTCACGAAAATTATAATATCATTTTTTATATGTTATATTTTAAAAGTAAAATTAGTAAAAGTCACATGCTGAGTCACTACAATTAATGTAAGTGTTATAACACGTAGTGGTAAAGGTTTTGGGAAAGTAGTGGAGTTTGTCTTTGAGCTGGGTAATCTGTCATTGAGGGGTGTGGAGGAAAGGTATGGGGGACAATTGGAGGTTAGATGAAGGACAGAAATACTTAAACGGTAAAATCTATAAAGTATGTTCACCTTAGTATGTCATAAATGGGAAAACACAGACCACCTTTTTATACCTTGTGAAGTACTTAAAAACAAAGTTCCCGATACGATTAAAGACATAGTAAGGTTAAAATCAAGGTTGTGTGACAGTTTCGTTCGTGAACCCGTGAAAAATTTACAAAGAAAAACCAAACCTCTTAAGGAATACATAAGATCTATACTTATGAAAGAAGTGATTTACCCAACGTTTGTAAAAGAGGGTCATAAACCGAATTGATACAAATACCACGAAAAAACGTGATTTCGAAGAATATACATCAGTTTCCGTGGATATAAAAGAAAACATTAAACCCGAAAAACACAGAATAAATATTTTAGAATGAGGTCGGTGACGAGAAGTAATTCCATAAGACATAAAAGAAGTTTTTGTAAAAATCTCAAAATGGAAATTACAAATAAAAATTAGGTGAACCTTAACTAATATAAACCACACTCTTTTTATAGATTAAAATTGAAAAAGTTTAAAGGGTCGTAGTAAATGTCGCACCAAATAGGGAAGGGGTCATGTAACATTAAGAAAAAACTGTACCTAAAAAGGTAGATATGTAACCAGGATTTAGTGATGTAGTGAAGGTGTGACAAGATAAATACCATCGAAATATTATTCATACTTTTCAACTAGTCCGTTCCGAAAGGTAAGAAAACAGAAGTTTTAGCAGAACCAACAAGTACAGAAAAACGGAAACTTAAACCCCAGTTTGTTAGTTTAAGAATTTTTTATCACACTTACGAAAAGAACATAAACATAATTTCAATACAAATTTCAGTCCCTATTAACTATAGTTAAAAGAATAAGTACTTTTACCACATAGAGAGACCAATGAATTCATGAGAAATTATCTCAGAATATGAAAAAAAGGTATGTCCAGAAAATTTTGAAAGAAATTTAAAAGAGATTTTATGAAGGTAAAAACACAATAGTTTACGATACTATAACTTTTTAAAAAAACACAACTACAAATCCTTTCGTCATTTAAAAAAAGAGAAAAATTTTTTGAAAAATAAAAGATAAATTCATATCGACTAATTATTGCAACACTATCAAAGTCCACCTGTCGTTTCCCAGAGTCGGTATGTACGGGTACATACGTAAGAGGGGGTCCGAGGGGAGGGAAGGTCTGACGGAGTTTTGTAACTCGTCTCAAGGGACACGATATATCTCCAAGAACAACTAATAGGTAAAATTTATATCGTTACACATGTACAACTAGGATTTGAGGAGATTGCGAGGCAAAGGGAGGTCAGAAGGGGGACCGTTGGTATTCAAACAAAAGATTCAGACACTCGGACAAAGATAAAACATCCATTCAAGTAAACATAGTAACGAAAAATCTAAGGTATATATTCCCTACAGTATGTTATAAAGAGGAAGAAACTGAATGAAGGTAGTCGTACCGTTATAGATCCAGGTAGGAACAATCCTTTCGTCACGTAAAAATATATAACTGAAAAATAGTCGTTTGAACGAGGAGAGAGTACAAACCAGATTACTAAACAAACATGTCGGAGAACCCAAAAGATCTATTAGAATGATAAATACTGGGTTATACAAGAAAAGGGGGGCGGAGGAAAGGAAAGAAATATTGAAAGTAAAGAAAAAGTACAAAATCTCACGACCGATCCTGGACATTTTACAAATTATCTTTGTTTGTCTCGTCAATAGGAAAAGAAAAGGGGTCGAAGTTTCTCTTACGAAGACCATAAACTAGTAGGTCACATAATACACGAAAACCATATATGGTGTAAAGTCTAATCTTTCAAGAAAAAATAAAGAAATCAATTTATGAAAAATTTAATACTTTTTCAAGACTTAAAAATAGTCTCCAAACTACACAGACAACTCTACTCATATATGTAAAACAAAAAATTAGTCAATTACTTCATTTATCTAAGTAGATTTCAATCTGGTAGGAATGTTAGGATCCTTTCGGGTTTGACCAGGAGAATTTTTTTTTCTCTCTCTTATGACATGTAAAGACCCAAGTCAAACTATTATAAAATAATAAATAAACACGTAAATAAACCAGGAAACAAAAGGACATGACAAGGATTGTACTAAAATCTTTGTAGCAACTTATAAACCTCATCTTGAGTGACCGTTTTGGCAGACCTAAATTATAACAATAGAAAAGTAACGTATCTAAAATGACTAAGTTCAATAAAGTACCATTACTCAGATGAGTTTATAAGATGAAAAACACTTAATCTAACGTATACAATATAAAAAAGATAAAGTAAGTTCACCAAGTGTCATAAGAGATTTTGAAGTTTCAAAAAAAAAAAAATTATGCATACAGGGAGAAAAGTCGGGATTGTGAAATAGAGTAATGTCAAAGGAACGTTTGATCGAGTTAGAACAGTCTTCGAAAAGGTAGAACAAGGAAAAAAGTCTGTCACTCGAAACTCTATACCACAGAACAATTATTAAAGACATAAAAGGTAAGGACATATAAATACACAAAGAGAAATACAACATAAAGAAAGGAAACTCGATAAGAGTCAAAATAACGGAAACAAAATCGAAGAACTCTCTCTTCAAAATGAATCGTTGAAGATAAGAAGAGTTGAAATATTATAAGGTTCTATGTTTTAATGGAAATTTATAGTAAAATCGACGTACGGTTTTAAGACTCTCCAGCTCAAAATTAATAGTAAGTTAAACTTTATAAAAAGTAAAGGGTAACTCTAAAGAATCAATCCCCTGAAGGGACCACCAGGTCACCATTTCTTAAACGGAACGTTCGCCCCCTGTACCCAAATTAGGGACCAATCCCTTGATTCTAGGGCGTACGGTTCCTCGTTGATCTACCAGACCCACGGTGTTGCCGGTTCGGACGTACGGTGATGACCCCGTGGGTACGCGACGTGGTTTTCAAGAGTGCACTGTGTTACCCTTGTGACGCACGGAGTCGATTCTGGGCTACGTCGGTTTAGTTAATTTTCTCTCTCTCGCGTTAAGGAATAAATTTCCAGTAATTTCACACAAAGTTTCAAAGAAAATAATAACTAAAGATTAACTTAATGAAACTCCGGTCTATTACACTAAACACCCCGAAGGATCCACCACGATCACCATTTCTTGGGCGGACGGTTACGTCCTCTATAATCTCTGTGTCCAAGCTTGGGACCCAAACCTTCTAGGGGCCCTCCTTCCGTACCTTTGGGTGAAGTCACAAGAACGGACCTCTTACGGTACCTGTCTCCTCGGACCTCCCGATGCTAGGTATCCCAGTGCTTCTCAGCCTGTTCTTACTTCGGTAAATAGTGCGTTCGTGTTACGCTAAACATACCGGTTAACAAACCGGAAACGACTCTGCAGGAAACACCGTTAACACGATATCTATGAACTCCCGTTGTCCGTTAGCGATCGCTAATCTATCCTGAGACACAGGTAGAGATAAATCAACTCGTCAATACAACGGTGTCAGAAGATTGTAGTTAAAAGGAGACGAACTAGATGTGTTCACTCCAATAAAATTTTAGAGACAGATAATACCAACTAAACAGTTGAAAAGGAATTTTAAAACGCGAAAAGAAGATTATTAAACTCCGGTACGGAATCCACGTGTTTTCAGGTCTTAGGTACATAGAAGGATTTTTTAATAAGTAAAATAATAACACATTACGAAGAAAACAATGATTATTACGAAAAGGGAATAAAGACACAATTAGATGGATTTTGTCTAAAGATTTTAGTTATAAAAGGACCGTAAAGGACCGTAAAAAAAATAGGTAAATAAAACTTATAAAAACTTATGAATAAAAATTCCACAAAGAAGATTGTTATATATTGACCTAAAAGAAGAATTGGTTAGACTATAAGCATAAAATTTAATCAAACAAAGTAAATATAAATAATACAATGTCTATGTAAATTATACTAACGATCATAGGAACCTAAATAAAGGTGGTCAAATAAAATACGAAATATATACGATACGAAAAGAAAGAGTATAATTAAAAATAGTCTTATATCATACGATACGAAAAACAAGGAATAAAAGGAAAAAAGGATGAGGAGTAACAAAATTAATTCAAAGTAATAAGGACGAAAGGGTATGACGAATAGACCCTTCACCAATAGGAATTGTAAGTTTTCGTACCGATTGATCTGTTCTAGATTTTAATAGGTTATAGAAGCGGACGGAGGTTTTACCGTGGTCTCAAACTTTTTCATAAATCCAAAAATTGAGGGTAGAAACTACGACAAATATAAGTCGTAAAATCACAATAGGACGAAAATATTTGAAGTTCATAAACGGGTGTAATAACAAAGAAAGTAGAATAAAACGAGACGACTCAAGTAAAGAAAATAAACACTTGATAAAGAAAATCATCTAGAGTCTCTACCATAGAACCCCTATTTACGGGATTTGGAACGAAGTTTTACGGAAATAAAACACAACTTAAAACTCGTGTTGAAATCGTCTAAAATCCGACCCGAAAGAACCACCGAGTCACCATTTCGTAGACGGAAAGTCACGTCCTCTACACCCAAGAGACCGAACCCTTCTAGGGGACCTCCTCCCGTACCGTGGGTGAGGTCGTAAGAACTGACCTCTTAGGGTACCCGTCTCCTCGGACCACCCGATGTCGGGTACCCAATATTTGTCGGTCTGTGTTGAAACGCTGACTCGTACGTACGTCCTAAAATACAATACGTTTTAATATCTAAGTACCAATAAAAGAAAGACATTAATTGTAAAACGATGACTCTTTTGATTAACAGTACGGAATTTTCATTGACAGTAAAGAAAGACTAGTGAAAATTACTAAAAAAGACACAAGCTACCGTACTTCAAAGTAATACTAAACAAATCCGTACTTATAAAAAACAAATAAGACGAGTTCCGAAAGATTTAGACACGAAGGATTTGGGTGTTAAATATAGAAGGTTGTCAAAATCTCTAAAAAGATAAAAGAGAATTATAACGAATGTGTGGGGGGGGTAATGAAGTTAATAAAGGAGTTCATAAAATTCTTCTTCTTGATTTCACGGAGCACTACTTGCACTTTCTTCTCTCACTTTTACGATCCAATTTTGAGTTGTAAGTTTTTTACTTCTAGTACCGGAGACCCGGGTAGTGAAGTACCTTTTATCTACCCCTTTTTTACCTTTGTCACAGTCTAAAATAAAAGAACCCGAGGTTTTAGTAACGTCTGTCACTGACGTTGGTACTTTACTTTTCTGCGAACGAGGAACTTTCTTCTCGACACTGTTTAAATCTGTTACAAAATTTTTCGTCTTTATAGTGAAACAGCTGTTTCCAAGTAGATCAGATTCGACACAAAAAGGTCATCAGTACATACTTACACTTTCAACCTGGTATTTCTCTCGACTCGTGGTTTCTTAACTACGAAAGCCTAACATCGCGAGTTCTTCTGAGAACTCTCAGGGAAACTGTCGTTCTTCTAGTTTGGTTAATTAGACTTTCCTTTAGTTGGGACTTATAAGTAACCTTCCCGACTACGACTTCGACTTCGAGGTTATGAAACCGGTGGACTACACTTCTCGACTGAGTGACCTTTTCTGGGACTACGATTCTTTCTGACTTCTGTCCTCCTCTTCCCCCGTTCTCCCCTACTCTACCAACCTACCGTAAAAACTGAGTTACCTATACTCAGCCTCGTTTTAGGTCCTTTATCATCTCTTGTCCCTACAGACCACACGACATCAGGTACCCCAACGTTTCCCAGTCTGTCCTGATTGACTTGTTGTGTTGTTTTATAAATTTTTTATATACCATCGGAAGAGAAACGTCGTAGGTGTAAAGAGTTGGAGAACGTTATAGAATGTAAAGAAATGACAAGACATAATGTAATATCGGTCAAAGGAGTCTAAATTGAACTTCAAGGACATTTGTAAAGGAGTTCGCATAAATAAGAGAATTCTGACAGGTACATCCAAAAATAAGGTCACAGAAATAAAAAAAGGACAAGATACACGAAGAGAGAGTTTACATATTAAAAACATCACAAAATAAAATTTATGACTGTAAATTCAGAAAGACTTTCTAGATATTAACAACAGTAAATCAGCGATTCGATCCAGGTGGAGGAGCGCTGGGGTACCTGACGTCGTACGGTCAGGGGAGACAGGAAGTGATAGAGGGTCTCGAACGAAACAACCGTTTTACTACAGAGACGAAAATCCAAACAGTATCGAAAGGAAGGTTCTCGTTCCAAGAAAATTAAAATACGGACGTCAGTAACAGACGTCGCCGAAAACTCGCGTTCTTTTCTTTTAGACAGTGACAAAGGTAAAAAAGGGGTAGATAAACGGTGCTTCACTACCTTGGTCTACGGTGCTAGGATCGAAAAATTTTCAACTCAAAATTCGGTCGAAAAAGTGGGAGAACAGACTGGAAGTAGTTCTTCGAGAAATCAAGGAGAAGTGAAACACGATAATTTCACCATAGTAGACGTATAGACTCCGACAACTATAAAGAGAACCGTAGAACTAAGGTCGAACACTAAGTAGGTCGGACCGTAAAGGGTACTACATGAGACGTACATTTAATTTATTCGTCCCTCTGTTATTATTTTTAGGAAAGGGTTAAAACTTGGTCAGTCAATAAGATATAGGTCAAGATTAACAACGAATAACTGGATGTATGTCCAAAGAGTCCTCTGTCCATTCCACCAGACCATGTGGGTAGAGAAATTCTTAAACGGTGTAAAACAACACTAGGTGTGTTGGTTTCCGAAAGTACGTCAGTTACTTCGTCCTCATCTACAAAAAGACCTTGAGGAAACGAAAAAGGTTCTAGGTTGTTTAAAACCGTTAAACTAGAGACCAAGAAGACGGAGAAGTTTTTGGGTTGAACATGTAGACCTTCAAGAACCAAGTACATGACGACTTCCGATAGAACTTCCTAAAACCCGTATTGGAACGATCGGGTACTTTAGTCAAAACAACTAACTTAAAACGAATACCACCTAATTAAGTACACAAGACACTAAGACCTAAAACTCAAGTGTGAACCGTACCGAAATAAACACCCTTAGAATACCTCCCAAACACGAAAAAAATAAAGAAAGATGGTTAGGTAAATAAATTTTCATAACTTATAAAGATTAACCCAAAAACAGAACGTTCAAAACTCTAATTCATCATTTTAAATTTAACTTCGGGTACACTCACTTCCGGATACTATCCTCAAGATGCCCCTCCAATAAAAGAGAGTATAGGACTCGGGTCCAACTCTTCGTTTGAAGGAACAGGAGGAGAGACTGTCTCCTATTTGAAAAGAGACTCAGGTACGAAAGTCACTTCCACAACGTCAAACTCCGGAGTCGAAATACGTTACCAAAGTCAAGTTTGAGCCTCTTCCGTTACCGTGGGGTGAGGTCATGAGAACGGACCTTTTAGGGTACCTACCTCCTCGGACCATCCGACGTCAGGTACCCCAACGATTCTCAGCCTGTACTGACTCGCTACGCTGAAGTGAAAGTGAAAAGTGAAAGTACGTAACCTCTTCCTTTACCGTTGGGTGAGGTCATAAGAACGGACCTCTTAGGGTCCCTACCCCCTCGGACGACCCGACGGCAGATACCCCAGCGTGTCTCAGCCTGTACTGACTTCACTGAAGTGTCAAGCGTCAAGTTTGAAAGACAGAACGGAAGTAAGTTTGAGAACAAAAGATGACTACGTGTAATTTTAAGTTCGGTGATCCAAAGAACTGACCCCTGACTGGGGATGGGTCAGACGTCACATTCGTGGGTGTAATAGTAGGTCTAAAGTCGTGAAGTAAAGATCCGAGAACCCCTATGAAGAAAACCTGAGACGTCGTGTAACTTTTCTTTTATAAATGTATAATAACCCAAAAGGATTTACACAAATCGTTGTTAAAACACCCAATTGGATATAATAATTACACTTACATTCAATAAGAAAGTACTAAATAAAAAAGAAATACATACGATATCTTACTATAAAAAATCGATTTCTCAAAAATCAGTTATAAGTTAAGTAAGTATAAATAATAACCTTCAATAAAGACAATAAAGAAAACGTAAAAATAACAAGTTGATATTAAATGAAAGGTAAATTATTAATAAGTTAAGGAAATTTTTATATGTTCAATATAAAATAAAAATGGAAGAGGTCACAAAAATTTCCAGATATATACGGAAATTTAATATAAACATCTTTGTAAATTATAAATTGGAAAATTTTTGATTAAAGTTTATAAAATTCGGTTAAAGTCATAAACATTCTATTTGTAATTCTTTTTTTGTGTTTTTCGAAGACTTTGGGAGGATACACTTGTTCCTTAAAGTATATCGAAAAAAAGGGGGTGGATTGTAAGCGGAAGAGGAACTAGAATTATGTTAAACTCGATAATCTAAATCCAAAAATATTGGACTTAAAACTGTTGTAAGACATAACTCTGATGAAAACTGTAAAATTAATTTAAATTTTCACCAAACGTTTGTAAATCTGAAGATAAAAATTAACTAAAATACAGACGGTCGTGTGGAGTGGAGACAGCAAACCTTATATAAAAGTTCATCGAAAAAAGAGGTTTGACAACGTTTAAAAGACTCTAAAATTTTACATTGACTTTTACAGACGACGAGAGTCAGACGACCTTTATATAATAGGCACAGTGTTTAAAAAGTGAAGAGTTTCAGATGTCGAGACCGAGGTAACAGAAAACCTTAAGTCACAATACTTCAATTACTATAAATAAGGTTGATATCCGTTAAATCAGAGAAAAAGATACACACACAAACACACGCAGGAGCCCATCTACATTCTAAAGAAATTTTATAGGTATGTCAAGTTTTTGTAGTGACTCTCCACTCATAGTCCAGAAATAAGTCGATTCTTTTCAAAACAATAAAACATCGGAACATTAATGAAACTACTGTAAACATGACGATAAAGAAAATCCTTGAGATTTGAGAAAGTCCTTACGAGGACCCCTGACAAATATCAAGGGTAAGGGAACGTTCATACTTGTGTCAAAATGCATACAACCAGGAGGTAGAAGACAGAAGGTATACAAAACATAAGAAAAAGTCACAAAAAGGAAAAGACAGGTAAAACGTACGTAAGAACCTTTCTAAGGGGTCAAACAGAAGGTACGGTGGATATTTGTGAGCCGTCGTTGTTTAGATAAGAAAGGTCTGTGTGTGCACATCTCAAATTAAGACGGGACGTAAAATTAAAGAAATTTTAGGACAAGAGAGAAAGAGGAGGGAAGAGAGTAAACCAACGGAAAAAAAGAATCAGACAAAAGAACGGTCGAAGAAGGAATCGGTACCCTAAACAGAAGTACGTATGGTTCTTCGAAGGACTTTACAGAGAACCGACCCGTCTTGTAGTAAAAATTTCACTACGAGGGGAAGACCCAGAACCTCAATGGTAGGGACGAGGAACGGAACGTCATAAAGGATGTCCAGGGACCCGAGAGAACTGGGGAAAAGTGAGGAGGGACTCTTCCCTTCTGGGTATCAGGACAAAATACGATCCGTCCTCCTCACCTAACCGGAACCCGAGAGGAGGAACGAACGAACTACCAACTTAGTAGAAAAATCTGGATGTAGATCTCCTACTCGGTCACAAGTCAACGATCAACGGTTGTCCGAAGTAGACGGTTTGACTTCACCGTAGAAACAGATTTATGTTACAACTAAGAGATCACAAGACTGGACTATACAGTGTCCTTTTTGATGTGAGTCATCCACGTGACGAGGGTGTTAATAATGGTACAGACGCCGTCGGAGAACTGAAAAGTAGGGGAGACCTTACGTAACACAGAGGTAGTCGAGTAGACAAAAGGGTAACCAGTACATACCTACACTCTCAACCTGACACTTCTTCCGACTCGCGGCTCCTTAACTACGAAACCTTGACACCACAACCTCTTCTGAGTACTCTCAGGGAACCTGACGTTCCTCTAGGTTGATCAGGTAGGATTTCCTTTAGTCAGGACCCACAAGTAACCACCCTAACTACGACTTCGACTTTGAGGTTGTGAAACCGGTGGAGTACGCTTTTCGACTGAGTAAACTTTTCTGGCACTACGACCCTCCCTAACCCCCGTCCTCCTCTTCCCCTGCTGTCCCCTACTCTACCAATCTACCGTAGTGGCTGAGTTGCCTGTACCTAAACCCACCTGAGGCCCTCAACCACTACCTGTACCTCCGGACCGTACGACACCAAGTACCCCAGCGTTTCTTAACCTGTCCTGACTCGCCGACTTGACTTGAACGAACAAAAGTCTCAGAGAACCCATATTCTTCTGGAATCCCTTCCCTCCCTCTACTGAGTCCCTTTGACAAGAAGTAAACGAGACCTCGACTTAGTCATTACCATTACCTATAAAGGAGGTAAGAGCCCAATCGTCTCTAGGACCCACAGACTCAGTCCATAACTGTCTTATCCTTAATGGTGTATAGAAGGGTGGATAAAGAAATTTCGTTCAAGAGAGATATCTTCTCTGAGACCGTATACAGCATGTACACGAACTATCCAAAAAGAGGTGGGTCGAAGTAGCCGGAATATTCCTAACAGTCAAGGAAGATGTAGGACCGTTAATCCAACAGACAGTCACAAGTAAGTGGCACAATGAGACTCAGAAGTATAAACAGACATAAACGACTCCGTAAAAGGACTCTTTATTCCTCTTTGAAACAACCTTCGATGATCGGTCTCCGGTAAAACATGTCTTTCAGGGTGTTACGTAAAGTCACAGACAGAAGGGTCCTTCTAGGACTCTAGGGATTTCCCCCCGAACCCCAGTGTCTGTAGTGGCCCAGAGATCGTGGAACAACCAGTGGTTGTACCTTAAGGACGAGTTATTTGTGACTTTCAAGACAAGAAACGGATAATAGGTAACAATTTTACGGAATTTATTGGGTGTGTACTAGGTGGACGAAGAGGTTTTTCTTAACTACTTTTACACAGAACGTCGAATTCTTAGATGAAATTTCGTCGAGCCCAGTACCTGACACATTGTTTTGGAAAGTAAACGCGTCAATTCGTTACGAATCTTTCTTTTGTTACCCTATTTCCTCGTTGAATTTTAGAGTACGTGTTCTGTAGGTATACTAGTAAGAGTTTGACGAATGATAAATGGATACAAGGGTGATGATTCATCTTACTTCTTTCGTCCGATTTTGGTGTTGTTTTCCCTATGCCAACCTCTACTCGTCCTTGAAAGATCATCTCATCGAAGTATTACATATCTTCCCTTCAACCCGTCAACGAAAGTGATCTTTACGAAAAGTTAGAAAATCTGTGTTTCGACAAATCTCCACCCCCACTGGATCAATCGACGGGGGTTTGGAAGATTGGTCTTCCCGGGGGTTCAGGATCGTTTTCCCAGTTCAGTGGGAACCCACGGACTCTCACGAGTCGACGACCGAATCTCCGCTTGTAGACAGTGAAACTTCCTTACTAAATCACTATAGTTTATCTCCCCACTAATTAGTTCTTTTGTTCACTCGTAAACTGTAGTCTCTCTCTTTTTTTCTTTTTTGTCGGATCCTCTACGAAACCCCTTTTACCCGTGGGTCCGAACCTTAGGGTTGGTTACCACGAAAGTCCCTATAAATGTCTCGTATTGCACAACACTCTCTCTAGTTAGACGACTTACCGATTTAATTATAAATTGAACGAGTCCTTTTCAGTTAGGGGACCCGATAATCCCTTTAATCGTTTTCGGGATTTGACTTCGACAAAAATGGACTCGGTGGTCGCACAAGATTTTCGGTAGTCACAGTAAGGGAGTGTGGGAACACTTGACTTCCCGTGTAGGGGTGGGGTTAGGTTAAGAGAGGAGAGTGTGGAGAATAGAAAGGGGACGGAGGAAGAGAAGAACAGTATCTTGGGAAGGAAATTTGTTTTGGACTATATCTACGGGTCATTTTGTTTTCCGACAGACTTGTCTCCACTCCAGATTTCGGGGTGGGAGTCTGACGAGGGCATTAAGGGGTGGACGTACAGGGGACTCTCTAGGAGCCTCGTGTCGAACTTTGAGGATCTGTCACCGGCGGTTCGGAGGGACTCGTCGTCTTGGGTAGTCCCACATCTGACATTTTTTTGTAGACACCGGGATGGAGTAGGGATGCTGAATGTTAAGAGTCCCACTCGGCATCCCCGGTCTTCTATGATCCGACCACTAGGAACACCAGGACCGTGTCAAGTCTCACGGACCGTATCAAGAACCGTAAGGACGTGAACACTACAGGGTCTCAGGAGGGTCCTCCCTCCAAACGTCAACCTATTACGGAAGTCGGTCCAGACCTTCTCGGTAAGACATGGGTGTGTTCCTCTGCGTCGTGTTCTGACACTCGCTCTCTCTGTCATTCCCCTGTGATTCCGAAGGACTCTCTCCACCCGAAACCCTTCTTCAACTTCCGTCCTTCAAATGAAGTAAAGTCAAACGTGTTTTTGTAGACCATGTTACGGACATACGTCGTCCACGAGTCATTTGTGGACAAGAGTGATGGGTGGTAGTGGGAAATCGACCGTGGAACGACTGAGAGGTCAGGAAGGGCAATGGACTGTGGAGAAAGGAGAAACACCGGTAGGAAGAGGTGCCGAGGTATTCGAGAGAGTCTCGTCCCGGACACAGACACAGGGATGTCGGAACTCGTCCGGACGGACCGATCGCCAGTAATGGGTTATTTAAAGGGACCTCATTCACCCACTCACGTACGATCGGTCTACGTTCCCTTCCTTTCGGACCCGACACAAATCCCCTAGTTCGACCAACTTGTCGGACCGGGTATCCCTCCGACCACCTCAGACCCGACTCTACCGTCCAAGGTCCCTCGAACACCTCCTCAGACCTACGGTCGGGTTTCACCAGGCAGAAAGAAATCGTCTGTTACTCCTCGGTAATCCAAAGACATGACTCTTCTCTATTCTAGTTCGAACCGACCTCCTCCTGACCAAACCGTCGTCTTCCTAACCCCTTCCCTCCCCAACCTTCGACCCACCGGTTCCGTAATCCGACCGGGATCCTGTCCGAGTACCCGAACCCTGTTCCCTCTTTCGACACCGTCTCCCCTGAGACGGACTATACAGAGAGGATTCTGACACCACATTGTTTCCTGTCTTTCCTTAGACTCTGAGTAGATAGACAAGTAGGTATCGCCCTCCCGACCTCTGTCTTGTCCACTTCGACGACTCCTTGAGTCGTTCGTCTCCAAGGTTCCTGCCTCGGACCAGTCCCCTTGGAGGAAGTGTTGACTTTTCCCTTGTCATTCTTCACGATTCTGCCCATCCTCCTTTCACCCGTGGTACCTTTGACTCCGTTCTCGAGGTCTTCTTGACGAGGGATTGCAGTCCTCACGACTTCCGAATCCTCCCGATACCCATTACCCTCGTGCAAGAAGGACCCTACTACCGAAGTCTCAACAACCCTACATGGACCACGTCACACTACCCCGTCTCCCGTCGACCGTGACAACTCCTCCTCCTCCCTCACTTCCAGCTACGGCTCCGTCGACCCTACCTCCCACCACCTCTCCCTCCATCGGACTCAGTCTCTCCCCTTCGTTTTGTTACAGTCTTACCTCTATCCTCAGACCGATCCTGACTGACTTATCCCCGTCAGGGTCCGTCTCCTCTCTGACTTGTAAAGTCCCACCCTCGAACCAAACCGTTGCGACAATTCTCCTCTCGTCCCTCGCACCTTCTCCGGTAGTGTAAACGGGTGACAGTTCAGTAACTGTTTAGACCCTTTCCGAACCACCCTTTCTCCACTGACAGCACCCCTCCCCACCGGATTGTCCAGCAGCGACTAGGATTTCCTCCTCTGGTAGTCGTCCAAACCTCCGCCCCCGCCCCCGCCCCCCGCCATGTCACTCCTGCGAAGAGGGCGTATCGCAATGTCGGAGCCCCGTCCAGGAACTAGAATTCGGTAGGCCGATTTCTTTCGTCTCGACCCCTTCGACCCGATCCCTCTTAGTGAGGACGGAGGTTACGGGCCAGGGGGAGACGTCAGGAAGATCGGGAAGGGGGTGTCATGCCCACGGAAGGGGACGGGTGAAGGAACGTCTCGAGAGGTGACAGGGATAACGTAATGCGGGGAGATCCCCCAATACACTGGCGACCAGTAAGGGTGGACTGGACAAAAGACCCTAACCCCAGGAGTCGCCTGCAAGTGTCTTGTGTACCCCTTCACTCTTCAGCCCCCGAAGAACCCCTCCTCTCGTCGTCCCTCGACCTATCCTTCGTATAGGAAACGAGACGTGTGACCCGACTACGGGGGTCTAAGAGACTTGGAGTAAGTAAGTCAGTCGTCTACGTGCGGTACTGGAAGCTGGCCGGTCCGTGACAAGATCCGTGACCGATAAGACGTCACTTGTTTCGTGTGTGCTTAGGGTCCTTACTTCTGGGGTAAGATCATTCCTCTCTGGGTGTTATTTGTCCTATCGATATTTTGGTGTACAATCCACTTCACGATGCCTGTCCTCCTTATTCCACATGGTAACCCGAACGTAATTTGTCCCATCAGTCGCATCAGAACGACTCTTCTACTTTCTTCTTTTTAAACTAATAAATTTCGAGCGGACCACCCGACATTTCCCTTCCCGCACTCAGTGAAGGAAGGGAACCGGGGGATTTAGTCCCGCACCTCTCGATCCCGGCCGGACACGCCAAGAGGCTCTCGTGGTGGTCCCCCTCGGGGCTGGGGAGGATCGCGGAAGGCTCGGGAGGGCGTGTCGGAACGTTCGTTTTCAAAAAGAATTTGATTGTTACGGTCACATTCCTCCACGAGCACGGACTAACCTACCCCCTTAAAACGTCCAAACTAAGGAACTAACCTGTCCTCCACAATCCCCACCCCTCTCTCGACTACCACCCCCTAGGGCGAGGGAGGGGGCAGTCAGACCGGCCGAGGCAGGAGAGCATCCGAGCCTACACCGAGCGTTACACTGTGGTCCTGCGTGTGCGTGAGCGCGCGAGATGGGCCGAGCGTGAGGGAGCGGGAGAGAGAGAATGTGTGTCCGTGCGTGTGTGGGTGGAGAGGGTATTTGTGTGTGTGTGTGTACGTGTGGGTGTTGGTGCGCGCGGGCGTGGCGGGGTGCGCGCGTGTGAGGGCGGGTGCGGGTGCGGCGCGAGGCCCTTCAGGCCAGGGCCGGGCTCGCGCTTTCCTATGCCTCTTCGGTGGCCGCCCCTCGCGTCGCCGCGGGGCCCTGCGCCGCGGGAGGGGCGCGCCGGCGGAGCCGAGCCCGAGCCGGACCCCCGGCGGCCGGCCGCTACCGGGACCTAAAGGACGACGACGAGGAGGACCGTAGGCGTCACCGGCGTTACCTTCCATTGCATCGGAGGCGCCTCGTTCAACTGCCGACATAGGGGTCCCGAAGAGACGGACGATGGGCAGCGGGAGTAGGGCTCTGGGCTCCCGGTCCAACACCCTCTCGCAGCCGGTGCTGACTCGCGCCCCGACCCCGCCGTGGGTGGGCGCGCGGGGGCCGACCGAGAGCCGTGGGCGTCGACCAAGCGCCTCGGGGGACCGAGGGCGCGAGGGATCGTCGGGACCAGCGGGCGTCGGAGCCCCTCGTGCCTCGGGCGACGTAACGCCACGTCCGAGGACTCGAGGCCGCGTTGACCCGCAACCCCTTCTTCCCCGCGGAGACCGGCAGGCCGGCGACCTCACGCCCGCAGACAGGCGAGGGAAGGATAGGGCCCGTGGCTACGGGAATCCGACGGCGCGCGGTGGAGAGGAAAAGGGGGCGAGGCCCAGGCGTCCGAGGCCCTGAGCCGAGCCGTCCGACCGCGACGTGCGCCCCTGGCCTCTACGAGACGGGACCATGGGACGTTCACCGACGGCTTACTATCCCCGACTCAATCTACCGGGCTGAGAGCCCCCTGTCGAACCACCAGGCCCTCGGATGCCCGACGTAAGAAGGGCTCAGTCAGCCCCTCTTCACCTGTGGAGGCACCGAAGAACGTGGACTTTTGCTCCCACCCCATCCCACCCACTAACCAGGACGGCTTTCAGCGGGTCAGAGGGGGAACTGACCCTTTCCATTGGATACGCGTCGTAACGAGAGGGCCGATGAAGTCGGAACTGACACGGAGGCGGCGGCGGCGCCGCCCCTTCCGCGCGAGCCGCCCGTGGCGCGGACCGCGTCGTCCCTCGAGGCGCGAGCCGCCGCGGGCGCTTAGGGACACCCTTTAGGGACGGGGCGAGGGCGGAGGGCGGTGGGCGGGAGAAGAGGGCGGGGTAAGGAGCGTCGACTCGCCGTCAGCGTGGGTGGAGGCCTTTGTGTCGGGCCGGACCTCGCCTCAAATCACGGCCCTACTTTCGTTGAGCCCTTTTACGCGTGGAGTCGGGGCGAGCGTCAGGGGCACAGGCCGCGCCCACTTTGAGGAAGCTTCCTAAAGCGCGCGCCGGGGGCCGCGGCCGCGGCGGACGTCTCGACCCTCGAGCGAGGCGACCCGACGGGCCCAGGAACAAGACGACGATGACCAACGGGTCGCCTTGGGAGGTGGGCGGGGTNGGCGGCGGCGGCGCCGCCCCTTCCGCGCGAGCCGCCCGTGGCGCGGACCGCGTCGTCCCTCGAGGCGCGAGCCGCCGCGGGCGCTTAGGGACACCCTTTAGGGACGGGGCGAGGGCGGAGGGCGGTGGGCGGGAGAAGAGGGCGGGGTAAGGAGCGTCGACTCGCCGTCAGCGTGGGTGGATGCCTTTGTGTCGGGCCGGACCTCGCCTCAAATCACGGCCCTACTTTCGTTGAGCCCTTTTACGCGTGGAGTCGGGGCGAGCGTCAGGGGCACAGGCCGCGCCCACTTTGAGGAAGCTTCCTAAAGCGCGCGCCGGGGGCCGCGGCCGCGGCGGACGTCTCGACCCTCGAGCGAGGCGACCCGACGGGCCCAGGAACAAGACGACGATGACCAACGGGTCGCCTTGGGAGGTGGGCGGGGTGTCGGGGCACCAAGTCGCGGGGCTGGGGAGGCCTTTCGCGACGGGAAGAGGTTCGCTTTGACCCCGGAAAACCGGGGGCCGCCCCGATCCTAAGAGGCCGGACCACCACTTCTGGTGGTGTAGGGCGCAAGTAAGACCACCGCCGCGCCCCCACGCCGCTAATTGCGGACCTTTCGAGCGAACGAAAAGACTTCCACCAAAAAACAGACGGGACGCGCACGGCGACGGGAAAGGCCGACGACCCAGAAACACGAACACCCAACGAAAACCCCAGCACGTCCCTGACCTCGTAACACCCCGCGGTAGTTGCGGGGCGCGTTCCCGACGAGACCAAACAGAAGAACTCCCTGTTCGCGCCCTCGCCGACTCAATCCCGGCCCACCCGCTCCGTGTGAAGGTTTCGCCAGTCCTGCTGGACCCTCTCGCCCGTAAACGTTACCAGCTCCCGTGTGACCTGAAAGATCGCGACCCCGCCGCGTAGGACGGGCGGAGAGAACCGCAGGCGACTTCCCAGTCGCCGAGCCAGAGCCTCTCGTCTATCCACGGGTGAAATCCTTGGACCAAAGTCCCAACTCAAAGGTGCAACTTCCTCCCGTGAACGTCAAAACATAAGCTCGCTTTAACCCCTCGTTGCATACCCTTCAGGGGTCCGCAGACCGCCGCGCGACCAAGGAGGGATCTGGGAGAGATGACCCCGCCGGGGTTCCTCCCACGACACCACGGCCATGGGTCGGGGCACATGGGCAGGCCAGTGGGCACCCAAGACCTCGCTGGGTCTCACACCCCGGACACCGGAAAGAGACACGCGTCGGGTCTTTGAAATGGAAATCGGATCGGTCTTCTCGGACCGAAAGACCCGACTTGCCGAGAGGTCATTCCCAATTTTCTTTGCGGTGTAAGTCGTCTTATAATTTCGTCGGGCCGGAGGACGAGTCACGTGTCTCTATCATGTGTGGTAAGTGAGGACGGAGAGGGCCCACTCGTGTCCGTCCGAGTATAAGAGGAGACGTGCGCGACGCCACGGAAGGGCGGACGGACCGACCCGACCCCGGTCGCAGTAAGCAAACACTACTCACTCCTTATTAATAGTCTTTTCACCTAGTTACTCGACGGATGCGTCTAGCGTCTAGGGAGAGTTTGACGGCACCGGTCCCCCGCGGGGAGGACCAAACCGGTGAAGACACAGGCGGACACCAGAAAGACAGGACCCAGGGACTACCTTAAAGTCTCCCCGGAATAGTGGGTGCCGTTCGTCGAGGTTCTGGTCCGTCCAGGACTCGGGTCCGGTCCCGGCCTGGTTTCGAAATCGTCTTTGGTACCCGGTCCACCCCTGTGAATCGGTCTTCGTCCGTCACAGGATACTCTGGGAGACGGAGTTACCCTCCTTCTCCCTCACCGATTGTACGTCTCCTCCCATCCGGGTGTGAGTCCCGAGAGGCGGGAGAGGAGGGTGAAGGCAGATCGGGAACCGAGACGAGACCTCTCTCTACCGGACGTCCCGTTTCCGAAAGATTTAGATAAAAGTCTCTCCTCGTCCGTCCGAACCCCACCCCCACCCCCCCCTCCCTACGACTGCATTGGACCTGAAGACCTGTCTCTTGATCCGGAGGAAAGAGACAGAGGTCTTTTTGTCGACGGAGAACTTCGAGTACAGAAAAGTGTAACCTAGACTCGTGAACAGCTACCCGACGACCACAGACGTCCGACGTAAGAGACTCGATGGGAAACCGGGTACGGGAAGTACTACCACAGACCTCTGGGTCCGAAGAAACCACAGCCCGACCTTCGTCTGTGAGAGGGAGCCTCATCTCATAAGGACTCGATTTGCACCACCGGGAAGACCTCCGTCACGAGACCTTAGTGACAGTCGGACATCGTAGGAGGATCGGGATCGTGGTCACAGGCACTTACTGGTATTGTTTACGTCCACCGGAGACTAACGGTGCGACCGACCGGTCGGTCTCGTGAGGGTCTTCTTGACGAGAAACTACACCAGGTCCCACTTTAGGTCCTGAACGGTGGGAACTCACACGTGTACAAACTACACCATTCTAAAGAGTCCTGAATCGTTTATCACCTAAGAGGTTTCCTTAGTGACCACGTAGTTACGTGTACGGCGTGGAACTTTACGTTCCCGGGATTCAAGTGGTAGGTGTCAATTCAGATAGCGTCCAACTACCGCTTTTGGGGGTTGGAGTCAGACGTACGGATGTTGTCCGATGGTCCAGTCCGTCGTTAACTGGGAAAGACGTAAAAGCCAATTACTAAGAAGCAATACACACGGAGACCAAACCTATAAGAATCGGTCGTTCGCCATCGTCCGTGGCTTTAAATTTTTATATATATATATAGACCTCCCTTTTCATTTAAACTCTCTTAAGAAAAGACACGTAACATTTTACCAACGGCAATGAATCACAAACACCTCCCTGTGGGCTTCGGTAACTCACCTTACGACCACTCTATCCCATTGCGTCGGGACCCGACAAAGAACTCCTCAGAACCGTCACATCTGTCGACGTCCCCAGCCCGGGTCGGGACCGGTCAGGGCTTGGAAGACCAAACCGTCTCGTCTCGACGGTCACCGACCACTATGAGTCAGAAAGGTCGGATCCTTCAGTCTGTCCATTGTGTGTGCAATACTCCTATAGGGACTTGATCAAATTTTTATTTCTACGACAATTTCAGTTTCTATGTAAGTATAATAATTTGATTTTGTCAGTAGAATCAATTAGGAGTTCTCAAGAATCTTTGGGATACCAAAACTCACATCCCAAAGGTGACACCCGTTTCCCGCCTCCGTCAAACCTTCGTTGTCTTCCCTTACCGTAAAGTCCCTCCCAAAAACCGAAATCCGTCGAAGTACGGTGGACCCGTTAAACGACATCTGAGAACCCGAGAAAGACGGTTTCAAGTCGTCCAGACCTATATAAGACTTTCTGACATAAGACCGGAGGGTTTTCTAGGACGACTTCTAGGACGTAGGACCTTTGACGGGTCCCCTTAATGAGATTTTATCGACGTCATTGTTTAGGACCCGTCCAGAACGAGGTGAAACGGGAACGACTTGTCGGACCCGTAGAAGTAAAAATAGTCAATATTTCCAGGGGTCACTACGTCTACGTCTGTCGGACCGTGACCATATAAACCTTTGACGACTATTATCGAGTGTGAATTACGGGCCACAATAAGATCCATGAAATATATTTAATTAAACGAATAAAAAATCTGTTGGGACAACCCAACCATAATAATAGTTGGAAGGAGAGGGTAAAAAGTCTACTCTTCTGACTCCACGTCCCACCAAGTCATTAAACTATTCCAGTGTTTTGACCATTCTTCGAACGTAAACGTGGGTCCGTCAGTCACAAGAATTGGTGAGGTGGAGTGAAGTGGTGAAACCACTTGAAACGCTCTTCTTTCCAAGCCTAGACGGACTTAAGTGCCTGCCCTTTTTAAGATTACGACTAAGTCGGTGACCAGTAACCCATGAGACAACTAATGACCCCTGAGGTACAAAGGTACCAGTGGCCTCTTCTCTACTCACTTTACAAGTCTGCCAGAGCTGTGAAGTTGACCTCGTCCAAAGGACGGGGGGAAAAGGGTGTTAGGTGGAGGGGGTGGGACGTGTACACGTCTACGTCTCGACCCCTGGACGTGGCACCGTACCGAAGACTATTCCTTAAATCATCGTCCTGACCCTCGTAGAGAGAAGGAGGAGGACGGGACCGGTCGGGAGGGTTCCTTCTTTGCTAACGTCTGTTCCCGGGGATTTCCTCTACCCGGACCCGAGGGATCCGTAGAACCCCCGTCACCTCCCTCGTGTGACCTGGTAATGGACAGAGTAGGGGAGGGGGTCAGAAGATCTTGTGTAGGGATGTGGACCTAAGATCCTCAGGCGTAAAGAACCTTCTCGAAAGAAACACAGAAGGAGAAGACGTAATCGGTGATTTCGTTGGACTTATAAAGACAATCTAAAGGTACAGAGGTTTCCACCACGTTCTTGTCTCGTAACCTACGGACGGGAAGACTCCTTTAATGATATTATTATTTCATTGTGGGACCCTCTCTAAGGTATAAAGTTTCATGTTAAAACGACTCCTTAAAGAGTCAGGGAAGACATCTAAGACAAATTTAACGTCACTATTTAGTCCCGGGGGTCCACACACAAACACGAGTCTCTCCCCCGTAACTCACTGGTCCAGTTCCGGTGGACGAGGTAGTTTCCGGGGACTGCGGACTGTAGACTCAACGGAGTGATTGAAAACAACTACTGAGAAGACCCCGAATCTCTGTACCCTTGTACGACACGACCCCCGGGACCTCCTACCACCTGAACCAAGAAGAAACGATTACCTTTGGACGAAAGGTAGACTGGATTCTGTGTTCTTCGTTGACCTACAGATCAAGTGAGAGAGGGAGAGACACAGGGTCAAAAGAGTAATAACTTTCTGATCTCCTTCCCGGTAGTACTACCTCTCCAATCCTTCCCGAACCCCACCCTCGCTTGGGGTCCCATCTCCGTCACCATCTTAATCCTCGAAACCCTACTGTCATCATCCATTACACTTCAGACCCCGTACCACTGGGGGACTGATCAACACCCACCCCACACCTAGGAGTATCTGACCGCCCGCAAGACGTTGTCGTCGAGTTTCTATTTACTCCCACTCGAACCGACTGTAGTCCTCCCCGGAATCGGACCACGGAGGTGTTCCTCTGAAACGAGGACCCTGAAGGACAACCGGACCAGGTCGTGACCCTGGTACCAGAGGTGACCAGGGTACATCGTAGTAGACGGTCCACGGAGAGTTACTTTAAACCGAAATGTAAAGGGTGATCGAAACACTTTATCTTCCACAGTAAAGGTGTCGGAGTCTTCTCACAGAATGAGTGAACGAAAGAACTAGGGGCCCGTCGTACCTCATAATGAGTCGGAGTCTCGACTTTTAGACCCCGGGAAGCGATATAGCACTGCTGGGGGTAATACCTCAGAAGTCCTACGAGTCGATGATCTCTGTAACGTCTGTACCACTTTTTCCGGGAAAGTGAGGGAGGGGTCGTCTCCACAAGGAGGTCCCGTCCCTTCGGGGTCGCGGGTGTCTGTTGTACCAATCGTCGACGACTTCCAAGGGTCTCAAGAGTCATCGTCTCGACCCGGTTGCACCTTTGTATATCCTTTAAAGGGCTCTTAATGGTCCCGAGTAAAGACGGGCGTCCAACGTGGACTCCGGGATCAGAGAGGAGAGTGAGGTGGACGAAGGATCGTCGTTCACTGGTTTACTGACTAAACTTAAATTGGAGGAACGGGACGAAGAGATAGGAGGGGTGGGACACCTCCACTATTACTCGTCTCTTTACCCGTCTCCGTCCATCGGTCCTCCCCTCCCCGTTCACTCCCTCGTCCCCCGGGTTCCGGATCGGATCGTGAGGACAGACTCCAGGGACCCTGACTAGGTCCCCGGCGACGTCGTGCACCCTCGGGAGTCCCGAACAAGGGTCCCGGGACCGTGCAACCCTCACCCTGACCTCCGTCTGAAATCCCTGCCCTTCTCTGAAAGATCTTTAGGATGTCGGACTGTCGTAATCTCGGTCCTGACGTGATTCGAAAAAATAGTACACGACTAACTAGGGTATAAGAATTATAGGTTCGTAGACAACAGGGTAAAATGTCCACTCCTTCGGCTCCGAAACTCTCCAATTCAATCTGTGTTCTTGATTCTAAGCTTGACTTCAAAATTGTTTAACTTCAACCGGTCGGGAAGTCCGGTGACGGAGGTTCAAGTCACGGAAAAGGTAACTTGTAACGAATGAGTACTTACTTTCGTCCCTCGTGAATAATTCGTGGTCGACAAATAAGTGACAGGACGGTCCAGTACAGGTTTCATGGCCTCTCATAGGACCAGGGACACCGGCCCGAAAGAAGAACGAGAGACCTGACCGGGCTCGACACGAGGTCGATCTCCTTTTGGCAAAGGGAAGAGGCAAACGCAAAAGGACAAACATGTACCGGAAAAGGTACAAGAGAGTGGTCAGTCTGGGGACGACACCAGTAATCACCAGAAGAGAAACGACGCATAGGCAGACCGAGTGCAGAAACTACACGACGAATCTACCACCGACGAACCGTAGACACGGCCCGACACCACCACCACCACCCCCACCACGTCCCCCTGACCCAACGACACCCGGAGGACCTCGAGGGTGGTGTCCGGACGGAAGATCTGCCTCCCGGTCTACGGGCACAAGAGGAAACCCTCGGCGGGACCAAAGACGGGACACGTGGGGTGGGACGAACCCCGGCACAATGAAGGTCTCGAGACCGTCGAGGACGGGTAGACCTGTCCACGTCTGAGTGTAGTCCCCTCCTGTGTCCCCAAATCGTAGTCCACTACCTCTTCCTTTACCGTTGGGTGAGGTCATGAGAACGGACCTTTTAGGGTACCTACCTCTTCGGTGTTTCTCAGCCTGTGCTGACTCGCTGAAGTGGAAGTGAAAGTGAAACTCGTATCTACCTACACGTCCTCCTCCCCCCTCTCTTTGGGGACTCGCAGGATCGGAGTAACCCATCACGAACCAGGGGGGTCCCGACGTGGACACCTGACTCACCTTCATGACCCTTATTATCGTCCGCCGAAGTAGCTGTCCCCACTGTCTCTTTTACGGAATAGACACTCTCCGTCGACCCGGGACGTCAATTAACAACAGAACAAAAGGAGAGCGATAAAAAGGTCGTGTCGTTCCACCCTGGAAACGGGAACCGAAAGAGTAACTACGACTCCGAACTCGGCCCACCACTCGAACCTTCTCTCCTTGGAGAGACCCTCCCCGGTCTCCCCCCGGGTAGGTCCCTACGAGAGTCGGGAAGCCGTCACGTAGGTCCACCAGGCCTACTTGACCCCCACTCCCCCGTCCGACATTCGAAGTCCCGTTTCTTCTCCCAGAATCATAGTCTTGTAAGTGACTCAACACCCGTCCGTGGGTCACCGGGTACAACCCGTGACAGTCTGGTATGAAACCCACAGTCTGGTGTATGGTACGACAAACCCAAATAGGACCGACCCTATACGTACTCAGACAAGGTCGCGGAAGAACTACACTCTGGAAAATGTCAGACCCAGGAGGAAAGGGATGGACAGGGGCGATCGTAGTGCCGCACGACGAGGCAGAAGGGACGAGGTACGGCCGTGTTCGTGTGTGTGGAGCCCGCAGAGGGTAAGGAAAAGGGGGCACACACATCTCCGGATTGACTCGGAAGACGACGACACGTGGACACCCAGACATGGACGAACCACACAGACACAACACAAACAGTGACTAGAAAAGAACCGATTGAAATTAAAAAAGAAAACTTAAACGGTGTTAAGCGGAGGAGACCCTTCGGAAGTAGGGTAGGGCCCGACCTACTCCATCGGTCGACCAAGGGTGGTGTGGATAGAGACGAAGGGAGTCACCCTCGGGTCAGGTGTGACCAGACATTAATACACAACTAAAAAGACCCATGGGGTATCGAGACACTCGGGGACGTCCCACCCCGAGGTCGAATTGACAGTACCATAGGGGTGGTATACCGTGTATCCACTGTCGTTATCTACATACAACATAATTACTTATGTTTCTTTCCTTTTAGTCGTCTTGTGTGTGCTTTTTGGGACTTTAGTATAGGAAACACCCTCAAATTTTACAGACGTTTAAAAAGATGAGAAAAGTAGTTTTATACTTTGGATTAAGAATAGGAAAAATTTATGCCCAACCGGAAGACTGAGATTACTTATCTGATACCGTCTTCACTAGAACGTACTGAAACCTCCACTCAAGTCTCTACTATGACGTCGAAAAGAAACCGAGAGAGAATGTACTCCCTACGAACGGGAATACTGAGTCGGTGGTATAACACTCCTTCGGGTTCGTTGGACCTCCCTGGTGAACATCCACAAGGTCGGTGTCGGGATCGAGTATAAGGTCGGGTGACGGTCGTATTGTACGGTCTGAAGACTCGTCCCCTCACAAGTCTACCAACGTCGGGGGTAGAAAGGTTAGTAAGGACGACTGAGACTCACCCTTCTCTGTCCGAAAGGAGTAACTCGGGACAGGTTTAATATCTAAACACTTGTTTTATCTAGAACAGTACAAATTTTACTGACCCAAAACCTAACCAGACAAGATATCGTTAACTATCGGTTTTATAGGATCCTCTTCATCGCTTTCTTTTTACCAAATCTCTTCTACTCTCTCTTGAACACCTCTTCCGTCACCGTGGGGTGAGGTCATGAGAACGGACCTTTTAGGGTACCTACCTCCTGGGACCACCCGACTGCAGACACCCCAGCGTGTCTCAGCCTGTGCTGACTTCGCTGAATCGTCGTCGTCGTCTCTCTCGAACTCCCTCCAATCCCTGCCCCTCTCCTTTACAGAGTCAGTAAGTTGAAGATAGTTGATAAACAGTCAAAGGATGAGACACGGTCCGTCATACGTGTTTTGCCCCTCACTACTTCCCCTTGTGTCGGGAACCCCCGTAGGATCACCACCCTGTCTACCAGCAATTCTTCTATTTATTACCTCTCGTATTAAAGTCCTTTCATGATACTTCCCTTATTTGTCCCATTACACTACCTACGTCCGAACCCGTTGACTCTTACTCTCCTCTCCCATCACCTCCCTTCCGAAGAGATACTTAGGTACTTCCCACCAGAACGGTTCGTCCGACCCGAAATGAGACGTACCCTCTACCCAAAACCGAACTAATACGTCAAGAAAGGTCGGTCCGACTTGGTTCGGAACTCCCTACTATGTCGGGGTAGGGTCTCACAGGTTCCTCCCGGTTCGACGAGGGTCTCCACTCTCGGGTTTTAGATGTTCTCCGTTTACCCCCTACCCTCGACGTCCTGTCTTGACTGCCGAACCCTCGACGGTCCAAGAATTTATGACTATGTCTCGTGTAAATGACTCGTAGATGTACTCTTTACATGAACTTCGACTTTTGTACCTCAAGTTCTTCTGTGTCGGAAAGAAAGGTCCTCGAGTGACTAATTGTGAAACCACCCCCTTTGTCTCGAAACGTCTGATGTCCGACAGTGTCCTCCACACTACCTCAGACGATCGACACCACATTGTCAATGTGTAGTCGACGATCCTCTTTGGTTTCCTCTCCTAGCATGAAGGTCACCCCTCCCAAACTCCGTCCTAACACACACATTCTCTGTCTATCTCTGTGCAGGAGGAACCCCCTGTCCATCTGTAAACAGTCTGTCTTTACCCTCACCCAACCCTACTCTTTGGTTTCGACCACTAACAAAGACAGAAGGAAAAGTATTACCACCTGGTGATCTCGAGAGGTACTTCCCGAAATGGACAAAACAATCGGTATAGAAGTCAACATCTCTGTCTACACGTCGAATTTGACCTTCTCTCGTTTTCAATTCCTCACTAATGACCGGAAACAAAAGAACCTATAAAACCCTGAGTCCATCACTGACATAGGCCCCGTGGTTCCGATATAATTCCGAGTCAGAAGGAAAGTAGTAAGGAATCGAAACACAAACACAGTCGGTTCAAGACCCGTCTTGTGTCTACCATAAGAGTTTCCCAATCAACTCCTCTCAAGTCCCTTCTCTGAGAAAAGGTCTCCACACTGGTCTCAATTCCCCTAATTTACCCGAAGGGGACCATCGAGTCGACTACTTCTTAGGTGAACGTTACGTCCTCTGGGACTAAGCCAAGGACCCAGCCCTTCTAGGGGACCTCTTCCCTATCCGACGGGTGAGGTCATAAGAACTCGAAAGGACCACCGAGTCTATCATTTCTTAGACGTAAGTTACGTCCTCTGGACCCAAGCTAGGGACCCAACCCTTCTAAGGGACCTCCTCCCGTACCGTTGGGTGAGGTTATAAGACCGGACCTCTTAGGGATACCTGTCTCCTCGGACCACCCGATGTCAGGTACCCCTGTTGTTTCTCCGTCTGTACTGATTCGTCGATTCGTCTCCTGTCGTTCCCTTGGTTTGTCCTAACCCACATGGGTCCTAGACCGTTATCACCCTTCGCTATCGAGGGATTCCGGTCTTCACCGTTACCCTCCACGGTAGTCCTGGACCAGTCCCGACATGATCCTCTCCCGGGACCCCCGTCCTCGACACCAGGATCTGTCTCCTCACATACCCGCGTCTCTCCCCGCTACATCAGGACCTTGAGAAAGAGGAGGTGAAAGAGTAACGGACGGTCCTGGAAGACAACCCACTCGGGTTGTTCTTCTGTCTCCTGTTCCACCGGACCAGGTACCTTCAGTCAGAGGACTCGGAGTCTTCTCACGTTTTACTCGATCTTTTACCCGGACCTCGGCGACACCTCTTATTAGTCGAGTCGGTAAATGTGAAGTAGGAGGTTGTCGAGAGGGTGATCTATGAGTGCACCGACGACTGTCGAGTTCAAGTACAGGAGACCTTTAAAACCGTCTCACTCCTTAAGAGTGAGGGCCGCCGAGATCGTCTCCGGGACCTTCAGAACGGAGGAACCGAGGGGTCCAGGATTCAGAGAGGTACTTGGTCCGAAACAGTGGCCGTATAACTTTACGTGAACAACCGGTCTACACCCCGTGTAATGGGTAGGGGTCTCGACCCCCCTCTCCCCATCGGGTCTGGGTGGTCTCGGTGGTCCGGTCTCTACCCCTCCCGACCGAGGGGGGTCTTTACAGTCCCACGACAATGACCTTCATCACCCTCACCGACGACCTACCCCGTCGTCAGAAGGTATCGGTAAGTTGGAAGAGCGTAGTAACCTTGTATTCTCTCGACCAGACGTCCTTTCCTTTCTTGTACCTGAAACACCCGTCTTCCTCCGCCGATATCGACACTACTAGGACCCACTTCAACACCCTTTTCGACCCCTTTGACATCCACTATCTTTTCACTCTTGGGTCCTTCCCGTTGGACCTCTACCGACCCGGTTGTCAAAGAAAGACCGACTCCTATAAAAGAAATAGGGACTCGTGATTCTAGTTTGAGTTTCACTACTTGTCCGTCTGTCTTCCCCATAAACTGACTTCCGTTTTACTCAAATTCTGATCTCGTAGAGTCAATCTGAGACTTTTTCCTCCCGAGGAAAACCCCTGTTTTACTTTTTTTTATACTCACTCCTCGGTACGAAGAGTGACATAGAGACCCAAGGTTGTGTCTACGGTGTTGTAGGATTGGATTGGTAACTTACGAGTCATGCCTCGTTCTTCCTTTCTTTACGCTTGAGTATCCATGGACCATTCTACCGGGTAAAGGGGAATGAAAGGGGGTGAGAGTTAGTACCGAATCAAAGTGGTCTTTAAAGGTGAAACACAGTCATCGTGTAAATCAAAAGACACATGAAAAACAGATCCAAAACTCTAAACGTATTTCTACCGTCCAGAAGCCGCAGGAAACGTCTGAAGAAGGCAGTGTGGAACATACAGAGAAAGAGAAACCCCTCTCTCCATAGACTTTAGACGAATCACAAGTGGTCTCCCTCTGAGGTAAACGGGAACGTCCAAGGGACGAGAATCGAGATTGAAAGGAGATGAGAGTCGGCTCGTCTTGTTCTTGTCAAACCAAATAAGGAAAAATTTGCGTCATCGTGTCACGACGGCGAGGCGTGCTTTTGGGCACCAAAAGAAAAAGGTTAGTCTTCTTTCATTAAAAGGAAAGTGAGTGGACTGATTGAACAAGTTCCGCAGGGGAGGGGTGGGAAAAGACTATAGAACGACGATTCATAAACGGTCAAGTAAACGTAGAGTTACCAAGGAATCGTTGATAGTATGAGAGACCTAATCCATGTTTCGACGAGAGACTGTGTCTGACGGTCCGGATGTAGTGGGAGAAAATACCATGGACTCAAGGGTTTGGCTCGGGACGGGTCTACGTTCTCTGTAAGTGACTGTTGTGACGTACCGAAGACTTAATGTTAAGTCAAGGGGAAAATGGGGTAGACTGTGCGTCTGGAGATTCTTCTGGGACTAAGAACTTTCCGAGGGTCATCAGATATGCAAGGTAACCTACTCACAGGACAGAAGTCTGTCTGTCACCGAAACAAGGTAAAACATCTGGACCAACGACTCCGAGTCTCTCCACTTTACTGTCCTACCCTGTCTTTAGACCTGTGCGGCTCCACCGCACCACCCTCGAGCCACGTGACGACAGTCTCTGGCATTCTCACTGAGGGTAAACGGTTGATAACACTCGAAATCCTTATTTGACTTTCTTTCTTCTTTTTTTTCTTTATATTTTGTGGTTTTGTATCTATGTACTGAGAAGTCTTTAGGATCCTCGAAAAACAAAGAGTGGATTGGTCTTTCTCATTAACGGGTTTACTTATACGATGTACACATGTAGTGGAGCAAAGAGACTAGAACCACCAGCCGTAAGAAAGGTAAGGACCCGAACATCGACACCCAGCGCGACCTCCTCACTCCCCTTCGGGGCACACGTGCACACAACCACACAGACACGTACGTACGCGAGCACACACATAAATACGTCTATTGCACCTATCTGACACCGGGCCCCCGCCCAATCGTTTAGTCTTATAAGGCGTGGTCAGTCACCACGATGGAAAAATCGTCGTGGTCCGGAGATGGTGGTCCCGAGTGACCGAGCCTTGTCGACCGTTTACCTTCTACGATAAGTCTTTTCCTGTTACTCTTGTTTCGAGCAAGATGTCGTCCCGACTGGAAACGCTGAGGGTGAAGTGCAACAATAATTTATAGGCCTTTTCTGACTTTCTTGTTAATATCATAACATTATTGCAGATTCACGTGCTCGGTCGGAACATGTCCCCTAGACCCCGAGTCGACTCGGACTGCTTCGTCCTGAGTCTCTGACGCGAATTAAAGACGAGTGGACCTCCACCAGAAGTAGTAAAGTACGGCGTCTTTCGGAGGATCCTCGACGCACGTCAAGACGGTAATCCCCGAGGTCTTCGCTTAGACAGGTCTCCTTTCCCCACCCTTAGGGACCCAAACACGAACCGAGGGACATCTCGAAACACACGTCAGAACCAACTCCGGTAGGATTACCCGATCCGACCGACGACCGACGGTCTCAAGATCCCTTTCAAACGACTCAACACAACCAAATTTCGGAAAGTCTCCTACCTCTTACTCACTGACCGAAACGGTGCTACCCTGCATAGGAGACTGAGTGTTGTGGCGGAGCGACACGGTTCCTACCCGTGGGTACCGTTGTCCCTTTTGGTAGTCTATCCTCAAGGTACGTTCGTGACCCCGACGGAGACACCACAGTCCCGCCAGAGACAAGACGTAGACTTGGTCACAAAGAGTCGGAATAAGAGTAACAGGAGGGTGGGGAGTGAGGGGTCCTCGGAAACATCTATTAGAAAGGGCTAGTGGGTCATGGCATGGGACACTTTATGAGTATGGACCTCTCTGACAGGTAGAGAAATGTATAACTACGGGAACCTCCCCGGTGGTTACTAACATTACCGATTCTAAAAAGTAAGACGTGGAAGGGGGTTCTTAGTGAACGGTGGGGACAAGTCTTTCGTGCTGGATTTGATTTATTCGGACCGTCTTTTAATCGGTCAAAAGACGACTCAATCTCACGTTGAACTGTAGAAAACAAAAAGGTGTATTGAAAATACTCCTCACCGTGACCGGTCAGACTTACCACAAGTGGAAGCGACCGGATCCTTTACGAGACGACAGACCACAATGGAACTCAACAGTCCAGGACCCCACCAG
The DNA here is from genome assembly GCA_006410555.1 of Capra ibex. Classification (NCBI taxonomy): domain Eukaryota; kingdom Metazoa; phylum Chordata; class Mammalia; order Artiodactyla; family Bovidae; genus Capra; species Capra ibex. The sequence goes on along the minus strand of SJYO01020080.1, from coordinate 112,141,495 downwards.
ACTCCCCGGGTCACTTCCGGACCCTTATCTTCCCATTGACCTTTGGAGTTCGTGACCACTAAATGGTCATTCACACCTTCCGAAAGTCATAAAATTGTTCGTACCGACACGGTCGGATGTGAATCACTTATAGTCAGGGCTCAAGGGGTCTAAACTTTTACCAAAGAACTCAAACCCAGGAAAAAAAAATCTATTTATTCGAAACAACTCTATACTAAAGGTGTGTCATTGTAAGTGGTTGAAATTCACATACTACGGTACTCTGAACTGACTACTTACACCCGTGCATCGGGGGTATGTTTGTACTATAACCCGTAAAAGTAGTAGGACGACACGGGAAGACGACAGGGGACGGAGACAGGGAGAGAGGAACCGGAAACCGTTCGTGACTAGACTAAAGACGGAAATGTCAAAACGGAAAAGATCTTCAAGTATGCTTACCTCAGTGTCTTATACAACAGAAAAAGACAGGCCGAAGAAAGTGAGTCACGAACGTAAAGTCTAAGTAGGGACACCAGGGTGTAGACACCAAGGAAGGAAAAATAACGACTCATCACAAGTTAGCTTACTTATATATATGCACACGACACGGATCAGTGAGCCAGCACAGGCTAAGAAACACTGGGGGACCTGTAGATGTATACACACACACATACACATATGTATATACATACATGTGAACTGAATACGTAAATTATCAACTGGAGATAAAAGAAGATCAAAGATCAAAAACCGAAAATACTTATTTCGATGACCAGATCGTCGAGGAGGGGACCTGGTGCCTAATACACAGAAACACTTCTGTGTTTTACTTTTTATCCAAAAACAAAGGGAATACATTTATGGACTCGTACCTTAACGACCTACTATACTATTCACACTTAAATAGAAATATTCTATGACGGTTACACAAAAGTCTGCAAGACGCAAGGTAGTCGATGCATACTCTCCAGGAGTGGTCGTAGGAGTGGTCGTCAACAATAACAGTTAAAAAATTTAAAATTGGGAACACCCCTCATATACCGTCGTAGGGTACCAAAAGTAAACGCAACAAATAATTACAGCATGAACAGTGTACGAAGAACCGGTAAGTATGTATGAGAAACTACTTTACTCAAGTCTGGAAATCAGCCAAAACACACACACATACACACACACACTAACCCAAAAGACAAAACCCGGGGAAAGGTACACATACCAACTAACCTCCAAGGTCCCCTAGAAGAGGGGGTGAGAGTGGACTGGTGACACCAACGACACCACACGTCTCTTCCAACCATACACGACCCAGAGTAAGGATCTCCACCCGGTCCCCAGGTACTGGAAGAGCTGTTCCTACTGACAGTCAATAGTCCCTCCTTCACGTAAGGATCTAGTCTCGGTCTTGGAACCTCTCACCAGGGACGGCACTCTTACACACTCGGAGACGTCCTTTGGTGTCAAGTCCACTAGGCCCTAACACGGAGGGACACGAAGAAAGGAGACACAGCAGACATTCACGGTGCGGACAGAGACTTCCCTCCCAGGTACGGGACGGGGACGGGTCGTAACATCTTCCTGGACCCGAAGACACCACCACCACCGTCTTTAGTCCGTCTCTGGGGGTTCACAGGACGAAGAGGTCCCACCAGAATAAAGTCCGTAGAAACCCTCAAAGGAAGGATGCCCCTTTCCACACTAAGGAGCAGTGTCCGACAGGAACTTCCGATCACACCGTGACGAGTCCTGTGGACGAGAGTCCGACCCGGGTCGCTATCCCGTGGGTCCGCCAGGTAGTGGAGAGAGGACCAGACCGAGCTTTCCGAACTCTCCGAAGGGTCTAGGCGACCACACACGACGTAACTTCGGTATCCAGTACTGAAACCGAGCAAAGACCTGACATCTACTGTCTACGTCCTAAGGAGTCCGAAGAGTGGCGGCCGCTACTACGTCCGCGAAGTCGGCGCAAACGACAAGAAACGTGCTACTACTAGTCGCTAGTGTCATTAGTACCCCCGCCGCTGTGCACTGTTCCTACATCTCCGGGCGACGCCACAGTAGTTCTTAGCTATCCGTGCCGACCCGGGGCACCGTGTAGAGTGTAGAGAACACGGGTACTCGTTCCTACGTTGACTGCGACTTAGTAAAGACTGAGACCCGTCCCACTCCCAGAGACTCCCAGGGGGTCTTAGGTCGGGTCCTGGACCGTGTTCCCTCCTTGAACCATTTGCCACCTACCTACTCACCAACTACCTGACACAGGGATAGTGCGACGAGTCCCAGTCAGTCCCTCTCCGACTACGGCCACGGTGGTACTGAATTTTGGTCGGAGTTTCGTCGTCGTCGTATCCTTGGGTCTAGATTAGCACTTCTGTTCTGACTGTGCAGACCCCGACCTACCTCTCCGGTTTCTACCAAGTCTGTTCCTCGGTGGCAACCTTCCTGGACACAATGTCCTTCGGATCCCCATGTGACATGGAACTTGTACACCTCTACCTTTCCCCACCCCACGTACAGAGCCGTCTTCATCGTCTCCACCTCCGTATCGTGCCCCTTTCCTTTCCGTCACGTACCTCGTCGTCATGTCGGATCACTCACGAGTCACCGAGTCGTCCACTGACCACGACAACCTCCAGTCTCCTGCCTCTCTACCTCACCGGTCCCATTGGTCCTGACGAAGGAATTCCTCCCTCTGGGGAACTTCCTTTGTCTCCCAAACACGAATATCTTCTTCGTCCGTAAATATATATCCTGAGGGAAGATCGTCCGAACGGGAAGGGACCCGGTTTTAGTAGGCCCGACCTCTTGGAGTCTTTTCGGGTAAAGACACTCAACACGGGGAGACAGAACCGAGAGGACCGAGGTCTTTCGGGCCCTCTACAAGGACACCCCTTCCCGAAGGGTAGATACGACGTAGGACTTAGGGTCCCGGACCGACTGTGACGGTTGTGCCGAAGTAGAGTCCCTTAGGTCCTACGAAAAACGTTACCAGACTTCGTCAAGAGTGTCGACAGAAGAGACTGGAGTATGAGTCGTACACCATACGCTCGGTCTCGCACCCGGAATGGACCCTCGAATACCCTTTACGTCTTAGAGTCCGGGACGGAGCTTTCCTGGCTTAAGTCTAGACGGAGTGGGACTCGGGATCCGAAATTCTGACAACGCAGTCCCTTCATCGGAGAAATTTGTTAAATTGTTTATTAAAAAACTCGTAAAAAATTTTTTCCTTAAAGAGGTCTAACGACTTCTGGTTTCTCTGTACTGTTCATTTATCTTGTGTACTAGGAAATGATATAGGACCGTTTCTTTAACAAGATTTAGTACCATAAACCTTTTAACTGTCACTTGAGGGGTTTAATTCCCTTTCCCAGAGTAATCTATTTTTATAGTAGTGTTACAATTTTAAAGGTTTAAATTGTTGACATAACACCAGTCCACCCGAAGGGACCACCGAATCGTCATTTCTTGGGTGGACACTACGTCCTCGACGTCCCCAGTGCCCAGTCAGGGACCTCACCCTGTTAGGGGACTTCCTCCCGTACCGTCGGGGGAGGTCATAAGAACGGACCACTTAGGGTACTTGTCTCCTCGGACCGTCCGATACCAGGTATCCCGACGTTTCTCAACCTGTACTGATTCACTGAAGAACGGACCTTTTAGGGTAGCTACCTCCTCGGACCATCCGACGTCAGGTGCCCCAGTGATCCTCAGTCTGTACTGACTCGCTGAAGTGAAAGTGAAAGGTGAAAGTACGTAACCTCTTCCTTTACCGTCGGGTGAGGTCACAAGAACAGACCTCTTAGGGTCCCTACCCCTCGGACCACCCGACGTCAGATACCCCAGCGTGTCTCAGCCTGTGCTGACTCGCTGAATCGTATGTACACGTGTAAATTCTCTTATAGAAAAAAGAGAAGTACATACGTGGAACAAGAGCCTACTGAACCCTTCTTTTGTTCGTTTGCTCACACACACACAGGATATTATTTACATATGCATTACGTTTTCGTATATACCTTAGTTAATATAAGAGTATGAGATTTTATGTACACATCTCTCTTATTTTTTGTTTACACCGTTTTGTAATTTTTAGCCATAGAGTCCCAGTCCGATGTACCCCCAGATAAGCACTATGAAAGAACACATTAACGATAATAAGCTTTTATTTCTCAAAAATATTTTACACAGAACAAATTTTCAAACTACCTACAACGTTCAATGGGAGGTTTTTCCGACTTGGTTAAATATAAGAGTGTTACGGTGCTCTCCCAACGACGTCGACAGACTACATCGATAAAAATTAAGTCGATAAAAGTACGGTCCCTGAAAAAAACTACCCCAGTATATAGTCAAAACTGGACACCTGTAAAATAAAAAAAGGGTTAAATAATACTTATAAAGACTTTCATTTCTTTTTAGTATCACGTCACTTGTAGGTATCGACTGGTGGGTCAAAGTTGTCAACAACTCATAAAATGGTACAAATAAATAGTCGTGTATATAAAACTCCCCATCCCCGCCAACCCTCAACTCTGAGTCGTGTTAAGTCATTGTCCATTCACTACCTCGGTGGCATGGAAGACGTGGACCAGGAACTAGAGAACAGAAATTCAAAAACAAAAAAAAAAAGAGGGTTTAACGAAGGAATTGTCTACCTTAATAAAACGAAACAAAAGACCTCGTGAAATCCTCTTACGACATCAGTGTGTTCGGACTTAACCTCAAGGTAGAGACCGGGACCCGATGAATGGAGCGATTCGGGCCACACGAGTAGACCATTCACCCCTACCGTGGGGAATGGAGAAGTCTAATACGACTTTCTATTTACTCCATTGGACGAATCGACAATCCTAACAGTGAAGAAGTCTTACAGAGAAAAACAAATCACGTCTGGAGATCCGGTGGAGGAGGTCGTTCGACTAGGGATTCAGAAATGCGACGGGTGATTCTGGAACATACCTGGAATGTAAGGACCACACACCAAGACAGGACAGCCGAGGTCAACAGAGACCTTTCAACTATGTGTCCATACACACGACCCCGCTCCAATTCATCGACTGTAGTGCTGGTCCTTAGTGTCGACGTCCTGAAGGGCACAGTGACTGGGGGTCACTCGTGTAGTCCCACTTCTAGGGTGTCGGGTCCCTTCATTCCTCTCTCGGACACCGAGTGACAAGGGAAAGGGTAGGACAGAGGTCCTAAAGAAGAACGATCTGGTCCTAAGTACAAACATCCGCATCCCTTCGTGTCATGACCCCGATCCTAGTCTCCTCCGTACGTTTTAAATTTCCCCGTGGCTTTTGAGTCCTTGGTTCTATTTATAAAATTACGTTAATTTTTTTTTAGTTTAGAAGTTTAAGATCGGACACCCGACCGACGGATAAAGACATTTATTTTTTCAAAATTTTACTTCAAACTCCCAGAGTCAGACGGAGCGGGAGAGAGAGAAACCGGGTCCTTGACCCCCACGATCTCTCGCGCGAGAACGTGAACGACAGGAGTCACACCTTACAGGTAGGTCGGCGAGACCTCAAACGTGTCATGAAAGTAGGGAATTTCCGACCTGCGGGACTACGAGAGAAGAACCTGAATACCGGTCACACCGAGAACCGAGTCGATCTTTCTCGTGACCTCGACCTCCACCTACACACACCACCCAAGATCAACATGACCCACCGTGAGCAAAGGGACAGTACCACCTCCCAGGTGTGTCCCGGGGAGGAACCGGAGTGTGACTTCCACACGAAGTTGTCGTCTCCACACCATGAGCTCCGTCCCCTGACCGACGGCATTGGAGCCTTTCAGTGGAATCGGGTAGATTACCCCAACTACCCCAGGTGGGAGGACGGGAGACTCCAGAGGTCATTCTCCAATAACTCATCCTTAACCTCGGCGACGTGTTCTCTACGAGACAGGTCTTGACCGGGTGTGAGACCTCTACGTTCGGTGGAGATGGTATTGTCTCCCACGTCAACTAAGACCCCCGGTTCACCAGTAGGGATATCACCCCTGGTTCAGATTCTGGGGTGGTGGATCGTCTCCTACCCTCCCGTCCCACTGTCCGCCCCCGAACGGAAGTGTAGATCGGACCAAGTGTCTATGGAGAGGGGGGTCCCGACTCGAGGGTGGGTAGATGAGGAGTTCGTCCACAGGGAGTTCACAGGGAGAGACGGGGTAAGGACCGAGTGGACTCGAACACCCCGACAGACACGGAGACTGAGACGGTTCCCGGTGTACCCCTCCTTCCTACACCTTTCCTTTCCGTATTGGTCCGTGTCCTACATGGGGGTCTACTGGTAGAGTGTAAAGACCTACTAAGGGTTTGGAAACACCATCTAAAATAAAAAGAAACTTGTAGTGAGGTATCCACTCTTTGAATGCAAGTTGAGACCTCATTACTCCACTCTTCAGGAACCGTGGGATTCTCGGACTGTCCGTCCTCGTCTTCCACACCCCCTACAGAACCGAAGACTACACACTGGACTGGCACCACCTAGGAACTCTGACTCCTGTCACTATACCAGGGGGTCCTCAGAAGGTGGGTAGACCGGAGAGGAGAGTGTGCTGACACAAAATCCCGTTTATCCCCCGACTCGTCTCCCGGCTCCTCGTCTTCTCTTGTCCATCGGACCGACCTTTGTCCCACCTCATCCTCCACCCCACGTAAATTAGAAGTCTGTGGTTTCCTGCGAATCCCCGGTCGTAACCGCGTCTCTCCCGACAGACTCGTCCTATATTTACCCAGACATACACCCCATGGTTTGTCCACTCGAGGCTTGACTTGTGCCACTTACGTTCCACCCCTACGTCTTTGTGTGGAGACGGAATGGTAAAGGTACCATTTAACCCCAAAAGGGAACCCACACACAGGGAGGAAAAGGACCTGCAACTCCCGACCCCGACCCAGGAGGATAGACTCGGAGTCACGAGACGTGGGCGGGCCTCCCTCCACGTCACCACACACGACCCACCAGAGTTTCTGACGCAGGGACAGAAGTAAACCTCAACTACCCCAGGTTGGAGGACGGGAGATTCGTCTTTCTCCAATAACTCATCCTTAACCTCGACGACGTGTATTCTACGAGACAGGGTCTTTCGGAACCTGTCAGTTGAGGAGACATTTTACCCTTACTCATTCTGGGGGAACATCCTCGAAGTCATCCCTCACTCTACTGCGTACAGGTCACGGACCACGTCACGACCCACTCATCACCCATGAGTCATCTACGCAGGAAGAAAGGGAAGGAGGAAGTTCCGACGTCGGACCCCCAAGACGGACCTCTTCGATTTGGGTATAGCACGGAGGGCGTCGCCGAGTCTGGGAGGACGAACACCCGTTCCGCCGACGGAACGGGGCTCGAGGACGTCGGGGCAAGACAGGAGAGACGGGATTACCCCCAAAGACACATTGTCTGTGAGAGTGGAGGTAGAGGTCGGGCCGGAACGGAAGGGGTGGAGGACGAGACTCGGAGTGCCCCCACCCCTGTCGAGCTCCTGTCTACCTGCGGAGGCCACTGTCACAGACTAAACCGGCCACAGGCGATTAACGGTATTGTCGACTGAGGTTTGGACAATCGACTGCTCTATTTACACACAAAGGAGGAGCGTAGTGACAGGGGCCTCCGGTCACACCCCTGACCACGACCACCTCCTCCTCAGGTGGGCCAGAATGGAAGGGTCGGACCTCCACTGTGGAGTGACGGAGAGGAGAGCACCAAGGTCGACCTGTCCTGGACCCTTTACCTCACTCGTAGGTAGACCCTTCTCCCGAACCTACATCTCTCGTCCACCGGTACACGGACGGCGACATGGTGCCGGAAAGACGTCAGACCCCTGTCGCCGTTGCGGAGGGACAAGCCCCCTCCGAATAGGTGGTCCTCCCGAGTCTTATGAGGAGGGAGGGAAAGGAACAGGGAGGGGCAAGGAAGGGAAGGAAGGGAGGTAGGAAGGTCGCTCGGAGGGAAATCTGACCGTTGACCGACGGAACTACGTCACCTTCTCCTCTACGAGTCCCCATTGAAAAGTCTAGTACCCCCGACTCGAGAGACTAGTGTCCGGTTTTCATTGGGTCCACTAAGGTGAATCTCTGTCCTCTGGTCCCGGGTTCGCGAAGAAGTGGTCGTGAAGAGTCATCAACGAAAAGTAAATAAATACACACAGACTGGTAGACGTCACACGGGGGGACGGGGCGGGCGACACAGGAGAAGAGGACCGTGAGGGCGGACGGGTGGAGATTTACAGACGCGGCCGACCGACGAGGGCGCCGACCCTTTATCCTCGTCTCTCTAGTCTATTCGGAAGTCGCCTTCCTGACTAAAAATTTTACTTCTTTTTCATAATCTTAATTCTTCTATACCTTAAAAATTTTACTATCATTTTACCATTTTGGACCCTTGATTAACGGTCTTTCTTAATCACGTTCACTTTTTTCAAATTCATTTCTATTTTCTATCACTATTGTTAATGACACTTTTTTGACATTTACGGGTTCACCTGTTCTATTTTACACTTTAATTTTTTGGATCTTATGAACTTCCGACCTAACACATCGGGTTCTTCTGATTTAAGTCTTCCTCCGTCCGTAAGGGTTTGGTCTCCGTTACCCCCGTTCGGGACACTCTCAAGGTCCCGCCTGTAGACAGAGAAAGAGATTCCTAAGAACCCGTCCTCTTCAAGATTACATCTATCTTTGTCACGAAGAGAAATACTCTTGCTCCGACCCCGTCCCTACCACCTCGACCCCCGACCCCCGTCGACCGCGGTAAACAGGACAGCGACCCCAGGTCGGAAAGACTCACAGGGAAAAGAGGGACACAAACCCTGTCAACCTCCGTTCCCCCATCCGACACACACACGAATCAGCGAGTCAGCACAGGCTGAGAAACACTGGGGTACCTGGTATATATCAGGTGGTCCGAGGAGACAGGTACCCTAAAAGGGTCGTTCTTATAACCTCACCCAACGGTAGAGGAAGAGGTTCCCTAGAAGGGTTGGGTCCCTGACTTGGGCGTAGAGACCGTCAGTCTTTGACCCCCGGTGTTCGATTCTTATCTCGTCGGGCGAGGTTCCGTAGTAGAGGTCCTCTTGTATCTCATTCACCTGTCCATTTCGGTCACAATTCTACCCTGTCCGTCCCGATTGTCGCACAATGGTCAAACCCTTGACCACACCTTCGACCCCCCTAGAAGTACGAAACGACCCATGAATCCAGGGACACATTTCCTAACGAAGACGACCGTCTGTATGTGGGAAGGGGGGACTGAGGGCAGGACGGACCTTGTGTCAGAGGACCGGTGTGTTGAGGACCAGGGGTGGTCGGTAGAGGGGTGTGTCCTCTGAAGTCCCGACAGGGGTCTCTACCCGTTTGAGGTGCCTGTGGGAGGATCGGATCTGAACGGTCTGATGACCACAGAGAGTGGAAACTATGACCAGTAGGAAGTGAGGGTGGACCGACGTCCACTCGACTCTACAGTCCGACTACCACACACGTCCGACCACCCCACCCCCGTCATCGGTGGCATGTACAAAGGGAAAGAGTAAGGAAAACGTTTTCTTAAACGGGGGATTTCAGTCTTGGACCGGGACTGTGAAGTCCTTGTGGACACTAAGAATAAATTTTAACATTCTATAAGGTATCGCACACACTTGTCTTGGAAAGGTAGAAGAGGGGTGGAACGAGATCACTCGGTGGGAAGTGGTTTCGTACAAGGAAAAAAATAAAACGGAGTAAAACGTTTCTACTGTCTAATCAATGTAGTCCCTGGGAGACAAAGATGTATCGTCTAAAACGACAAAAGTTTTTTTTCTTTTTTTATTTTTTCTAACAAAAGTTAGTGGAACCTTCTCTAAACACAGGAAGAGTCTTAACGACCGTCTCACATACCCCTAGTCACTCGACACACCCTCCAACTGAACCGTTTTTCCGTCGATCTGACAGGTGGAGCCCCGGTCTGAGTCGTTCTGGACGTGAGGCCGGAGGGTAGGTCGATCCCTCCTTTGTCTTCACGGGAACTACCCCCGGTGACCCGGTAGGGAACGGGAGGTCACCCTGGTTGCTCGAAGGGTTAAGGGGCATGGGGACTCGTGGGTCGTGACCCAACTTTCCGGACCCAGACACCGGAGAGTCAATTAACAAAAACGAATTTTCAGTAATTCAGAGAGTCCTCTTTACTACTTGACTACGTTTACTGAGTGGACGGAGGAACTACCTCCTTCATTTAAGTCTCTCTTCGAAGATCTTATGTTGACGTCTCCTTCGAGAGGGTCTACTCTCTACAGAAGACACTCGTCACCCGGATTACTTTCCTCACCCTACCTCGAACTTGTTCCCTCTTAGCTTGCCCTCGTCCTCCAGTGGGACCTGAACCCCTAACCTTCCTCGTTCCACAGGGTCCCTCTGGTCCGGTACGGACGACTCCCGTATTCCCTCGGGACTCGTCTCGGACACGGAGATAAGTTTCGACGGGCGAAACCCACCCAAGAAGGGTCTACCCCGACGGGTCTGACTGTCTACTCACGGGACCCTACCACCCTCCGTCCAGAAGGTCCTGATTTCCTCCCAGTCTGAGACCTAATACCTCACACCCTCCCTTCCTTCACCATTCCTCCTCCTTTCCTCGCTCCTTCTCCTCCTCTACCCACACCGACTCCTATTCGAAGAGGACGAAGTGACCCGGGGAAGACCCGTCTTTGTGGAACGTCTTGGGACCCCTTCGTCTTTCACTCCTGTCTCCTCTTTCCCTCTCTCCCGTTTCCCCGAGCCTCAATCACCGTAAAACCAGGAGAGTCTACAAGTCTTAAAGATCGGGGGTAACGGTTAGGGGTCATAGACGGTCTTAAGGATGACTAAGTCCGGTGTGTCCAAGAAATTTTATCTCGAGACTCCAGAACCCCTTCTCTCCCGAACGGACAACTCACAGACAGAAGGATGTCCGAGACACTGTCCATTGGGGTTTCCGATTCGTAGAAGGAAAAGTAAAATATCTATCTCTTTGATTCCGGGTTGAACCGATTCCATTGTGGTCTCGGTGAAGACCGGCGAGGGGGAGGGTGGGCGGGGACGTCCATCCTAAGAAAGAGGATAAGGGGACTCCGGTAACCGTTATTCCTTAGACTACTTATAAGATTTTCGGTGATTCAAAGGGTAACTGGTGGTTGGTACCCTTCTGGGTTTGACTCCGGGAGCGTCCTTTAACATTTAGGTTTCTGTAAAATAACGGACTTCAGTCTTCAACCCTTATCGTAGTCCAAAACACCGATGTCCGACACGACAGTGTCTGTCTACGGACCGAGTCGTCTCTCTGTTTGTCCGTCCTTGTACCCTTCGGTACCGTCTCTCCCACATTTTGTACTAGGTAATCGTGTCGACACGTCCGGACGGTGGGTGGGAGGGGGCGTAGTCGAAAGAGGTTCCCTCTATGTGACTAGAAGTCTCGTTTATGTTCGTTTATGTCCCCCGAACTATTTGGTGACTTACGAAGACGAACGTTTCAGTGTCTTAATGGTTTTTGTTTAAACTAAAGAGATTTTCAAAAGAAACTGACAATCGATTTTCCTGTTATGAAAAAATAAAAAGAAAAGAACAAAAAACAAAACATTAGGACCCTACAACGCCAACCGACTCACTACCAACCAAGGAACACACGGGTCGTATCCCTCCCCTCATTAAGGACGGCTGTACCGCATCGACCGACCCCTACTGTCACCTCTTCCCGGTTAGCCCCCAGTTCATGACCCTCCGTTCACCCAAAGACCTTCCTCTGACCCTCCAACTCGGGTCTACGACTTATACGACCCCGACTTTCCGTGATCCAGACCTCAAGGTTGGCACACTGGACTCTCGGGACCTAGGAAAACGGTCAACCTTAGTAAGAGTAGCGTCACGAGGTACAACAATTTTCGACATCCACTAATACAACAAGTTTCTCCCGATGTTGTTGTAGAAGGTAGGGTGTACGAGAAACCGTCACCCTGACGTGGTCGTGTCTTAGTTTAAGGGGAAGGGACCTCAAACCCGACCAGAGTCACTCAACGTTGTGGTTATTTTACACCGGCTTCACTACCTGGAAGGTTTCGATCCAGTAGTCGTAGAACGTCGAAGGTGGACCTACAGACCCTTGAGATCGACAATCCTACGAGTACGACCCTTGGGTCAACGGTACGACATTCTACGGGTTCGGTGTACCCCTTCGGTGTACCTCCCCAAGGTCCACATGAAGGTCGGTAAACTCGCAGTTCGAACCATCTCCACTGGCATGTGGGACGGTTGTAATCTGACGTCGAGAACTCACTGGGAGTCACTCTTGATGGGACGACTCGGGTCGGTTGGACGTCTTAACACCGTATTTTACTTCGTAGTAGTAGTGGTCGACGAGGTAAAGGTCCCGTTGACAATGTGTGCCATGAGTGTTCCTGTGTTCGTTACTGAAACTTAAACAGCACACTCTACTTTGAGCCAGGTCCGAGTCTCTACTGTAAGTACCGTCCACTGACCGGGACACCACCCGGGATTGCACGTTCCGGAGACTGGAAGTTTTGGTCTCCCGTCAGTCACCGGTAGGACACCCACTTAGGAGTACATTCCTCCCACACACCCTTCGTACCCCTAGACGGCAGTCAGTCGAGGTCCTCGGACCGGCAAGTAGACGTCAAATTGTACGGTCACTCCGGCCTAGACGAGGTCGAGGCTACCCTACCAAAACTTGGAGTCGTACGTCCTGGCAAGTAAAATAGACCAACCAAAACCGACTCAGAGGGTCGTTAACCTACTTACAGGGAAACGTCTCAAAGCAGGTTCGGCAACTATTTTTACGGTCTCTCGCACCTCGGACACTTCAGAGTGTCCTCTACGACGAAGGTCCCCCGGGAGAAACCCATGATAATAAGACGGTCGACACTTAGGTGGTTAAACATGAACAGAACCGGAGGCGAAGAGGTAGACTACGTGGTAAAGTACTTCACGAAATGACTTTAGCTCTGTGTCGTACTAAATCACCGAATCCTTTTGAAAGTAGTCCTTTTCTCAAGATCGACCACCAAGAATGAGTCAGGTAGTGGGAGGTCATCCGGAGGCACGAAGGAGACACATACTTATCGAAGACGAGGGGTGGAAGGGGGTACCCAACCGGGTACCCTCTGTCGCAAGTAACAAAAATGGAAAAGGAGGGAATTTCTTCTTAATGTAAACGGAAGAGTGAGAGTCAAATGAGGGGGCAATAAGCAGGAGAGTAAGGGACGTCTACGGAAAGAAAAACATAGACGTAACAGAAAGGTATAACATAAAGGGGTGTCTATTACAATATAGCATTTTCCGTTACTTTTGTAAAAATCTACACCACGAATCTTACTCATATATAAATCCCTCAAGAAGGACAACAGTAACAAGTTTATAAAAAATAACTTCATATCAACTGAATGCTATAACACAATTAAAGACGAGAAGTCGTTTCACGAAGTCCAAATATATATAATATTATATATAAGAAAATTTTATAATAAAAGGTACTACCGAATAGTATCTTATAACTTATATTACGAGACACGAAACATCATCCTGGCACAACAAACAGGTGAGAGAGGTATATTTGTGAGTGTAACCGATTGGGGTCAGAGAACGTGGCGTTCGAGGTGGGGACGACGCTGGGTGTAGGGGAACCGTTGGTGTCCGAACAAAAGATACAGACACTTAGACAAAGGTAAAGTGTCTGTCCAAGTAAACACAGTATAAAATCTAAGGCGTATGTTCACTATAGTATACCATTAGTAGAAAGAGAAAGATTGGACGGAGGGAATCATACCATTAGAGATTAACGTAGGTGTGACGACGTTTACGTTAATAAAGCAAGAAAAATACCGACTCATCATAAGGTAACAAATATACATGGTATAGAAATAGATAAGTAGACAGATACCCTTAAGCCAACGAAGGTACAGAACCGAATAACACTTATCACGACGACATTTGTGCCCCTACGTACATAGAAAAACTAAACATAAAAACAAACCTATAAACGGGTCCTCATCGCAACGAGGTAGTATACCATCAAGACCAAAACTAAAAGACTCTTTGGAGGTGTAACAAGACGTATCACCACGGAGTCGAGGGTAAGTGTGGCTGTCACCTCCTCCCAAGGGAAGAGGTATGGGAGGGGTCGAAGGGCAACAGTGGAACTACAGATCGGAGACCTTCGACCCCATGTCACGTAGAGAGAAGGGCACAGAAAGGGGGAGTAGTACGTCCCTCTTCTCAGTCCGGAGAGGAGCCCCCGCCACAAGAGGTATGTTGACTGTCAAGAACGACACAGGAAGTAGACGGAAGAGACGAAGACCTACTTATTGGGGGTGAAGGAAGACACAAAGGAGTGATGGGGACAAAAAGTCCCGGGATTAGTAAAAATAAAGTAAGAGGTCATATTTACTAAAATTTCGGGGAACCTTTATATTTCCAACAGATTTATTATTTAGTAGCAAAACCGTTTACTATGGCTCTGTAAATTTCTCTTCTTTAATTAGTGGGGGAATATCGGTATATCGTCGAAAGACGTCCCCGATGGTTCATCAAACATCTCGAATAGTAATTAAGAGTTGTAGAAGGACCTCTTTTCCCCGTCCCCAGTAAATAAAATGTCCCTTGTCCGGCACCTCCACGTTCATTGAAGAAAAAGCCGTGACCCGTCACACCAGGTACACCCTCTCCGGAGGCGAGAGGTATAGGCTGGGACCCGGTCACCCGAAACGACGAAGAAGGGGTGACAGTCTGTCACCCGAAGGTCACGGGGACCAGAGACATATAGACGACCATGTCTCAGGTCCTATTACTGGTATTGCGTGAAAAGGGCATCTCACGTAAGAGACAGGTCTCACGAAGTCACAGAGGGTGTCGTAGTTCGTGTTTACGGTGTCTAAGACGGTTATAAGTTCCTCGGACACGAAAGTGTATGTAGTCAGGTACTTAATACTACAGGTAAAACATCTGCTCCTTTGTCCGAACAGCTTCCAGTCACCGAATAAGACTGAGCGGGTCGATTGTACACCGCCACGACCCTAGTCTCTGGTCCAATTAGATTGTGAGATCAGATCATGAAAGAGAAGAGAGGTCGGACTCGACTACCCATGTAGGTAAGGTTGATAAAGTCAAAACTCACTGTCCTTCGTTTTAGTTATGTACATCTGTGTGTATGTGCACGGAATGGGTACGTCAAGTTCATACAACACCACGACCAAGTCCACACTGACCCACGTCACCCGCTACGCACTGAGTCACAGACGGACAGAAAGCCGGGGTGAAGGAGACCCAACCGGCGTACAAGAGGGTAGTGGTAGTCATCCAGGCAACAGGGCTATGTTGTGCTTGTCCCTCTAAGTGAAGAACCTTCAAGGACGTGTCCAGGACCCTCAGTAAGACCAACTACGGTCAGATCCAGTGTACGAGTAGGGACTTGACTAGTGGTATGGGTCCCCGACGTCAAGTGACTACCCGCATCTACTGTGAAAGGGAACCCGTTGACTTCCACATGTTCAACCCCGTGAGATTTCCCACCCACTTTAACGTTCGTCTCTGGTACCTGTCAATACTTTTCATCCTGCTCTCCCACGACTGACCGTCTTTTATCGGTAACCCGAGTAGACCCGAGGAGGAGTCTACCCGTCAACGGACAGAACGGTCGTAGAGAAACGACTGCGAACAAAGGACTAGGACAAAAAACGGGAAGGGTAAACTTAGAGGCCCTCCAACCGGACAAAGGACGGAAGACCCTGACTCCTTCGGAGGAACTGACGGACCGAAGGTCTTCGAAGGAGGGAACTCCCGGACACTAGACCTAAGGACGACAGAGAAGGAACTATTGGGTGACTCCTTTCTGTAGACGAACGGTGAAACCTATCAAAAGTTCTTCTCTCTACTACAGGTTCAACCTTATTTACACGCTTTAAGTGAAGAGACACCGTAAACCCCGAAAGGCACTTATCAACCACTTTTTAGTGACGTCGCTTCTTTGTCTCCGATTTGATTGCCACATACTTACCCTTGTTCTTTCTAGGACCCCACAATGGTCTGGTCACTACTACGACTCAGACTTACGTCACGGCAGTACTCTTCAGACCATCTGTCGGTCGGTTAACCTTATGTTTGTTTACCCCATAAAACCGGACCCTCCAACAACAGGAGAACAAGATAAGGACCAGGTAATCTTGGAAAACCTCCGAATCAGAGGTCAACCTGGTGCCATGGACTTTTACGTGATTAAGGGTCGTAGACTGAGTCAGTCAAGACTCTGGGGCTCTTCGACTTAAGCCCAACACGTCACCCAATCTCCGTATCTATCTTCGTCTCTCAGAGAGAACACGGGAGAGATCACGACAAAGGTGAGAAACACCAAAAGGTCCCACCAGGTTGTTCCGTAAATGCGACCCCTTACTGACACCCCCTGGTGTCCGACTGGGGTCGGTCCTTCTCCGACTCCCAGTACCCCTCCTAGACTACCTGGAAGGATCTCTGACCAGTCGTGTCAGGACCCGTGTGTACCTGTGACTCAGTCACACACCAGGGGTCTAACCGATTACTAGAAGAGACCCTACCCTCTAAAGACCAATCCTACCATGGTGGAGTTATAAAAGGCATGACGTCTCCTTATTTATCATACTGTCCACTGTCTTGGGACCCCACCCGGCACGTCCTACCGGGACCCAGGGAAGAGACCTCCGAATTTCCCCCTCCAGACTCGTCCTCAGAGGTAGTAGGTCGAGTATGAGACAAACCCCTCGTGGATGGTAGAGGGTCTCGGGAAAAGAAGGACGTCAGTTACTTTATAACGGCATCTCTACACGATAAAGAGTCTGTATTAAACTTACTTACTTTTTGAGAGTATACCACCCACGATAAAAATTCTCTATGATCGACACCTTATTTTAAGATACTTCGTGCGTTAATAAATCAACAGAAACAAGTCGTTGTAAGAAGATTAATTGATGGTGTTCGTAGATAACTCGACGACCCGTTCGTGCGGACGACGTACGAACAAAACTACCTTTTTTTTTAATTAAACATCAGAACTGGGATCAGCACTCACTCAGAAAGTGGAGCCCCCACCCCTCACCCTCCGGGAGAAAAAAGCCCCCTGTGACCCTGAACCCTTCCAACGGAGGGAGTGCCCGGAGCACCGTCGTCAGAGGGACGACCCGACAATATTGAGACCCGAGACTCTCCGAGGGTCGTCACGACAGGAGAGGCCGTGTGGACGAGAAGTTAGGAAGAGTCTTGAGGAATATGTAAAGAGAATTTTTTTTTTTTCGAAATTAATACTTTACTGAAATCTGGATATCCTTGGTATAAGTCATATTTCTTGACGTAATATGTGAGTAATACCCAACTTAATGTGGGGGGTGGAGTTTGTGTACAACTTAAGGATTGGGGGTCATGGGGTCTCACACGGGAATAACCTTTACCCGTCAGTGTCTATATTAATTTAGCTCAACTCCAGTAAACCTCTTCCCACCGGTACACCGGGATTAGATCATACTGACCACAGGAATAGTTCTCCCCTTCAGACCTACCGGGTACACGGACCCCTGTCAAAATACACCTGGACTCCCGGCCCGAGCCCCACTCCGTAGATACTTGACTCGTTACGATCTCTAACGGCCGCTGGGTGGTCTTCGTTCCCCTCTCCGTACCTTATATAGGAGGGAGGAGAGTCTTCAGTCGTTCCTGAGTCTGTCGTTTCCACCCCTCCACCCGTCACCCGTATGTAGGAGTACTGAAGGTAGTCGAGAGGGACGAAAGGACTTTACCTATCACTGAAGGATAAGTACAGCTCACTCACCATAGGTGTTGGTCTCATGACGAGGAGTATGGAAGACTATCTCTTTAAGGAGACCCTTCTTCAACACAGTATGTTCCCGAGGAGTGACCGTAGTGACTCCAGCTCACAGGACAGGTCCGTTCGTGACGGAGGAGTCTCGAGACTTTGTGACTGGTCTCACTGAAGGTAAGAAGGGAACTCCAACGTCCTCGCCGACCCTCTGGTCCTTACCCGGGCGTTCCACAATCGAAGATTACTCTCTTCGACACCAGACAACTCGACCTTGGACTGGGACGTCAAGATCCGGTTGACGGACTGGGGTACCGACTCGTCTAGCTAAGTCCTAGGTCTTTTACGAGACCCTGGTACAGGGTGACGTAGGGCGGGAGGAAAAGAGTAAAATAAGGGGGTGTAATTGTCTGAACAAGTCCAGACAAGTTTTGTTCGTCGTCTTCAAACGAAGACCGGATAGGATGGGCAGACTGTACCAGACTGTCCAGAGGTCTCATCAAGGACACCCGACGGAGACAAAGGCGTTCCTACAAAAGGGATGTCGCCTCGACTGAGAAGTAGGGGTTCGATTCGAAACACTCACACATACGTGAGTCAAGCCGAAGGGACCACCGAGTCTACCATTTCGCAGACGGACGTTACGCCCTCTGGACCCAAGCTAAGGACCCAGCCCTTCTAGGGGACCTCTTCCTTTACCGTTAGGTGAGGTTGTGAGAACGGACCTTTTAGGGTACCTGTCTCCTCGGACTATCCGATACCAGGTACCCCAGCGTTTCTCAGCCTGTGCTGACTCGCTGAAGTGAAGTGAAGTACGTGAGTCGACGAGTAAACAAAGGCTGAGAAACGCTGGGGTACCTGACATCAGACGGTCCGAGGAGACAGGTACCTTAAGAATTCCGTTCTTTTGACCTCACCCAACGGTACGGGAGGAAGTCCCCTAAAAGGACTGAGTCCCTAGCTTGGGTACAGAGAAAACAGAGAACATAACCGTCCACCCAAGAAATGGTGATTGCGGTGGACCCTTCGGGGACTCAGTAGTATCGAGGACTCTTAAACGGGACAATTAGACTCCGGGGAAGACAGAGGTCGAGGTCGATAGACTCCAGTGACGACACTGAGGGGGTGTGGGGAATACACGAACATATCTAAATTACAAAAAGGATTTAGGTAAGTGAATTTTGGAACTTATTTACATAAAGTTCTTCCTTTCAACTAAGGTAGTTAGAGTCCCCATTTTGTCAGAGTAAAAAGTGTTTAACGTCCACTACAGTTGCATTCCTGGTACTGTGAACAATAGCTTGAGGTCGGAAACTGAAATTAAAGACTTTGGACAAGTACTAAGGAATTTTTCACTGGAATTATTCACCACCTCTCCACGATTACTCTGTGTCAGAGACGAACTTTGAAAGAAGAGTTGTATTAGTCTTCCCGGTCTCTTCCCGACGTTCCCTACCTGAAAGATCAGGACACGACGACGACGACGGTTCAGCGGTGTCAGCACAGGCTGAGACACACTGGGGTATCTGCCATCGGGTGGTCCGAGGGGGCAGGGACCCTAAGAGGTCCGTTCTTATGACCTCACCCAACGGTAAAGGAAGAGGTCACATACTTTCACTTTTCACTTTCACTTCAGCGAGTCAGCACAGACTGAGGATCGCTGGGGTACCTGACGTCGGATGGTCCGAGGAGGCGGGTACCCTAAAAGGTCCGTCCTCATGACCTCACCCCACGGTAACGGAAGAGGTAAGATCAGGACATCCGGTCGCATAAACTACCGATTACACCGAGACCGAAGATCTTCTATGACCCATAGAACCCATACAGAATCATTACTGGTGATTACTATCAAACAAAATTCAGGGAATATTTACTGAAAAAGAAAGAACCTCTCTCCAAACTGAAAAATGTCCAGTCTCAGCTCGATGGTGTGCATGTGAGTCTCACTGGACTGGGGTGTAGGAAACACGGTCGGAGGTCGTCTTTGGTGGAACCCGAAAAAACCCCGGGAGTAAGGGGGTACTCCGGTGTCTCCGTTTGGGTCGATCTGCGAGGTCGAAAATGGGTAGTCTTCGGGGCGCGACGGGGATCCTGGGGGTGGGTCCGGGAGACCAAACTACCGTTCCGGTCGTGTAATATCTCACACGACTTACCTGGACACAGTGACAGTGACTCCGATTCACCGGTTCGGTACAGGAGCTGTCCGGTCCGTCCTGAACCTTGTGCTAAAAAGGTACCTTTGTTGCATGATTTCCCACCAATCCAAAATACCATACTAACCAAGTCCCATCATTTAAAAGTAACTCGTGGATCATACAAGGTCTGTGACACGACCCTGATGTTTTACATCTTTCGTGACAAAGCCCGATTTACCTTAAGTCAGACACCCTCTCTACTCGTCTCTCGTCGACGGAGCCCGTCGCCCACGTCCTGACTACCTCCGGGTCACACGACCCTCCAGCTCGTGACCCCGACCGATTCGGACTCCCGTCGCCCTCCTCGACGGGACTTCGACTCAGAACTTCGACTTCCTCCAAAAAGTACCCACTTCTCGTCTCTACACCTCACCTCTACCAGTCGGTTGTCGACCGGTCCCGACTGGTCGTGACACACATGACTCGACGAGGGTAGGCGGGTATAAAGAGTTCACTCAGCTCCTGAAGACACCACCAGGTCACCAAAGTCCCCCTGTGTCCAAATTAAGGACCGAGACCTTCTAAGGAGTACGGTACCCCGTCGGTTCGGACTCCGGTGTTGATAACTCGGGCACGAGACGCTGCTCTCTTGGGCGACGTCGCTCTTCGGGTACACGATGTTGTTTCCGGGTCGCGTCGGTATTTTTTATTTTAATTTCTTTCACTCGACTTAAACCTCCCTATTCGTCTCCTCCGACTACCTCCGGCCGGGTTCTCGGACAATTCTCCATACCTGAGAGTCAGAATTCGTCCCCTTGGTGACTTCCTAAACCGAGTTCAGATGTAAATTCTTTCAACGAGAACGACAACACACCCACTACTTACCCTCCGACGATTCTGTCTTCCTTTTCCGGTTGAGCTTCCGAAGGTACAGTAAGGTCCGTCTCTACTCTTCCGGACCGGTCTCCCGAGTGGACTAGGGGATCTTCCGTTTAGAATGACAAAACAAGTCTGCATAGGGTTTACGGACCTGCTCTCGGACTATGTGTCATTGACTAGTTATCTATGTTCACCTCACTCTGCAAGTCCGACTACCCTCTAAATCCCTAACCCAAAATACCTCTACTTTACTCGTAAACCACAATGTTGGATTGACAGGGAAGATCGTCTGGAGACCTCTGTTCTCGAGACAAAAAGAGTGTGCTTGGTTTGAGAACTGAACTCTACCAGCAAACACTACGCGAACGACTAATAAACCCTTAGAGACACACTCGAGTAGAGACCCAAGAAAAGATGACTTAAGTCAAACTGGTGGGATTTGGAGTGATCGAACCAGGAATCATTTCTATCTTATTACGAAACGGTAGTAAAATACGAGTCTTGTACAGTGGAAGATCGAAGAAGAATCCCTACTGGGATGGGAAACTCGGAAAAGTGATACATTTATAGTTCACCAGAAAGACCTAGGAGGACAAACCTACAACGGAATATTATACACTCGATTCCTGTGGGTCGATTTCCAGAGGACCGGTGGTCCTGCCAAACCCTACAGTGGGTCATCTCTTCGTACTTGTACGGTAGTCTTAGACACTAATTATCTGTATCAGAGGTTGTCTCGTAATTAAAACCCGTATTAGTTTCGGGCGACTTAATGAAGTCACAGTCTGGAACTGTCTCTTCAGTCGAACCCTAATCGTAAAACTAAATTTCAAGTTACCCACCATAAATAGAAATAAAGACAGTGTATGCTGACTAACTGACAGACAGGATCTTTTATTTTTGTTTACGATGAAGGAGTCAGTTCACTCGTCCCCCATTAAATCTCTATGAGAGAGTGCCAACCGACCGACCTGTGCACGTCTCACCCAACCGTCGGACGAGAGAACCGAAGGTGTCCCACAGACCCGTAGGCAAAGAACTAAGACAGTCTCCGGTCCACTCCGTACGACTGTGGACATGTCCACACGGTGAGGGCCTCCACCACGGAACCGACCCGGGGACGAACTCGATTCTCCACGACCGTACACCACGACCCCTGGTCCCTCTTCGGTCCAGGTAGGGACTCCCCGACCCCGGTCCTGTAGCCTCTGGGGAGGGGAAGAGGTCCGGTCTGTCGTAACTTACGACCATCTCAGATCTAAGGTCGGGAACACTACCGACGAAGGTCGAGACACCTTCCAACGAGTACTCTTGTGTTCTCACACACACACTTGAAATGTAATAACTACGACTGTCACGTCGATCTGTGACCCGACTACAGAAATGGACGTAACGGAACTTAAAACTGGTGTTGAGAGATATCTACTCCAGGACCTCCAGACTCCTCCCCTCCGGTGTACTGGTTCCGCTCACCTTTACCACTCTCGACTTAGGTCAGGACCTGACAGATCGAAGTTTCGGACACAAGAAAGACAGGAACGTGGATTAAGTAGGTCAGTCCACCCTATCTGGGACTCCGACTGACTGTCCGGGAACTCGGAGCACCTGCCGAGACATTTCCCTTCCCGAACAGACCCCTTCCTCCTGACCTTTCACCACAGTCCCAAAGGCTCCGAGGGGTCCCGAGGGCGGTAAGAAACGGTGTGGTAGTAGAGAAAGTGGTCTTGAAACTCCAACGACAGCGGGACAGGAAACCCGAGGAAACCGGTTTCCAACCTCCGACGACGTACCCTCGACACAACCAGGTTTGTGTCTTCACTGGTCGTGAGACGGTTCTCAACCGTTCGAAGAGGTATTTATTCCAAAAACACTTTCCAACCCAATCTCAGTTGTCAAACCTCGAAGACACCCGAGAAGTAGACTTCCGTCTTCAACTACGTATCCGACCGACCTCTGTCTTCCCCACCCTGTGGGGGGAGGGTTCGGGGTCCCTCTCGACAGGTGACCCGGGACGGGCCGGGTCGACGGGACCAGGGAGACCCATGTGACCGGTGTAACTTGTGGGGGGTTTCGTACCAGACGGGAACAAGAGTCCAACTAAACTGTCGTTACCAGTTACGTTTCGTACTAAAGTTGTAGATAATATGAGTGAGAAAAGTTAATTTTTCATTTAAAATGATTACCTAAAATCGAGGAACAAAGAGAAGTCAGTCTACACCGAAAAAATTTTCCACGTAAATTTCTTAACGAAGTAAAAAGATAAAAATTAAAACGTAAACTTTTACATCATCAGAGTCATAAAAGTAATTTGTGTTTAGCTTCGTCTAGAAACATTTAATTCTCCGTTTGGTAGAGGTTAGATTGTCTCTATACTATGTGTAAACCACGTAAAAAAATTTTACTATGAAATAATCCGTTTATTTCATGTCGGTTTTATTGTCTGGCAGTTTGATAAAAGGAACTAATTTTGACGTATAAATACTTATAAATGGAAGTTGTTATCGTGTAAAATTGTTTTTGTACATGTACGTAACAATCATAAGACCAATATTTATAATTTGTACCCGAAATTTTTTTGACATTTATACTTAGTCGGGTTCAAATTAGTTCTATTCTTTCAATTACAGAAATAATACGTCGGCGAATGGAAGAAGAAGGACAATTAAGTAACCGGCCTTTTCTTTAGACTCGAGCGGACGGAAAGGTTAAGAGTTCACTGATTAGAGCTTATCTAAACAGATTTCTTTCTTTTATGACAAAGAAGTCGATATCTTCTCCCATGACAATAATTTTCGAACCAAATAGTAAAATTATAGGACTACTGAACTCCATTTGCTGAAATTGATCAACTTTAATGAGTAGTCGCTTAGAGAGAGAGAATTGAGTAGATGGGATTTGAGACTGAGTATTTCGACTATGACTTTTCCTTCTCATCGATCAACAGATGTACCGACTTACAGTCCCACAGGGACGTTTTTTTGTCACTGGGGTCGAGTGGATTCCCTTAGGATCCTTGGTCACACAGTCCCCGTATAACTCTGAATAAACATTTTGCAAAGAAAATTTTTCTAATTTTATTAGATAAGAGAGTTTGTGGGGTATTGATTTTCCGTATAAGAGATAAGACACCAATATACAAACTTGAAATCGTATAGAAAAAACAATATCTTTCGTTCACTTACAAAATTTTTAACCCCAATTAAAAAAAGTCTTTGTCTACAAAATTTTTAGATTAAATGAAGATTTCCTAGAGACTAACAGTAGTAACCAAGTGTACCTACGTCTATAACAACTATATTTGAATTCCTACTTGTGGTTCCGGAGTCCGACGAAACGTCTTTCTGAGACCGACGGGACCCTGTACCGTCTCCTCACCCATTGGTCGGAACGACACGTCTGGAACGACCTCGGGGGTACTTCACCCCGACCACCCTATACTGCGGGAGTCCCGACCGGGGAGTACCACTCATCTCTCTCATAAAACCGGACCTCGAACAAATCCGGTACTACACGAATCAACAAGTTAGCACGGCCTAAGAAACACTGGGGTCCCTGACATCGGGCGGTCCGAGGAGACAGGCACCCCTAAGAGGTCCGTTCTTATGATCTCACCCAACAGTACGGGAGGAGGTCCCCTAGAAGGGTTGGGTCCCATCGAACTTAGATATTTTCGTACCGAGATAGTTTCCTTGTTTTAGGATTTCTTTCGAGAGGAGACCAGAGACTTCTAACTCTTAATCGGCTATGCTGAACCCACAAATCCCGACAAACCACCTTGAAAATGGTCAAAGGTTTGTTCCTTTTAAATCTTTCACCCCTTGTACTCATCGAGTAAGTACACTACCCCTTGTGTCTGGTTCCCGAAACTGCCTCACCCTAAAACGAAGTCCAAAATCCATCAGGAACCAGGACCTGGTACGAAACCGGAACGAGAACAGGGGTCGTGGGAGTACGGGTCCAAAGAACATCGAACTTTTACGTCGACCGGAGGACTCTAACACCGGACTCAAGACGGAAGTGCACCTCTTTCAACAATCGTGGTACATCCTGGGTCTGACCCTTGTCCCTCTACAACGTTTTTTTCTACCCTCTAAACAACCCCGACTCCAGTCCCCTCGGAGTCATCTAGTAAAGGAGGAAAATGTCAACTCCTTTGACTTTGCAATCCACTAGACCGGTCTCAGAGCCCTCACAATCCTCGTCTCGGTTTCCCTTTGGCACCGAAGGAAGGACGGGGTCGGAAAAACGGGAGAGTATCAAAAGGACCCGAATAAAACCAAGAACCTCTGT
The DNA here is from genome assembly GCA_006410555.1 of Capra ibex. Lineage (NCBI taxonomy): Eukaryota > Metazoa > Chordata > Mammalia > Artiodactyla > Bovidae > Capra > Capra ibex. The sequence goes on along the minus strand of SJYO01020080.1, from coordinate 112,116,408 downwards.
AGTGGACCTACGAAGAAGGATTCTTAGAGGATCTTCAAATACGATTTTACAACAAAGGGACAACCAGTTAGTCAAGAAGGATCACAGACAGTAGATCACAACGGGTGTAAATTTTGAAGTGCCATATGAACTTTCAGTACCCTCTTATTAACGAATCGAGAGAAGAGATTTTGTTTTTTGGTTTTTTTGGAAGTGAATTATCTTAGAAGATTAGTTAGTGTATATCAGAAAGACCGAGAAACTTTAAATTATAGACCTGTTAAGTACCAACATCGACCTAGATTCTGTCTAGTACACAGAAGGTCGAATTACTCCGGACTCGTCGGTTGGTGGTGGTGGACCACCGCAACATGGGATTAATGTTCTATTCATATATAAACTTTTCTCCCGTCGAAAGAGCGTACGTTGAAACTTCGATCTTTTATTTCCCCTTGAAAGATGAGGATCCGTCTACGATAATTTTTTTATCATTCTTGTTTTATTAATATACATCAGACCTTGTACAAGTTCATCTAGTCAAAAATTTGATGCACATTTCACTTCAGCGAGTCAGCACAGGTTGAGAAACGAAATGGCAGACTCGGGAGTAATTGGTAGGGAATTACAGGTCCACTTTTTCTTCCTTACAAATACACCACGTGCGACATACGGTCCACGGATTCACATCATTCACGACATATGCACAATAGAAGAAACGAAGAGTCTTACGTACGAGTCAACGAGTCGGCACAGACAGAGACCACTGGTGTGTCTGACATCGGGTGGTCCAAAGTGATAGGTACCTTAAAAGGTCCGTTCTTATGACCTCACCCAACGGTAATGGAAGAGGTCCCCTAGAAGGACTGGGTCCCTAACTTGGACGGAAAGAACGTAGAAGACGTAACCGTCCACCTAAGAAATGATGACTCGGTAGACTCTTCGGGGCGAAGAGTCATATGTTGGGGTTCTATAATGAGAATATGTCTACGTCTCCGCATTTGTCCGTCTCAATGTGCGACCTTGAGTGTCCTAATCCGACACTTGAACTCAAAAACCCGAGTTCTGTAATGAACACAAAGGACGGAGGACTAAGACGTCGGAACACACACGACTACCGTAGTCACAAGTCACCCGTGGAGGGACTGAAGTGGAAAAACAATAACCACCACCAAATCGACGATTCAACACAAGCTGAGACACTGCGATACCTGTCATCGGGTGGTCCAAGGAGACAGGTACCCTAAAGGGTCCGTTCTTGTGACCCCACCCAACGGTAAAGGAAAAGGTCCCCTAACAGGGTTGGGTCCCTAGTTTGGGCCCAGAGGACGAAACGTCCGTCTAAGAGATGGCTGACTCGTCTCGGTAACCGACTATTGAATTAAGACGTAGTATCTATCTTGAAGACTAGACTCAAAGTGGATATGAAAATCTTAGACAAGAAACCCCAACCGACAAGTCTGACACAACGGTCGAAGACGACGACACCCCGACCTCACCTTCACCCACTCAGGACCCCTTCTCTTATACTACCTACGAATTCAATGTTCTGTCTCCCCACCCCGTCCAGGACTTTTGTTGAGACGAGTATCTGTGGGTCCGTGTTCCGAATCCCACGGTCTAGGACCCGGGGACTGACTCGACACTGGAGTACAGTCCGATCGGGTTCATCCTACTGGTTATATTATCCACCGGGACCTCTCTGTCCGACACAGGACCCCGTCCCGGACCGTAGTCACCTATCGTCACTCATTACACTAGGTAGACCACTCAGAGAAGGTACAGGGGTACTGGTCTGTGGGGGGTTTCCTTCCCTCGAGCTGAGGTATCAACCACCCTGGACAAACGCACCCCCACTTTTTCGAAGGGTCACTGAGACGATATACAGGACCCGATGGGAAACCACTTATTTGTTCACTTTCCAACTCACACGAAGACGAAGTAACTCCTAAACGAGTCCTTCCCAAACCCGACTATCGAGTGACCCCTGGGTCCCCGTAGGGTGGTCCTCCAGGACCGAGTTTCGTCTTCTCACCGGAAAGAAGTCCCTTGGGGTAGTCAGGAGACAGAGAGGGATTCTTTAGAGAGATAGAGGTGAACCACAGACGGAATAACGAACTTTGAGTAAGACAAAACCTAGTCAATGAAGACATACAGACGGACAGACAGACAGAGGGTCAGTGATCGCGAGTCCCCGTTCCAGAATGACAAAGGGTACCACGGACCGTGTCCTGAAACGGATACCATCTGCTACGACATTCACAAACACCAAGTAGGTTTTCGTCCCCGGGTTTTCGGCCGACCCCTGTGTGTCCGAAGTATTCGACTTCAACGGGCGACCCCCGGTACACTTGACTACTCGGGGACGGGACACACACACTGTCAGTGAGTCAGTACAAGTTGACAAACGCTGGGACACCTGACATCGGGTCGTCCGAGGAGACAGGTACCTCGAGAGGTCCGTTCTTATGACCTCACCCATCGATAAGGGAAGAGGTCCCCTAGAAGGACTGGGTCCCTATCTTGAGTCCAGAGGACTTAACGTCCATCTAAACCGAAGGGACCACCGAGTCTCCAATTTCGTAGACGGAGGTAGCGCCCTCTGGACCCAAACTAGGGACCCAGCCCTTCTAGGGGATCTCTTCCTTTACCGTTGGGTGAGGTCATAAGAACGGACCTCTTAGGGTCCCTACCTCCTCGGACCATCCGATGTCAGGTACCCCAGCATTTCTCAACCTGTGCTGACTCGCTGAAGTGGAAGTGGAAGAAATGGTAGACTCGCGACATAGATAGACATACCAGTAACGGAAGAGAAGACCTAAAAGATCCCATTAGGAGTTGAAAAATTACAACTGTTTTTTACGGAAAAAAGTGAAATGTAACCACACGTCTGGTTTATTTTAGTTAAACCGAGAGTCTACGTAACTTTTGGAGATTTAATTTCGGGGTGTTTATCTGTTGTATACGGGAACAGGAAATTTTTTATCAAAGAGTTACGTATACGGATTAATTTACCTGGAACCGTTAACTCAAAGGTAGAAAGTTCACTCACACAGTCTTGTAGGTGAAGTACTCTTCCTTTTTAAAATACGTCAACAAACTCAGTCTTGGTATTGTTATGGTTATTTTACATAAAATACTTCAACCACTCTCCCAACATTAGACCTACGACAAAATGTCCCACGTCTTGACTAGGTGCAACATTTACGGTCAACTGGAGGGGGAGCTAGTGGGGAAACCACTGTCTACACTTAGGTGGAGGGAAATTCTCAGGGGGAAGTTTCGAGGACCGTGTCCCTACCTGAAACAACCGGGACCGTCGAGTGTCGGGAATCCAGGTAAAGACTACTCGAGCAATGACACCACTACCAGTAGTCCGACGACTAACGTCCACAACACCCCCCCCTCCACAAGTTTGGGGTAGGACCCCGAGGGAGGTCTCCTGTCCGGGGGAGGGACCAGAGGGTGCGAGAGTCTCGGGGGGAAAGACCGACGCAGAGAAGGTGGACCGGTTCTCTCCCACACACACGACTCTTCCCCGTCTTGAGTACCGTCGCACCGACACCGAGGACGGGCAGGACCCCGGAAAAGTGCCAAAGACCCTTCTAGAGACTACGCTCTTCACCAGTCCTGTAGAGATTTTGGGACAATCCACGAGACGGCCGAGAGCGGTACAAGTCTAGGTCGGACCTGTGGACCTTCCTCACCTACAGGACAGGGTCGAGGAACGTCACGACCGGGGAGCCCGACGTAAGACTCCCCCCGATGAAAAGTCCGTCCGGTCACATCCCCACCCACCGACCCTCTTTGCGATTCAGGTCTACGAAACGAAGGACCCCTTAGACTTGTCCAAGTACCCGACACCCTCCTCTCTAAGGACCCTCCTCTACCCCGTGGAGACCGAACTTCTCGAGAGAAGAGGAATCAAGGGGGCAAACAAACTAACTTTTTCGACTGAGACCGGACCCATGGAAGAGTGGTCTCACTGACTCAGACCCTCGTCACACGTACCCCTCAGTCCGTGCACTCGTAGACTTAGGACGAGACGGGACTTGAGAGACACATCGACACCCGGTCATACAGGAGTCAAAGAAGATATTTTACCCAAATTATTTTAGAGGAAAATCCGAATTTACTCTCTTAAACTCCACGAATAACATCACAAATCGAAGCACATCTCTAACTAAATTTAAGAGGATGATCGAATAAGTGAACTCGACAGGTGGGGGGTCCCAAAGGGAGTGACGAAATATGGAACGACTCGAATAAACGTCTCTGAAACTCTGAGTCCCATTCTTATTTAATTCTCCTACAGTACCTCTAGTGGAGTTTGGTAATCCCACCCGAGGATCCTCTGGAGGGACTAGGCTCGGAATGAGAAGGTGCGACACGGTAGGTCTCGGGTGGGACAGTTCCGAGTGAGGTGGGTCCTGGACACGGTGGCGTCAAGGTCTTCTGGGAAGGATTCCGTGACTAACCTTTCCAGTCAATAAGATTGAATTTTTGTTTTGGGTCCTCAAGGGGCCACCGGGGCACAAATCCTGAGCCGTGAAAGTAACGGGACCGAACCCAAGTTAAAGATCAACCCCTTGATTCTAGGCGTTCGGTGAACGAAAGGGACCCGGAGGAATCCACAATGGACGTCGACTGAGAAGGTTGAGATGGTAGATTCCGGAGGTTGGTCTGTCGACCGAGAAGGAGTCTACACCATAAAGACCGATGGGTGAGACCCGACAAGTCAAAAGAGACGGACGTCCCGGCGGGGTGACAGAGGTAGAAAATGGTAGGCGGGGGGTGGGAATTGTCCGACGAACTTCATCACAGGACTAGAAGAGGAAATACGGTAATTACAACATAGACAAGGTCGATGTCTACACTATTTGAGTTACTGTGTCACAATGTTACTAATATATTAGAATACGAAAATTTTCTGTGACTTTCTTATGTACTCCTTTTTATATGAATGTCTCAGTAAATAATGTTGGGTGTATAAATGGTATAGGTTGTGAAAGATAAAGAAGGAGGTAAAGGTACAATGAAGACTACAGTAAAGGAAGGTAAGACGTACTGTAGGAAATGATTGAAAAACTCCGTCCAAACGGTCGTTACTTAAGAGAGAAACAAATAGACTCTTACAGACATAAAACGGAAACCCTAAAACATCCTATCAAAACGAAAACGACCTATATCTTAAGAACGAACTGGCAAAAAAAAAAAAAAAGTAAAACTATAAGACTCATACAGTAAGATGACGGAAACCCAGAGGTAACAAAGTCTTTTCTTAGTTAGTTCATAATTAGGATAACTACAAAGAGACATACACTATTCAGTAAAAAGAGAACGACCTAATTTTAAGAAGAGAAATAGAAATTTTGTAAACTGATACTACAAACTTGTAGACTGACACTACATAGATACACACTCAGAGGAATATGAATAGGATAAAACCCGTGTCACGCGAAGGACTGACACACATCTAGTTACGAAAAGTAGTTAAGTCTTTCAAAATTCAGTAATAAAAAGTTTTTAAAACAGGAAAAATGAGAAGAAGACCTTCCGAGTAGTTTACGCATAACCACACGATTTACAATAGGTCTAAAGACTCCAAGACAATGAAAAATGAAATTAGAAGAAAGAAACAAAAATCTATATCAAACGTAGTTGGACAGAAGTTCAAGTGACTAAAAAAAAGGAAAAAAAGGTCAAACTTCTTAGAAAACAGTTCGAGGAGATCCTTCAAAGAGTAAAGTCAATAACGTAAAAAGTAGAGGTCTGAATGACAAACTAAGTAAGAAATATTAAAGACAGAGGAATCACCTTTATAGACAACTAATTATCAATAGTATTATGAAAATTTGTACTAAAGGAGATAAAAAAATTTGTATAAATATTATTGATGAAACTTCAAAAACGATTAAGGTTGTAACCCTCTGACAAAAAAAGAAAATGGAACGTATATCCTGTGTGAAAGGGTAAAAAAACTACACAGTATAAAAAAATTTTGTAACTTTTGATCTACAAATCCAGTTATATAATATGATAGAGAAAGGGGGAACTTCCGACAACAATGATAAAAACAAATATCCAGACAAAACATTGAACGGACTTAATTTAGACATTTTAGACAGAGGGGACCCCACACACCGGGGGTTACACAACCAAGTCAAAAATAAAAAAATAAAAACAAAAATCCAAATCTAGAACAAAGGATCCCCATCGGGGAGACAGACACATCGAATCACCAGCAGGTCACCAATCTGTCTTCAGCACGAGTTTGTGAACCTTGGTCAGGTAGAAGGTAAGAGACGACTACCTAGACACATACCCACTTTTTCAAGTCTGGTAAAACTTTGGACGAAGTCGAAGTTGAAGGGCCACCCTGAAAACGAAGAGGATATATGTCCGTCAGAATCTCGATCACACACCTATAGAACCTAAGAGAGACCAAAAGTAACCTGTGTACACGTCGGAGTCGGTCCGCATACGAACGGAGTCGGTAATAATGTCGGAACGGACGGTTCTAGGAGTAAAGACCACTGTCACTATGACCTGAAGCCGTAGCGGTTAGTGAGGTTTAGGTTCAGAAGACACTGAAGTTTCTAGACGACAAGAGTACAGAAGGAAGAGACCGTCTTGGAGGAATAGTCAGGTCGAGTCTCCTCTCACCTCTCGTCCCTCACCGGGATCCGTTCTTACAGTGTCTAAGGGGGTAAGAATGGGTTTCAAGTCGGAAACTCTGTATTTGTGAAGAGCCCAACGAAACCATTTCCAAGTCTCACGACTCTACCAACAGAAGCGGTGAAAACGGGTCGAAATATCAACGAAATATCAATGTCTTCTTGACATGTTTTTTACAGAAGTACTGGGTCTACTGGTGCTATCCCACTAGTGAGTGGATCTCGGTCTGTAGGACCTTACACTTCAGTTCACCCGGAATATTTCGTAGTGATGCTCGTTTCGACCACCTCCACTACCTTAAAGTCTACTCGATAAAGTTTAGGACTTTCTACTACGACAATTTCACGACGAGAGTTATACGGTCGTTTAAATCTTTTGAGTCGTCACCGGTGTCCTGACCTTTTCCAGTCAAAAGTAAGGTCAGGGTTTCTTTCCGTTACGGTTCCTTACAAGTTTGATGGCGTGTTAACGTGAGTAGAGTGTACGATCGTTTCATTACGAGTTTTAAGAGGTCCGGTCCAAAGTCATCATGAACTTGGTACTTGAAGGTCTACAAGTTCGACCTAAATCTTTTCCGTCTCCTTGGTCTCTAGTTCAACGGTAGACAACCTAGTAGTTTTTTCATTCTCTCAAGGTTTTTTTTGTAGACGAAGACGAAATAACTGATACGGTTTCGGACACACCTGGTGTTGCTTGAGACCTTTTAAGACTCTCTCTACCCTTATGGTCTGGTGGACTGGACGGAGAACTCTTTGGACATACGTCCAGTCCTTCGTGGTCAATCTTGACCTGTACCTTGTTCTCTTACCAAGGTTTTTCCTTTTCCTCATACAGTTCCGACATATAACAGTGGGATGAATAAATTGAATATACGTCTCATGTAGTACTCTTTGTGACCCGACCTCCTTCGTGTTCGACCTTAGTTCTAACGGTCCTCTTTATAGTTATTGGAGTCTATACGTCTACTGTGGTGGGAATACCGTCTTCCACTTCTCCTCGATTTTTCGGAGAACTACTTTCACTTTCACCTCTCACTTTTTCAACCGAATTTCGAGTTGTAAGTCTTTTGCTTCTAGTACCGTAGGCCAGGGTAGTGAAGTACCGTTTATCTACCCCTTTGTCACCTTTTACACTGTCTGAAATAAAACCCCCTGAGTTTTTAGTGACGTCTACCACTGACGTCGGTACTTTAATTTCCGTGAACGAGGAACCTTCTTTTCGATACTGATTGGATCTGCCGTATAATTCTTCGTCTCTGTAATGAAACGGTTGTTTCCAGACAGATCAGTTTCGATATCGAAAAGGTCATCAGTTCATACCTATACTATCAACCTGATATTTCTTTCTACTCACGGTTTCTTAACAACGAAAACTTGACACCACAACCTCTTCTGAGAACTCTCAGGGAACCTGACGTTCCTCTAGGTTGGTCACTTGGGATTTCCTTTAGTCAGGACTTATAGTAATCTTCCCGACTACGACTTCGACTTTGAGGTTATCAAACTGGTGGACTACACTTCTTGACTGAGTGACCTTTTCTGGGACTATGACCCTTTCTAACTTTCGTCCTCCTCTACCACTACTGTTTCTTATTCTGTCAACCTACCGTAATGGTTGAGCTACCTGTACTCAAACTCGTTCGAGACCCTCAACCACTACCTGTCCCTTCGGACCGTACAACGTCAGGTACCCCAGTGTTTCTCAGTCCGGACCGACTCACTGACTTAACTTGACTTGAATATCAACGGAAAAAAAAAAAAAAAAAAATTTTTTTTCTCATAGAAGAATGGAGAAAGGAGACGAGTCGGGACTCAGAGATGGTCCAACGTATATAAAAAAATTACACTAGTCCAAAAAGGACCGACGTCTCAGTGACCTCTCGTACGTAAAGGGAGGGATGAATGAGTTCTCGAGACAGACTTTTGTGAAAACCTCAACAGAAACCTAGGAGTTACTTACCGTAGTATAGACCGTGTGTCACCCACGGGTCGTATACAAACAATGTGGATGCTAGAATACCTACCGACTGTCTACCCCATTAGGTCAACTTACGACATACACCTGAGCGTTTCTGGACCGAAACCAAGAGTTCATGTCACAGAACGGAATTATGAGGAATCAAAGAGTAGACATTTTACAGTTTTTATTTTGAGTGAAGAACCCTATTCGACACACTTAATTTATTTTCTTTTACATCTTCAATAGACCTTATTAGGGTCGTACCTCATTACGAAATATTAATAACGAAAGTAAAGAAGGAGATTCTACACTCCAACTACTTCTATTATACGGAAACCATTAGACCGAATAGGTAGGTAGGTAGGTGGGTAGGTAGGTAGGTAGGTAAGTAGGTCGGTCGGTAGAAAGATGTCTACGTCTCTATTTACTCTGTCCTTTACACGAGACCTCTTGGTGGAAATTACTTCTTCTGTTTGTGTCTATCAAATGTTAGGACACCTGTTCTCGATACCATCCATACTCACTACTTGACGGTCATGTCTTCGGCTTCCTCACTATGACCTCACAGGGAATGGGAGAAGACACCGAAACTCCGAGAGACCAACCCCGTCTTTCACTCCACCCATCACTGTTATATTGGATCGTGAAAGAAGTAGGGTACGGTCGGGTTCCCTCCATTAGGTCACCCAGAGTCCGATATCGTCAGTACATACACGAGTGTGACGAAGACATCCTCCTGTCAAAATGAAAAGGACGGTTCTGTGTACAGTAAAGATCGGTGACAAAATGACGTTTCGTAAATTTATACAGTATCAAAGAGTACCTCAGGTCCTCACGGATCGTTCGAGAGTAAAAAAACAGTGTCTCCTCTGTGAGAACGGAGACAATCTACTGACCCCGATCAGGTAGAGGGACGAAGATGGACGACGGGGGTTGTACGGGTATGAATCCTCCGTCTCCGAAAGCACACGTCCAATCTCACTTCCGACATCAACAAAGTGTAGACGTCTCTAAAAGGCTCCAGCGGTGTAGGAACCCCTTCTCCACGACGGTTGGACACGGAGTCTGAACGAAAAAGAAGAGACGAAGTCAGAACGGAGAAGAGCCCCCACATCCCCGTCCTGCCGTTCCTCGTCGCCTGTCCAACAGGGACCCAGACAAGCGGTCCGTGGTACCGAGGACAACACAATTCGGTCATTGTTAAAAAGAGACGTTTATGTCTAGGTAAAAACTTCGGGCCACGACTCACAACACAGTCTTGTCTTCGGGTAATACTTCACCAAGTAACGAAAGTGCAACGGTGGACGGTCCTGTCCTGAGGCCCCGGGACAAGTCTTCTTACAATCACGTCGGGGCACGGTCGACGGATAGTACGACGGGAGTTCTCGGGAGGACTAGGGTCGTGACAAGGGACGTGTACGAAGAAGGTCTCGTAACGAGATGCGAGGAACGACCGGGACCCTCGAAATGTCGGGTCTAAATGATAAGTAACAACAAAGGGTTCATGTAGAATGAACTACGGACCAGTCACTTTTTACCGAGAAACAGACAGAAGAGGTGTCTCAATGAAGTTTGGGACGAGGACCAACTTCCGTCCTCACAAGGACAAACATTTCCCCAACGAATGGAACCGCCCGCCACAAACCCCTTCCTTTCCAATTCCCGTCTTTCCCTTCTGTCGGTTCCCGAGACCACCCGGTGAGGGACCAGACGAAACCTTCAACTTTGACTTTGGAGACCCATAAATGGGTCGGTTCAGTGGACCTACTCCTTACCCGGTCCTCCCAGTACACTGTCCTCAGCTCCGTTCATGTTTTCTTAGGTAAATAATAGGACCGTCCTTTAAACAAGAAAACCTAAGACCTCGACGTCTGTATTACTAAAGTAAAGGAAGTCCCCTCCCTCTAATTACCGGGAAGGGCCGGACATGCCTATCGGCAAAGGACGCAAAGGGGCCCACGGCAGTCGCGGTCATACGACCCCAGTCCCCCGCACACGGCTAAGTGCGACTAATTCCCTTGTATCAGAAGGGACACCTTCCGAGGTCCTATGGACCTTCACTGGACCCAATTTTGGGTGTAGTACCTTTTTGTGTAGGGTCTGTCTCTCTCCGACAGGGGTTCTTGGAGACGTTCAACGGTTGTCTTCACCGTACTCCGAGCCAGGGGAGGACGAAGCCTACATCGGTGAGTAGGATCCTCGTCCGACCTCGTAACTGGGGGGCCCTCTGTCGACCCTGGTCCTGAGGTGGTACTACTCGACGACGAACGAGTAGTCGACACACTACACCTCGTTCTACGGGTTGGTGGGGTTCGGGCCGAAGGAGTAGATATTTGAAGTCTCTATGCGAATATAGTGGTCCGGAACCTCTCCCACTTACTCTCGACACGAAAATTTGGTCTCAGGAAACGTCCTCCCACCGGAGAGTGGCAGGGAGACCTGAGGACCACCGACGTCTCTCCTGGTAAGGACTCCGTATTAGTCGGGACACATCTCCTGTTCCACTCCACCCACCTGACTCCGACCACTAGACGGGACTCTACTCCTCCAGTTCTCCTTCGTCCTGATTCCTGGGTCTTCCAGGAACGGACCCTAAGGAGGGTTCTCATAGGGAGTCACTGGTTCTACCGGTAATGTTGGACCACAAAGTATAACACACCTCGTCTATAGGGTATACCCCACAGTCTAAGACACAGACCTATTCCTAGTCTCAACACAAATTTTTTTTCTTTTAGCCTAAAGAATTTGTTAAAAGGTGACACCTGACCTCTGTAACACTCAGGACCACACGACGGACCTCAGTCCGAGGTCGGAAACTCCGCGACCCGGAGGAGGGTGACCACGGATCACCGACAAACGAGTAATTCATCGAAAGGAATTTTCTTTGGGAACGAAACGTCTCTCTACGTTTCCACTAATTAAACCTCTCTAAATACATAAAAGGAAGGGAGTCAAAGAGAAGACACAGACGTACGTTGGGGTCGGCGTGTAAGCGGTACCTCTTCTCATGCAAAGAATCAGAGACGTATTTCTCCATAATCTTGCATACTTTACTTTAATTCGACTCAATTTAACTGTTTCGACACTTGCGTCCTTGTACACTGATCCTGTTCCCCGACAGACAAGGGACCCCCGGAACCTTTACCCTACTCCGAGAGTCGTTACCCATCAAGGACCTTCAGAAGGATCTCCGTCCCCGCACAGAACTCCGTCCCCGTAATAATTTGTATTCAATTTATACCTATTGTCTCGTTAAAATTATTTGTAAAATGAAAATTATACAAATACTACAACAATTAATAGAGAGATTCACCTTTTTTATCTCTAACATCGTGTAACTTGTTTCTAACGACTAATCCTATTATTTTACCTTTAAAATTAGTTCTGCTATTGAAATTCAGTTTCCTCCAAAAGAGAATCCGACGGTCTCGAAAGTAGAAATAATTTGTGGAGTAAATAGTAGTTGTGAGGTAAGTAGTGGTCGTAATCCAATTATAACTGTTAAATTTTATCTTGATTGAAAAAGAACGATAAAACTACGACTACGTTATTATCACGACCTCTGAAACTCCTTTGACAGTGTTCGACAGTACAAAGAAAGGGACGACGTCAGCCGACGGTGAGAGGTTGGGTTTGAAGTTCCGTCGTCGGTGAGCCCTCACTCTGAAGAGAGCGACCTTCGAGGAGGTACGAGACATTAGGAATTCAGAACACACAAGAAGGAACTCTTTCGTCTTCCCGGAAACCACCCAAACCTAACAGAGAAACACCACCTTCACACAGGTCCTCCGTATCCAGAGATAAAAAGTCAGGTCAAACTCTCTAGTAACAACTCACAGACGTTCTATGTCCCGTCTACGGTTTTCTCCGTTCTGAGTCGGACGAGAACCTCCGGTATGGTGCGCATTCAGTCCTCCGTACTCAGAGTCTACTCGTCACGTCTGTCTTCGTGGGTCTCCTATTTGTCTCGACTAGACTACTGGTGTGAATCTCTTGGTAACTAAATCTGATTCTGAACTCTTTACCTCATAAAGGATGGTATAGTTATTTGTTCCTACAGTGTCGGTATTCACTAAAACCGGAAGGTTTACACCTAAAGACTCGGATCTCCCGTGGGTTCCTTTTGTTACGGGCACTAAGACAACGTCCTTGCCCCCGGCGAAGGTCCCGGGCTTTGACCCGAGAACAGATTGTGAACCTTTACTTAACAGACTCCTCTATGTACACGACTGTTTCGTTCTCTAAAATAACCCTTTCCCGTGGGCCCACCTCTCGTCATCCCATTCCCTTGGGTCCTCTTGACGAGACGGTGCACCGATCGTCAGAGCCCAAAATACCACTACCCTAATCAAAGACCCAACAGAAACCGGTCAGTAAGATTAAGTCTCAGAAAGGACCACCGAGTGCGTAGCAAGTCGGTTCTACCTACGATCGCTCTCCCTAAGATCCTTCACCTGCCTGTGTGCCACAGTGGAAAACTGGAAAGGGCTTGAGAAAACCAACCACCGCCGAATAATCAAGGCATAAGGAATGGTCCTAGAGGACAGTATTTTGTTAAGTTCACTTACCAATGATTTCCCGAACCGGTCCCACCCGTCAAAGTTAGTCATACGAAGGGGATTGTTAAGACCTTCGAATAGTCCGACGGTGGTGAGGGTTTCATTTTCTACGAACGGGGAACCTACTTTTCGATACTATTTGGATCTATCGTATAACTTTTGTCTCTGTAATGAAACAACTGTTTCCAGGTAGATCAGTTTCGGTACAAAAAAAATCATTAGTACATACCTACACTGTCAACCTGGTATTTCTTCCGACTCGTGGTTTCTTAGATACAGAAGGATGACACCACAACCTCTTCTCAGGGAACCTAACGTTCAACTCTCAGGGAACCTAACGTTCAACTCTCAGGGAACCTAACGTTCCCCTAGTTTCGTCAGTTAGGATTTCCTTCAGTCAGGATTTCTAAGTAACCTTCCTGACTACAACTTCGACTTTGAGGTTATGAAACCGATGGACTACACTTCTCGACTGAGTGATCTTTTCTGGGACTACGACCCTTCCTAACTTCCGTCCCCCGCTACCCCTGTTGTCTCCTACTCTACCAACCTACCGTAGTGGCTGATTTGCCTGTACTCAAACTCGTTCGAGGTCCTCTAGCACTTCCAGTCCTTTCGGACCGTACGACGACAGGTGCCCCAGCGATTCCCAACCTGTACCGATCGTTGACTCGTTTTTGTCGTTGTTGGTGAGGGTTACGGTGAGGGACACCATTCACTCCTTGATGTCCTACGACCGGGGTCTATCGACTTTACGTATATTTTTCTTATTACAGTCACTCTCGTCTGAGAATGTAGAAGGACAAGTATCTTTTCACGATTTAAGGAATTGAACTCTGTAGACCAAAAGGAATTAATTGTCATTAGAAAACTACAAGTCTAATGGACGGTGAACAACGTTTGAAGATATATTGAACTGAGGAGGGTGGGGGGTTGGGAAGAACCTCAGGATTTTTGAGGGTTGCTTATTTTGTGTTGGGAGTCGAAAATCCAATACTGATAAAAGAAATCAGGTGTCCGACGATACTTATTTGGTCCTCCGAAGTGTCTCTTCCCAGTAAAACAGGAAACATCCTTCGGATCTTGGAGTGGTTCGTCTCTCCTCCTCTTTAGGACCTTTCACCCGGTCTCAACCTCCACCCTTCAAATTCCCGGCGGTCGGGTCCCTCTTCCGACGTCTCGTAAACGTCGTCTGTACCTCCACCTGTCGTCCACCTAGACCCCCAACCTCTACCTCTTGAGAGAGAGGGGTAGTGACCTCTCCCCACTCACCGTGTCCCTCCTACGTCCTCATAGGACTCCCGTCTCAACCCTCGAAACCCCAGTCTTCGGTAAGTGTGGTCGACCTGTCGAAGGAGGACTCTACGTCGGGTCACCCTGATGTGGTTTCTGTGGACACCAAGTACCGGGTACTGGGAACGGAGGACAGCCCCGACAATTACGACGGAGACGACCCGTCCCCTACCCCTCCCCTCCTACACGGGGGACCTCGAGACGAGGTATCTCGGGGAAGACACCCCTTTTCCTGGTGACGGAACCCTTCCCCGGACCGTGGACGGACACGGGTCGTCACCCCACCGGAACCGACGACCGACGAGAGGTGCCGACCGACCCTCCGACGAGGACCACCGACACGCGACCCCACGACCCCTCCCCTGACGGCTCTGCAGTCACACCTCGGCGGAGGGAAGCCTCGGAAGGTGGAAGGGGTCAGGAGATCCCGAAGAAATTACACGATGTAGAATCGAATTTTCCGGAGAAAGAAAAGGAAGTAGTATTTTAACGGTTCCTTGTTACTGACAGTAAATTTGTCGTCGAAATTTCGAGGAAGGGGGGTCAATGACGGTACAGTGCCGAAGAGGTGTAGTTTCGGTGCACCTCGAGGACTCTCTTGTCCTCCTCGTGGTCGGGGCCACGAAGGCCCCGGTGTCCTCGGGCGACGACTCTGGAAGAGACTTGCTCCCCGTGGGAGATGTAACTGGGGAACGCTCTGGTGGGACCAAACCCCGAACCTCTTTACTCCGACCCTCCGGAAGTCGCCACTCCTGGGGAGTCAGAAGAACCCCAAGAGACCCGAACGGAAGTGACTCATGAGAGATCCCGATCCTCTACCCCTCACGTCCCGTCCCTTTCCGACACAGGACCTGTGTCTCCACTCTTCCCAGACACCCCGGACCCCCGACTCAATCCTCAGCCCCTCAACACGGGTTCGTCCCTCCCCGGCAGGTGGAACGACCCGGACGTGTCGACCCTAAGAACTAAATGGGCTACCACAACCCCCAGCACTAGGTGGGGTGAGGAGCAAGGGACCCGCGAGGGTACCGACGGGAGATCCACACAGCAACAACAAGTCAGTGATTCAGTACAGGCTGGGGTACCTGGGGTACCTGGGGTACCTGTGTGGTCTGAAGGGCAGGAAGTGGTGGAGGGGCTCAAACGAGATTGAGTACACGTAACTCAGGTACTACGGTAGGTTAGTAGAGTAGGAGACAACAGGGGAAGAGGAGGACGGAAACTAGAAAAGGTCGTAGTCCTAGAAAAGGTCACTCAGTCGAGAAACGTAGTCCACCGACTTCATAACCTCGAAGTCGAAATCGTAGTCAGGAAGGCTACTTATAAATCCTAACTAAAGGAAATCCTAACTGACCAAACTAGAGGAACGCCCGTACTCCACCCCCGCGCCTGTCAGAGGAGTATCTACCTCGTCCCGGTCGACGTCGTCTGGGAGACCGACCAACTACATCTCGGTCCTCCCATACACACACAGGGGACTGGACCCCGTCGGGACGTATTCGTCGACCCTCCCTTTAACGTAGTCTCACCTTCCTACCCGGCACCGGACCCGGACCTAGTCTTCGACGGGAAGAGGGGAGCAGGGACAACTTAGTAACGGGACAAAGGAGGACCGACTTCCGGGTTTACACAAACCTGCCATTTCACGACCAAGACACAGGAAGGTCAGGTCACTTCTCTCGGTCCTCACGACCCCAGGGGTCCCGACCCGTCCGGAACAGACCGACGTCCCTCTAATGGTTCGTCCCGTGTGTGTATCGAGGAATTACGACGAAGAGTCACTGTCCAAACGTTTTTACCGATTCCAAAGACTTTTCTCAGGAAAGGTCTCAGAGAAAACCCCAAAGGAAGTAACAGATCAGGAGTGTCGGGTAAAACGTACCTAGGGACCACGGGACGGAAGGACGAAGAGGAGGACCATCGGGGGAAGGAGACGGGTGACGGGGAAACAAGGGGACTCCAGGGGAACGGGACGCGACCAGTAAAGGGAGAGAGAAAGGCGAAGGGAAAGAAAGGGCTAGAAGGAGAGGGAGGAGGAGGAAGTCAGGGAAGGGGGGAGGAAACCATTCACGGAAGGAAGACGTCGGTGGAAGACGGAGGAACCACTAACCTGAGACACCTGTAGACACACGCACGACCCGTGCGTGCCCGACGGCACCGACAACGTCAGGACAGGAGACCCGACGACGGTCAAGTCTCCCGGTCTGGCACGAGTAACAGGAGTCACGAAACTGGACACCCGTGACACCAGTGAGAAGTGACGGACTGTTTCCCGTGAAACAAAGTATAGACTCTAAACAAATGTACAATTAGGAATGTTTGCTTCCCTATCTATGTCTGAGAGGAAACAATGTGTAAATTACTTAATGTAACCGACTTTTAGTATTTTACCACTTTTAGAACTGTCAGACCTTTTACTTAACAGTGGCACGAATGGAAAAACATCGAGGCAGACACGAGTCTCGACTCGACAACAGGAAACAGTCCGAGACCTCCCGACTACGCACAGACACCTGGAGCCCTACTCGAACCTAGAAGTGGTCGGAAGAGCCGGGTTACAGACAGAAACTTTAAGACGGGTTCCTACCCAAAGGTCGTTTGGGGGTTCCAAAGTTCCCAGACAAGTTCAAGTCTAATGTACGGGTCAGGGGTAGGACTCGACCGCGGAACATGAATTGGGAGGAGTCCCCACAAAAACGTGGACGAAGATCACCAGTACGGTCTTGTCGTGTACGGTAGAGCACGGTAGGTCGACAGGGGTGGAACGTGGTGACAGGCGGAGTCACCAGGGGAAGAAGTCCACCGGGGTGGGGAGACTGCCAGACGGAGTTGGGATTTAGACGTCGGTGCCACCCGGGACGGTCAGGATGGGACCGCTCGTTGTAAAAGCGTCTACCGAGACAATTTAGACTTCCGTAATAACCCAAAGACGTCGGTACACACGGTTCCGGTATACCCCGATGTCCTCTTTTCCTGCCTCCCAGTCTGTGAAGTAGGGGCTGGGGGTGGGGCATGTAGAGGAAGTCTGTGGAAGTAGTACCATGAAATAAGGTAGGAAACACCACTTCACTACCCTAAAACTTCTCCTGAAAACGTCCACGTAGGTTCACATTGTCTTACGTAGGAGGAGTGGTCCTCCTCTTGACTTCCGGACTGTTCGGTACCTCAGTGGATACCTCTCCCACTTTGGTGAGGGGAGCCTCAGAACCCACGTTCACAGGTTCACACGTCATTTATACCTCTACCCTGTCTGTCTGTGTGGGTTTCGTGGGATTAACACCTAAACACAACACACCTCCCACTGGTCGGGACAACAGAACTCATCTTCTGGTGTCAGGACCCCATTCCTCGTCCTTGGTCCTCTTAGTCACCTGATCCGTCACACTCATCGTCTCTCGCGACCCGACCTCGGTCCCGTCCGGGACGACGGTCGACAACACTCCTACACCCGCACACCAAAGTGGTAGACTCGGGGTCCAAGGGGTGGGTAGTTCAGTCCTTCCGGTCCCTCCAGCGATGGTCGAGGCTAAAAGACACTAACAGTGTAGACTTTTCCCCTCCTCTCCTCTTGGCCCCGTCCTACGTCTCACCCTCTCTCCCCCTCCTTCTTTTTCCCTCTCCTTCTCTCTCCTTCCTTTGTCTGTCCCGGCTCCTCATTTTCACTTTCCTCGTTTTATCTTCTACTCTGTCTTCGTTCTCCTCTTCTCGTTGCTCTTTCTTTTCCACTCGCGAATAGACCCTCGACCACAACAACCTCCTCCTCCGTCCTCCCTTCGTGCACCGTCTTGAGGTCCTCCGTGCACTCTCCGTGCACACAAGATCGGGACACACTGAATACCGCGGGTAGGAGGGACCTAGTCAGACCTCTTGGTCCACCTCCATGGTGCCCACGGGGCTCCTGAGGGTCAAGTACACCCCGAACCCGTCAGAGAGTGTCACCTCGACCTTTGTCCTCCTTTACCGTCTGTATAAAACCCCTGTCCTTCATCCACTCTCCCTCACCAGCTTCCGTCGTAGATCCAAAGACCAAAAATGGCAGTTACTTATCACTCAGAAGAGTAACTCTACCCTTCCTACCCCTCGATTAACTCAAACCCTCTGAACTTACACGACTGAAACTCTGTGACCACTCTTAAGGTTCACCTGCACCGCTTCCTCCAACCTACACACCTAGACCCCGAGGCTCCTCTTCAGACACCCGACTCTAGCTCCACCTTTCAACAATCGGTACCTATATGTGTCTACCATTTAAGGGACGACCCTTATGGTACCGGACCGCCATGAGAACTTGAGAAGAATATGCCCATCTCTTTCCCTTCCGAAACTCTCCTTCTCTGTCAAAACTCAGGGACGGGACAGGTCTCGAATTCGTCCCATTCTGTGCTCAAGGTATCTTTTATACTCTGTACCCAAGATATGTTCTTACTGTTGTGCAGAATCGTTACGGGTAAAAGGAACTGGTCCTGACATAGGTAGAGCCTCAGGAACATGACTTTGACACGAGTCGGAGTCGTAGGAAAGGAGGCCACCGACACTTTAAGAGAGGAACACGTTCGTCCACGTGGACAAGGAGAGTACAGGACCCTCAAATGGGTCCCGAGGGTACGTGTCTTTACTACAAACAGAACGACGTTTGGGTGTCGACTACAGTCCACCCCGACCGAACAGAGGTACACTCATTACCTAGACCCAAATAACGCTTCTTAATACATCAACCTCGTGAATCATCCACGAGTCGCTTGAGTACTCTCTACTTGTTTACAGATCCATTCACCCACGGACGTCGGAAAACCCCCGTCCCTATCGGACTACTGGGGTCCCCGACTCAACTCGACGTGCCTCCACGTCGACGTTTCCAGTGACTTACACATAGGATTAGCACTAGAGGATTGTAGAGGGAGACCTGATTGAGTCTGTGGGCGGTACTCGGACCGGAGAACCAAAGAAGGGGAACTCTTTAGTGGAAGGACTCGATGTCAAACGACTCCACGACAGTCGGACGTGACTCCTCGAAACCTTCTTGTCGGGACCATTTCAGGACCACCATAAATAGTACTCCCCCAGTAACCAGCGTAAGGAGACACAGGAACACCCCCGGGCACCCTCCGTAACCGAAGTCCGACGTATCGTTCCTGTCGTCTGAAACGACTGTCAGTAAAACAACTGCAGGATACCTGGGGTACTGAACACATTGACTAGTCCAAAAGAAGTAGGTAGATGACGATCTTTTAGGTCGAAAGTACCCACCGAACCGGTTTCTTTTACTCAACAAAATCGGAATGACACCCGAGGTCAAATACGGAAACGAGGACAAAAAAAGAAGAGTGAATAAAAATGAATCTCTAAAAGATAACGAAAAAATTTTTTATATTTTGTTTATACCTACGAGATGTTTTCAATTTTTTTCGTATCTTTTGATATTTCTTCTTTTAACTCAGTCAACATTAGGGGTGGGGTAGGAACACCGTTAGACAATTTAAAACACAAGTCGAATGGACAGAGACAGGACATGTGTGTACTCGTGTACTGTGTATCCACACGTGTGTGCATGTGTCGACGTATTATAAGTTTGTTGTGAAAACGGTACAATATGTATCACAAATCATTGAAAATTTTTTTATCGTTATGTATAGTATAAAAAAATGAACCACTGTATATATAGAATCTCATAAAATGTATTAGGAACGTTCGGTAGAATTTAGAAGATTTTATCTCACCCAATATTTATTTCATTGTACATTCTAAATTCCGTCTTAGAAGGTCCCTTCGAAACCTTGGGTCTCACTCCGTTCCGGATGTCGTTTAGTCCCTGACCTCCCACTCGGGGTCTTCGACCTCCGAGACCTGACTGTGAGAGTGTCGCTCTCGACGGGACACCTACCTCAACGGGACCCTTCCGACGGAGTCCAAGAACTCTCCTAAACCTTGTGTGACCTTCTTCAAAGGTCCACGGGTAACCTAGGGTGTCAGTCTGACCTCCTTTGAGTGGGTACCTTGGACGTCTGTCTTGTGACCTCGACGATCTTCCACAATCTTTACCCCTCGTACACGCGGGAGACTCGTCGGACGGGAAGGAGATCGTCTTTGTCACCTGCAGTGGAATTTCGTCGTCTTACTGAGGACCACCGTCTACCCCGACATTGGACTCGTATGTCTGACACTACCCCGACTCTACATCTTTATCGAAGACTTTGTAAAAAAAGACGTAGTCCTCCGACGAAATAAAGGGACATCGAAAGGGTGGTTACTACGACCCCCTTCCTTCTTCCCTTATATGGTTTCGTGTCCCTTTTTCCTTCGGTCCTGGATCTTTACAAAGACGAGGCGACCTAATTGAGAATAACACTCGGGACTAGACCATGGGAGACTTACAAAACATACAAGTCGTAACCTAGGTGTTTCTCTGAACTAATCTACCATCTTAATCCTAGTATGGGTAAAATGTCTACTGTTTTATCTCCTTTTCTCCTTAGTTCATTGAATCCCAGTGCTTCGACGATTACCAACCTCCGTCCAGGTTACAGTTCACCGGACTGATGTCTACAGTGGGAATTCGGTGTTCCGAAGTCCCAGGTGTGTCTTTATGTTTATTCCTTCGGGAAGACCAAGGACCTCCTTCTACCCTTCGTTCTCACCTTCCTACCTTGACTCACGACCACGAGGTCGGGGGTTGAAACCCCACCCCACCACCCTCCCACGACACTTGAACCTCCAGGAATCCGTCGAAACCCCCTTCCTACCTACAAACGTCACCTATTCGTCTACCCTCGTCCGGACTTCTCCCCGACACGGTGCCACCCTCACTGGGCCCGTCCGTGGGTCCCGGACGTGTTGTGTGGTCCGTCACGAGGAAGGTACGTCCCCATGCCCCCCGGACCCGTGAACACACACTCTCCCCCTGTCGTCGTCTATCGGTGTAGAGTACTGGGGAGTCACTCCCATCGAGTCGGGACGGGGAGTGGGGTGTCTACCCCACCCTCCGTCTACTCGGACCCATGAAGACTTCCCTCTAAGAAAATTTGGTCTTCTGCACGTCAAAAGAAATTGAAACATGAAAACAGACGAGAGTATCGGACAAAACAAGTCACACCACCGATGATTAGTGGACACCGTCGACTCGACAACCATACACCGACGAAGGACTCTTCAAGACAGGCACAGTTTCTGTGGGACCTAATACTTATGAAACACACTTTCTTTCTTATTTGATAGGGTTCTTAAACACATAACTAACGTACAATTTACCATAATAAAACCTGTATAAGTTCACTTTCACTGCAGCGAGTCAGCACAGACTGAGAAACGCTGGGGTACCTGACATCGGACCGAAGAGACAGGTACCCTAAAAGGTCCGTTCTCATGACCTCACCCCACGGTAACGGAAGTGGTCTCCTAGAAGGGCTGGGTCCCTAACTTGGACCCAGAGGGCGCAACATCCGTGTACAACCCCTAGGTATTTAATAATTTTACATGAAAATAATTACACTTTAAATTTTAATATATGTGTTGTAATATAAAGACGACCTGTCGTGACAAAATCTGTTCCACCTTTTAACAATTTTTTTGTTTTTCCTTTCAACGGTAAAAACGTGCAAAATACTTTGACACTTAAAGACACCACACTTTACGTAGATTTCTTCCTTACATAGGAACGTCTCCATCGAAATCCAGCCCAACGACCCGTCCCACAACACCACCCGTAGACTACGACCCTTTGGTCCCTTCGTCGGTTCTCTCGGTCGGGGTCCTCCCACCCCTCGTCACTCGACGTACTCCTGTCCGGAGGACCCTCTCGGCCGACGTCTCGGCTCCAAGGACCGGGACAGGGGACAGACGAGGACCAACCGTATACCAGAGGAATAAGATATTCATGGAAAGGGACGAAGGAGACCCGAACGGATCGGGAGGACAGGGGAGTGTCGGAGTCGAGGGGGAACGAGGGAGTGAGACGCCTCCGTAAGACCAGGTACGCTCAGTGGAAGGGTGTCGTCCGGTACACGACCGGTGACTGGTGGACTCCTACAGTCAGGACCCCGGTCTTGACCGGACCTAGATGAGACACTGACGGAGACACACCTACGGTCGAACCACACACAGGGACTCGTCTCCCGTCCCTACGACCCGGACCGTCCGTGACCCCCCACCCCGAGTCAGTCCTCTTGTCTTCGTTTTTGACAGTCACAGGTAGGGACGTGGTCCGACTTCCCGTCACGGTCGACGTCCGTAGACAGGTCCTCACTACGGACATGTAGGGGTGTCACCTCCACTCTCATCTCGGACGCTCGGACTACGATGGCTTATAAATATAAGACAGTAGTCGAGGGGACATGGACCACCTAGTACCCTGAGAGACACATCGAACAGGTGCCCGTTCTCACGTGTCCACTCGGTTGTGTCTACAGGACCGAGGGCCTCTCCACGAATAAAGTATACTTTCGTTGTGTAACCGCAGGACCCATACGTAATGAGACATCTATAACCATCGCACTCAGTTGGACGTCAATGGCGTCAACACCTAGACTGGACCACACTGTATTAAAGTGCTTTCTACCACGGCAAATCGGCCCGAAGGACCTTCGGTGGGTCCCCCAGAATTGAACACGGTACAGGGGTGGATTGAAAATGCCTCGCCGACGTCCGACTGTCGGAAGAGGACGAGAGTTACCGCTCGCAAGTCAGGGTAGTTCTAACAGCAGTGACAACAGTGGAGACCCACAGTGACCCCTGCCCCACTGTACAAGAGGAACGACCCCCAGGGGGTTCGGACAAGAAAAATGGAAGGGTCTACGCATAAACTAGGGGATGACCCAGTCTTAGTTCCCGTTACGAAACTCACACAGATACACTCGCGAAACTCACCGTGCACCCTCCCGTACACCCTGGTGACGTCGGCTCATTAATTTGTCCTCTTACACAGACTACAGGTGCATTAATGACGACTTGTAGACGATTTATGCCTCGAAGTGACTACCGGCCGCAACAATCCATGCTTTCCCTACCGCACAAACACGAGTCGTACCGTTTCCCTACTAAATTAGACAAGGGTAACCGCCGGGGGCCTCGTCGGGGTTGTATTTAATTCCTCCGGACCTCGAACACATCGAACTGGGGTTTTAGTGAAGGTCTTGTCCCGTGTCCTTTCGAGTAGACGATCTTTATCGTACTTTACTACCTGAGAACTAACTCTTCCCTGGGGACCCTCAACTAGCTCGGGTGTGTAGACTGGGCTCTTCTGGCTCCGTCGTATCCTTCTTCACTGGTGTCTCAATCACTGTCTCGGTCCCGCCGGTCGGTGGAGGGGACCGGTCCTGTAGGGGAGTCCCCCAGGGACGTTCGGGTCGAACGGGACTGTCCAGGGAGTCTCCGTGAATGTTATCGGGAACCGTGGGAAGGGTGGTCCCTCACCCTTAGGACCGTGCCCGAGGTCGAGTAGGACGGTGGGCCGGTGCAACGCCCTCCCCGCGACGAGTGGGGAGTAGGAGGGACAACGCACCAGTGCACTCGACCCTGGGTACCTGATTCCCGTCCTCCTTGACCCTCTCCAGAGTAGAAACTAGACCTCCCCACAAGAAAAGGGGTAGGTGCAGACTCCCGTCTACTTGTGGGACATAGAAGTCCGAAACGAGGATCTACGCACCACATTATAGAAGAGAGGAGGGAGTGAAGGATCAACGGGGAGAGATATATGGAGTAGTTTACTACCAGCGATTAGTCGTCATTTTTAAGAGATCACGTCGGGACCCACCACCGTTGCTCCTCCGAACTCCCTTCACCGGAACCTGGTCGGAAGAGACGGACTAGGTCGGAAGTGAGGGACGTCCCTCACTTGAACCTCCCTTCCTTCACAGGTCGGGCAAGATCCGGTACGACCAATTCCACACACCGTCCAGACCCGGGACTAGACTAGGTCACGAGGGTCTGAACGTCAGAGAGCTCCCGGGTAGGGTCCCACGACGAGACACTTTGGACTGTGGGGGTTACGGGACCACCTTGGGGACGACTCATAAGACAATCTCCGACTCATAAGACGGTCTACGAAAATTTCGTAGAAGGAGACGGGGAGTTCTGTGACTGAAACCAGAAGACCTCAGAAGGTCGACATGGTAATCCTAATATTTAAAGACGAGGGGTTTACATTAGTAAGAAAGTTAAATATTCGTAAACAAACGTTTGAAAGGGAAAAAACTTTATTACGAAATGTTTTAGTCACTCATGCAAAAAGACCACAGAGGTTAGACACAGGTCTACGTACGTCTAAATGACAAGTAAAAGAAACGAAACGTATTAGAGATATTAACCGTTAAAAGTTACCGAAACAGTTCACTGACATATCATAAATTCGTAAGTGGACAAAATACTTTGACCCTTATTCTTACAGTACATAAACAAAATAAAATAAAACATAACCTCATCTCAACTAAATGTTACACAATCAAAGTCCACATGTCGTTTCATATAGTACATAAATCGAAGAAAATTATGGTGAAAAAAAAAGGGAAACTATTTGAGACTTATTACCTAATAAAAATTGTCAATGTCGACAACTTTTACGTCTCAACGTAGTATCCGTGTATATTCACTGTTCTGATTGCTTTTCTCTTCCCCATCTCTGGGTGTGTGTCCTCGCCTTCTCCGTGTCCCGAGACGACTGGGGATTTGCTTGAAGAAAGGGAGCTCGGAGGACGAGACCTTCGGTGTGGGAACAATTTCTGAGGCTACAATTTCGACGCACCAAAAGCACAAGAGACCGTGGATTCACATGTGGTTGACGAAGAAGACCATGGGTCGGTTTCCTTCCCGGT
This sequence comes from Capra ibex, assembly GCA_006410555.1. NCBI lineage: Eukaryota > Metazoa > Chordata > Mammalia > Artiodactyla > Bovidae > Capra > Capra ibex. The sequence goes on along the minus strand of SJYO01020080.1, from coordinate 112,091,141 downwards.
AGACAAGGGTCTTTTCTCCTACACCGCCACAGGTCGCACCACGGAAGGAGTCCCTGAGAGTTCCCGCCAAAACTGATATACCTGAAAAGTTTAAGTGGAGTCATATTCTTCGTTCGAGTGAATTACGTAAGACTTTTCACTTTGACATCTAGGAGAGGGTCAGTAACGTGGGGGTTCGTGGGGTCGAGTAGGGGTCTAATTCACTTTATTCACGTATTCGCCTTTCCCGAGTGACGGGCCATACGTACACACAAGGTACAAAAAAAAAAAAAAAAGGAAAGACACAAAGGGGTTCTTCTTGAAGGGACCGATACGTGTCCTACTCAGCCTCTCCCTCAGCTCCCTTAGTCACTGAACTTATGGTACTCTCCCCACCCGGTTCACACGTCCACAACTTTAACACCCCAAATTTCCCTCCCCTTACCCCGACCCCACCCCTTTCTTTTACATAGGTCCTGAGTGACCCCAGGGTCCTCGTCACCCTTAGGGACCCTGGTCCTTTTTCTTTGTCTACCTTGTCTTCCTACCATCACAGCAAGACCTCAACGGTTCCCGGTCCCGTGAATTCCTCATGCGTCAGTTCACCTCTCGTACCCTACGCCGGTTCTACTAACCGGTCTCCGTACCTATCTTTTCGTCTGAAACTGTTCGAACAAAAGACCGTGCTACCCCTCCTTGGGGTACTCCCCCTATTCTTCCGCTGACGTCTGTCACTCGGAATCCTACGTCTGGACTCTCAAAGTCATTGATGTCAATCTCTTAAACATTATGGTCGATCTTCTCCGTTCCTCTAAAGTCTCCTTCCTTTCGGTACCGTCGAAGGTCTTTTCCTTTAACGGGACCTTTCTTCCACACACTTTCTCCGTACCTTCCCTACCCCCCACCCCCCTCTATTCTTCTCTTTAGCTAGGGGATTCTCCATCCTTTCTACACGAGTCGGTGACAACCCGACTCTCCTATCGGACACACATTATGTCACGGACCCGAAGACGGACCACAGACTGGACCCGTAAGGAAAACCTCCTCACTTCTTTATTCTTGAACCGTTGGAGAGTCGCGTAGGGTCCACTCCCCGAGACGAGGTATCCCTCACAGGTATCACCGGAGTGACCGACGTCTCGGTTAAGAGTCTAAGAGTCTAAGGGGACTTATCGGACCCGCTCCCACTCTACGACACTTCTCGTTCTTTAGTACCGGAACGGGACCCACAAGGGACGGACGACCCTCGTACACCAGATTACGTCTCCCACAACCCCGAGTACCCGTTTCGGCGGACCCGTAGATCGTACCCCGACTACGGACCCTCTCCGTGGGTCAGGAGACCCCTTCCTCCCGAACCACGTCCTAACCTCCACCTCCCGTCGTCCCCACTTGCCAAATTCAACCCGGGTTTCTCCAGTCTCCACACATGAGGTACCTATAGGAGTCAGACACAGGGACCTAGGGAACTTCTGAATGTGAAGAGCATTGGTGTCAAGAAGGGGACCCCTACGACCAGAATCTAAATAATAATAATAATAAACCTGTTCCAGAATAAGCAAGAAAACAAGTTTAGAACACTTGAATTTTTTTCTTCTGTCGGTTTAATCTTATTTTGAAATTAATTGAGTTTTGTGGTTACTTTTGTATAGTAGTCAATGTTATCTCATGATTAATTTCACGAAGGTCGTTCGTCGTTGGTCTTTCCGGGTCACCGGACTTTCGTCATCGGAACGAACCCCCGTCGACCTCCCGGTCGACCTGTACGACCACCGAACGCCTCGTCCTTCGCCTTCCGACGGAATCCCAGGACCCTTGTCCTACAGGGAGAACAGCTCAGGAAGCTGGACAGGCGTCCACCACCGGGAGGACGAGGAAAAGGACCTCTGTCTCCGCGAGTACCGACCACGACCGACGTATACCTCGTCCGAGTCCCATCCAGTGTGTCCCCCGAAGTATCCGGTGTGGGCTCTCAGTGGACCTGAGTTTCCGTGTCATGTAAACCCCCGCGACAAGAGGAAGGAAAACCACCACTCCGAGACTCTTGGTGAGGGACACGCATCGAAACAACAGGACCTGTCGTCCACCCCACCTGGGGTCTGAGGGGGCTGGACCCCTGGGACCACGAGCACCGGAGCACGGGGGACTCACGAGATGAGGCAGAAGGAGTAGAGGGTGGGACACACATGTCTTCGGGAGACAAGTCGGTGAGGTCAGAGGTTCGATTGACAGTCCAAAGACCTTCATTATTCTACAAGGAGATTTAACAGGGACCGATGGGGCAGGAGTCTCGGGTTGCTCTATGCGGAAAACGACGAGGAGGTTCAGCCAGACAACTGGAGGTGACCGGACAGAACGGAGTAATACATGTGTCGGTAGGACTCATGTTGAATACGATGTCCAATTATACGTCGTAATTCAGTGTAGAGACACTGAATTAAATAGAAAAATAATAGGTGATTAAAAATGTCAGTAGTGAGTTTGAAAAGTTTAACATAAAATGAGAAGATTCCTTCGCAAGATCAAACTGTCCTTGTTTCACTCACACCTTTCCGGGGAGGTCGTAGACCGGTCGTACGGGGGTGGACACCTCCGACCTGGTGTCGAGATTGGACCTGAGGGTGGACGGACTACGCTCGAGTGAAGTTCTCGTCCGTTCAAGAATCCTCCTTTAGTTATTGGAGTACGCACGAGTAGAAAATTCGGGTTACGACAATTCACCGTCGTTCGAGATGGTCCTTGTTTTCTTCCTTCTTTAATCCATTTCCTTCTTAGTTATAAACACAACTCAGAAATTTCTGAATTATCAGAAAATGATAGGAACCAAGGCCCCTTACCATCGACGATAACGGTCCGAGGCCCTCACTCGGACCCCTATCCTTTAGGTGCAAACCTTAAACCAGAAAATGGAACCTCGGACCTTTATGTCGTCCACACCGTGGGAAAAGTTATAAATTCCGTCTCTAGTCCTCTCCGTCAGGACGACAGAACTGTGGGATAACACAGGTCTGACGTAGGAGACCATCCCTTTTGTCCACTACCCTCACCCGTAGAGACAACGGACGGGAAGAGGTCAGTACGCAGTCGAAAGTGACCCCTCCGTCCACCACCCTTCGCCCCGAGTCCTTGTCACGACGTCCTCCAGTGTCGTAGAGACACCCCTGGTCTACTTCTGACGGAGAGACCTCTCTACTACGTCCTTTCACCACGTAGGACAGGAGACAAAAGAGCTCTTGTCGTCTCTTCTACCGAGTCGACACTGGAGCATGGGACCGTGGTCTGGAAAAACACAGATAAACGGAGGTAAACCGGGAGAAGGCTCAGGACGACGTCGATCTACGAAGACACACTCCAAGGAAGTGGGGGAGAAAATTTAGGGGACTAGTCACCCAAGACCTGGGCCGACCCGTTAGGAACCCTGTCCTCTCCCGATCGTTACTGGACACGGGGGCAGGGATCGACAGTACGACCGAGAAAAGAGGGGAACTCGGAACGAACAAGTGGAAAGGAGTCCAACAAGTCTCTGGACACGTGTATACGAGGACAGGACCTTTCAGGGACGGTAGGAGGAACAAAGGGACCGGAAAAGAGTTGGAACAGAGTCCGGGGGTGACTGACGGAAAGAGGAAGATTGAACAGGAGAATGGGAGGAGGAGGGGTGGGTGGGGAAGGAGAGTACCAACACAAAGAGAGGTCTCGGTGTGTGAGTCTCACTTTTTCTTTACTCACTTGAGTTTCCTCTCTTTAGCAATAAGAGAGAAAGACTTTGGAAACGGGTGAGAAAAGTATTCTTGGTTTCGTCGTCCAGCTCCCATCACAGGGGTACCGACTCTTTCTCTCCCTCGTCACCTTCCGTGTGCCTCGCCGACACAGTCACCAAACAATTAAAGGAGTCCCTTCGTACACAAAAGTCTTGCGGAGCGACAGTTACCCCGACGGGTCCCCACGTCCTGGGTGGTCGGACAGGAACTCATTGGGCGTCAATGCCAGGTCCGGAGGTCTGGACCCCAGGGACGTACCCGGAACCCCTCCAGTCTCTACACTCTACAGCACATATCAAGGTAAAAGACCCTTCTCAAAGATGTCAAAAGGAACCCAAGGACTTTTCTAAGTTCTAGATTCTGAAAGGATAAAGAAACTGACACTGGACATCAAATTTTCTGGACAGATCTGAAACAAAGTGTTTAATACATACATACACATACACACACACACACACACACATACTCTCTCTCACACAATCATCACACCCACAGATATAAATAAAGATATAGTAGAGACTTTGTTTTCAAGGGGTTTGTCATGAATGGTAAGATGTACATGAAGTTACGCCATAAAAGACAAAATGAGAAGAACTAAGATATTATTCGATATGAGAAGATAAAGTAATTTTTTATGACTGATGTCGGGTGTCTTGACTAAAGTACTGGGTCATTACTCAGTGTTGGACGTGAAATTTCCTTTTACAATCCCTAGTGACTACACCCTGACGAGCAAATAGTGAACACCCTCACATCCAACAGAAAAAGAAAAAAAAAAAAGCGAGTCAACGAGTCAGTACAGACTCGGAAACGTTGGGGTACCTAATACCGGGTGGTACGAGGAGACAGGTACCCCAGAAAGTCCTTAAAAGTTCTTATATAAAAGTTCCTATGAACTCATCAAACGGTAAAGAAGAGATCCTCTAGAAGGGCTGGGTCCCTAGCTTAAATGTAAAGGACGTAACCGTCCGTCTAAGAAATGGTGACTCGGTGGACCCTTCTGTCACTCACATTCAATCGTATAGGAATTATTCCCGGAAAACCGCTATAGACAGTCAAATACTTATGTATGTATGAATGTATGTATGTATGAAGACCTTCAAGGTAAAGATCCTTAAATAATATATCTATATGAACACGTATTACTACAAGTTCTAGTAAGAAACGAGACAACAAATATTATCGTTTTCTAACCTTTGTTGAGTTCGTACGTAGTACTACCCTGACCGACCTATCGATTACCTTGTAGGCGTGTTATCTTCTTATGAGACATCCACAATTCTCTTACCTTTGAGTGTTACTGGAGTCAACCTTTCTAACGGTTCTATATAATTGAGTCTGTTGTTCTACGTTTTGTCACACGAATTATACAATGGAGAACTCATTTTTTCCCCATTAATCTCAGATATAAGTAGGGACAAATATAACCCAAGTTATCATACTTTAATGGTAAAACTTTCCAGTTTTATTGACTTATAACCGTTAAAGTGTACTCAGTTATATTACACGTATTTCCTTCCCATTCCATTCTTGTCAACCCTCCTCTAAAGAGTGATACTGGACAATCTTATTCCTTAGGGTAACTACTTACCCCGAGTGAGACTCGATACCGCCTTGGTTCCCGTCGGGGCACGGGTTCACCTCTTGTTCGTGTCCGGTGACCAGGGACAGAAGTACGGACTGTGGGTCTGTCGCCCATCTCTGACCCAGTCTCACATGATCGTCGACCTCTTACGGAGACAGAGGGAAGAAAAAGGAAGGGAGAAAGATCTATAGTTCACACTTACCGTACCAATCTCTAAATTGAAAGTTTTGATTTTTAAAACTTACGTTAACGTACACAGTTTTTTTCGTAGTGGGTTCTTGACAGTTTACCAGTTATGGGTTTAGTCTAACTAATATAAGAAACGTCGACTTCTACCTCTTCGAGGTATGTCAGTCGTTTTTGTTCCGGACCTTGACTGACATCGAGTCTAGTGGTTGGGGAATGACGTTTTAAGTTCGACTTTAACTTCTTTCATCCCTTTATCACCTTTATCATTGTCTGAAATAAGAGAACCCGAGGTTTTAGAGACGTCTACCACTGACGTCGGTACTTTAATTTTCTGTGAACGAGGAACCTTCTTTTCGATACTGTTTGGATCTGTCACATAATTTTTCGTTTCTATCGTGAAACGGCTGTTTCCAACCATATCATATCAAAAAGGTCATCAGTACATACCTACACTCTCAACTTGATATTTCTTCCGACTCACGATTTATTAACTACGAAAGCTTAACACCACGACCTCTTCTGAGAACTCTCAGGGAACCTGACATTCCTCTAGTTTGTCAATCAGGATTTCCTTTAGTTGAGACTTATACCCTTCCTGACTACGACTTCGACTTCGAGGTTAGGAAACCGGTGGACTATACTTCTCGGCTGAGTAACCTTTTCTGGGACTACGACCCTTCCTAACTTCCGTTTTCCTCTTCCCACATCGTCTTCTACTCTACCAATCTATCGTAGTGTCTGAGCCACCTGTACTTAAACTCGTTTGAGACCTTCTATCACCTCCTGTCTCCTCGGACCACACCGTGTCAGGTACCCCAGTGTTTCTCAACCTGTGCTGAAGTGATGACTTGTTGTCGTTGTTCCTTATAACTAACGACATCTGACCTGGTTCACCCTGAAGAATGAAGAGTCCGGACCCGATCTCTCCCGGATCCTGAATCCTCGTGACGGGTGTCCGTGTCTGGTAAAAAGGAGAACGGGTCGTGGACTACGGTTCGAACTTCCAAGTCGGAACCACTCCAAAGAGTCTAGGATCTCAGTAGACCAGTCCACAGAACTCCCCAACCGGTGATAACCCTACCCCATCCCTATCTTAACTCCACCTTCACCCGAGACCAGATAAATGAAGTGTCGAGTACGACTAAATCAAGTTCAAAGATCCTGGTTCTTCCTAGGGACCCGTTGACCGTTCCATAAGTCACTCCTGGAGTATCCCGTTGTAAATGGACCGGGCAACGGTGGTGTTAGAATCACGATGTCTATACCTTTAAACAAAAGTAGTCGTACACTACAAGAAGTCCGAAGGTCTCTGAGTATACACCTGGGTCAGACCACACAAGTAATGGAACCCTCGTCTTGGTGGTTCCCTTTACCTATGTTTTCGGGAGACTGGTCATATGGAAGAGGACGTCCGTCGAGGTCTTCCCGTCTTTTGATCGTAGTTTTCCGGAACCATCCGTCCTTAGGCTCAATGTGTCCGGTCGGATCCCAATCCTCGTGGTCGGGACTACCTATTGGACCCCCGACTAGGAAGGGTAACTCTTACACACCGATCTTGCGCCTGAGCCCACCCCCGTCACGACCGTCTCGGTACCGAATTAGTAGAGAATCTTCAAAGAAAAATAAGAGATCCACGTTGGTCAGAGGTAACACCCCGTGTAAGGAAGCAATCGCAATATATGGACATAAGGTTAATATCGACCAAGACAGACCTGTCTCTAGAAACCTTTTGTGGTGCACACATGTAAATAGGTTCAGTATATACATACATACATAAAACCGCCCTCTCCTAGAATACGAGGGAGAGTAAAAGACGGATGTAAATTGGGTCGTGAGGAGACGAGTCTATTGTCTCTGTCGGAACCTATCACCACCCATCTCTCTTATCACCCTGGGGTCACCCCGAAAGACTTTAATTGGTCCTTCATGGTCTATCTGTCTTACTCGTTCTCGACCGTCCCGATCCATCCTTCGACGACGTCCTTGAGGTTGCTCGTCGGCTCCCGTACCTGACCCTCCTCGTCCGTTCACTCACCACAATAGACAGAACCCTTCCTCCTTTACTATCCCGAGTCTTTGACTGAGTTATAGTCTCCATTCTTCTGTCTGTACTATACTGAGACGAAGTTCGGACCACCACCCTTCACACTACCTCTCCTCAGAACTCCCCCTTTCTACGAATTAATCAAATTCTAACCTGAAAGTCCAAACCGAACCACTACCACTACCTCTCAGGGTAGCAGGAAACGGGACTAATTAGAGTTCGAACTCTGACTCAAGCTCTAAAACTGAATTTGAAGCATCTTCGGTGTCCACCACTGATTGAGTGTACTTCCCTACTTACTTTAGTAAATTGTCCATTATGTCCTTTAGCCACCGGTTTCCCCTGACGAGGAAACCCCTCGTAACATAACACAACGAAGAATAACCCAAGACCCGATTCTCACTACCCCACCCCAATCCCCAACTCACCTCTCCTCCAACCAGAGGGTCCCGGAGACTCCCTTTATGATACCCTTAGTACATAACCTCCGGGGAAGGATACCCAAGACAGGGGTCATTAGGGAAGTCGGACGTCACCTTTGTCTCAACCCCCGTAATCCCCTCTTGACCTTGGTCGTTTCCCACATGGGACTCCTGTAATTCATTTCTGACAGAGATTTACACTTTACGTCCCTCTAAACTTCCTCCCTAAGACGAAACCGGTCCCCTCTTCTGATCCCAATCTGCTCAGCAACTAACTACTCAATTCCAAATTACTTTTCTATGATTTAACATGAATTCACGAATAGAAAGAAACGGAGAACAAGAATTTAATACATAGTCTAAAAATTTACATCTGTACTAATTACAATAATCCTAGAGGCCAAACCGACAAAATTGTTTCTGAAGATAAAATTGAATTTTTCGTACTGAATCACCTCTGAGACTGGTAAAAAGTAGTTAATTAGTGGGCGTACACTTTGAGTCGACAAACCTGGGAGTCCGGGACACGTTTCCGTCGGTACGGGCGACTCACCACAGTGGGAGTAATATCCGTCTCATAAAACCACTTTCCTTTGACGGAGGACTCACACCGTCGACATTACACACTACTTCCAGTGCTCCTTACGTCTCTAAGACACAACACGGTCCTTCCCTTTACCTACATCTCCTGTACCCCTCTCGTATCACGACCGCGGGTCCCGTCCCCACTAAAATAGAGATCTGTGTGGTCGGTTTCAGGTACCTCTGAAGCAGGAACTTTCTCTTCCATCCCACGTCCTGAACCTTTCACTTTACGGGTCCTATCCGGACTGAACGTGTCAAATCAAGTGATCTGTAAATAACTCGTGTATGACATACAGTCCAAGACCTCTTATTCTATACAGGGACCGAAATTTAACAAATGGTCCATCATTCCTTTTACCTGACGATTTGTAACCCACACTACATGGATACCGAACAAGCTATTGTCTGCAAACACAATCTGGAGGACTACCCTTTTATTACTTAGATGTCTGTCCAGCCGAGAGTGCGACACGGGAGTCGGCAGTACACGGTGACCCGCCGGTGAACCACGTTGCCTCCGGTACCCGGAGGTCCCAAATTCCTTGAGAGTGACGTCCCTACTAATCCACCCAAGTCCAGAACGGAGAATGTTCAACGTATCGGAACTCCCTCAGTAAATTATGGACCCAAAGGAGAGTAACCATGAGTGAAGTGTCCCAACGACCTTCCTGATCAACACAATATATCTCCAAATTACTACCTCTTCCCCTTCCCCTCCAGACCTTTCGTCTTGATCTACCCACAACAGTTTCTCTTTTTCGATCCGTCCACTGACTCTCGGGCCGGGTTGGACCGAATGCACTTACTATTTAAATGACTGAAAGAGTTACCTGGTCCTTCCAGTCAGTCGTGGTACCTGGACCGAAGAGAGAGGGGAGAAATCGGTGAAGGCGACCTGACTATGATAAGAGTGTCTGAGAGCCTTGTTGGAGTGGTTCTACCGACGTCCGTCGACGACCCTGGTATCGAAAGGTCCTACTTAAGTCACCCCTCATTATCGTTCTCAAAAACAAGGACGTAAAGATCCTTCTCGGGAACTTACCTGGACCCGACTAATTCGGACAGGACTGGAACCTGTTCGGTGACTCCAACCGACTCACGAGTCTCTGGTAAGGTGAGACTGGTAGATTCTGTGTAGCAGATGTTACAGGTGACAGGTCGAAGGACATTACCTTATTCCAGAAGTTCTCGGATTTCGTACAACTGACGTTTAAAACAAAGACTAGTAAATCGAAACAAAATGGGACAGGTTTTTCACTTGAAAAAAAAAAATCGTCGAACAACACAGAATTGGATTTCGTAAGTTGAATCACGATATCTCCGTTGTCGAGAAGAAGAAGTGTCAATATAAAGTAACACGAGTATGAGTCAGTGAGTCAACACAGGTTGACAAACGCTGGGGTACCTGATATCGGACGGTCCAAAGAGACAGGTACCTTAAGAGGTCCGTTCTTATGACCTCACCAACGGTAAGGCAAGAGGTCCCCTTGAAGGGTTGGGCCCCTAACTTGGACGTAGAGGACGTACCCGTCCGCCTAAGAAAATATGAAGCATCCAGATAATTATAAACTAATTTAATTTATAAATATTAGTGTTTGTGTTGACCGTTTGTCCATACCCCTGTTGTGTCATCTGGAACCCGTTCGTAAGATTAATAGAACATCCGTGTTCAGGTGCTCAGAGGAACCCGACAGTGTCATGACACCTGTAGTCCAGGTACGTAAACTACCTCGTTTACCTTTCTCATCCATTCCGTCCGTCTAGCCTATTCCAGTAATTTCTCTCAAAGGTTACGGGTCCAAACGAGGACCTAGTGACCGTACAACCCCGGTTAACGTCTCCTACAACTCTTTCATTCGACCCGGTGTACCTTACTCACTCTCTCCTCCCGTCGAGACCGGACGGATTCTTCTCGGTTGTCAGGTCTCTCTCTGTGTCACTGAAATAAGTGGACGCCTGGACTACAGGTCTCAGACACCCGTAGACTATACTCGTTCCTTCTATGGGTCCCGTCTCAACCGTCCCCACTCCAACCCCCACAAGTCTCTCGTAGGACGGGTGAAACTCACGTAGAGAAGCCCCACCAGGGTTAACCGTCTCGTTTCGTCCGAGCGTTAGTCTTCACCAGGGAACCTGGTGAACTCCTCATAAGTCTTCCCCGACGGACGGGTCTTTCCGTGACTGGGGAACCGGGTCCCTGGGTCCATCAGTGTTTTTACAACTCAGGGTGACCTAAGGTCTAGAACCGTCTCTAACCGTCGTAAATTACGACAGGGTCTGTCGGACTGTAGTCGACGTGACACGGGGTCTTTTGGGGTCGGTATGTGTCTCGGCCAGAGTCCTCGGAATAGTTGTCCTACTCCTGTACCTATACCCGGAGTGTCTAACAACACTCCTGACTTACTCAACTCTTAGTGATTCAAGGGTCATGTCTCATTCATGAATCATTCAGAGTCGAAGGAGAATCGGTACAGAGGGGCAAAAGGTGACTAAAATGCTTTCAATTGAACGACATAAATAATACTATGTTCTCCCCGACTCACCCCGGGGACTTCGAGGGAGAAGGGGTGGAGGGGGAACGTCGACAGACGTCAGGTATATGGTCCGTCCAACGACGGAGAGAATGTCGAGTCTGGGTGACAAAGGGACCATACCCACCGGACACTGGGAAATGGTACCCAAGGTGTACCACTCCTCCCGGAGTCAAATTATTACATCGTCTCTAATCTTTTTTGTACCCGGTTTCCCTCTGGAACCTTTATGGACCAATGATTTCGGTAAAGTTTATTGCTGGAAAATTTGGTCGGACGTTGAGTCCCTTACTTACCTCGACCCATTACTAATCTCGAGCCCCGGATTGTTCCCCGGGTAGTGAATAAATATTACGACGGCGAAAGACCGACAATGACGCACGTACGGGGACCCAGGTCCGTCCATCCAGGGAAAGTATTAAACTCGTTGTTTACTCAGTGAAACCGGTTAAGAGACCCACTCCCTAACCGACCCGACTCCCCACTCCTTAAGTCGTCCACTCCAGGAGTGTGGGACCATGACCCCACTCCCCGTCTCACGTCTCGAGACGTCAAGACTCAGAAAACAAGTTTCGTCTACGTCAACGGTCACTTTTTAGTTCATAGTCACCTACACCCCAAACCCCAGACGGTGGATCGACATAAGTAATAAATACTAGTAATAATAATAACGGAAATAACGTACGTCCCTAGGGATCCACTCGAGTCTTTTCGGACCCTGAACTTTATGGTGGTTCTACGACTACTGGGGCTTAAATGAAGGTCGGGTCAAAGAGATGAGTGACGTTTGTGCACTAAGAGAAGACAAGGACGGGAAAGACGACCCGATAAAGTCGGTGTCACTCAGGTTTTACCTTGACGGGGAGACGGTCGGAAATGTGGGGTCACTTACCACGAGACTAGACAGACCAACAGTGTCAGGGTTTCGTCCCCGGGGGAAGCTAGGGAAGAAAGGGAACACCGGGAAAAGGTCAGTGGGTGTGTGGGACGACCGAGAGGAAGGTTTCATGGAGGACTCAGGCAAACAAAGAGAGGTGGACCAGGATCGGGGGTCGTAGAAAACAGAGGTCCCAAGACGGAGGGACGGGAAGACTCAGTCCACTAAGGGTAGAGGTGGAGTTTGTAGGACGACAGTGTACATTTTATTCTGGGGTTGAGCCACGGTACCGGAAATCCAGGGGTTACACGAGACTGGGAACGAATGGAGACGTCGGGGCGAAGAACGTACGTACGAACGAGTCAGTGTAGACTGAGAAACACTGGGAGACCTGCCATCGGTGGTTCAAGGACAGAGGTACCCCTAAGAGGTCCGGTCCTACGACCTTACCTCACGGTACGGGAGGAGGTCCCCTAGAAGGACTGGGTCCCTAACTTGGGTATAGAGAATACAGAGGACGTAACCGTCCGTCCAAGAAATGGTGATCGTGGGGACCCTTCGACGTTGGGACGGTGGAGAATGAGACGTCATAAGAAGTCTGACGTGACTGGAGAGACCGGGAAATTGTCTCGTCCGAACAAAGGTAGAGCCCCAGAGACGTAAACGACAAGGGAGTCCCTATGGACCTGACCGAGAAAGAGTAGCCGTCCAAGGTCTCTCCGGAAGGGTCGAGTGGAACCGAATTTATAATTACTATCGGGGGAATAGTATCATAGGACGAAGTCACATATACGTCGTGAACATTAATGGACTTTAATAGAGGGAGGAAACAAAGGACTACATATCAGGCGTACGCGACCTCAGACACACGTGACCTCGTCCTTGGCAATTACCCGTCCAAGACGAGACTTGTCCCGGATGATGTCACGGACCCTGTAACATCCGCGAGTTATTCATGAATGACTAACTTAGGTACTTGTTTACAAAAAGACTAAAGGCATTATTGGATCGTTTCATCCAAAGGAAACAAGTCAAAAATTCCTTCTACGTCAAGTTTCTTGAGTATCGAACGGATTCCAGTAGGTTCGAACATTCACCGTCTCTACTTCAAGTTTAGGTCAAAACAGACAAGGTTGTCGTAAGAGATTTTGGAACGATGGAACGGTTCTGTTTAGACGAACCCACGACGGGGGTTTTCTCTTTCAAACTCTATAGAGGACCCTTCCACAAGGAATCACCTGAGTGCCAGTGAGGACCCCAAAAACGTTATGGTAGAAGTAGTAGGATCTTCGACGTCCATCCCTCGTTCACACTCACACACACATACACCCCTCCCCCGCACCTTACGCATCACCGACGAGATTCAGAGACCCAATATTGGTGTCCCTGGTTTTACCACACCGGACACTACCGACCACTAGTCGGACGCTTCCCCTGAATTATATCAAGTACCATAGCTCGATAATTACGTTGGATCCCATCACAGTCGTCCTTCAGGTCTGGTCTCACTTCGGTGCACCCACCCCGATACACTGTCGTTCGGGGTCTACGAGTGTCCCCGACGGCCTAACGGGACTCAGCGGAGACTACGGGCGCAGACGAGAGTACGGGTACACCGTCCCTGGGGCAGACGATATTTTGGAAACTGAAAGACCAAGAGAGGGAGACGAGACAAACGGGAACCCCTGTGAGACAAACAAGACCCGGAGTGGACCGGGGAATCTTATTTCTTTTGAATGTTGTTTATCTGTTTCCTACCGATCTAAGCCCCATTGTTGAGATAGAGAGACCCTCCCTTGACTACTGAGGGGGTGACTCCCCAGAGATCCTGGGGAGTGTCTCCTCGGAACTACACCAAACGGACCCGGAAATATTCGTGTAACCTTTTATTAAGGGTGAGTTCCCTTTCCGGGACACGAGTATCTGAATCAAGAGGGAGGGTAGCGGAGAAGATAAGGAATATTTAAACCTAGTATACATTAATTAGTCCCCGAAGGGTCCGTAGAGTCAACATTTTTTTTTTAGACAGACGGTTGCGTCGTGGGTACCCAAACTAGGGACCGAGTCCTTCTAGGGGACGTCCTTCTTTCCTGTTGGACGAGACAAGAAGAACGGACCCTTTAGGGTACCTGCCTCCTCGGACCACCCGATGTCATGTACCCCAGTGGCTTCTCAACCTGTGTTGAATCGTTGATTTGTCGTTGTTTGTTGTTGTCGTCAATTAGTCTAACATCTTCTCAGGTCCTTGTAATTCGGCTTAAACGGTAAAAGTACGTTTCGACTCTCTGTACCGATAAAGTGTGCATCACTAATCTGTAAAAATACTGGTTGGATAGTGTAATGTGTGGTGTCTAAAGGTTATTTATTTCCCCTCGATCTTACCCCGGACGGTCGACATAATGTTAGGTCGCTTGTTATAGTACCCGTCTCGCCAAAAAAGAACTGTCGATTAAATGAGTTAATGTACTCACTAGTACATTAAAGGACGAATTCGAGGAAGTCACTGAAGGATATTTAATCCTACTACCACCTACGGTGTGTCGAGGGGAGGTAGGACCGTAGTCTCTTGGCATACTCTGGTAAGGTGCCCGGAGACGGTGGTCTGACCCAAGGGAACTCTGTCCCTGGTACGATAAAAGATACAAAGAACTGGTCGTGTCTTGGACTGTAGGTCTCTCTCACGACGTCTTCGACTGATTCCCCTACCTACTGGTTTACTAGTCGGACTCTAGGACCCCTGGAACCGACAACCCCTACCTACGCCCTTCCGGAAGACCTACACTGCACCGAGCACAAAGTCGACATTAAGTGCCACGGTAAAGACCTATAAACTGCGTAGTTGACTTTAAAAGACAGAGTCGGATGGGACTTGGTGATTTAATCTTAGGACTACTGAATTGAACCTCTTCCGTCACCGTTGGGTGAGGTCATGAGAACGGACCTTTTAGGGTACCCACCTCCTCGGACCACCCGACGTCAGGTACCCCAGCGATTCTCAGTCTGTGCTGACTCGCTGAAGGGAAAGTGAAAAGTGAAAGTACGTAAC
The DNA here is from genome assembly GCA_006410555.1 of Capra ibex. Lineage (NCBI taxonomy): Eukaryota > Metazoa > Chordata > Mammalia > Artiodactyla > Bovidae > Capra > Capra ibex. The sequence goes on along the minus strand of SJYO01020080.1, from coordinate 112,076,122 downwards.
CTCTTCCTTTACCGTTGGGTGAGGTCACAAAAACGGACCTCTTAGGGTCCCTGCTCCCTCAGACCACCCGACGGCAGATACCCCAGCGTGTCTCAGCCTGTGTTGACTTCACTGAATCGTCGTCGTCGTCGTCGTCGTCGTCGTTGAATTGATGGGTACGACACTGTTTCTACCCCTCTTGTGTTCGGTTAAGTACGGGAGTACTCGTCTCTCTCTCTCCGGGTCCTCTCCCTCTCTCTACTCTCGTCCGGGGTCTCGCTACCACCCGGTCCGTCCCCAAAAAGGACAGAGGACCAAGGGAGCACGAGACACACTGGACTTGTAGGACGACGAGACTCGCACTCTTTCCTAAAGCGGAAGTGAGTCCGGTGGGAATAGGGTGTAGTCTCTTGTAAAAAGACCCCACATAAACGGTGTAGACTCGGTGGGTCTACCGAAACTCTAAGTATTACTTAAATAGACATAAGATCATCAGTCGGTGTCATTGATAAAAGGGAGATCAGACGTGCAGTCGGTATCCTCACATATACGAATAGCTCTTTACCGTCACCCCTGACGCCGACAGTCAAGCGTTCTGAGACAAGTCTCGGCGGATAGGACTTTGCTCCTCCACCAAGACGGGATGGGGTGGAAGACGAGAAGACCTCTTTGGCCCGACCGTGGCTACCGGTAATTTACTGCTGGGGAAGTACGTAGACCCGGTCGCCCACCACCGTCTGACACAGGGAGCTTAGGGGCTCCTCCCTGCCAACTCCACTCAACTACCCGTTACCTTCTCGGAGGTCACACCTGACTTCTTGTCTTTATTTATTCTTGTTCCTCCGCTAGAGCGAGTTGGAGTCCGAGGTCAAAGCCGTCTCACCGGAAATGACCCTTCGGATACCTGTCCCCAGACAGTGAGTCGACTCTCCAAAGGTCCTCTCCGACTCGCTCCTCCGACTCCTCGGGAGGAGAGATCTCTTTGAAACTATCGTCGTCTTTAGGCCGTCGAAGGCGCCCGACAAAGACCCACCTCTGAACTTGAATCGTCCGAAACCGTCTGTTACGACCGTCTGCCCGTACGTCGGACACCCGAGTCCGACTACCGGAGTCGGGACGGGAGCGGAGGTTGTCCTCGTCCGTGTCGAGCCAGAAGTGTACAAGGAATTACGTCAGGTCCCTAAAGACACACTTTAGAAGTGAGAAATTTGTAATTGTTGTCTAAAATTTTTGTAATACGTGGCAAGGGACGGGAGTGGCGGGGTCTTTCAGACACCCGTCGAATCTTAATACCCCCAACTGGAGACTGCCGTCGTCCGACCGGTCCTACCGGACCGTCCCAGAAACCCAACTTATACACCACCCGCACACCACTGACAGGTAAGGGGTAGACTTTTCGTGTCCGTCTTTACTGAGGATTACTCCTCTGTGTAAGGAGAAGAAAGAAAGAACGACCTCTCAAAAGTCCTCCGGGGGGTCACACCCCCGACGTAAGTAATATCCCAAATGGACATGTAAATGGACATGGACACAATTAATACCTCCTCCCGTACCGTTCAGTGAGGTCATAAGAACGGATCCCTTAGAGTACCTGTCTCTTCGGACCGTCCGATATCAGGTCCCCAAGTGTTTCTCAGTCTGTGATGACTTTACTGAATCGTGTTTGTATGTACGTGCACAAGAAATATCTTAAACACCTCGCACCCGGGGGTCAGACGGTGGTGACCTCGGGGAAGGGACGAGACACCGTAGACTCGGACGTAGTGACGTGGAAGGACTCTTGAACCCCACCCGGGGACAGACTCCCTTAGTCAGGTGGAGGGAGGGGCAGGACAGACTGAACCCTCCGGTCACCCGGTCCGAAAACGTAGGGAAGAGCCCAGACGGGGTCTCAAACCGACCACTGGAATCCTTGAGTAGAGGGTTCCCTAGCCGGACGATGTCCCGAGCACCGTGGACCTGTCAGAAGTCCCACCCCTGGGACGTGTCACTGTGGTCCACTCCCTCCCCCGTCGGGTCAAGTAGGAGGTCGTCCACCGAGAGGGCCGAGGACCCCTCTACGGCCCGGAACAGGACTAGGAAAAGGTATACTTAGTCGGTCCTTGTCGACTGGACGGGCGGACCAGGGAGTGATCCCGAACACAACCGTCCGTCTCCCCTCGTCTTCCGGTCGACCCTCTCCCTAACACCCGTCTACCTCCACGACGACCGTGACCCCTCCCACACGTACACCCGTCACACCTCTCCAGAACCGGACCCAGAGCGCACGTCTCGAGGTCCCTTATCCCCCTGATCACCGGAAACACCATGGGACCCTCCGGACCCGTGTACCGGACCGTCTGGATAAGAAGGGACTCGAGGACACGCCTACGACGGTACCAGTGCCCTCCAAGGAGTCGTGGAAACTCGAGAGTAAAGGTGTAGAATATTCTACATCTATTATTGGTGGAGAGTTGTACCACTACTCGAGTACAACGACTCTCCCGAACTTTGTGGTATCTAGCGATGTGGATTCACTCTTCTAATAATACAAATGAATAAAAATAAGGTGAAGAGTTCATGAATAAAAAGCAAGTCCAGAAATTACGTTAAAAAATATTTTCTGAAGGTTTACCTTGTCCAGTCCGTTCACTGGTGTCCCGAAGAAAACTCAGAAACAGTAGAGGACGGAGTCTCTGGTAACGGAGGCGGCAGATCGGAGGGTCGTGGTCCGAACCGACGAAGACACGGCAGCAGGAGGTGTGTCAGGGACCTCCCTCGTAACCCTTTACCGAGGACACCAGAGCAGAAAGACGAGGTTTGGAAAGTCCAGTATTGAGTTTATTCCATACATCCGACTCAAGACATGTTCCGTTCCTCGATCCACCCTCTTCCTACCACATGTCAGGACAGGGGCCCGAGTGTCAGACCCCGACGAGACGGTGACTCCCTTTCCTAGGACCGAGGGTTCAGAAGACCACGCCTGGGGACGGGTGAAGAGGACGGGTAGGAGGAGTGGGGGGACGGAGGGGTTCGAGGTCCACTTTGAGGGTCGTCCACGTCAAGAGTCTGTGTGGGTCCGACCACGACCCAAGGGACGGGAAAGAAGAAGGAGGGAAGGAGAAGTAAACGGTCAAAGGACGGGTCGGAAGTGTTGAGTCGGAAACCTTCGAACGTTCTCTATCTTTACGGTGAGTTTTATCGAAGTTCCTTTTCCTTCACATAACTAAGTGTCTTGACTTCTCGAAACACGTCCACGAGTCTGTCGTGGTCCTGGACTAGAGAGGGTAGAACGCCGAGAGAACAGAAGGGACCTTCCAAGTAAGAATCCGGGGGTTCACCACCGTTTCTATCGACCAGTGGTCAAGCCCGAATTTTACGTCTGTCGCTACGTAGAGGTAGCACGACCGTGTGTTCCGGAATCCGTCCCCGAAACAGTCGACGAAACTGAGTACACTGACTGGGAGGTAACACCGACCCCCACTACCCGATCCTACCCCGCCTACCAGCCCCGTCCTACCCCTCAGAGACTGAGAGGACCTGGCTCTCACCCTCCCTGACCAAATAACCTCGTCTTAACCCACGAGAATGTTTTCTTTTCACACATTTACGACCCACCGTCCGTGTCTTCCAAGGTCGTGTGGGGGACTGACAAGGACGGTGGAGTCCCCAACACACGATGGGTTCACGGAACGATGAGAGTTATGTTCCCCTCCTTGAAAACGAGTACGTGGACAGAGAGGGTGACATGACACTCGACGGACTCCTGTCCACCCACAACGGAAGTCGTGATCGAGGAGCGACGGACTGGGGTCCGGACGTGGGGTACCCCCGAGCCATGGACACTTGGGTAACGTGAGGTCGGAGTCGAGTACGTGTTCGTCTCGGGGTGATTCTTCAGACCTCAGTCTACCGTCTTGACCCCAGTACCAAGACCCACTACGATTACCATCACCTACACCTGGGAACGGCTCATGTCGTCAGGTCTAGGACGCCCAGAACACCAGACTATTCTAGGTAGTGACCCCGGCGAGGTAGCACCCGACTCTACAGGACAGTGTCTGTCCTATGGACCTCTTGGAATCTAAGGCTACCCCTACGACGGGGCGTTCCTACCCCTACCCACCATGTAACAGTGTCCTCGACCAGGAAAGGTGTACCCCCTCCTTAGGTACGTCGACGGTCGTGGAGTCGGGGGTCCTCGTCCCGACCCGGACCTTGAGACAGGGAAGGAACAACTTGTGGAGAGGAACAGGAGGCGACAGAGAGTCCGAGGGTGCATCGGCGAAGCTACCAAGGGACTCGTGTGGGTCCTGTGAGAGAAGGGGCTCCGTGGTTGACGTCTTCGCTCCAGAGGTAGTCAGTCCTATCTGGTATTCCTTTAGCATTAACTACTGTTTTTTTTAAGGTTCTAACACTTATTAGATGAACGAAGAAATTGTTTAACAACCCTAAGTTCTACTAAGGGATATTGTTGAACGGGGAGTGAGTGTACACACCCTCTCCTCCACACCGAGATAACATCCCCCCGGACGTCGGAGGGGGAGTGGACCCCTGGGACCCCTCCGACACGGGTCGGACTGTCACAGTGGGTTGGCCCGTCCCCAAGTCCGTCCTGGGTGGCGAGATCCGGAAAGAGGGAGGGAAGTCGTCATCCTCACGGGGGAGTGGGTACGGAGTCGAGAGTCACGACGGTCCCACGTTAACTCAGTCCCCCACCCCACCGTCGGCCCCCTTCCGGTCGGGGGGGTGGTGTCTCGGGTCGTAGAGGAGGTACAGACAGCAAGTGTATGGTTGGTGGTACTACTTAAAAACGGTCCTCAAACGGGAACACACCTACACTCGTGTCCAGGAGGGTCGTGTCCACTCCCGGCGTGACCCACACAGTCGACGAGTGTGGGGTCGACTCCCACCGGAACCCGTCCGACCCCGAAGGGCCTCCTCTTGGAAGACAGAGGTAACTAGAAAGACTCCCTATAAACATATAGTACTCAATTCTTGTTAAAAGTCAGACGAGAAGTTCGTCAAAGAGTTCTGTTACCGGGTCCACTTTAATCGACAACACTTATTAAGTAAAAGGAAGAAGGTTTAAATTTAAACGAGAAGAGAATTACCTCTTAGTCGGTCTATCACCCCATCCGTATCAACCATCGACCATCATTTCAATAATTTCTTGTTTCTCTCCGATCTTTGGAATCCTTAATTTTTGGTGACACAGTCACCTCCATTGATTGGGGGCCTCAACCGTAACAGTAGGGACCGGTAGTCCCCCACTAGACAAACGGTACGTGGTCCACTCAGGTGACCTCCGACCCCCGACCCCCGATCCCCGACCCCCTACTCACGACCTCTGTCCCGAGAGAGGGATGACACTGAAAGAGACCAAAGGTTTCTCGACCACCTTTCCCTCCTAGAATAGGGGAACACTGTCGACACTAATACCAGTACTAGCCCAAAGGATCGGTCCTCAGGCCTACGTCTCCCGGTGTCTCGGGTCGTAGAGGAGGTAAAGTCAGCAAGTGTATGGTTGGTGACACTACTTAAAAACGGTCCTCAAATGACCACAGCCAAGTGGTAACATAGTAACAACTAAGGGGAAAATTTTCGGATTCACGTGAGTAAACATTTTCTTTCAAATTTAGTTAGATCATGTACCCTTTATACGTCAGTTACCTTCCGTTGACAATTTTACTTAACTTACTTTTTTTTTATAATTCGAAATCGATTTTAGATTTCGACCAAAAGAACAAAAGGTCATAGTTCCAAATTTCTCCACAATAACTTTACAGTCTGAGTTTGATTCTGAAAGAAGAAATTCCATTGGTTTTCCTACCTTTCCTTCAATCCTTCCCGACGTAAAGAAGGATTCAGTAAGTCATACTAAATCACACCACAGACGACGATGGGATTTTAAAGAAGATTACAGTGTCACCACGAAGAGGGGGAGTCGATCTTTTGGGACGAGGAAAGTTAGTAGAGAGGGTAAAAGGTCTTTTGAATTGACTCCGAGTATTTATCTCATTATATAGGTTCCACGGGTCTCGACCGGTCTTTCGTCTCGGGAACAAAATTCTGAAAAACCCTTTGACCATAGAAACCTAGTGAAGAGTCGGACCTTTTGGTTGTAGACTAGGGTCACGGTTCGTAAATGGTTTGTTACTAAGGTAGTTCTTTATATTTCCTACCTCTAAGTCATACCCCTCTAACCAAGGTAAAGGACTCGAAATCCCCTTCCCTCGGATCAAACCTGTATTAACACCTTCTCTTTTCTGTCCAGACGTCTTGACAACATGTTACTAAATATAGGTTTAGATCTGACTACGGTATCATTGTCCGTTTTAGGTTAGGTTTTACCCATAACCATCCTAGGTAAACCTCGAAGGGTCCTACCGTGATCACCATTTTTGGGCGAACGGTTACGTCCCCTGTACTCTGGACCCAAACTAGGGACCCAACCCTACTAGGGGACCTCCTCCCGTACCGTTGAGTGAGATCATAAGAACGGATCTCTTAGGGTACCTGTCTCCTCGGACCACCCGATGTCAGGTATCCCAGTGTTTCTCAGTCTGTGCTGACTTCACTGAATAGTGTGTGTGTGTCTCCTAGGTCAACCATCCCTTCACTATATTTACTCCTACCTTTTTCAGGTGTATGGGGTTTCCTGTAGAGACTCGTAGGACCCTAGGACAGGGAAATATAGGTGGGGTTTGTCACCCGGAAGGGTTCGTGGTACGAGGGGCGAAACAAGAGTCGAAAAACGTCGACACGCAAAACGAGGTCCCGACCTTCTCCGGCACACCCTCCTTTGTAAAACGAAACCAGACTTGACCGGGGAAACGTCGACCGGTCTGTCATTTGTGTCTTCGTCTCTACTGTTCCTGCAACGACGGGACGTCGGTGACTTCCTGACTGACCCCTTTCAACCCCCCGTCCCTCCCCTCACACACCTGTCTGGGCCGACGAAACGAGGTCGGAAGACACCGTCGCACAAAGAAGTCCTGTGGAGTCACTGTAAAATCGTAGTACTTGTCAGAGAATCCGGACGTCTCCCCGACCAAACAGACCAGTCGTCGCCGCGACCGGTCCACGTCGGGTACCCGTCATTTCCGACCAAGACGAAAGAAGAAACAAACAAGGAGAGCGGTGACCGGCCTTTCCAAGGGCCGTCCCGACAAGTCCCGCCCCGTCGTACGACAGGTGGGGTGGTCTCCAAGAAGACCTCCGATGTCAACGAGAAGTGTGTCGGTTCAGAGGTAGTGAAGTCTCCTGTACCGTAACTCCCGGGTAGTGGTCCCGGGCGTTCCGGTCTGTAATTCCAAGTGTAGTGACGAGTCGGTTCTAAGTAGAAGGACCCGGGAGCCTCGTGGTCGGCCGCGAGCGTCCGGCTCTGACGTCGCTACTCGTAGGCCCGACGTCCTGACTCACCACTCCGAGTGTCACGACACCTCTTAGGGACGCCACAGGAGTATCCTTCCAATCCGTCCAACCTTAACCCGAAGACCCAGGACGAAAGTTCTTCCTTCTCTACAATAACGAAATAGACACTCTCCTTCCCCACCACACTCTTAAGGTATCGGTTCCCAAGACCTGAACCCCACGTCAATTTCCCACATCTCAACAAGTAGTGACCTTGTCGTGGTAAAGACGTGAGTGGAACCGTCCAGTTCCCAACGTCTCCCTGGGACCAGTTTTGTCAAACTCTCATCGGTTCGGAAACGACCGACACCCTCTCAGAAAACAATTGTCAGTGGGTCTCGGGAACACGGTTGTAGGGATTACGTCTTTTATCGTAGAGGGTCCCTCCGTCTCTAGGGTGTCCAAGTACCCTTCTCCGTCACCCGTACACAAAGTGTCCATGTACCCGTATGACCCACACATCGCACATGTACCATCTTACAACATATATCAAACGTACACGACCCTCCCCGTACATCTCTCTCCACACGTCCGTCTACCCCGTTACTTAACAGTCTTTTCTCTCGGATGGTTCTTCGTTTAATGTCTGGGATCAGACATTTATCCGACTGAACTCTATTCTACAGAACCACCTACTACTACTCTCCATGGAGTAAGGTCTCGTCGAAGTGGACCCGGGGTGGACGGAGTCTGATTACCCCGGTGACCTCTCTGGATGACCGTCTCTGACTCACGGGTAGTAGATATCTCGGTCCAGTCTTCCCTAGACAGTCGTTTTTGGTCCTCTCTGTATGTCCGGTCCTCTGGACCGTTTCATATCACTACCCAAGAACGGGTAGTCGTCTCGACGGAGTTGTCTACAGGTGTGGTCTTATCATTTATTTATTTATTAACTTTAACCGGGAAGTTATGTCCGTATCTAGAATAAAAATTAGGGATCTTAACACTGAAAAATTTTTCTCGAACTGAATTGAACCGTCTGTCGTCGTCTCTTACACCCTCACTGACGGAATTGTGGGCCGGCATCGGACCACACTGAAGGGTAGTCTTTACTGACTCGTTTACTTTTCCTCCCAAGTGCCTCTCAATTATTTCGAAATAACGTTTTTGTTTTGTTTCTTAAGTACCTTACTTTACTATTACCCCTCGACAGGTTGTTATAAGAAACCCTACGCAGGTTCTGACATTAGTCTCCGTTCGATTAAGTCATGATTAAAGTCCCTTTTTCTACCTCCTTTTACCTATTAATCTTTTCTTTTACCTTTGTGATCTCCTTAGCATATTTGTATTTAATCCAGGGTTTTACGTTTGTGTTAATTAGGGTCGGTCCCCTCTTAGTTTGGAGTAGGATAGTTCTTCTTGACTTATAAAGTATTTCATATGTTTTCTCCCTACTTGGTTCTCCGTATGTTGGTCGATATTGACTTTTTGTGTGAACAGTCTTTAATCGTTGGCTTTACGTTCTCTCTTTATTGTAGAAGTAATTGGTCACCCCTACTTTTTACCTGAGTCTTTTATGTTGTTTACGAGTATAAGGAGTTTCGGGTTAGAGAAAGATAACTTTAATCTCGATATTGAAAGTTTTTAGAAAAATAAAAAGGAGAGAGTCCTCGTCTTACTAAGTAACATATATTTTTTCTTTTCTCTTGTCTCCTTTATTAATTTCGATATTTTTTTTTAAGGATTAATGCTTCGTAGTCTCAGGTCTACCGATATTGTCTCTGAGTGGTACTTCTTAGTCGAACACACACACACACACACACACACACACACACACACACACACACACTCCCCCATAGAGCTTGTACTACCTCAACCTCTGGACCTCTTATCACATTCTTCAGAAGAAAGGAGGACGTAATCCTGAAGAACCCTGACCTTCCTTTATAAGGTGGGACAACCGTGAGGTGAGTCCTCCTCCCCTTTGTTCGGCGTCAGACAAGACTTCTTATCCGAGACATTAGGACGGGATTCTTCTTGGTGACTTCGTTACTCCCGTCCGACCGTTCCCTTTTTAGAGTTTCCATCTACACTCTCCGTGACGTTCCTTTTCCCGGAAATTATGTATCACCTGTAGCTCAGAGACTAAACCCGGGACCGACAGAATCTTTCTTTACAGACCGGAACCCCCTGTCACTCGGGAGGTAGGGTACGTCTCCAACATGTCGGAGGACGGTTTTTACAACTCCCCCTAAACTCAAGACTCAAACTTTACCGGAAAATTAGGAACACGACATTTTAAGACTCTGACGTTCACCCTGGTTGAAATTTGAGAGGATCTTTCCTATTCACTATCTAAAATCTAAACCTCTCCTTCTCTCCCAAGGAACCGATCGAAAATTACTTGTGACTCAACAACAAGTCAGCGACTCAACACAGGCTGAGAAACGTTGGGACAGTTAACCTCGTACGGTCCGAAGGGACAAGAAGTGATGGAGGTCCTCAGACGAGTTTGAGTACACGTAACTACGATAGGTTGGTAGAGCAGGAGACAAACCGTAATCGGTACTTAATTATCTCACAACGAAGGGAATGCCTCTCTTTACCCACACGTACCCCTCCGTCTGTTCCTCTAGTGACGAACAAGACTCTGACCTGGAAGGACTCATTAAGAGACTAATAGTACCTCGGAGGTATCGTCGAGGTTCGTCCCGACTCCACGAGTCTCCCGTCTACAACGGGACGGAACCTCCTACTCCCGTCACCAGTCCCTCTCACTCCAGAGAATACCTGGAAGGGACACGACCCGTGACACGACTTACGTAAAATGTGTAGTAGAGTACCGTTGACATACTTAGTGTTTGACGAAGGGGACCAAATTCTCCATCTCTTTACATCAACGGCACTTAAATTCCCAGTGTGACGACCATCCACCCACTTCCTACCCTAAACTCGGGTCCAGGCACGTAGGTAACATCTCGGTCCTCGTGACGGGACACGACGGAAAGTAAGACTAGAGATACACAGTCCGGGACACTGACACCAGTCTGAATACCCTGTATTACAGACTTACAGGCTCGTCACAAGGTAACCGACTTGGGGTACACGATCTCCGACACCAGGGGGTATCGTATAACCTCTTGTCACCACCACACCCCTTCGACCCTACATTTTCAAGGAACAACCCGTCCCGTGTCTACCTTCTTAAGACTTAGGTACTCGTTAGTGTTAAGATAGTGAAAGACTTCCGAGTATCTTCGGAAAACATACGTATACGAATAATATTTATTTACTCACATTCGAAAGAAAATTGAGATTTTATGTACGACCTTCGGTTTCGACGAGTCTACGACAAGGACCCCTAAGTCTTCAAAACTAGTCCTCCACCAGACAAGCACGGTCTCACATACCACCCAAGATTAATCGACCCCAAGTTTCTGACTCACTCGTGACCGGTGACAAGACAATCAATTTATTTTATAGTTTTTAGTCGTATTTGTTCGTTATCCTACGTTCAATTGTGAAAAAAGAAAGTTTTCTGGACTTAATGGGTCTGGTATAAAGGAAACCGATTAAATTTAGAAACGTAAAGTTCTTCGGTTCCATGACCCCGTGACCTTATCATATTCACTCTTTCGGAGTCAAAAGAGGTGACACACCCAGCTCGACACGTCATGAGTGTGGACTGTGCACACCCGCGTTCCCTCCGTGAACACCCGGTTACTTGTCTTTAGCTCGTTAGGTCGATAAATCCGGACTAGAAACCTTGACATCAGTTAGTTAGTCGTACGTAAATAACTTGTGTATGTTTATTTCCGTACGACCTTAACTGTAGTCGGGAAACTCCTTTGTGTTCCTCACCTACGTTACTAAGAGTCCGACGTCCAGACTTTCCTACCGAAACAAACCTCAAGGGATTCCGTTACCGTGGGGTGAGGTCAGGAGAACGTACCTTTTAAGGTACCATCCGACGTCAGGTACCCCAGCGATCCTCAGTCTGTGCTGACTCTCTGAAGTGAAAGTACGCAACCTCTTCCGTTACCGTTGGGTGACACCCGACGGCAGAAACCCCAACGTGTCTCAGTCTGTACTGACTTCACTGAATCGAAATCGTTCGTCAATTTCTTTTTCAAACCTAAGATTACCACGTCTCAGTAGGGTCGAAACACTCTTCCATCTCCTTACGTACTTGTACTATTCCTCTCTGTTTGCTCTACAATTTTTTTTTGTTTTTCCAGGTCCAATTTGTAGATCTCTACTTGTAGACTCTACTCTTTATGTGACCTATCTTAACTTCCTACTACTCCGTGACGTCCTTTCTACTCACTTGAACTTCTGGATTAGGTTCCACTCCCTATTTACTAACTTCTTATTACTTGTCTCGCAGTCACTTGACCATAAATTTTGTTCATCAGGGACTGAAGGGACCACCATATCATCTATTCCTAGACGGACGGTTACGTCCGTACCCAAACTAGGGACCAGGTCCTTCTAAGGTGTACGACACCTCGTTGATTCGGGTAGTGGTTTTGCTGACTTCGGGTACAAGGATCTCGGACACGAGATCGCTTTCTTTGGTGGTGTTACTCTTCGGAAATACGGTGTTGTCTCTCATTGAGGGAGATTGATGTTGATCCCTTTCGGACTCGTCGTTGACTCTTCTGGGTCACGTCGGTTTTTTTTCATCATGTCACATTTTATACAATCTTTTACGTTTGTCGCCTCTTTCATGTCTTACTTTCACTATCCAAGAAAGGGGTTAGATATGGGGGTACAGAAAGGGGTAACTAATAGTGACTATTGTCAAAGAACACTAAGGAAGTCTCTTTATTTATACGGTAATTAGTAGATAAACATAAATATTAGACTATTCGTCAGGGTCTAAACTTCTGTCAATTGAAATACTGGTTGGATCTATCGTATAATTTTTCGTCTCTGCAAAGAAACGGTTGTTTTCAGGCAGATCAGTTCCGATACCAAAAAGGTCACCAGTACATACCTACACTTTCAACCTGACCCTTCTTTCGACTCGTGGCTTCTTAACTACGAAAACTTGACACCACAACCTCTTCTGAGAACTCTCAGGGAACCTGACGTTCCTCTAGGTTGGTCAGGTAGGATTTCCTCTAGTCAGGACCCACAAGTAACCTTCCTGACTAGGACTTGGACTTTGAGGTTATGAAACCGGTGGAGTGCACTTCTCAACTGAGTAACCTTTTCTGGGACTACGACCCTCTCTAACCCCCGTCCTCTTCTTCCCCTGCTGTCTCCTACTCTACCAACCTACCGTAGTGGCTGAGTTACCTGTACTCAAACCCATTTGGGACCTCAACCACTACCTGTCTCTCCAGACCACACGACGCTAAGTACCCCAGTGTTTCTCAACCTGTACTGACTCACTGACTTGACTTCACTTGACTTAACTTGATCGGTCCTACTCTACCAACCTACCGTAGTGGCTGAGTTGCCTGTACCCAAACCCATCTAAGGCCCTCAACCACTACCTGTCCCTCCGGACCACACGACACTAAGTACCCCAACGTTTCTCAGTCTGTACTGATTAACTGACTTGACTTTGATCGGTCGTTGACCGTCTAACGGAAGAGGTCGAGATAAGAAGATCCTGAGGGACTGGTTTGAAAGAATTTAAGAAAGTCCCTTAAAACACCCTGTATTAACTATAACACTGTTTCCTCCCAAATACCGAATCTTTCAAACCCTTCGGAACCTGTGTCGTTTCAGTTTACTCGTCTGGATCTACAACGGTTGAGCCGTCTGGCGGTCCGAGGACCACTTCCTCTACCTCGTCATAAAGGACCAGAACCTAGGTCTTTGTGAACAAGTCCCGTCCCACACAGGAGAGTGTTCGTCCACGAAGGTCTCAGAGAACCCTCTACGACGAGACGGTTGTTTACCCTCTACCACCGAACCGACCTTTGTCTTGACTTAGATGCCCTACCAACACACACCCATCGTACTCTCTCTGTTTCAGTGTGTCGAACCTTCCCTACGAGGAAAGGTTTGTCACTCGAGTGGACCCTCCTCTGACCCTTTAGTCGAGAAGAACGACCGTCACGACCCCCTCCCGACCACCCCTTCCTAGGTGGAGAGCACACAGGACTCCTGTTGGTGATCCCACCGAGGAGGAACGGTGACTTAAGTCACCCAAAACAAAGATACTTAAAATAAGTGAAAATTACGGATACATACACCTGGATCTGTGTTATCATTGGAACAAAAAAATCAACGATTCAGTACAGGCCGAGAAAACGCTCAGGGACCTCACATTCGGTACTCCGAGGAGACAGGTACCCTAACGGGTCCGTTCTTAAACCTCACTCAACAGTAAAGGACGTCTCGTAGAAGGATCTAGTCCCTAGTTTGGGAGTACAGGACATAATCGTCCCACTTAAGAAATGATGACTCGGTGGTCCCTTCGGATTGTCATTGGATCTACAAAGACTTCAAATATAGTTATCATAATATGAAACACAGGAAGACTTAGAACGAGGAAAAGAGGGTTGAGTTGTAATATAAACTCTCTAAGAAGGTTCAACTCTGTTGAACGAGATCAGGTAATAACGGTGTCGACCCATCATAAAACAACATACTTTTATGGTGTTAAACAAGTAAAAGGGCAACAACACGTAACTCGAACATATGTTAAAAGACGGTAATATTTGTCATGAAGATGACTGTAAGAACACGTAAAGATTCTTAAAGGACACCTAGAAAACCTAGATATGGATCCTTACCTCATCAACAAGTAGTCTATATGTGAACAAGTCCGTAGAATCTATCTCAGTCTGACGAGAAACTTCACTCATATGAACAAACAAAACGATAATTTTTTTTTTTGAAATCTTAATCGAGTTGATGAACGTTTACTTGTATATTTATTTGTCGAAGTAACTGAATTTAAATATCTAATTAAGTGCCTATTAATTGTAAAATACTCCAAATCTTAAGAATAGGTTCTTATACCTGAATAGGTAAAAAGTATGATTCATGTAAATCTCCATAAAACAGTAAAAACATGATAATATTTACTCTTAAAAGAGAAGGTAACACAGAAAGTCAACCCACCACCATTTAATTTTTTTTAACGAAAGGTCTATAATCAAAATATTGGACAGAAAAATGGTAAATCTCATCCAACGCTCAACTAACAGAACCCAAACGGTCCGTACGTTAGTACAACAGATGGTTGCAACTGACACAAACAGAGAAGGAAAGGTTAAATATATGGACTAAAGGACATGTTTAACAAAACGGGTGACGGGGTGTTGTGACGAGTTATACTATTTAGATCTGTAAAACGGAACAAAGATTAAAACTACCACTTTTTAGACAACAAGGTAATTCGTAAGACACAACTCTTTTCGTACATAGTAACATCGTCTTTATGTCGGTAGATAGAACTATAATAAAACTCAAAAGTTTTTTAATTCTTACTGAAACAAAATAAATAACAGAGTTCACAGATAACTCTACGAATCTGTTACAAACATAGATCATTAGACCAACAACAACAACAAATAATAAGTTAGTGAGTTGACACAGACTGAGACTCTGGGGTACCTGACGTCGTGTGGACCGAAGGGACAGGAAGTGATAGAGGGACTCAAACGACTTTGAGTACAGGCAACTCAACCACTATGGTAGGTTGGTAGAGAAGGAGACAACAGGGGAAGAGGAGTACTGGAGTTAGAAAGGGTCGTAGTCCCAGAAAAGTTTACTCAACCGAGAAACTTAGTCCACCGGTTTCACAACCTCGAAGTCGAAGTCGTGGTCAGGAAGGTTATTCATAAGTTCCAACTAAAGGAAATCCTGACTAACCAAACTAGAGGCAAGACAGGTTCCCTGAGAGTGCTCAGAAGAGGTCGTGGTGTCAAACTTTCGTAGTTGGGAAGTCGTGAGTCGGAAGAAATACCAGGTTGAGAGTGTAAGACATGTACTGATGACATTTTTGGTATTGAAACTGACATGCCTGGAAACAGTCGTTTCAATACAGAGACGAAAAATTATAAGACAGATCCAAACAGTATCGAAAAGAAGGTTCCTCGTTCACAGAAAATTAAAACACTGACGTCCGTGACAGGCGTCAGGAAATTATCAAACACTTGACTCTTGAAAGTCTACGTGTTCGACCCAAATCTTTTCCGTCCTCTCGGTCTCTATATTAACGGTTGTAGGTTACCTAGTATCCTTTTCGTTCTCTTAAGGTTTTTTTGTAGATGAAGACGAAGTAACTGATCCGCTTTCGGAGTCTGACACACCTAGTGTTGTTTGACACCTTTTAAGAATCTCTACCGTTATGGTCTGGTGGAATGGACAGAGGACTCTTCAGACCAATTTAATACAATAACTCCGTAAGAACGAAACGTCAGTTGGGTTGAACCCCAGGAAATACCACAATGACCTAAAAATCGATTAATAAATTCTGAACACGTGTCTATAAGTATTCTTTCTAACTAAAGTTTTCGAACGGACCCACCATTACTTCGTGGGTGGGACACCCTAAACCCACAATCTCAGGGGGAATGTCGGAGTTCCAAATATGATTCTCGGTCAATCAAGAGTACTAATAGACCAGGGGTTTATAGGTGTCTGGAAGTCGGAAGATCTCCACCAGAGGAAGTATTAGAACAGTGTCTTTTCCTACCGGGGAGTTTATCCTCCCCGGACCGTCTAAGGAACCTCTATTGGTACCTGGTGTCGAAGGATATTATCGAGTAAGAAAAGAGAGAGATCAACCCAAAAAAGGGTAGCTTCACGTAAAACCTCATGTTCTATATTGAGTAACAGATTCGTCTAAAGGGTTGGAGAACAGACGACAAATAACGAAGTCACCTTCGTGAAGTGTCGAAAGGTTCGTCCAAGAAAAAAGTCTCGACTTAAACATTTCCTCTGTACACCTAGATCCTCAAATAAAAGGGTCTTTTTTTCTACAAAACTCAGCATCAGCTTGATTGTGAAGAAGGACCGGAACTTCGGGTAAATGACGAAGTACTGGCGAGGGGGGGGGGTGGTCCTCAAACCCCACCATAAGGGTCGGTGTCGACGAGGGGTCAACAGTGTAAGACCAAAATCCTTGGACCCACTTCAAGGGAGGGGTCTTCGGGTAGGAAAGATTGGAACCGGGCCACTCTCACAGAAGTAGAGGTCTTCCGTCACCGAAGACCTCCTATGAATCCGACCCGAAACACGAACGTCGTCCCCATGGTCCTTGTCCAATTGAGATAAAATTCTTCTCCGGGGAAGATAAACGTACTCTTTTCTCTTGAGTCACGGGAACAAGGTCTCTTTCATCGACGGGTAGTTAGTGAGGGATCCACTGGGGAACCCTCTTGTTTCCCGTTAACAAAAAAATTCAGTTCCCAAACATTCAACCCCCATTGGTCGTTTACCCTAGAGAGAACCACCTACGAAAAGAAAAAGCAAAAGAAGGTCTACCTGTTTAATCCGAGGTAAAAAATACAGAAAGTCTGAGGTCCGTAGGGACATCCAGGGATAAGGGACCGAAAGGGAAGGGGGAAGGGGAGAAGAAAAGGGGGGGAAAAAGGTTAACCGACGGCGAGAGGAGACGGGAGGGACAGAGGGAGGAAGGATAGAGAACCACACATTAAACAAACGTCACTCCAACAGAGAAACTAAATGACCCGGAGAAGAGTCGTCTTAATATTATTTACCTAACGAAACGACGTAGGGCCGATCGAGTGGTGGGAACACATCGGACCCAGTTCGGGGAACGTTTGTCCTACGGACGTCGACGTGCACGGGTGTACGCGAATAGTCGGAGATGTAGAAAGGGATCGGTTTACATTACTTTTTAGAGGTCAGTAGGCAGACTCTGGGTTAATTCAACGCTCTTACATCCTTCTCTACAGGGACTGAACAGATGGGAGGGGTAGTACACCAAGACCCACGGTCACCAGAGTCCTCGGATCTCTAACAGGACTAATGTCTGGATTAATCAACACAGTAATCGTTTACGTCCGGACATTGTGGAAACACCAAACGTAGGTCTTATGTGTATTTCTCACATTTGGATTTGACGCCATTGACTTTCCTCCTCACTTTCTTAGGTAAGTACCCGACGAACCGGAGTTTGTGTGAAGTCGTCATAGGGGCCTGCGACTCTTATGTCGTCCTTTTGTTCGTTTGTTTAGTATTTAAGTTCGTTTCTTGTAGAATTACACGGGGTCCTCCGGGACGGACGGACAAAGGAGGGGTGAACGAGTTCAGGTTCACGTGCGGGGACGGTGCGTGTTGTGTGAACGTCTACGGGTGCCCTCGGAAAGTGAACGAGTCTTCACGGCCGAGACCTGGTCGGACCGAGAGGGACGACGAAGGATGGTCCGTCGTCGGGACGGAGGAAGTCGTCCAGGGAGATGGGTAGGCAGACAGAGTCAGGGTTTCGACGACGAAGATCCTTTGCAAGTGTGGGGGTCCGGGGACACAACTCGCTGGAGGGGAATAGACAGGCGGGTGACCGTGGGAGGGGGTGCACAGTGAGTCACGTCCCCAGCACTCCATTCGTAAACCAGGTGAGGAACACCCTACAGACAAGAGAGGTCTGGTACCCGAGGGACCCCCAACCCGAGGACGGACAATACAAGACCCGAAATCGACGTCTCACCCGTGACGAGGGATTCTTGGACACCCGACTTGACTCCTTCTTTCCTACCTTCCTTCCTTCCTTCCTTTCTTCCTCCCTCCCTCTCCTCCTCTCCCCCTCCTCCCCTCTTTTCTTGTGGTTCTTGTCGTAAAAAGAAGGGAGACGACAACCCTCTACAACCGTAACCTTACACGTAAAAGAGGAGATAAACGAAGGGTGGGAGGAACTAAGGACAAATAAAAAATGAACTGAGGTACGACCAAAGAGGGAAGACTTTCGGTCTCGGAGTCCCTCCTCCCCGGTTCGAAGGAGGGCACACCCTGAGGACATCGGGTACGTGCACTCCGAATGAGACATATGTAACCTGACTGACCACTAAAGTAGGACTCCACATGGACGGGTCCCGTGGGGAACAGTGGTACAGACTCGACTCGTCGTACGTCGACCACCTCCCCCCCCACCTGACCGTCGTTCAAGAGCCGAGGCCCTCCTGGACTGAGTTGCACGACAGAACTCCGACAAGGGGGACCAGAGTCAAGGGTGAGAACTCGGAGTCAAAGGAGTAGACTCCTGGGAAGACAATTATGTGAAACTTGAGAAACTTCGTCCTTCCGTTTCTGATTTCGAAGAGGCGAATCTTCGGAAAGTCCTACAACGGGTGACGGTCGGAGACCCTTTCTATTGCAAAGGAGAAACTCTCAGACAAAAGGACATAACAGGAAAAGTGACAGACGGGTGACAAAGACTTCGGGTCATAAAAACCAAACCTATAAAGGAACCCAAGACCGTTTACTTTATTCCAAGACCTTCCTACTACTTCACAAGACAAGCCTTGTTCCCGAGACCACCGTCTGGTCGGTCGGAGACAGGGGTCTGAGAGACGGAACCTGAGGACCTCTGAGTGAGGAAGCAACTCGTAAACTCCTATGTTTGTAAGTATCTTTCCTGAAGGGAACACCGAGTCGACCATTTCTTAGGGACCCAACCCTTATAGGGGACCTCTTCCCTTTCCGACGGGTGAGGTCATAAGACCGGACCTCTTAAGATACCTGACATATCAGGTACCCCAGCGTTTCTCAGCCTGTGCCGACTCGCTGAAAGTGAAAGTGAGTATCTTTCCCGTGAAGGAGGTGGAAGAGGACTCTAGTGGAGGGTAGACGTCTCCATCCAACTGTTCGGTTCACGAAACAAGGACCTTCTACAGGGGAAGACTACCAAAATAAGGGTATTGACCACAAAAAGAGAGAATAAAAAAGTAAAAGAGAAACAGAGACCTTTACTCCTTGACAATGCGCTCCCGGAGAGAAAGAACAACCTCAAGTCATTTAGAAGTCGTAGACTTCCCTCACTGTCGGACGTCGGAACCCGTGTCTTTGTCCGAAAGGTGAGAAATTACACACCGGTCTAGAAGACGAAATTGTTGGTAAGGGGAAAGAAGACCTCTAAACGTCGAATTTTCCATAGTAAATTTTCTTTAATCCTCAGACACAACCCTTTCGAGATTTCGGGAGACGAACGGGACGAGGAAAGGACACCGGGACACCCCGTTGGAACGAAAAAGGACAGTTCGAACGGGTGAGGGTCCTTAACTGTAGGTGTCTCTAGTTTTGGTGAAGATAGAACAGAAGAGTGAGCCGTAAACTACCGGGCGACCCACCGACCACTTAATTTGCAAAACGGGTCACTGTCTCTTAGTCCCAGGTTCACCTGTGTCCACACCGACACCACGGGTCGCGTCTTCCCCGGACAACCACTCACCTTTGACACTGGTACACACCGTCTCCGACTCGAACCTCGCTGAGTAGAGACTGACAATGGTTACGTAAAAAAGGTGTTTCCTTTATTCTTTCAGCGCAGAAACTTCACCTTTAAAAGATCCGAACCTTCTTCGACTTTTCTTTCGATACCACGGTCCTGGAAAACACACGTCTATGCCTTAGACTTTTGTACGTACAAAGGATAACATGTACGAGTTTATAGAAAGATCGTGAGAACATTCGTTTTCACTTGAGCGACAAATATTCGAGATTCTCCTTTTCGGTGACTTACAATTCTCCCGTCGACTTCAAAGACAACTCCAAATTTGATGACCTCTCCCACACATTATTATATCCTTTCGTGTGGTCCAAATAGAAAACGTGACACTTGTCTACCCGACCGGACCCCTGAACCCATGGTAAATCTGGGGTCTACTTTCCACGTACCCAGGGAGGTATTTCAGCGGAGATGGAAAGAAAAACTGGGGTTTAAGAAGTCACAACAACAAAAAAAAATTAATTAAAAACCGACGTGACCCAGAAACAACAAAATGTCCTCGAAAGAGATCAACGTTACTCGTCCCAGATGAGCAGTAACATCACGTGTCCGAAGAGTGACACACCGAAGCGTAATACCTCGTGTCCGAGATCCGAAGTCATCAAGACCCCTCGTGTCCGAGATCCGAAGCCATCATGACCCCTCGTGTCCGAGATCCGAAGTCATCATGACCCCTCGTACCCGAGATCCGAAGCCATCATGACCCCTCGTGTCCGAGATCCGAAGTCATCATGACCCCTCGTGTCCGAGATCCGAAGTCATCATGACCGTGTGCCCGAACCATCAACGTCGAACTCCCGGAATCTCGGATCCGAGTCATCAACGTCGTGTGTTTGAATCCACGGGGCACCGTACACCTTAGAAGGGTCTGGTCCCCAACTTGGATACAGGGAACGTAACCGTTCGTCTAAGAATGGGTGACACGGTGGTTCCTTCAGGGTTTAAGGCGTCGGAAACGGTCCGTAGAAGTCCTACCCGTGTGTCCCGAATTTTACCACCCCCCGTCGTCCAATCCTTCTTTGTTCCTTGACCTTAGAAGAGAAACTGGGGACACAAGGTACATCGGTCATTGTCCCTCAACATCCGAAACACCCTAGAAAGACCCTGGTAACCCCTCTACACCTTTCTCGTCGTAGACTCACCGAGTGGTCGAGTCCATACACCACACAACCCCGGTCCCTTCTTCGTGACTCTACGGTACGTCTCGTGGGTCTGGAGTCTCCGAGGGGACACGGACGGACACGGGGTGCCTTCAGTAGAGTCTCTACGACCCAGACCCAAACCAATCGTAGACGGTCAAGAGAAGTCGAGAGGAAGGGTATTGGACCAGGTGACCTACGCTCAACAGGACAGTCATTTCCCTCTGCTAGTACCTCCGAGGGAGTCTTAGTAACTCCTAGTTGTGTCCACGGTCCTGGTGTGGACTATGTAACGTTCACGGGTCATTGTCAACTACAACAACACCACCGACAATACTACTATTACCACGACAAGTCAAGTCAAGTCAACGAGTCAACGAGTACAGACTGAGAAACGTTGGGGTACTTGGCGTCGTGGACAGATAGTGGTTGAGGACCTTAAATGGGTTTGAGTACAGGTAACTCAACCACTACGGTAGGTTGGTAGAGTAGGAGACAGCAGGGGAAGAGGAGGGTGGGAGTTGGAAAGGGTCGTAGTCCCAGAAAAGTTTACTCAATCGACAAGCGTAGTCCACCGGTTTCATAACCTCAAAGTCGAAGTTGTAGTCAGGAAGGTCACTTGTGGGTCCTGACTAGAGGAAATCCTACCTGACCAACCTAGAGGACTACCGTCGGTAAAAGTGTGAGAGGTGACCGTACTGTGGTCAGTAGAAAGAAGAACGGTCAACTGAACGACCAAAGGAAGGTAGCGTCGGGTACGTCGGACCAGAGATGACGTCTAGAGACACCTCAGTTGGAGGAGGTGGGGTATGGGAGACGGGAGTAACGAAACGAGTAACTCTCGTCAAGGGAACCTACAGTCCGAGTCTCTCGTCGGGGTGATTCCGTCTAAACAATCCTCATCTTTCGTGGTACCAAAACCACAACTGCCTCCACCACTAGACTTACGTCCGGGGTGGTCTCGGGGACAAAAGAACTAAGTCACTGCCCCCCCTACCACTCCCGAGTCGGAACCACCCTTCCAGAGAGACCACTTACAGTGGGAGGAGTGCACTATAGACAGGGTAGTCGACCCTGTGTAGACCCGACACGTCCACCCCAGTACTCCGGTGGGTCCCACCGTCCTCCGTCCGAGGTCAAGAACCGACCCTCTGACATAGGGGCTCTTGAAGGGACTTACTCACTCCCTTCTCTCCAAGAGGGACTAGGAAAGAGTGTTGGTCGAACCTTAACTGTCTGGGTCCCGTGTGGGTCAGGGGAGTAGTCTAAATAAGGATTTCTTCTCAAAAGAAGAACCAGTCGAAACAAGGACTAGGAATCCTCGGACCTTCTAAGGGTGGAGAGAAATCAGACCCCTCACCACTCGTGTCGTAGAACTTCCCTATCACGGGGTTAGGGTCAGTGAGAGACTTGGGGACCCTGAATCAGGTCCCCGTTTCTTTCCCTCCTCCCAACCTCGTCGTCGTCGGGACGCCCTCTCGCACCGGTGGGACCTTCACGTCCGGACGCTTCGTCACACGGAGCTTACCAAAAACAAGTGTCCCGACGGTCTGAACCCGTGACAGACAAAGGAAACGAACCTTACGGAAGGGAAGACCAGAGAAACCCCGACTCTGAGTAGGCCTTGAGTCTCCCTGTAGGAGACCCGCCGGAGGGGACTGGTGGTCGAGAGTTTAAAGGTCGGGGACAGGAAGGTAACGTGACCACTGACTGTGTGCCCTCTCGACTACTCACTTACCAGCCGACACTGCCGGGTCCCAACCCAACCCGGGTCGTGTTCACACACACAACGAGTAGGGGGGAGGTGGGGGGTGTCGGGCTCACCTTTGGAGAAAGAAGAGACCCTCGACCGAGAGTTACGGAACTCCTTCCCTCCACAAAATCTCGGGGAAGGCGACCGTCGAAGAGAAGAGTATCTTGGGTTCGGCGAACCCCTGACACCGGACTCCGACACTGTGAGTGCATACAGTGGTAATTTGTGGGGAGTCCCTAAGGACCGAATCCCGAAACGACTAAATCAGGGTTCATCCGTTTAGCTACATCAGAACACACGGTCCACCGTAGTGCACCCCGTAGAGGCCCACCCGATCCCACTCTTTCTGTCACTGGGCCACCTACCCGTAGGACCCAGAGACCGACATACACGACACCCGTCCCCCTCTCCACACCGACGTGAGCCCGACACGCAAACAGCAGGGTCGAAGAGCTACCGTACAGACCGAGGAGAGTCCATGTAAAAGTATCAATGGTAGAGTGTCAAGGTTCACAGCAGGACATTTACCCGAAGTGATTGTCGGGGCAAAAGTCTACCTTTTCTTTACTGAACGAGTACACCGTCCTCACGACTACCGTCCCGACCCTTTCTTCGACCCTCCCATCCTAAACGTCCGAGTAGAGGCGTCCAGGGAGGAAGGGAGACTGGGGTCGTAGGTCCGCAGTCGGAGTGAAGTACCGTGACTAGACTGAAGAGAGACATGAACCACCGTCCGGTCGGGACTACAAGGTTGAGGGTCCTCTGAGGTCCGTTCACCGTCATCTCAGACGTACATCGTCCACTATGCCCCGAAGCCGCGTTAGACATCAGACCTTCGCTGAGACACAAAGGGTCCGCGGGTAGACACCTCCTCTCGCCCCAGACACGCCCCAGACGAACGAACAACGCCTTTGTTGACGACGAGTCCTGACCTTTACGGGCGAGGGAACGCACACGGTAAAACAAAGGTTGACTCTTCGGGGTCTCCCCCAAGGCTGGGAGCCCTCGCGACGGAGGTCCGGACCCTCGTGGAACTGCTAAGGGAAGGACCGACCTTACTTAGGCACGTCACAACCCGTACGTCGTGTGTCCGACCCTCGAGTCCAGATCGTTACGTGTCTTAAGACTAAACCCGACCAGGGGGTTCCCTTACCCTGTCTCCCCGGTGACGCGTCCCGTCTCCAAAAGAATTAAGGGTCCCACGACCAGTCATCTTACTTCCTGTCTCCACCCGGTGCCCACGAAGTGTAGTGGACCCCACGTAGGTCCTGCGAAGGGTCCTCAATCATCCCTCCCCCACGTAGTGACACCTGGGGACCATGGACTCACAGTCGTCGTCGTAAAAATAGTCGTAGGAGTCGGTACCCCCGGGTCCCTGATACCTTGAAAAATAAAAAAAAAAATTAACTTCATATCAACTAAATGTTACAACACAAAGTCTGCGTGGCGTTTCACTAAGTCAATGTGTGCGTGTCTGTGTGTATAAGAAAAAACCTGAGAAAAATACCTTATCAAAACGACCCACAAGACCCGTCTCTCATTCTGACGAAGACTCCAACCGGACAGTTAGACCAGGTAGATAGACTCTAAGACGTGATCCGTCGGACGACCGGAGGGGGCGGGGGGTTTCGCGAAGTGGGAACGGACGAAGTCACGGAAAAGGGAACGAGAAGAGAAACGACTCGCACAGGAAGGTGGGAAGAACCTAATCGTGTGAGGACGAGTGCACGATTCGGAGTCGAATTCGGGGAGAAGACAGTCTGTCTTATTTATAGAAAGTTTCCTATCACAAATAGTGTACGATTTTGACTAGAGTAGGGGTAACAAACTGGTAGGTTTTGTGTGTGATCTGAAACTCGAATAACTCCCCTTCCTGAAAGATCCCTCGCCGTGTCACTCTGTTACCGTCCTGAGTGTTGGTGCGGACCACGCAAACGCTTCACCACCCCTCTGATCACCTGGGTCTCGAACTACGGGGGTCCCGTCCTCACCGTCCTGAATCCGGTCTACCCGACATCTCTAGATTCGACTATTTTGGCAGTCGCACTTACCTGTTCCGTCATTCTGTCCTGGAACCAACCCTATTCTAAAACCCCACGTCATACAATACTCCAAAGTAGAAGAAACTCGGAGTCAAAGAGAAAGACATCTGTACACTATTATCTCGGACAACGTATTCGACGACACTCTTAACACACTCCACTACGTCCATGTCACACTTCGTCCACGAGTCTACGCCACCTGTATTGACTCGAGTAGACCCGACTCTTCGGCTCCGGAAACCCTCGTCCGCAGCATGGAGAATGTAGAAGTCCAGACGGTCAACCGGAGTGTGTCACGGACACGAAGGACCGACGAACGAAAATTTGATCTCACTTCTATTATGGGATTCGGATAATATGTCTCACTTCATTCGGTCTTTCTTTTTGTGGTTATGTCATATGACTGCGTATATATACCTTAAATCTTTCTACCATTGCTATTGGGACATACACTCTGTCGTTTTCTCTGTGTCTACATATCTTGTCAGAAAACCTGAGACACCCTCTGCCGTTCCCACCCTACTAAACTCTCTTCTCGTAACTTTGTACATATAATAGTATACACTTTGTCTAGTGGTCAGATCCAAACTACGTACTCCGTCTCACGAGTCCCGACCACGTGACCCTACTGGGTCTCCCTACCCTACCCCTCCCCCACCTTCCCCCCAAGTCCTACCCCTTGTGTACATGTGGGTACCGACGAAGTACAGTTACGTACCGTTTTTGGTAATGTTATAACATTTCATTTTTTATGTGTTTATTTATTCTTTTTTTAGATTTTTATGTATCTTAACCCCTTTTTTTTTTCTATTATGGGATTCTTCTTAAAACTCGACCTTCTTAGTCCAACTTTCACCGTCAATTCCTTCTTCCGAAACCGACCCCACACACAACGCACCACCCAATATCCTTCGTCCTCACAACCTCCCCTGGGACTCTTTAGTCCTGTAAAGTTCGTGTGAGACTACACTGGACCTGACCTCCGGTGGTCCTGCAGGACCTCGGAGATCCCCTTCCCAGACCCGAGTACCCCGGACCCTCCACCCCCGTCTGAGCCCGTCCGTACACTCTCGTCTACAGAAACACACATCCATCCCAATGTACGGTCACACACATCCAAACTTCATATCAACTAAATGTTACAACACATCCACAACCCCCCTATATAGACGGGTTGTGATCGGTTTTCTGTGAAAAGATGGGAGTGTCTCGAACGTTGATATCACTGTACCCCTTCTTCCTGACATTACTGAATTACGTTAGTAAGGAACTTTCATACTACTAATTAGACTACCCGTTAAAGGTCTTAAGAAACTTTTAAGTATGTTCATGGAGTAAGTAGTCACACCCGAACCTTCTGTTAGACGAAAAATTTTTCGAAAGTAGAAAAGTAGAATAAATAGTATTAAAATTATATTTGTATTAAATGTAAAAATGTATTTATATACACGTACACAAGTAAGGCATCGTATCGGTATTGTGGTAATAGTGGGGACTTTTTTAGTCGTGACTAAGGAATCACAATAACTTACCGGTCAGTCACAAGTCTCATGGACACACAGAGTATTTGCAAAAATATCAAGCGAATAAGTTTAGTCCTAGATTTGTTCTAGGTGTGCAATACAGACCAACTGAGTAGAGAGTCCAGAGAAGATTAGGAAAAGTAAAAGAGCACTTAATAAACAACTTACTTGGTCTAATGTACAGGATATCTCAAGACGTCTCAGACCTAAAACGACTAGTTTGGGGGTACCACAACGAATCGCACAGCGGACCAGGGGACCTGTAGAACATTTGTTTGACTCTCAGTTTGGATAACCAGACCCGTCCGAGTCCAAATTAAACCAAAGACGTGTCCGAAAAGGTCCGACCAAACCGTCGACAACCACCGACACCGGAGGGACCCCTCCTGTATAGTAACTAACGTCGTAGACTCGATTTTGGTCGACCCAGTCTTCTCAGTGGGTCCCTTCCCTCCCCCTCCCCTCCCCTAGCACTTAACTCCGAACCCGCAGTCTCTCCTGTACAATCTTGACTCGTCGAGACTCTCCGACCCTACGCTCGCCGTTCCAGTC
Organism: Capra ibex; assembly: GCA_006410555.1. NCBI lineage: Eukaryota > Metazoa > Chordata > Mammalia > Artiodactyla > Bovidae > Capra > Capra ibex. The sequence goes on along the minus strand of SJYO01020080.1, from coordinate 112,049,363 downwards.
GTGGTACCATTTTCTCCTGACCCGGCCTTCGTCTCCGTCTCGTCTCGACACCCTTGAACCCGCCAGAGAGTCGGGGAAATTCGGATTAGACATCTCTCCTCTAATTTTCTCTGTCACCTACTTTTTGGAAATCGTGGTCGTGGACCGTCCATCTTTCCTAAGCTAGCCACGATAACCACTAGTGTTACGACTACTACCGTTACACCTCCTCCTCCCTTCCCTCGAACCTGTAAAGGTTGACTCTAGATACCCTTGGCTAACTTTCGAAGTCCCGAGTCTCATTATACTAGTCTAAACGTAAAATCTTTCGGACTGAACAGAACGTACTACCTCTTACTTTAACCCTCCACGTTCTTTTCCACGTCCTATCGTCAACATCATCCGACTACCACATCAGGTCTCTCTTCCCCAACCGGACCCACCCCAGTACCGTGACCCCTGATTAACCCTTGATAAGTCTCTTATTTGTGTCTCTGTTCTACTATCTGTAACACCCTCTGCGTCCCCTCGGCCTCTAGGTCCTCCTCCAGTCCCGAACCCTGACTCAGACCGTCCTCCCACCACGGTGGGAACCTCTACTCCGTCCTCATCAGAGGTTTGAAGGTTCTAGGGTCTGGTTCGGGGGTGGGGTCATGAACATATGAGTACATAAATCACTTGTGTACACGATGATACTATTATATAAACCACGTATAAATTATCTATGTTATTTTATTTTTAATAATTTTTAGTCTATTTCTACTTTATTCGTTATAAAATTTGATTGAACGATACTAATTTTACCGAAGAATTAGAGTAATCGACCATGTCGTTCCGTTTTATATGTCAGACCCTCTCCAAGTAGTAAGGACCGTCATCTACGTATAGGTATAAAGTTTATCAGAAGGGCTAATAAACTACAAATACCGGTTAAAGAACAGTCTAGGTTAATCTGACAGTATCGAAAGTCGAGAACCACACCGGCTACTTCTCAAGAATGATCCTTATCCCGTTCACAGTCGTGGGAATCCGAGTGCCTGAATGCAGGGAATCCTACAACCTTCCCAAGTTGAACACATAAGAAACGTCCTTAGAAAATTTCAGTGAATAAGGTGGAAACAACCCCAACTAAACCAGATTTAGTCTAGTGTATTCGAGATTTACGAGAAACGGTCATGTAGTGGGACTTTTACGTGTCTCAATCCCACGGACCCTGGGGAGGGTACACGACGGGAGGGCACTCCGAGGGGCCTGCGGAGTCTTCGACGTGGGCGACACCCTGGGACTGGTACTGGGTTCGTAACCCCAGACAGACATATAAGGTATACTGATTTTGAATTGAAAAAAGAAAGTAGAAGAAAATACATAATTTTTCCTTATCTGCATGTCCGTGAGGTGGACTCAAGACCCGACGAGACACGGTTCCACCCCATTGTTGTACGAAACACCCTCACCAATTCCGTCTACTCCGTGACTCGTCGACCAAGTCCCGATGTCAGACCCCAGGACTTAGGGTCTACGGGGACGTCGAGTACCCAGACCAACAGGTCCACCCAGGATAACCGTGACCCTCCCCTCCCCTCTCCCGTCCCCGAAGAACATGGGGTGAGACCGGAGATGTCGTCAGACCGGTCTCTCTTTGGCGTCGAACAGGGGCCCGAACCACACGTAGTCGCACGCCCACTTATGACCGTACAAATCGTCGTAGGGAACACTAATTTTCACTTAAACGGACCCTGGTACCGACTTGCACTCAGACTCACTTGAGACCCTCAGCCACTACCTGTCTCTCCGGACCGCACGACGCTAAGTACCCCAGCGTTTCTCAGTCTGTCCTGACTCGCTGACTCGAATTGACTTACCGACGGGAAAGACTCTTAGGGAAAGAGTCTTCCAGGACCCCCGACCTCCGGTCCCAGGGGGTCAACGGGCGAGGACCCGTAACGGGAGGGTGGGTCGGATCCGTCGTGCGTGAAAATGGTCCAAATAAAGATCCCTCACCCACCTACTTCAGACATTTCCCCCCCCGGGACCTTGCGTGGTCTCTACCCTTTTAGTCTACTATCTAATTGGTCTATCTGTCTTTCCTCTAAACACCCCAACAAATTTTGACAAGGTACAAGACTTCGGTCAATAGTAACACAACGACGAGTGACGCCCAGGACTTCTTAGGGTCCTCTGGCTACCCGAACGGACAATGAGGACACGACTCGTCAAGGTGGAGGTGGGACCGTACCGGTCTATACGGACTCCTCCTTTCCTGCCCTCTTGGTCCCGGGATTAACCAACGACGACCTGGTAAAACCTACCTCACGTCTTCGTCACAAGGGCGAGCCCTCGGTCGTGTCAAGAGGTTCCTCCCCGTCAGTCGCCCCGGTAAAAGTCCTCCGACACAGATGGACTCTACCTGGCTGACGTCGACCTTCCTCGGAGTGTCTGGAGGGTCGAGGTGGAACCTCTCCTTCGTAGGGTCGTACCCTTCTCCCTACCGGGCCGAGGCCTGACTAGTCCTCGGGAAGACGGACGGACCAGAGGAGGGAACTGACAGTCGGACTAAGACGGGGGACTAATAACGCTACGTAGCGGACAAACCAAAAAGAGACAAATTGTGGGTGTGAGTAAAACACGTACTTACTCATGTTACTTTGGTTAAATTAAACGACAATTAAGAGACAAGTTTTATAAGACAAACTCCCTTCGTCAGGAAAAGTAGAATGACTTCACCAAACACGTTCTTCCGTCGACGTCCCCACCCCTCCCCCACGATTCGGCCCCCGAAGTCCTTCACGCACTCCCCATTGTAGAGGGGTCTTTAACAGGCCTCCTCTCAGGTCCACCAGTCCGGAAATGTGAACGATCCCCAACAAAGTCTGAGAGAAACGTCCTCCGCCTTCCCCTCAAGTACCAACCTCTTCAGGGAGGTCTACCTCCCCGACACCGTCTCTCTAAACTCCTATGTTTGACTTCGACCGTAGACACCCAGGGTTCGCACCCTCCCTCCTTTACTTAAAACACCGACTAGTGGTAACACTCCACCAGTCCCTGCTGTAGCCTACACTGAATCCCTTGTGTCTGAACTTTTTAACGGAATTTCATAGATTTATATCACAAACACATTCAACGAGTTCGAAACGATCGGACTTCTAAATAAAAACTGTTTTTCAACGAACAAAACCAATCGACTCGTAGAGAGACCGAGGAGAGACAAAATTGGACCCTGAAACCCCACCCGCCCTCCGAAACATGGACCACCGTCCATGACCTAGCGGACAGTGTCTCGACGTGAAACTCTATGTTTACTAGAGGTGTCGTCGACTTAGACGTTCCCATTGCCTCCCACCACCCCTCGTCGATACATAAAACTAGTGGTCCGTCAGGGAGTCGGGTGCACTTCCACCCACCGTCACCCGCACACCCGACCAGGTAGTCTTCCCAGACGGAACGGGAGTCGATCGATGTCTTTTCACGGAGGGAACCCTCCCGTGGAAAAGTGTAGGAGACCATGCGACTCTACCTCCTCCAACTCTTCGGTGGTCCCTAGTTGGAGGAGAAACATCGCCACCTACCTCCCCCGAGTACTCGGAGAGGACGTTCGATTGTGAAGTAGACGTGTAAACATGGCAGACACCCGAAGGGTGTCACCAACGCGGGTGGAGTCCGTGGTGGGGTGAAGGGGAAGGTGTACCAAAAGGTCAGTAGGAGGTGGGAGGTACTGTAGATTGTAAGGAAGACAGTGGGACGCATAAGGACTGACGGAGCGGTGACGTCTGGGTCCATCCTCCCACTTCAAGACGAAACCCTTCGTGTGTTCGAAGTAGACAGTCGAGTCTACGAAGGGTCCACCGAGTCACCATTTCTTAGACGGACGTCACGGTCTCTAGGTCCAAGCTACGGACCCAACCTTTCTAGGGGACTTCTTCCCTTACCGTTGGGTGAGATCATAAGAACGGACCTCTTAAGGCACCCGTCTCCTCGGACCATCCCGACTGTTTCTTCTAGTGTTTCTTAGTTTGTACTGACTCAGTGATTGTGAACGTGAAAGAAAGTCGGACCGATATCTCTGACGACGACCCATTTCTACGGAGTCAAGTCAAGTCAAGTAAGCGAGTCAGTACAGGTTGAGAAACACTGGGGTACCTGACGTCGTGTGGTCCGAAGGGATAGGTAGTGGTTGAGGGTCTCGAATGAGTTTGAGTACAGGTAACTTAGTCACTACGGTAGGTTGATAGAGTAGGAGACAGTAGGGGAAGAAGAGGGTGGAAGTTAGAAAGGGTCGTAGTCTCAGAAAAGGTTACCCAGTCAAGAAGAGTAGTCCACCGGTTTCATAACCTCAAAGTCGAAGTTGTAGTCAGGAAGGTTACTTATAAGTCCTGACTAAAGGAAATCCTACCTGACCAACCTGGAGGAACATCAGGTTCCCTGAGAGTCCTCAGAAGAGGTTATGGTGTCAAGTTTTCGTAGTTAAGAAACAGTAAGTCGAAAGAAATATCAGGTTGAGAGTGTGGGTATGTACTGATGACCTTTTTTGTTTCGAAACTGATCTGTCTGGAAACATCCGTTTCATTACAGAGACGAAGAATTATACGATAGATCCAACCAGTATCCACCTACGTTTTTCCTACGTTTCGCACACCACCCATCTAAAGGATCTCCGGTGTAACTCGACACACGAGGGACCTCCTACTCACCGTTCGACCCAACCCCACCCGAGTCCCCATTACTCCCCGACGAAGGGAGGGAGAGGGGAAGACGACGGGGAAGAACTTTACTCGTGTCAAACCCCTCGACCCCGTCCTTAAGGTGGGTCCTCACTCGACACTTACTTGGTTTAGTCCTAGTCACACGAGAAGTCCCGTTACCATCAACACGGATTCACTTTGTAACAGTAATTCAAGTAGCATTTCCTATATTTTACTTCTATTTGTGTCAGACACGGGTAATAGAACGGAAGAAAGGATTAATCCTTCAAAAGGAGGACTGATCTTTTCTACCTCAACGAACACAAGCAAACCCTCCTCAGGAAACGATAGGGTCTCAGAATAATCTCTACGGAGGTGGGGTCTGGACCCGAGGGGAGTGGAGGCCGTAGTACGGGTTGAGGACTCACTACACCCCCCTTCCGGTTCCTACTTCTCCCACCAGGACGGTCTGTCATGGTCGGACCGGGACTGTACCGGTGTGAGGGTATAGGTAAATGACAGGGAGTGGATCCGTCGGTCTCACGAACAGGTCCCCGTCAAAACTCCCAACAAAAACAGGGACCCCTGGGGAAGAGTCGAGTGGGGAAGTACGAGTGAGACTTCTCAAAACGTCATTGTTACGACCGACGAAGTGATTAGAGGGACTAAACTGGTGTGATCGAGAAAGGAGGACCTTATACATAACACAAAGGGGTCAAGGTTTGTACGGGGAAACCCTTTGTCGAGGTTTGGGAGGTGGGAGAGTACAGAGAAGGGTAGGTTTAGGAAACGTATTTGGTTCGACGGACAGTGGGCGGAGAACGTCCTTCGCAAGGACTGGTAGGTCCCGAGAAAAGAGGACGGATCTCGGGTTGTCTGGGAACTGGGAGACGGTGCAAAGGAGGCGACGGGGTCGTGGGAACTCGAGTCCTGGAGGGTTCGGAATCTCTTTGAGTGTCAGAAGTCCGGAAGTAGAACCGACCGACTGGTGAGTGAGGAACAGCGTGGGAGTCCGGATCCCTAGTGGACGGTCGGTTGAGTCCCGGAGTTACCAGGACTGGTAGGTTCGGGTCTCGTCCGTCATATAAATGTCACTCGGACCCCGACTCCCGTCTCCCGTCCGTTCTGTCTGGTATGGGGACCCTAGTGCCTCCTTGTATGGCAAGGGTCGACTTAATCGAGGGATCTTTGACGATACTTTCTTTTGTGTGTCTGTGCGTGTGTCTGTGTGTGTGTCTGCGTGTGTGTCTGTGTGTGTGTCTGCGTGTGTGTCTGTGTGTGTGTCTGTGTGTGTGTGTGTCTGCGTGTGTGTCTGTGTGTGTGTCTGCGTGTGTGTCTGCGTGTGTGTCTGCGTGTGTGTCTGTGTGTGTGTGTGTGTCTGTGTGTGTTTACGTTGTTTGACCTTTTAAGAATGTCCCTACTCTTATGGTTTGGTGGAATGGACGGAGAACTTTTTGGACATGCGTCCAGTTCTTCGTCACTAATCTTGACCTGTACCTTGTTTTCTGACCAAGGTTCAACCCTTTCCTCAAGTAGTTCCAACATATAACAGTGGGACGAATAAGTTGAATGTACATCTCATGTAGTACACTTTACGGCTCGAACTACTTTAAGTTTGACCTTAGTTCTAACGTTCCTCTTTATAGTTATTAGTGTTATGCATCCACTGTGGTGGGATACCGTCTTTCGGTTCTCTTGATTCTCGGAGAACTACTTCCAGTTTTTCCTCTTACTGTTTCGACCGAATTTTAAGTTGTAAGTTTTTTGTTTCTAGTACCGTAGACCAGGGTAGTGAAGTACCGCTTATCTACCCCCTTTTCACTTTTGTTACTGAGTGAAATAAAAGAACCCGAGGTTTTAGTGACTTCTACCACTGACGTCAACACTTTAATTCTGTCAACGAGGAACCTTTCTTTCGATACTGGCTGGATCTATCATGTAACTTTTCGTCTCGTAATGAAACGGGTGTTTCCAGGTAGATCAGTTTCGATACCAAAAAGGTCATCAGTACATACCTACACTCTCAACCTGGCATTCCTTCCGACTCGTGACTTCTTGACTACGAAAGTCTGACACCACAACCTCTTCTGAGAACTCTCAGGGAACCTGCGATTTCACTAGTTTGGTCATTTCGCATTTCCTTTAGTTGTCACTTATAAGTAACCTTCCTGACTATGACTGTGACTTTGAGGTTATCAAACCGGCGGACTAACCTTTTCTGTGGCTACGACCCTTTCCAACTTCCGCCCTCCTCTTTTGCCACTGTCTCCTACTCTATCAACCTATTGTAGTAACTGAGTTATCTGTACTTAAACTCGTTTGAGACCCTCTATCACTCCCTGTCATTCGGACCACACGATGTTAGGTACCCTAACGTTTCTCAGCCTGTGTTGACTCGTTGACTTGGAGTTGTTGTTTCCTTGACTACACTTTCTTTTTTGTTCGTTGTCTTCTTTTTCTTTTTTCCGTTTGTGTGTTTTGGTTTTTGACTCCCCTGAATTTTGTTATCTTTAAATAAAAGAGTGACAAGACCTCTGGTCTTCAGACTTTGATGTCACAGACACCCCACGAAGAAAGACCTCCAAGACTCCCTCTTCGACTAAGTTCTGAGAGGGTCGAAGACAGCCACGGCTAGGAAACACAAGGAATCAATATCGACGTCTTTAAGTCCCAGACGTAGACAGGAGTGCACATAGAGACACACAGTCCGGAGAAAGAAAAGATTCTTGTGTTCAGAGACCTAAATTCCGGGTGGGATTTAGGTCTTACTAGAGTCGAACTCTATGAATTAATGTACTCATTCATCCCAGGGTAAGTGTCCATGACGCCCTATCCTGAACCTACATAGAAAGTCCCTTGCGTCGAGTTACGTGATACGACTGGGAACGAGGGGGGATGACCTCCACACCAATCCCCAGGTCGGAAGAGTGGGTCCTCGGGGACGGTAGTACGTAATGTCGGTAAGTGTTATTGTGCTCGGTCCACACCTCTCCCGTGTCAGAGCCGGAATCGTAAAGCGACCGACAATAGACTGAAACACCTGAGGGGTCAAAGGGAAGTGACACCCTCCTCAAACCTCCATCGGGACCCTTTGACGGCAGTGTTGACACAGAATGAGACCTCCGAGACTCCCCACTGGGACTACTAGGGTCATGAGGAAACGAACATTCCAGACCGGTTTGGAAGGAGTTACTATAAAGACGACCCACCACTGGCCCCGGAACGATACAGGTAAAGGGGGGTCCACGGGAGTTCCGAAACCTCGGGACGGTGGGAAGGCAGTAAGGACCCGTCCATCTAGAACCGGAGAAAACTCTCTCGTAGAACGACAACAGAAGGGAAACCTTCAGGGACAACTGGTGGACGACCGAAGAGACATGGGTGGTGGACCAACTGGACACTACGTAAAAGAGGGGGGGAGGAAGTAGTAAGGAGACTAACACCGGGGCAGTCTGGTCCCCTCTGAGAAGGGACTCGAGTCCCGGGAATTCTCACGAGGGTCCTACTGTTTAAAAGTAATACACGGACCAGGTGTCCGAGGGGTGGCTGTTTGTGTAAGGAGACGTTTAAGTAATCACCACTTATCCGAATACGACGGGTACAAAGAGGTCAAAAGGAAGTCTCGAAGATCCTTCCTGAGTTACACGGACGCACGATTCAGTAAAGTCAGTATAGACTGAGAAACGCCGAGATACCTGACATCAGGTGGTCCGCAGAAACAGGTACCCTAAGAGGTCCGTCCTATGACCTCACCCAACGGTACGAGAGGAGGTCCCCTAGAAGGACTGGGTCCCTAACTTGGACGCAAAGAGTACAGAGGACGTAACCGTCTACTTGAGAAATCGTGACGACGATGGACCCTTCGGGTCCTTCCTGAGTTTATGGAAGGGTTCAGACCATCTTTGGTCAATCGAGTTCTCCTATCGTAGTGTTCGGTCTTCACTCGGTCAGTAGAAGGTGTCCATGTGACTTATATTTCGAATAAATAAAACAAAAGTAAATGTTTGTAAGAGTCCCGGGGTCGACCACAGAAAGACCACAAGACTTACCCCTTCAAACGTCCATATGGCTACCGACCTTCATATACGTTAATAATATACGATTTATTACTTAAACAACTACTTTTAATGTTCTCTTTAAATTTATAGTGATTTGTTCACAACAGTCGTGTAAACAGGTACGGTCTTGGGAATGGACACATCGATCTGTTCGTCACCCGTTTGTTATCGGACATCGGATAAAAGTCCGTTTCAACTTGTCGATATTGTCTCTGGAATATCGGGTACTTCGGTTTATATCAAAGATAGACCTGAAAATATCTTTCAAACGGTTGACGGTCACATCCGATACGTTACGTGTAGGATCGTCGGGGTGAGGTCTCCCGGTCACTATTTGATTCCGGGTGACCCTCCTCCACGAGGACCCGACCCGATCTTCTGACAAGGAACTCGACACGAAGATTGTTTCTACACATAACAGACATATCCAGATCCTCTTACGTTTGGTTCTGAGTGAACTGACTACTATAATACAGGTCAAACACATTATTCTAGAGTTCGACCCCGAGTCTCTCAAATACATCCAGATTACAAAGAGAACATTACTAGAAGACTTCACACTGCTATAGACACTTTTGAAAATATATCTGAGATTCACCACAACCTCTTCTGAGAACTCTCAGGGAACCTGACGTTCCTCTAGTTTGGTCAGTTAGGATTTCCTTTAATTAGGACTTATAAGAAACCTTCCTGACTACGACCTCGACTTCGAGGTTATGAAACCGGTGGACTATACTTCTCGGTTGAGTAATCCTTTTTCGGACTACGACCCTTTCTAACTTCCGTCCTCCTCTTCTCCTGTTGTCCTACTCTACCAACCTACCGTAGTGGTTGAGTTACCTGTACTCAAACTCGTTCGAGGTACTCTCCCACTTCCTGTCCCTTCGAACCACACGATGTCAGGTATTCCAGTGTTTCTCAGTCTGTGCTGACTCACTGACTTGTTGTTGTTGTTGTTGTTGTTTTTAACCCCTTCCGTTACCGTGGGGTGAGGTCATGAGAACGGACCTTTTAGGGTACCTACCTCCTCGGACCATCCGACGTCAGGTACCCCAGCGCTTCTCAGCCTGTGCTGACTCGCTGAAGGGAAAGTGAAAAGTGAAAGTACGTAACCTCTTCCTTTACCGTTGGGTGAGATCATAAGAAAAAAAAAAAAATTAAAAAAAAGAAAAGAAAAAAAAAAAAATAAAAATTTTAAAATTTTAGAAATTAAGAATGTACGCAAGGGTTTGTACTTGGAACGGACCTCTTGGGGTCCCTGCCCCCTCGGACCACCCGACGTAGATACCCCAGCGTGTCTCAGCCTGTGCTGACTTCGTTGAATCGTCGTCGTCGTAATTATTTTATGTATGTAACCGTGAGGGGTTTTACGTCATCAATCAATATTTAGGTTGTTTTATACATATTCTAGAAATCTTCCTTTTGATATTTTGACTACTTAGTTAAGTTCCTTCCTGATTCTTGATGTATTTTCCTCTCTATAAGGTACAAGTACCTATTCTTCTGATATAAAGATTCTACAGTCAAGAAGTGTTGAACTAGTATCTCAGTTACATTAGTGTTAGTTTTAGAGTCGTTTCCAAAACACCTATAACTGTTTGACTAAGATTTCAAATATCCCTCTCGTTTTATGGGTCTTATCGGTTGTGTTATAACTTCCTCTTGTTTTAACCTCCTAACTGAAATGGATTGAAGTTCTGAATGACACTTCGATGTCATTAGTTCTGTCACACTACAAATGTTTTTCTTATCTCTCGGATCTTCATCTGGGTGCATTGTGACCAGTTAACTAGAAACTATTTCCACTTTTATTAAAACAACAAGTCAACGAGTCAGCACAGGCTAAGAAACGTTGGGGTTGGTAAAGTAGGAGACGACAGGGGAAGAGTAGGACGGAAGTTAGAAAGGGTTGTATCCCCAGAAAAGGTTACTCAGTCGAGACGTAGTCCACCGGTTTCATAACCTCGAAGTCGTAGTCGTAGTTAGGAAGGTTACTTATAAGTCACAACTAAAGGAAATCCTAACTGACCAACCTAGAGGAAAGACAGATTTCCTGAGAGTTCTCAGAAGTGGTCGTAGTGTCAGACTTTCGTAGTTAAGAAGTCGTGATGCGGAAGAAATACCAGGTTGACAGTGTAGACATGTACTGACAACCTGTTTGGTATCGAAACTGATCTACCTGGAAACACTCACTTCACTTCACTTCACTTCACTTCACTTCACTTCACCGAGTCAGCACAGACTGAGAAACGCTAGGACACCTGACATCGGGTGGTCCGAGGAGGCAGGTACCCTAAGAGGTCCGTTCTCATGACCTCACCCAACGGTAAAGGAATAGGTCCCCTAGAAGGGCTGGGTCCCTAACTTGGGTCCAGAGGGAGTAGCATCCGTCTGCGAAATTGGAGACTCGGTGGTCCCTTCGGGCTCATTTCACTGCCGAAACGAAAAATTATACGACAGATCCAACCAGTATCGAAAAGAAGGTTCCTCGTTTGTAGAAAATAAAATACCGACGTCAGTGGTAGAAGTTACTAAAACCTTGGGTTCTTTTATTTCAGACAGTGACAAAGGTAACAAAAGGGTAGATAAACGGTACTTCACTACCCTGATCTACGGTACTAGAAACAAGAAACTTACAACTCAAAATTCGGTCGCAAAAGTGAGAGGAGAAAGTGAAAGTAGTTCTCCGAGAAAATCAAGGAGAAGTGAAAGACGGTAATCCCACCACAGTAGACGTATAGACTCGAATAACTATAAAGAGGACCGTTAGAACTCAGGTGGAACTCGAAGTAGGTCGGGTCGTAAAGAGTACTACATGAGACGTATATTCAACTTATTCGTCCCACTGTTATATGTCAGAACTGTATGAGGAAAGGGTTAAAACTTGGTCAGTCAACAAGGTACAGACCAAGATAACGAAGAAATGGACGTATGTCCAAAGAGTCCTCCGTCCATTCCACCAGACCATAAAAGAAATTCTTAAAAGGTGTCAAACAACACTAGGTGTCTCAGTTTCCGAAAGTACATCAGTCACTTCATCTTCATCGTCACAAAGACCTTAAGAGAACTAAAAAGACACTAGGTCGTCTACAACCATTAAACTAAAGACCAAGGAGACAGAAATGATTTAGGTCGAACTTGTAGACCTGCAAGAGTCAAGTACATAATAACTTCGGGTTGAAGGTTCCCAAAACTCGATCGTACACTTTATTCCCGTTAACACGACATCAAACTTGTAGGAAACCCTAACCTTGCTTAACTTGTAAGAAACCCTAACTTTACTTTTGACTGGAAAAGGTCAGAACACCGGTGACGACTCAAAAGGTTCAAACAACAGTAAAACTCACGTAGTGAAATTGTCGTAGTAGAAAATCCTAAACATTCATTCCTCACTTTATTATGTTACCTTGTTTTCTATCACAGAAGGTGTTTACCACGGTTTTATTGGTTGGTCGGTAGGTGTACGACTTTTTTCTTTCCTTCAGAACTGAATATAGGAAGTATTTTTCGTATTAAACATAGGTTGACAAATCTTTATTTTTATCCATTATAGCTACTCACTAATAATATCTAATCCATGTTATTATCTGTGAGATGTTTAGTGTAAAGTAAACTAGAAGGATAAAGGAACTCTTTGTCCATAAACGTGGGTACAAGGGACACTCTTTATACCCCGAGTCTTAAACACCCAACGGGTCAGGTGTGACCAGAATACATGTGTTGGACCCAATCTTGGGTACGGAACACTGTAGTTGAGGTCACGAGAGAAGCGATGTTGTACCGACTATTCCATTCCCCGGAGACTTCCTCCATCCGCACACAAAAGGTGACGACCATTTATTACGACCCGTAGTAAAGAGATCAAACTCCTCCGTTCGGGTCCCTAGAATCACTTCGTATTTCTTTTGTACCGAACAACAGAGATCGGTAAGGGTTTCAGTTGTGACTTAACACGGAGAACATCTCACTTCAAGGTCCAGTAAAACGACTCTACACTTAAACTTAGTGTCGTGGTCACCTCAACGGTTTCCCTGTGTGTCAACGAACGATCAACGGTAAATAGTAGTAATATAATACAATACAATACAATACAACACAAGTAATCTCACTGGGAATGTTTCGTCCCTCTTCCACCGGGGACGGAGGAAAGGTACTTTCGGTCGGTCATCATGACCACTACCTATAGTTCTCTTCCGTTTCTCTTACCCGTAAAATGTTCTTTCTGACATAGGAACCAACGTAATGAGTTGAATTTTTAATTCTCTTCAGAACCTTAGCCAGGTGTAAAGTGGTCCGGCCACATGTACCCTCCGCTCCCCATCAACAGGTATACGTTTAGACGGAGTGGACACGAGAAGGGAGGGTGTACGGTCCTAAATGTACAACGACGGGAAGTTCAATCCCAGAGGACCACGTCTCAATCCCTGGTCACACAAGGTCCATTCGAAGGAGGGACTCTACGACCTCCGGTCCCGACCGTGGGGGTGATCCCGAAGTAGGGGAGTGTCTAAGTCAGCGACTAGATAAGTGGACAGGAGTGTCGTCTACGCATCCCCGGTCATAAGGTACCGCCGGAGAGGTCCGTGTAACGGGTGGGAGTCCTTCGGACCTCACGTCCCTCGAAGTACAGGACAGAAGGAAAGGTGTTCGGGAGCAGAGAGTCTTAGATTTGTGTCCGATACCCGGGAAGAGATACACGTGGGTCTCCGGGGTCGTACAGTCGTAACCTCCACGACCACCAGGGTCACTGGTGTACTCCATCCCTGATACGGTTCGGAGACCCTTAGACGTCGAGACACTTAAGGTTGAGAAGTACAACCGAGAGAGAGCCCCGGTCTCGGGTTCTCGATGTCGGAGAGACGAGTCCCCGGGGTTCGGGGGTGTCGTAGGGTACACCCGTCGTACGTCCGTCCCCAAACAAGAGACACGGACAGCGAGACGATGTACCTCCCTTTACCCCGAAAACACTCAAGAGTTCACTCAGACGACCGGGTAACAGACCCGGGTCGAGAGGAATCTGGAAGTGGTCGAGGTACTCCTGTCCCCACCCCGACCCTTTCCGGTCTATATAAGGGTCGGCCTCGACTTTTGTGATAAGTAAAGTCTTTGTGGGATAATTCGTCGTTGTTGTCGTGTTTTTCCCTCACCCATCTCCTTTATTCTCCTTCCTCCACTCCCGGTCCTTCTTCTCTGAGCTTTCCCCGTGACCGTTACCTAAGTCTCGAGGCTCCTCGGAACCAAGAGGATTCCTCTGGGACCGTACGAACCACACCCTCCTACCCCTGGACGTAAGGGTACGAACCATTCCCCTAGACGTCCCTCTATTTCTCTCTTCACCCTACACGGGTCGTTATACACTGTCGGGGGAAGGGAGAGTACACTACAAGTCTAGACAGTCTCCACCACCCCCGATCTTCTTCTCGACTACCTCGGTTCTCGCACCCCGACCCTCTCTCTTTTGAGCCTTCCCGACGGTACCTCTTTCCCCTCATTAACCAAGACACCTCCGGGAAAATCCCGTGTCGCACAACTTCTTTCCTTTAGGGTCCTCCGTCTGAAGACTGTTCTTTTACCGGGTCGACCTGTCCATCACTCACGGAGTAGAACCCACCATACGTTCGTTTCTAACTTACTGGTTGACCACTCTCACGACTTAGTCTCGGACTTCGACCCCTCCTCCTCACGTGGCTCAGAGACCTCGAAAAATCTGGCAAACACACACACACACACACACACACACACACACACAATCAACGAGTCAGTACAGGTTGAGAAACTCTGGTGTACCTGACATCGGACGGTCTGAAAAGACAGATACCTTAAGAGGTCCGTTCTTATGACCTTACACATCGGTAAGGGAAGACGTCCCCCAGAAGGACTAGGTCCCCAGTTTGAAGCCAGAGGACGTAACGTCCGTCTAAGAAATGGTAGACTCGGTAGTCCCTTCGGGAGAAACTCTCCAAGACTTAACTCTCACCACGGGTCTAAACTCGGATCGGAGGCTGACGGAAACCTATCCGTTCTTCACTTCACTCACCCGTCCACTCAAGACCTGACCAGCAACCCATGTCCGACCTCCTGTCCCTTGTCTCGAGGTTTAGGACACAGCGACTTGAATTAGCGAGAAGTCAAGTTTCCTCCTCTTTACGTCTGAACTAAAAAGTCAGACAAGAAAACAGGTTTTTTGGGGTCACCTCTTAGTGTCATGAAAACGGAGTGCGGTAGTCCCTCTCACGTTCCGATTCAGGTACTTGTCGGAAGGGACATTCGAAGACCGGGACTCCTCCTCCTCCGCTAAAGGTCCCCGGGGGTACCGGGAGTCAGTCCTCTGTCCCTGACACGAAGGAGAGTCCGTCTCGGAGACTCTCTCAGACAGGAACAGTGTCGCTGGGAGGTGGGGTGGTGTAGACAGGTAAAGAGAATCCGAACCGGTGTCAGGGATCGTGGGAGACACCTTCGGACGGACTGGTGGGTCGGTACGAGAGGAGGGCGGGACTCCCACATCGGGTGCACGGTGACCATGGGGTCGAGACACCCCGGACGTAAGACCCGAGGAAGAGTCGTTCAGGGACTGGGTACAGGATATCCGAGACACTCACTACAGTCGGAGTAGACACCTGGAAGACACGGCCTGGGTACACGGTCGGGACGAGATACTTAGTCCGGGGTTCAAGTGTCCGACGTCCGACGTTCCACCTCCGGGGTAGTGCGAAGGACGTCCTTGGAGGGACCACTAACTTCGGGCGTAAGATGGGGTGGAGGGGGGAATGTGGGAGTCCCGTCGGAGTCAGTGAGAGACGGAAAACAGTACAGGGGACAAGACAACCTACCCAAAACTTACGAACACTACCAGACAGGACCCGAGACTTGGGCGGGAGGACATGACGTACTGGTGGCAGTAGACACTCCACCACTATCCTCGTGGTCATTGTTTGGGTCCCTCCTCGGACGGTCCCCGTACCGAGGGAGACCAGGCACTCTAGCATTAAGACCGGAGAAGATCGACTCACCCACAACACCAGTCACCCCACTACGGGTGACAGGGAGACCAAAACGGGAACATTGAGGTGCTACGGAGGACCGTAACCCTTAACTGGAAAACGGGAACACGGAGAGGAACAGTCCCTCGGGTAGGACGGGACGGACAGTCAGAACGAGGATTCTTGGGAGATAATAGCGGTTCTGTCGGTTCCTCGTGGGGTCCTTACCAAGATAACATAGACACAAAAGGTTAGTTATCTGAACTGACCGGGGGCCGTTGGTCGCAAAGGGTTCTGGGGTTTGTGAGAGCTGCGGTAATCACAGGAGGGGTGTCACTTACGGAAACATGTCTTTATAGAGGTCTCTTAAACTCCGAGGGAACAATCGGAATCTCCCCAGGACGACCGAACGGGGTCGATCTCCGACCGTCCGGACCATCGGTCCCAGGGTGAGGGGTGGACGAGACCGGCCCTTACGGACTCGACGGGAGACGGGGTCTTTCCCTCCCATCCCCCCTCAGACCCCGGACTTTGGAGGGTCCCGTTCTTGACAGTGGGAGACTCTCACAGTCCGAAACCTCTGACCTGTTTACGGTGTAGTGTTGGGTCTACGGGAGGGTGTGTGTGGGTCCGGAATCCTGTCGTGGGAGTCGACGTCTCCTCTGTAAAAAACATCAACAAAGGTACATTGTTCGTTGATTTCACTCTGCTCGTCTTCCCACCGGTCGAGGGGTAGTCAAACAGTCTCCCCGTCTGGTCCTCTGGCGTGTGGACGTCTCATCCGGACCGGGACGCCAGTCGTACACTACTCTCGGACCTGGGAGAGACGGGTGTGAGGACCCCACCTGTGGTCATCCCACCGGTTGACTAGTGCGGCCCGGAAAAAGACCTACCTCAGACCGAGAGACCTCTCTCCTTCCTCCCGACCCGTACTTCCGACCTCCGGCCCTCTCACCACGGCACCCCGTCGTGGGGAGGTGTCGGTACGGTTCCTACGTCTGGGGACTTTCTCCTACAGACACATAGCCCACCCTCCGTGAGACACTTCTCCGGGGTTCCCCCTCACAGTCGAGACCACCGGGGAGTCCTCAGTAGTCGGGGTCCGACCAGGTCCTATACAGGTCCTCTTCCGGTCCCGGGGGTGAGGAAGGAAGAGACCGTGTAGGGGGTTCGGGGATGATCTCGGGAGGGGGACCACGGGGACCGTCCCCCGTCACTGCAGACTCTCAATGACACGGTGTCTAGTTAGGTCTTACGCCCGTGTCCTCCCGACCTTCCTCTCCGTCTGCCGTCGTACAAGGGAGACTAATTGCTCGGGTCCGGTGGTAGGTAGCGGCCGGAAGTAATCCCGACGTCTCTCAGTAAAACGTACCCGCACGCCGGAGAGGAGGGGAGAGAAGAGGTCCCACTAACTACGGGGGTCCACGGGCGTAGGGGGTCGTTCACTCTTCGGGAGAGAGGAGGACACCTACTCCTCGCCTCCGTCGACCGAATAATACGTACTAAGAATGGACACACGGGAACCGTGGTTGAGTGTCCCGACAGTTTTACCGGTCCCGTTTGTCTAGATCAGAGGGAATCTGAAGTGTCACGATCCTCTGACGTTTTACGGTCCGAAGCGGTAAAATTACCCGGAAACTGAGAGGGGTGTTTTTACGTTTGTCCACTTCGGGACTCGTCACCCGTGAGTCGGTCCGGCCGTGGTAGTCGCACGACCTCGTCTCTCTATTTCCTACAGGGACCTGGTGTCGTGAGGACACACCAAGAGGAGAGAGAGGAACGACGACCTTCCGTGGGTACAACCACGACCTCACCCTTCGACCCAGTCCTCCTCCGCTCCCGAACCCGTCCTCGAGACGACGTCCAGACCAATTTCCGGGGAGTCACGGACTACTGGACCCACACGGGCCCCGACGCCTGGTAGTACGGACCCACCTCTCCTCGGAGGGTCCAGATGGAACGGACACGGGTGACTGTGGTGGACCGACCAAACCGAAGACGGATGTCTACAAACTACGACACCTCCCGGTCTCTAGGGGTCGGTCCTACCCACTCTGGGTGAAAAGAAGAGTCAAGAGATCGATACCCCATAAAAGTCTGCCTCCTCTCCACGTGCACCTAAACTCTCCCACAGACCGGTCGAACTTCCTAGTGCTTGATATCTGCAATCTTACCCTTTCCCTCGACTCTATTTTCCTTTTCTTACATCTATTCCTTAGTCTGTCTTCTGTCTCCCCGACAAACCATAAAACACGGATTTTACTTCTGAAAGTCAGAGGGGAAAAGGAACGCGGACACACATCAGAGTGAACGAGTCCCGAAGAGAAAACAACCTCTCGTCGACGTCAGGAACTTAAGGTTTAGGCGAGGAGGCAGCTCCTCGGTCCACCCCCACCGTACGGTACGTCCTATTCATACCCCCGCCCCCTCCCCTGTCCGTCCCGGGGCGTTCCCCTGTGAGAGGGTTCCCGCCGGGCCGTGCCTCGGGGGTGGAGGTGAACCCGTTCTTGTGACAACTTTAGGAAAGTGATTTCCACCTGGACCACTAGGACTAGGTAGTCCTGCTACTCATCCATTATCGTGTCCACACACCCGCGGGACGGAAACAAGACTTCGCGACAGGGACTGGAACCGGGACCCTTTTTGAGTTTCCCACTTACACTCAGCGAGTCAGTACAAACTCGACGAACAACTGGAGAAGGGTTCGAAGAGACCTACTCCTCTCTGAGAACGGAAGTCAAGAACGTTCTCCCCTGGGAGGGACCACCGTGTACTCCGACAACTACTCTCTCTTCTGGTGACGGGTCGTGGTAACAAGACTTTGGTCACTAAGAAGTCGGTATCAAAACTTCTCACTTCGGTACGACGTGACCTGGTTGTCCTAGACACGAAAGGCATCGCCTCCGACGACCTCGGTGTGAGTACTTCTTCTGTCCGACACCCCGTACGCGCACGTACTCAGGTATTGGAGGGGGTAAGGCGTCCGGTGGCACCCGGGGGTAGGGACTGGTCCCGGGAATATGTCTGTAAACAACAACCAATTGGGTCTTACAGGGAACCTGACGTTCCTCTAGGTTGGTCAGGTAAGATTTCCTCTAGTCAGGACGCACAAGAAACCTTCCTTACTACGATTTCGACTTTGAGGTCATAAAACCGGTGGAGTACACTTCTCAACTGAGTAACCTTTTCTGAGACTACGACCCTCCCTAATCCCCGTCCTCCTTTTCCCCTACTGGCTCCTACTCTACCGACCTACGGTAGTGGCTGAACTACTTACACCCAAACCCACTTGAGGCCCTCAACCACTTCCTGTCCCTCCGGACCGCACGACACTAAGTACCCCAGTGTTTCTCAACCTGTACTGACTCGCTGACTTGACTTGGGTCTTACAGGGACACAGGTCGGGTCGTCTCCACGACACCCGGGGTCCGGACCGACGACCTCCGACGACGGGAGACCAACGTCTCGGGTACGGGGTACCCTACCCCTCCGTACACGACTTCTCCCATCATGACCCCAGTGACCCAAACCCTACACCGACATCTCGATACCGACCATGGGGACGTACGGTCGAAGTGGTCGAAACGTGGTCGTGGTCCCGTGACTCCTATTGTACCCCGGGTCCTCTCCGGACCGCACAAACACAAGGGGCCCGGAGTCTCACATCCACTCCAGTCCCCTCGGCGAACCGATAAGTCCGATGTAGCAGTCGGAAGGGAAATCCGGGCTCACTCTGGTGTGTCCCACGTCTCACAGATTCGCCCGTCGGACGTCCTCTCCGTAAACCATGTGAGTACAACTCCGACGTCGGGGTAGGGTCTAGGGGGGACGCACCACAGGTACCAACTTCCTCCGACGCTGTCCCAAGAAACCCCCAACCTGTTCCTCCCGACTCCTCTTTAATCTCCCATCGACCTCCCGGTTCCGAAAAGTTAGTTCTGACGGTCCCGCCCGACCCCAACCCTCTGGTTTCGGGTGGGAAGTCTCACCCGGAATCCTGGATCGACCCTGGAATCCGGGAATTCTATGAGGCGACGGGTGTGATCCTGGTTCGTTTCCCGTACCGTCACGAACGACAATCCCCTGGTTGAGACTAAACAGTTGGTCCTGGTCTGGGTCTCGGGGAGGACGGAGGATCTCCGTGTAAGGATACGAGTCTGGGTAAATTCGACACCGAAGATAAATACTATTAATTAACGTGGAACTCTTTACTTTCTTTGTCTTCCTCTTCCCACACCACCCCTCCTGATGTGATTAGACACAAGAAATTTTCTCGTTTAAAGTGTCAAACATGAATACCAAATTCACGGACAAGGCTGAGTAAGTCAGTCAGTCAGTAAGTCGTCTACCCGACCTGACCGAGTAAGGTAAATGAGTCCGAACAAAGAGAAAGAGTGGTCGGGGAGAATGTATGGTCAGTTACCTCTGAATACACTATTGTCAAGGAGAAGTGGAATGTAAAACATGAACCGTCTCTGTCAGTCAGTCAGTCAAGTCAACAAGTCAATACAGACTGAGAAACACTGGGGTACTTGACGTCGTACGGTCCGGAGGGACAGGTAGTGGTTGAGAGTCTCAAATGGGTTTGAGTACAGGTAACTCAGCCACTACGGTTGATTGTCATTTATTTACAATAAGGTTACTCACAACAATTTTTATATCTCTCGTAGAAAGACTTGGACCAGAGTGACCGAGTCTCTATGCTCCCTCTATGGAGAATTACCTTTTGATCTAAAACTACAAGTCTACAACTAGACGAACAATCAGAACCTCGACCCTGAACTTGGGTCCAGAGGTCTCGACTACCTCGTAAAGACGATGTGTTCCGTAGACTAATTTCAGATACCCTACATTCAGTGTCGATACGGAAGAGTTTCATGAATGTCGTGGTGAACCCGTTCTTTCTAAGTCTTGCCTTAAGTCCATCTCTTCTCCTTTTGCGGTAAGGCCCGTCCTCCGGGAAGGACTCGTGTTCACCACCACACCCCCTACTACCCAAAGGAAACCCTTCGACTTCCAGTTAAACCTTTTCGATCCGAACCTCGTCTTCGAAGCACCTCCGGTCTTCAAACGCCGCACAGAACCTAATCTCTTCTCTGAAACCTTTAGTATTTCATCCCCTCACTCTACCCTACTTTATCCCCAAAAATCTTCCACCCAATTTAAAGACAAAGACTTACACACAGAAGATTTTGTCGTATCCTTATTCTTACACTCACTATCATTTGACCACAGGGACCGGATGTTCGAGAACGTGAACCGAAAGACCAGAACCATGAGTACGACGACAAAATGAGGTCACTTCGGGACAAAGGACGTACCGTAGACACCCCGTCTGTGTCAAGACACAGAACGAGACACAAATCAACGACTGTAGGACTGTAACACTGTAACATTGTGAGGTCCTCACACTTACACTCACACGGCAGGACGTAAAGGAAGGGGAGACCTATCCGACCAAGATCACAAGAGTACAAGATTTATTACGACATTACTTATAGAAGAACTATATCTCGGAACACAAAAGGAAACCGGTCACAGAACCCCCACTGTAGTGGCCCACTAGTCTCCTTGGCTCTAAGATATTCGGAAACGACTCACACCGACATAACGGAAACTTGATCAATGTACCTGTCTTCCTCGATTTGACCCGTCGAAACACCTCTTCCCATGTCTACCTCGGAGACAACTCTGTGGTCGATCCTCCACCAACGACACCAGGGCGACACGTCCCGACTACGGGATCTGAGTATCAACGACTACGTCCTCAGAGACACCGTACCACTCACTAGACTACTATCTGACTCCTCTAGTTCCTTAGTTTCGATTTACGTGGACCCCATAGGGTGTCCCCGAGGTCCCTTACCGTCACCCTATCACACCTCGTCCCACGTACACTTCTTGGAAACGGACCCGCCTGTGCACCCTACCCTACACTTTCCGAACGAACCTTATCAAAAAGTGGTCCGACCCGGGTCCCGGGTCAATGCGGTCTTGTGCTCGGGGACTCCGATCGACCACGGAAAGGGTCAAATGTGAGTTGGTCTCGGTAGAGGTTTGGGTCTCGACCGTGTCGAGAGTGAGGAGACAGGACCCCCCGTTGGACTTCGGACAAGTCTTCCAACCACTACTCTAACGGTCCTCCGACCTGACTCAACCGTTATCCTTCAGACCCGTTCACACTTCCACCTCGACTCGTCGACAACCAACGCCCTGGGACACAGTCCCCGACTCCAAACGCCCTCACTGTCTGTCGACTCCTTAGAACACCCGTAGTAGTCCTCAAGAAACGGGTCACTTGCCCTACATACTTCTGTCCTGTGTGGGGGTCCCTTCTGGACCTCTTTCTCGGGGTGCTCCGGGGACGTCACTTGGACCCGACGTAGAAACCGTCCGGTGCCACTACCTGCCTCGTTCCGGACTCACCCCCGTGACTCCTCGGACCCTACCACCGACCTCCTCACTCGACGTGCTTTACGAGTCCAAGAACACTACTCAAGTCCAGACCTCCCGTTGTATCCCCAGGGTACCCTCCGACTCCCGGAGTGGTACCAGTCTCGACGGGTCGTGTGACACTTATGACCGTGTGAGACCTAAACCCTCACCCCCTCTGACGAGTGATGTGCAGAACAAGGACGGTCACACCTGAGTCAGGACCCTGTTAACACACACACACACACACACACACACACACACACACACACATTTCCCCGACCAGCGACACGGAGGTAGTCGGCCCCGACCCTTTCGTTCCTCCTTCATAGTCGACACGTGGTCCGAAGCGTGTGGACAGTAAAATAAGTCACAAGTGTTGACAGGGACCCTAAGGGGAAAGGACGGTGAGTTGCTCCGGCATTAACGTCTAAATCGACGCACCAATAAACTAATTAAAGACAGAAGAGTGAACAGACGTTTCAGGAGCTCCCGGTCCCACAGACAAAAGGAGACGAGACATAGACCAAGGACGTGTCGCGGGTGGACGGACCCCCTCACTGAGTCTGTTGGAAACGACTTACCCATGGTAGTGGGGGACTACGGTACGTAGAGTCGGACGAAGGTCACTAGGGTCGGGGAACACTTCCGACTCCCTCTCCGAACCCGACGTCACCCGACTGGAGGTTAAGGACCGGAAATGGACCCTCCTGGACCTAAGCACCTCGCTGAGACCCGACACCGAGGACCCAAAGCCCTCGAGGCACTCGGTGTCTTCCGACGTGGTCCGTCACTGACGTGCCGGCGCGACCAAGAAGGGACGAACCCTCCAGGAATTTAAACGGAATAGTTTATGTGTACTCCGAGACGAGTCGCCTCCGGGTCTTCGGGGGTAAGGTAGACACACACAACGACATATAACAATGGTGGTACCTCCCTACAACATTTATAAAAGTCGACTTACAGACTAATTACAGAGAGGTCTTTCTCACCGTCTTGACATTCCTCTCCCAAATAAATCGAGAGAAAGTGGTACTACCCGTAGATTAAGTAGGGTTTACAGTTATGTAGGGTTCCACGGTTAGATCTGTCTTTCCCTTTGACAGACGTCTCGACCCACCGTCGACGGAAAAGGAGACACGTCCCCCGAGTCTGGACGGGGGTGGTGGGACTGGGAGCCCACCGCCGGGGGGTACCAACCTCCCCCCTGGGACTCCCAAAGGGATGGTCTTGGTGACTTCCCTTTAACAAGGGACCCTTTTACCCCAGAGAGATGGTCCGACGAGTACCCGAGGTCCGAAGAGCCCGAGAACGGTCAGACCGGCTGAGGACGGTCTCTGGGGGAAGACAGAGGGGAACACCGGAGGGGAGGGGAGACCGAGCCAGGAGGAGTGGGGGAGAATCCAAACCCTACCAAGGGTCGAGTAGGTGTGACTGGACAGAGACGAAGAGGACCAGTGAGACAGTAGAGAGGGTGCACCGTCCACCGACAGAGGTAAGGGGCGGGGGTGGTATCGGGTGGGGACGGGTCCGTCGGTCCCAACGGAAACGGGTCTCTGTCACCGTACACAGAAACCCCTACCTGGGTGAACGAGGGGTGTACAGGTAAGAGAACTCAAAGAACCAAAGGAAGAGGACCAGAGTCGGTCTTGTCTTACGTCTCACTCTGAAACGAAGAACAGAGAGGGGACCTGGTTCTCAGGGAGGTCCCCTGGGTGACGAGACTAAACGACGGCATAAGAGGCGAATACAGTGAGGACCCAGAAATTTCCTTCCTCCATCTACTAGTCATCCATAGATACTAGTAATTAAGAAAATCTTTAGAATCTCCATAAAATGTCTACGGTAGCAATCTAGGAAAAGTATCGATTCTTTGACTTCGAACCTCACCAATTCAATATTATTATTTTCGTAAGCAAAACGACACGAAACACAGTGCGTCAGGTGAGAACCGGAACTCGAGATTGCTCGGGAGGAGACAAGACGTCTACTCCTCCCTCCCCTCTCTCTACCAGTGATACACTACCTTCACCCCGGACCTGGGGTAAACGGACGTGGTCGTGGGAGAGACGGGAGGTACACGGGAGGGGTCGAAAAGAGGGAACCCGTCACTCGTGCGTGTGGGTCTCTCGTCTCCGACCACCACCCATACCCAGGGTCTCAGTACACGGGACGTCCGCACGCTAGACTGTCGTTGTGTACGTGGAGGTCGACCAAACCAGGGGTACGGTGACAAACTTTCGTCTTCACTACCATTTATAAATTAACACGAAGGTGGTATTGAAAGACGGTCTTGAGAGTTATACGAAATATTTACGTTTATTCGTGAGAGAAGAAGAGGTCCCTCTACATTTGGAGGAGTTTAGTGAAATTAAGTCGGGGGTGGTCTCACATTACGGTATTAGTCCTCGCGAGACACGGTCTTTTCTTTGACGGGAATTAGTATAGCTCACCTGCCAAATACCAAACCACCGGAAGGCAGAGGTGCCGCCCGTCCTACGT
Organism: Capra ibex; assembly: GCA_006410555.1. Lineage (NCBI taxonomy): Eukaryota > Metazoa > Chordata > Mammalia > Artiodactyla > Bovidae > Capra > Capra ibex. Next base: position 112,024,733 of record SJYO01020080.1, on the reverse strand, counting down.
CTCTTTACCTAAGAAGAACAACGTTGAAGACAGGTTCTTCCACCTACCTTTTGTAATAAATCTTTGTCTAAGTTAATATCGGGAACTCGTCCATTGATACTTATATTACTTGAGAATCTAGCATAAGTACCCCAATCGTCTTGTTTGGTCAGGAACCTTCTAAATGCTCCCTTTCGACAAAGAATGAAAACGAAGACCTGAGAGCAAGGGAGGGACGGGTACAGGAAACGAGAAGTGACGTGAAGTCGTACTAGGACTTCAACCCCTCACGGAGGTATGTGTGAAAATAACGTTATACACGACAAGACCCCCACGAAACTACCAAAAAATCGACATACTCGTTCTAGGAGGTAAGGTCCCGTGACGTCTCAGGCGTCTGTGGGTACAGACGGGTCATCCGTCGTCCGACTCTAAACTTCGATAGTCGTAGTCCTACCCTCCGACACACTGGGACTTCTCCGTGATGCGATAAGACATGGGACCAGGGATTGAGACGGTTCACCCAAGTCACTGAGGACGAAGTCCGGGTGGACCGCTTCCGTAAAATTAGTACCTCTACTTAAAGAGGTCCCGGAGTACCTCACGGAAACCTCCGTACATAATACATTTAGACCACACAGTAATACTAGTAATAATCACGACACTTCACCTCTGCGCCCCCTCTTCCTCCCGACGAGCCACGTCCTTGGTCGGAGGGGTCGACAACCTTCTTAGTCTCCTCTTTTGTTTGAGTTCTTCAGACAAGGACACGAACGCAAGGAAGTCAATACGCTCCCCGTGATGAGAACTAGGTTGAGGTTCACTCGAACCTACCCGATCACTTGGGTCGAGTGACATAAACGAAATGAGGGGACAAACGTCGCTCTCGGGGATGAGGTGACCCTCCGTCTTGCCGACAGTGCCACCCGATACATCACAGTCGAACACTCCTCCACGGAGGGACTGGACAATCGTGGACAGGTATGACCACGGGTAACTCTAAGGGACCTGGGGTAGACTCGGTACCCATATCAGGTACGTTCAGCGGTAGCCCACCAAGACCCCAGGGAAGTAATCTGGACAAGACCGGGTTTCTGAGACAGACGAGGTAGATACGTTACAGGCGGACCACCCCAGTGAGGTCCGGCCCCACGACCCACAGGTTCCGGGACAGTGGACCTGTCTGAGGGTGGTAGGGAAGAGACCCTAACTCGTGACTCTCTGTTCCCGTATCCTGTGGGGAACCGAGTCGTGTCGAGGAGCAAATAGTGAAATAAAAGTGACGAAATCAGGACGGGCGTCCCATCCAAAGAAGGATTAGGAAACCAAATACGGTCCTCAAGAAAACAAAGGATTCCCCGGGTTTAAAGACGTACGTACGAAGGGTAGAGTACGGACCTTATCTCTTGTCTCTTACTGACAAGTGTCTCCCACCTCACTACAAGTCCTCTTTTCCTTGTCTCATCCCTCTTTGACCTTGTTGTATAGTTAGTTCAGACACAGGACACGGGTACAAACGACTCGGCGGACGAGTCGATCCCACACGACACGGACCACGAAACTATGTACGGAACCTTTCAAGTTCACGTATTCTATGGAGGTGATCGGATTTCTCGTGGTAACACACTAAAACTTTCCACGGGAGGACCTTGAGACCTGAGGGTACGGTTTTTTTTTTTTTTGGTTTTGGGAGTGTTAATACATAAACTGGGTATCGAAGGTTGAATCCGTTTTGAATTGAGTTTTATCTAGTATCTGGATCCATCCTCTTTTTGGAAACATCAGAACCCAATCCCTTTCTAAAAAAAATCCATACTATAGTTTGGTATTTTCCTATTTCAACTATTTAATCTGAAGAGGTTTTAAATTTTGAAGACGAGAAACTTTCTACGATAATTTCCTTACTTTTCTATTCAGTATTTCACCCTATTTTATAAACATCTGGTAGACCAGACTATTTCCTGAACATAGGTCTTATTTCTTGGATGGTTTGAGTTGTTATTCCTTTGTTAGGTTAAATTTTTACCTTTTTATAGTTTGTCTGTGAAGTGATTTTCTATATGTCTACTGTTCTTTAGTACACTTTTCTACGAATTATAGTGAGAAGTAATTCCTTTACTTTTAAGTTCGGTGTTACTCTATGGTGACGTGTAGACAATTTTACCGGTTTTAATTTTTACTGACTGGTACGGTTCACGACCGTTCCTACACCTACTCGACCTTGAGAGTATGCGAGGGTACATCATCGGGGTTTTACCTTTACTGTTCACTTAGCCATCTGTTTTACGTCAGAGAGGTATGTCACTTTATGATGGGTCGTTACATTTCCTTACTTGATGACTACCTGTGTTTGTACCACTTAGAATTAATACGGCTCGATTCGGTCTAATTCTTTTATATCAGATACTAAAGTAAATATATTCAAAGACCTTTTACGGTCAATTGGATATCACTGCTTTTTGTCTAAGCAATCACGGACCCCTGTCACTGTCCCACTCCGAACCCGTTCTCCCTTCCTCCCTAATGTCTCCCTGTCCGTCGAAGACCCTTACTGCCGATACAAAGAATAGAACTAACACCACTACCAAAGTACCCATATTCATATACAGTTTTGAATAGTTTAACATACGAAATTAATACACGTCAAATATCGTACGGTAAACATGGAGCCATTTCGACGACAAAAAAAAACAAAAAACAAAAAAAAAAAAAAATTTTCCTAAAGAGACCACCAGAGTACTCCAACTCTGAGACGAAGGTTACGTCTCCCGTACCCAAGTCAGGGACCAACCCCTTGTTTCTAGGGTGTACGGCACATCATGTCGGTTTTGTGCGTTTGGGGAGATGTGTTGTCTGTTTGGGGGACGTTTGTTTTCCCGAAAACCTGAACGACTAGTTTCGAGATCAGTCCAAAACCCCTCTACAAAGGTAGCTCTCCATCCCGACTGTCGTCAGTTATTATCTAACTTTTCCTTTCTTTCTTTTTCCTTTTTCCACGGGGCAAAAGTCCTGTGAAGTGACGATAGACGGGCTTTTGTCAACATCATTTATAGTCGAGACATTAACGATGTACCACGGATCACTAGAACCACATACATGACATCGGTGGGACCACGGGGACCCCCGAGTATCGATTCAGTCCCACAGACAGAAAGGGAATAACCGGTCTCCTTAACCACTGGTCCTTCGTCCGGGGACCCCACACTCTACACACAAACACAAACCCCACTCCGGAAACGGTTTCGATGTACTCGAAAGCCGTCTCAGAACCCTTCCCCCACCGGTACATAGACCCGGGTACATAGACCCGGTACATAGACCCGGAAACGGTTTCGGCGTACTCGAAAGTCGTCTCAGAACCCTTCCCACACCGGTATATAGACCCGGTACATAGACCCGTTTTCCTGGACGTCCTCCTGACTCACAACCCCGGTCTCTTCAACTTCCCTTTAGTCGACTCTCACAGTTGTACCTACAGTTGTCCCTTCGTCTCCTCTCCTCACCCCTCTTTCCTCATCCCTCAGTGTCCAGTCTTCCTCCACCGACTCTTTCTGAACGCCTCCCTTAATCCAAACCGATAACCCAGTCGTACCGGACACCTCTTGTGTATCCAACTCACTACACTCTTCTACGGTACAGAGTCCCAATTTCACTACTCATCCGTCTACTGCAGTGTGTGGTAGGGGGTCCACCGAACCCCAGTAAGTCATCTCGGAATCATAGTCCTGTGGACTCTAGACGTGGATTGAGACGGTGCTCGACGCAGGAGGATCGTCCGGAGAAGGGGAGTCGACATCCGAACCGTCTCCTCGGGTCCCAAGGATCGTGACTGTAAATGTCAGGATTCATTGAAGTGACAGGTCATTAAGAAGACTGCGTGGTAAAAAAAGAAAAAAAACTGGAAGTCTTTGAAATTACCTGTGGTCCTGCCGATGACGTCTCGACCCGACCTGGCGGTTAGGACGTAGTCCCCACTCACAGTCTGGCAGACAGGAGGACAGGACTACTCGTCAGTACCCTCGTCCCGGACTGAACGGGGAGACCCTACACCTAATGTCCACATTTACCGAAACAGGTACCGGGTAGGCGTCTCTCCGTCGTCGTCCACCGGTTCCGGACACACCCTGACCCCGGTCACCGACAGTCATCAACCCACAAGTTCAGTCGCCAGTACCCCTCCTGTCTCTAGGTCTACGGGGACCCCGACTTCTCCCAGGTCCCGTACTCCTCCTCGAGCTCAAGTCTTTCTGACTCCACGAGAAAGTGGACCGCGACGGAATCTCGTTACAAGACCTAAGTAAACAAGTCACAAGTACGTGGACCAGTCTTAGGCATCGACGTTTCTACTTATGAGAACTCCTCGAGTACCGGAGGACACCCTAGGTGGTGTACGTACTTACTCGACTTTACATAGGGAGGACCCACCGTCACCCCTCTGACTGTCCACACCGTGTCTTGACCCTCACTCTGCGAAGTCTCCCTCTGTTCTTCGGAAATGTTTTTTTCACGTGAGTTCGACCCGAAACCTCTGACTCATCCTCAAACTGTCCGTCATTTATCCCTCAGACCTTTCTGTAAGGTTCATCCTCCTTATCGACCAATTTTCCCTACCCTCAGTACTTTGCTGTATTCTTGTTCTCAGACACACAGACCTGGTCCCCTCCCACACCTATCACGACTCCACCCCGACCCGAGACCTAACCCGTCACGTGTCGCACCCCTTGACCCTGACGGGACGACTCAATCGGCAAACCGAAATAGGATATCCATTTCCTACCTAGAACAGTGTGAACGACTGTACTAACATCCCTTGTCAACTCTCTTCCGAGAACGTCGACAGAACCTACCCAGTCTTCGTAGTCTAATTTTACCCTGTGAGTCCTGTCAACCTCGTTTCGATTCGTCCTCCGGAACCGTCGTAAACCGTCACCCACTTCTGTAACCCCACCCCTCTCCGTCTCCCTCCTCCACCCTACCCTAAGTGTAGAGTCCGAGTTCACCGACCGAGAGACACTCCGAATTAGTGCTTTCCTCCCCTGTCCCCCTTACGTACCTGAGAACACTCCGTCCCCGTCCCAATCGACCTAGAGGAGTAGTTGGGATGTGGAGGAGAGAGGAGGGACGGAAACCAGTGGAGGTCGGACACCGGAGTCCGGGGAGACGTTGGGTCCCAGAATCCCTGTAACCCTAAGTCCGGGGTTCCGTCTGACTCCGGAGTGGACACGAAAGAGGGGCCCAAGAGTGAAGACCCACGTCCGTACCTCGGAACGCCATCGTTCCTTTCCAGACCCCACTTGACACAAAGGGTTTCACACCGGTACTCGTCCCCGGTTAGAACGGGTGTGACTGTCCAGGTTTAGGACGACCCTTGTGACGTCCGGTGGTCCCTTGCGGAGGGTGAGGGTGACCCCTGGAGTACTTTCGACTACCACGTCGTTGAGAAGTTCGCCGGGTCTGTGATTCCTGAACGGGGAGAAGATGTTCAATGTAACAATCACCCTCGAAACGTACAAAAGAGGGTACTGAATTCAGTAACTACACTGAAAACCAAGTAAAAGAGGAACTAAAAACATGTATGGTGGACAGAAGAAATTTGAAGACTTGAGGAAGGGTTCCGTCTACCAGGAAAACCCTTTATAAGGTTCAATTCTCTACGGCCCTTCCCCTACTCTTCCTCACTCTCCGTCCTCTTTCGGTTCTCCACCAGAAGAATGTCTTCGGGTCCCTCTCCCCAGTTCCTCCTTCCCCTGTTTCCACCGTCCACGACGATCCGTAACCTACCACGTGACCCGAACCAATGTTCCTGGGACAACCACGGTGTACGACTACCAAAGTCTTCCCTGGTCCCAGTCTTCGGTCTTTCGTCCTGCACCTTCCCAGTTACCCTCCACTCCGTCACCTCGTCGGGCACTCTCCTCCCTTGCGTCTCGTGCCCTCCGTCTCCCTTCCCTCCGACACCCCCGTCCACGGAGAGTCCCCGACCCTACGGAAACAACAACTTCACTGTCCTGTCTCTCTACCCTCCTGAGTCCTAACCATATCTTCGACATTTTATTCTTCACAAAATTAAAGGGTAGAAGAGAGACTCCAACCTCCCCGCCGACCCTCTCACCTCCACCCCTCAGAATTTATCGTCCAAAATCCTCCCTCCTTTTCCAACCCTCCATTGACGGTGACGACCACTCAACCCTCTCAGACCTGAGAAACGCTTCCTGATACCGACATCATTCCTGGATCAACTCCAGGTCCGACACACACACACTGTCGGGGTTAGTCCCCATGGACCTCCGACACACCGTCACCTCAGTAGGAATGAATGCGAATACACTCTTACCACCCGGACCTCCCACTCCTCGACTCCTGGAACCGTCCTCCCCCAGTCGTAGAACATCACACTGTAGTGGGGTTTTTCTTCTCACTTCGGTCCTCGTGACACTGTTTCATGTCTCCGACCCCGAGAGTTCCTCTGACCTCCTCCTGAGCTCCGGCACCGGAACTTAGTCACGAATTGAAATTCTGTGTGTCTCATGAAGACCCACTATTTCCCCAGACCCCTCACCCCGGTCCCAGGCCGTAAACTCTTCGGTCCTCCGACCCACTTACCAGACGTAAAAGGACCCTAGGTCATCCCCTCCTCTACTCGGGGCGGGGTCGTTGGGTCTTTCTCTCGTTTAACAGGGAGTCTACCGGGGACGTCAGTCCTATGATACGCATGGCTTCTAAAACTACACACCCACCCGTAACAAGACGATCGGACACCCAGAGGTCCCTTGACCATCCGGACCAGGTCTTTCCCATGATACTAAGATGGTCCCCCGGGTCGACCGTAAAGTTACTTGGGATAGGTACCATGTACCGGACACTCCATCCGAGGGGTCTCTCTCCGGTCCTCTGAAGGAAAATACCAAAGGGACCTAATAGAAGTGGGAACATGAGTTCCTGACGGTCTACGCCCTTCCTAAACCTGACGGGTGGGTGTGTATCGGACGTTTAACAAAAGTCAATATAGAGACCTTTTACCTAATATTATAACGCACAGTTTTGGTCTTTCATAAAGACGAGTTTACCGTTTTACAACGAAATATTAGATTAACGTCGAAATTAAATTTCGGAAATCCAAATTGGACATAGTCTCCGGTGAACCACTCGTCTCCCTCTTTTATTGTTTATATAAATACTTCATTGTCTACGACCCCCCTACTCCCCGACTTGAGGGTAGTCTCCCGTAGGGTCCTGGGAGTGGGTACTGGGACACTGGAGGTGGGAGGAGGGAACCCGACGGAAGTCAATGGAGAGGGATTGGGAAGAAATGTCAGGACGAGGTTTTCCCAGGACTGGAAGTGTACAACTACACTTCGAGACCCGTCCTCCCACGAGACTCTCCAGGACACCAGTTGTGAGTCCCGCCACGAGTCGACGGTGTCCCGAGTCATTCACGATCAAGAGTACCAAAGGCACCAGGCGGAATTTCCAACAGGGGGAAGGACCTCCCCAAAGGGCCCACCGAGTCACCATTTCTTAGACGGACGATTACGTCCTCTACATCTAAACTAGGGACCCAGCCCTTCTAGGGGACCTCTTCCTTTACCGTTCAGTGAGGTCATAAGAACGCACCCTTTAGGGTACCTGTCTCCTCGGACCACTCGATGTCAGTCACCCTAGTGTTTCTCAGTCTGTTCTGGTTCACCGACTTGCTGTTGGTGACAAGGATCTACGACGGACCAGGAGAGGGGAGAAAAGGAAAAAGGGAGAGGGGGAACGTAGGGACAGACAGGGAGTTCATAGTCAAGGAAAGGGGAGGGGAGCCCCTCGGGAGACCCCACGGGGAGGGGTGGTCCTAAGGTACCATCCCTGGGAAAAGGATTTCGTCTTCCGAACCACGGTTGAGGATTGACAGGTAGTGAGACACTCGATTTGGACGTAACTACACACGAAGGAGGGTGACCCGTCTCTTTCCTCACCGAAGTAGAGACAGGGGCCCGGTCGTCCCTGTTCGAAGTCATTTACAAACAGCCGGTGTATCTTACTCCTTCCTCGTCACACAAGTACTACGAAGGACGTAGAAGTTGTGTCCCAAGACTTGAGTCCTCTACGAGTCAAATCCAAATAACATCGGGTTATTTTACAAAAAACATCTAGAGGGTTATGGGTTGACTAACAGTCATAGAAAATTTCTTTGAATTAGTCACTATGTCTATCTCGGTGGAAAGGACGCTACTCGTACTGCCTCTTCTGGTCCTGTGAGAGGTCTTCCAGGTCGACGAAAGTGTATTACCGACACTACCTATTCCTTCCGTTCGACCCAGGGAGACTATCACTCCGAATATGCGGAACGAACAACCTTTAGGTTCGTTCCGGAAAATGAACGCGTCTTATAACGGTCCCGAGGAACCGATAAACGTGCACCCGTCGGCTGTCGGAGACACGCCCTCAGACACTGACACATTGTACACCGGCGGCACACGTGTAGGTGTCTAGGACTCAATGGAACTTTCTCGTGAAGTGCCCGAAGGTCTGAGGTGGAGGTAGACACGATGGGACACCTTGGTGGAAGAGTGTTGGACACTGTACAAGACAAATGGTGTAATTATAACCGTTTAGAAGTAGTACCCTTCCACCCTTCCAACTGTCTCCTTTCTACGTTCTCAGACCTCGGTTTGGACTACTCGGAAGTCCAACTCGTCCCACACACACGGACACGAGGCACACACATACAGACACACACACACACAGACACGTAGACTCATATTTATACACTTTACACACAAATATAGGCACACGACACGACACGATTCAGCGAAGTCAGTACAGGCTGAGAAACGTTGGGATGCCTGACATCGGGCGGTCCGAGGAGTCAGGCACCCTAAGAGGTCTGTTCTTATGACCTCACCCAACGGTACCGGAGGAGGTCCCCTAGAAGGACTGGGCCCCTAACTTGGGTACAGAGAACACGGAGGACGAAACCGTCCACCTAAGAAATCGTGATCACGGCGGACCCCTCGCGTATAGGTCAAAATACATACAGATACACATACACGGACACGCATATACACGTAGACTCACAAAGACACACTATACACACACACACATAAAGATACACTATGTACACACTCACATACACAAACACCCACACCCACATACTTCAATTTACTCGACTAAAGTGGAATACGGAGACGTCCGTCAAAGGTCTCAAGACCTTTCTAGAATTCACTACTCTCATAATAACTTGATTCACCTCTCGAAGGCGTCTCCGGTCACACATCCCGTGTTGGGAGCAAACTCATGGACACATACACAGACTATTTAGTTGAGGAGTTTGTCCTCCGTGCGGGTACTCTCCCCGTGTGCCCCCGACAGGAAGGGGTGGCGGGAGGACTCCTGGGAGGACCGATAAGGGAAAGGGGTAATAGGTCAAGGTCCGTGGGAGTGACCGACGGTGTAGGACCCTCATTCCTGTCGCGTGAATCCTCTCTTTAGGTGAGGCTATCGTGGGGTAAATAAGGTTCTGATTCGTTTTAGTTATCTTTAAATCAACCGGACTATCCACACTTCCAATACCACGTCGTTACTTCCGCAGTCCGGGACCGTAGTTTATTAGACCGAGGACAAGGACGAGACGTCAAGGGACCGACACACTAGAACCGGACAGTGGGTCTGAGGAAATCAGGGTCCCAGAGGAGACGAGTTGTCCCGCTCCTACCCTTGCTCAGGCATATACGCTGACACAGCTGTTTTTCAAAAGGACCCATTTGTGAGTCTTTCACAATCGTATCATGAGTGGGAGACCTCCGGACCTAAAAGAGAGAAGAAGAAAACTACTGAGTTAGTACGATTAATTCTGTCTTTTCGGACTCGATTTAATCCGTTTAGGTCCTCTGTAAATCGAGACCCGTTTTACTAAAACACTTACCTCAACATACCACAAACTTAAAGACCGGTAACGTCCCCGTCCTCTCGTCTCCTCTTGTCTCAACCCGTAGGAAAAAGTCTGACCATGGGGACGGACCCTGAACCCTCGTAACCTTGACCAGTGACTAACGACCCTCGGTGCGAAGTCCTAGTCAGTCCCAAAGGACCACCGGTCCCTGTCTTTTTGCGTTCAGTCACAATTCCCTCCATAGAACCGAGTACACTTATTTACCAGGTCCCCGACTACACCGAAGGAGACACCGACCCACGTTTAGGAATCTAGTTAGACAGAGAGAGGGGTAGTGAAAAGAGGAGAGAGACGAGCGGACCACAACCGAGGAACGACTCAAAGGAGAACCAGTATTCTTCCGACGTCACCGAGATCGAGAATGTTGGAGTAGGTAGTAGGGGACCCCTTCTCGGTCATGGAGGAGACCTTAGGGGGTCGTCTTCGAGACCTTAATCGAGACTCACCCGGACTGATATAGTTAAACCGAGGGTGTGGACGGGACTAGATCAGGGACGTAGGTCCTTCATGACTCACCATGAGAGTCCAGGAAACAAAGTTGGGACACGACCCGACTCGGGTGGTCCTCGGTACCCGACTTCCCGACCTCCCTCATGGAGAGGTCTTCCTTGACCCTACACCCATGGTCTTTCGACTTATCAACGACCCGTGTCTTTCTCCTTTAACTTATGATGTAGCGTTCCGGGGCACACGAAATGTCGGTCCACATGTAGTCAGGAGTGTTGTCGGGGTAAAATGTCTTCTCTTTTGGTTTCGTGACTTGTTGACAATTTAACGAAGACTAGTGTGCCGACCTCTCACGGTAGATTGGGAGACGACGGACGAGCGGACGACTTTTGGTGCGACATGGGAGAGAGGATCACTTTACGACGTCACGAGCTCTCACCGAAGGTTGTCTTAAAGGTCAAAACTCAACGACCTCCAGGTAGCTTAAGTCCGAGTCACAGATTTTCTAAAAGAGTGTCAAATCCTGTGTCACCATAGAAAGGGGACTCGACAATGGTTCCTCATTCATGACGAAAGAGGTGACGCTCCCCGGGACGGAGGGTCGTCCACCCGGAGGTTGACGGGACGGGGGAGGGGGAGGGGGAAGGGAACGGGAGAAGTCCATTTGGGGACTCTATTCAGTCTCGAGGGTGGGACGCGGAGGGTGGGTGAGAAATAGAAAAAGAGAGTGATGGTTTTCCGGACATTAATCCTTTGTAATCGTCCGAGTTTTGTCGAAAGTATGGACTTTGTAGGAGACATTAACGTGAGTCGTCACGAGAAGAGACCGATAATTACAGTGAAAATACTTCGTTACTCCTTGTTTTGTGGGGCTCCGTGAATTTTGTAAAAAAATTTTATATATATTATGTACAGAAAATCCTTACCTTCAAATTTTAGTGGACGAACTGTCTCTGTCACTATCTGTTTCCGACCCCCGAGTCCTGTCTCGGTACCCGGGTCCCTCGGTACCCTAAGTCTGTGACGAGACCTTTCTCACTGTCGGGACCCCACCCAACCAGTTCCGACCACCTAGGGGACCCTACTTTCCACCCGGTCTGTTCCCGTGACAAGACGGACTGAAGTAGTACACACCAACGACAGTGACCCAAAAATGAACTCGAGAAAAAACACCCGTACACACACGGAAACTGTCTCTCCACTGATCTCACAATGTCTACTCGTTACAGTAACCCATCTTATACTTAATAATGTAACTCATCTTATAATTAATAACGTGACCAACGTCTTTACAATCCCTTGGCAACTGACTGTGACGAGTAGAACCAGTCCGTTCTACTGTTGGTGAACGTACTCAACAGAATTTTGTTCTCCAGAGCTATTCCTTGTCCTACGACGGTGACTTTTGATTGACCCTATTAAACCTTCCCCGGGTTTCCTCCTTCCTCTGAGGTTGGGTATTATAGAGGGTTGTTGGAGGGTCTTGGGAAACGTGACCTCAGGTAGAACCGACTCTCTACACTCACAGTGGTCCTTCCTGGGTTCAGTGTAGTTTATGCCCGTGTACGCTCTACTAACCGGTCTCCGTTGGCCCTGTGATTGGGACAATGGTTATTTCGGACTCTAACACTCGGTGTACCGTCTCGTCAACAGGACCAAAAGGAATGGGACGACGAGAGAGGTGGGCCCACGGGGGAGGGCTATTGTAAAGAACGAAACAGTCGCACATACAGAGGACTCTATTACGGAAGGACTCATAATCTGTCCTCGGGTGAGAGGTCGGGACCTTCCCAAGGGGAAAGGACGTTGTCTTCATGTACGTCATACTGGCACACATACACACACCTCCCTCCCTACCTAATTCCCTCTCTACGAAGAACTGAGAGACACAATTTCTTGAGACCCTCAACACCACCAAGTGGTCTTGGACTGATAGACTGTCTAAATAAAAGAACGAGAACTTTTACCGAGTGTCTGAGTAAGTAGTCACCTCGCCCTCTATAAAGACAGGTATCTGAGGTCCTCCCTTGGGGTCTCCAGTGGGTAAGGGGGAGGGGGAGAGTCTCCGTCCGAATTGGGAGTAAACAGGTCTGTCTGTCTACAGAAAAGAGATTTTAAAAAAGGTCCTTCCGTCTGGGGATGGTACGGGGAACAGGGTTGGGACCCTTGGTAAGAGGGTGGCCATACACTCCGACTCCTGGTTGACGGACCACTTCCAGTCTCACCGGGAGTCCCGGGACCTTCCTTTGTCCCGAAGACTACCTCGACTCCCCCCAGGTGTCCCAGAGCAACGGAACTATCGGGACTGGGTGTCGAGGAGTGACCAGAGGAACCACTTTCTTCTTTAGATAACGTCCTCTCCTGTTTCGTACTCTTCTTTCCACTCCGTCTCAATTCTCTGGACATCTTCTACCCGGTGTCCTTTTGTCTGCCTCCTCCCTCCGAGTCCCAACCGTCGTCGGTCTACCCCTGAGATCGGACCGAGACCTTCTTCCGCGGACTGGACACGCCTTTGTCCTGTCGGGACCCTATGTGGAAACTGAACTGGGGGTCCATGTCGGTTTTCACTTTCCTAGTAAACCGGACTTAGGGTGACATAAAGACCATCGTAGTTCCTCGTTCGGGTCCTAAACCTCAGACTACACGACCCAGATAACGGTAAAGGGAGACTCAAGAAATTGAAGACTCAGGTAGAAGACGGAGACAGTGTACCGATTACATTCTAGAATAAATGTCTCACCAACCGTCGTATTTAACACAAATCAAAGGAACATCTGAGGTTCCGGGTCAGTTATGGTGAACGGGACTGATCGCGATCACCAGCGTCACTAAGAACAGACTCCCTGAATTGAACGGACCCTACTCTCACCCCTGACTACCCCCAACCCTCCGGACTCTACGTTCTAGTTGAAAGGTCGTAAAGACAATCCAACACCGAGAACACTCTTACGGTAGTCTCCCAAGTGGAACAATAATGAGTGTCTCGATAATAATTCTTATGACTATTGATGACGATGATGATCAATGACAGTAATTCATGGTCGACACAGGGCCCGTGACCTGTAGTCACCATGGTGGAGTAGCTTAAGAGTGGTCCTGGCACGTACGGTCCCTCACAAAGAGGGTAAAACGTCTAAACGTCTCGTCTGCGACTCGAACGCCCGTTCCTAGGTTTCAGTGCCTTGACGAATCCCCAAAACGCCTCTGACTGGGGTCCGGACAGACTGACACCTCGAGTGAACACGAAGACGGGGACTTACTCTCACTCCTTCCCGCTCAGTATATAGTAGTTCTTTACTCCCTTGTCTCCCGCTCCTTTCCATTTTAGAGACAAAAGATGTTTCCCTTTCCCATCCAAACTTTCGGTTCACGGTCACTTTGTATGTGAATAATTCATGGGTACCTAGTGAAAAATTTCGTTCGACAAACCTCTCCACACCTCGTCCACCACACATTACACACCCGAAATCTCCGTCTCATCATCGTTCAGGACCTCTTCCGTTACCGTGGGGTGAGGTCATGAGAACGGACCTTTTAGATTACCTACCTCCTCGGACCACCCGACGTCAGGTACCCCAGCGATTCTCGACCTGTGCTGACTCGTTGAAGTGAAAGTGAAAAGTGAAGGTACGTAACCTCTTCCTTTACCGTTAGGTGAGGTCATAAGAACGGACCTCCTAGAGTCCCTACCCCCTCGGGCCACCCGACGGTAGATACCCCAGTGTGTCTCAACCTGTGCTGACTTCGCTGTCTGGATCGTCATCGTTCAGGTCCCCCTCGGAACTCCCACGTTGGGGTGAGGGGCCCGTCCACTCCGGACCGGTCCTTCCTACCTACGTAGGTCCTCCTACGTCCACCAGGGACCTCTACCCACCGAGGTTCACTACTGCTTCCTCGCACACCAATCGAGGGCGGGGGTCCAGAACCGCTTACGACTCCTTCACTCCTGAGGACCCTTCCCTCTCTCCACTCGACAACAAAAGGTAGGTCACTGCGGCACAGTCAACCCGACTTCGCCGGGGAGAACGTAAGCTCCACGAGGAGACGACCATCTTCCGCCCCCAGATCAACACCGCGTGGGAGGAGAGACATGTATGACAGGGTGAGTGGAGAGAAGGACGACTTCTATCCCTACGGGTTGTACAAAGGGTCACAGTGTCTCCTGTTGGTTGTACTTGCTGAAACCTCAGTTATAAGTCTGAATAGAACGGCTTACTCTCGAGACGGAAGTGTTACAGTACCAGGCACAATTTCCAGGTGCGAAAGTAAATCCACGTTTGCTCAGTGACCCTCGGTCCATCCGTCACCGAGTCCACTCCAGAACACTCACCGACCAATGGATAAGGACCCTCGGTTGATGTGTTACGTCCATGTCCTTCCCGTCTACGTTCAGTGTCCACTACCACCGGAGTGACGTACGACAAGGTCGGACTCGTACAGACGTCTTTACTCGAATAAGACCCTCGGGTCAAAACTTTCCCTGTTACCTTCTGGACCTCACTACGGACCACCCCCACCACGGACCACCCCCCACTGGTCACTAACACAGAAAGTCTCTTACAACCAATCTGGACCCTTGGAGTCGGGCCTTTGTTAGTCTTCGTTTCAGGTCATCCGTTTCCGTACTCTAGTTTCGGGAGGGGTCCGAATAGGTTGGTCCGAGGTCGTCCGTACCAAAGACTTCACCTAGTGTGTGTCACCGGTGTAAGGGTGATAATCCCTCCCCCGTCCTACCCCTCACACAGGGGAAGATTCCGGTCTAAACTCAAAGGACGTGGGACTCTTACCCGTACTGCGGTCCTCGAGGAGTTCCGGTCAGAAAAGGAGGGGGGCACGGAACGAGGGAACAAAGGTCCTACGAAGGGTGACCGGTGCCGGTCGGACTGGGTGAGAGTTTTGAGACGTGGGTACCTTACCTCTCGGGTAGAGGAACCGGACATTGGATCACACGACCGGAGCCGAGACACAAGACTCGCCTTTAGGTAGGTTCGCCTTCCCTTTACGGTAACCAGAGAGAGTCCCCTTTGACGAGGAGTCACTACTACCTCTCGCCCGGACCCGTCTCGTCGTGGTCCAACCACCCCGGGCCCCGGCCGTCGAGGGCGGGGACGGAACAAGCTGTTCCGGAACAACCCGTCGCCACTCCTGGCGTAAGTTAGCTGTCGAATTCTATTAGTGTACACACTCCGTGACCCTATTACTGTCGACTTATGGGACGGCGACAACGGTATCACTGGTCGGTTCGTGACCAAGGGAGGAAAAAAAGAAAGAACAAAAGACCCGGAGGAACAATGTCCCGACCGACCACCCCACCCCCCCGCCCACTCAAACCCTTTACCCTTTCTCCTCCTTTTCCCCCTCCCCTCTGGGTTCTCCCCATCGGGTAATATACGAGAAATTTATGGGGTCGACCTCCATAAAATTTAGAGTTGTCTCTGTCTCTCTTTGTCACAGAATTAGGGGTCGAGGGACACTTAATAAATTTCCCTAGAACAGTCTTCCTACTTAAACAGTGACAAAGTCACAGTTGTCGTCGTCGTCGACAGTATTACCGACTCCTGGGGTGAGGTCCGTCCCGGACCATGGTTTACGACGACGGACCACCTTCAATGTCGTTGGGCCCAGGACACCTGTTCCTCGGAGGAGGGCTCCGTGTTCGGACGTCACAAAGAGGACCACGCGACCGTCTCTGGTCCCACACTTTACATGGGTCTACGGCTCTACGTTTGGTAGACCTGGAACCCGACCGACCGGAACGGAAGATACTTACACTGAGGAAACCGGGTATCGGTACCGCAGAGACTCGTCACGCCCCGTGAGTGACCGACCCTCACCAGACTCGACTGGTCCCAAGGACACCGGAAACTACCCACCCGTATATGGGTTCCCTCCCGTGTGTCCGGGACGAATCCGGTATCAGTCACAGGGGTTGGAGTATATCTTGGGTGTCCGTACGTATATTGTGTTCGTACGTACGTGTACGTTCACACGTGTGCAGTTTCCACCAGAATCCACGTCTGCTGATCTCCCTGTCCTCTCTTAGCATCAAGTGAGTGTAGTACCTCCCTCTCGTCGGAAGGATTCTTTTCACGGTCCTCGAGTCTCTCTCCGATTCGGATTCCGACACCGACTATCGGTGTTGAGTGCCCGCCCGCAGAGCCTAGTCCAACTCCAGAAAGGGTACGTAAAAGGCAAATTAGGAGTGTCGGTAGACCACTTCATCAAGGTATGAGACTCATAGGGACAGAGACTCCACCTCTGACTCCGAGTCCCTCCAAATCCCCACACGACCCAGAGTGACTGAGGTCTCGGACACGGAACTTGAGGACTCCCAGTCCCAAACCGTCCCACTGTCGTCCCGACGAGATAGGGTCGGGTGTGACAACCCGCTGTGTTTGTGAAGGTCCGTCAGACCTATCTAGTACAAACCCGAGTAGAGAGAGTGAGAGTGGAGTCGTGTCATAAAGAACGTAAAAAGGTGGTAGGTTTGAAGGTCTTCTTAGAATAACTCTGACGGAACCCTTTGTTACTTATACAAAAGGTCTGAGATTCAGAAAGGTATACGATTAACACAAGAAACGGGGGTAGGGGACGAGAAAACGGGGAAATCCTTTAAGTAACGAAACACGGGAAAGTTTCGAGACCCGAGAGTCTTCGTCACGGACGGGGTTCGGTCCACGGGTCAAGGAACCGTGTAATGTATCCCGGTACCATTACTTATCCCCGGTAGGTACAGGGGGGTGGTCGGGTCGTGTAGACCCTCCGTTTACTTCGTACAACCCTCCACTTCCCCACGAGTGTCAGGAGCCCCCTCGGGGACTCATTTACCGACGGAACGAACCAACCACGCGATTTACCATCTAGGGAGACCCGAACATCCTCAAATACGGGGTGCCTGATGTAAAATGTTAAATTAATCGGGAGCTCGAACAGATTATAGGTTCGAGAAAGTCCGAATCAAATGACAGATGTGTCCTGGACACAGGAACCCTAGGTCCCGTCGGCCACTACGACCGAGGTCAGGACGGCCTCGTTAGACGTCGGGAGTCCTCAGAGACCGGACATACAAGACACTCTTGTGCACGGAGGGCCCGGAGTCACCCGAAGAGAAGGACAAGTCTCCGGAGAAAATGACCCTTGGATTTTCGTCCTGAGACTTAAGAGGCTAGCACTATGACACATTGAGTCTTACCCTGAACTTAGATGTTAGAAAATTGACTCCAGCGTGTGGACCAGAGTCCAGAATTACTCCAAGTCCAAAAACTACAGAGTAGCATCTTTCTTAAGTCACTCTCTGTTTCACTATCCATTCTTCACCTAAATAAATCTCTCTTTGGGTGAGGTGTCTGTTCTCACACCCGGTAGAGTCTTCCACTCTCGTCAGGGGGTCTTACTACACCAATCAAAAATATCCGACCCATTAAAGTGTCTGATTACTCACCCTCCTAATCAGGTCATTATACCCCCTTTCCCGTCTCTAAAGGTCCTTGACCCCGTGACGGATGAAAAACCAGAAACTATCAGTCGGAACCTTGACAGTGCCGAGACCGTCCACACAGTAAATCGAACGACCACATAATGTCACTCACATATGGCTCCGAGTTCTAGATCGTCTTCAGCTGAACACCAGTAGAATTTGGATAAACCAAGATTAGTTCCAGGGTCCATCGAGTCACTTATTAGACGGACGGTTACGTCCTCTGAGTCCTCTACACCCAAGCTAGGGACACACCCCTCTAGAGGACCTCTTCCTTTACCGTTGAATAAGATCATAAGAATGGACCCTTTAGGGTACCTGTCTCCTCGGACCACCCGATATCAGGAACCATGACGTCTTCCAGTCTGTGCTGACTTGCTGACTCTCGTGCACGTCCCGGATACAGCAAGAAAGTTTCTAACACGGGACGGGGGAAGGAACCAAAGTTGACCCATCACGGACCCCTCAATCCTAGGATACCCCGTATCGCTACCGTTGGTAAACGTTTTATCGTCTAAGGAAGTTTGTGTTCAAACACGGGTTTACATCTGTACCCTGGTTTCAGATACTCAACACAGCTTAAAACAGAGGAACACCAGACTTGACCACCGACTGTCACTGGGTCCCTAACGGACTACTCTCTTCCCCTGGGTACGACTTTGGACCGGTCTCCGTCAGGACCTCTAAGACCCTCTCCACCTCTCTTCCGACAGGGAGACCCAGACATGTCTCTGACTTAAGTCGAAAAATCAGAACCGCAAAGGACGACTGACTTACCGTCCTTATAAATAGATTCTACCTCCTCTGCTAAAAATGTGGAAGTACGCACTCAGTCTCGCCTACGACTCCAATTGTATTGTCGGCACGACGACGACTATCATTCCTACTATCAACCATGAATCACTTACCACCAATGCACGTTCGAGTCACGAAGCACCAAAAGATAGATCCACTACTAGAAAGTTAGAAGGACTGTGGGACGTCCCGTTTCTCATAAAACGTCAACTCCTTTGACTTCGAGTCTTTTAACACACACCAGTGTCTCGACATTGACCGTTTTCACCCCAAGCGGACAGGGGCGGTTGGAGAGGGTGGAAGGGGGATGGGATACGGTGAACCGTCGGTGAGACCGTGGGACCGAAAGAGTCGATACACGGTCCTTGTGAGAACGAGACTTCTCAGATAAGAATAAGGGACTCGGACCTTACGAGGAGGGAGTAGAGGAGCACTTCGACCCCCCGAGGACTCTCAGCAAGTTTGTAGAAGAGTTTTCCTCTGGAGACTGTTGGGGTGACGGTCGACAGCGAACGATCGGGGAAGGACTAGGAGTCATCGTAAATTGTGACAAGTTGACATACAATGATTAAGTAAACGACAAGTAGGAGACCAAACGAGGTAATCTAATAGTCCGGGTACCCCGTCCTGAAGCAGAGAATCAGGGACGACACAGTGCGATTGTGGATCCAGTGATGAACCCCTACACAATCCGCAAGTTAAGAAATGACATTTTTACTCAATTTACTCGCCCCAACCTTTGTGTAGTCTTATCGGAGGGACCTTTTAGGGTACCTGTCTCCTCGGACCACCCGACGTCAGGTACCCCAGCGATTCTTAGCCTGTGCTGACTCGTTGAAGTGAAAGTGCGTAACCTCTTCCTTTACCGTTGGGTGAGGTCACAAGAACGGACCTCTTAAGGTCCCTGCCGCCTCGGACCACCCGACGGCAAATACCCCAGCGTGTCTCAGCCTGTCGCTGAATCGTCGTCGTCGTCGTCGTCTGACTCTCTCGGGGTTTTCGGTCAACGTCACTAAAGACACAGATCTTCTCGGAGACAGATCCTGTCCCCGACATCTTTACCGAATAAGAGTCGCTAACGAAGTTATGTTGTGGGACCGTCTGTGACCCGTAAGACCCTCCTCGGCCCAACCGGGTCCTTCTATGCCGGCAGGTTCCTTCCCGATAGTTAGTATCTAGAAAGGTCTTGAGGTACGGACCTTGACAGAAGTCTCCGTATTCATCTTAGTCTTGGAGAATTGAAGTAAAATACCACCAAGAATTGAAAACTAGTTCTACATCATAAAGGATCGAACGAGTAGGTAGACTGAGTAGTCTAACCCGAGGTCTACTGGAAACAGACAAAGACTTTAGGTCGAGGTAAGAGCCTCCTACCTCTTACATAATCTTCCTACAGGATCTTCCACCACAGCTACCTGATCATCTAACCCAAGTACCGTCACCAAAACTTCCTCTTGTCACATAAAATGTGCGTACATCGACGGGTTTGTCGTTTACAGTTATCAGTGAGGTCGGAGGAGGTCTGGTTGTCTGGACGTCCAAGACTAAGGTTGTTCCGTCAGTCAGACTCTTTGACTCTAGAACCTCTTTGGATCTCCGTAGAAATAGTATGTAGTTTCAGGACTAGACTTTCGGACTTGTTCACGAAAGATTACCCACGTAACAAAAGAAATAATCCAAATAGAGTTCCTGTCTACCAGATAACCGTAGTTATTATTACGGGAAAGTTTCCGATAATCATAAGACGACCAACACGTTCCGACGAAACAAAGAAGAAGAGGGTCCCTGTTCAATCGGACCACTATGGACGAGATTCGGGGGTCGGTTGCTGGTCCCCGACTCCTTGTCTGGTCCTGGAGCGAACAGGGGAGTCAAACAGACATAAATAACTCCCGATCCGTGATTATGGTCCTTCAGAGACTAAGTCAGTTGGCAGGTTCCCCGTTCAGGTGCCGTCCTTGTCCACCACAACCCCACCCCCACTTAAAGACTCTGACGTCGTCCTGATCTCTCTCGTTCCACCACTGAAGGTCCTCTAATGGACCTCTACAGGTCCACCGTCGACCTATTTATTGAGACCTGTGACCCTCCTCCAGTCACTACCAGGGGTAACACCAATGTCGGAAGACACACCGACTCTAGTGGGTCCTACTTTTCACTCTCCTCTGCCCTCATTCCCACCTTGGGACTCTTTGGACACCTAAGATGACCAGGGTCTATAGGACCTATTTTTGTAACAGTACAGTGTGGTCACAACGTTCCGATTTACGTGTCTTAATGAAGTGATAGTTGTCCTTGATTATTTAATCAGTTTTGTATTAAGGGACAGGAGTTCCTCGAGTGTCGGACCTTCGTCTTTGGCTTCGTTAATTACTTAGCAAGTTTTGTGACATAATAGGTTACGATTTAACACACCTTATTCGAGTTAGTATGAAATTCGTAAACCCTTGTACCATCGATTTATTTTCGACCTTTCTGTAGTACCCCCTTTATTCTGGACACAAGTCATCGAGTCAGTACAGCTGAGAAGCGGTGGGGTACCTGACACATCGGGCGGTCGGAGGAGACAGGTACCCTAAGAGGTCCGTTCTTATGACCTCACCCATCGGCAAGGGAAGAGGTCCCCTAGAAGGGTTGGGTCCCTAGTTTGACCTCAGAGGACTTAACCGTTCGTCAAAGAAATGGTGACGTAGTGGACCCTTCGGGATATATTCTGGGCTCCGGTGAGTTTCGTTACAGACGTCTCTCTCGAGTCGAGACGGTGGGTAGCCACCGGACTGAGGACCGATGACAACTTCCAGAGACTCTCAGTCACACGGGTAAACAGTTGTTTTTTCCAGAACCAGTTGTGTTGGATAGTACCGAAGGATAGTCCAACAATAAGAGACCAAGACACAGAACCTCCTCAACTCTACCCTACTCTTACCACGTCTTCTTTCTACGGTCTTGTAGTCGTTGTTGTAGTCCCCGTCTTTATCCGTGACCGAGACTCACTACCCTCTCCTACACCGGGACCGAGTGCGGGACCGGCAGAGAACGGACGAGACGAGAGCAATGAGAGACTGGTTTGTCGTTCGGCCCGGTACTCAGGTCCTCACTCCGTTACGGTCGGGATCACGTGCCGTCACCTTTCGTTGTCTCTCCGGCCTACCCCCTTGTAACAAGACCTTCTTTACCGTTTAACACCACTGGTTAACCCGTACTTCAACGGTCCCCGTATGACAAACACCTACTATCTCTGGTCCGGTAGTAACAACCCACAACTCCATGTCCGACATGGGTTATTGGTTCTCACAAAAAGTCTTTTTCGACACAACTCCACAATCAATGTATAGTATTTTAAATGAGTGAAATTCACATGCTAGGTTACTAACAGTCAAATGTCTCAACACATTAGTGGTGGTGTTAGGGTAAAATCTTGTGAAGGTAGTCGAGGTTTTTTCTGAGAAGTACAGACAAACATCCGTGAGAGGAAAGGGTAGGTGCCAGAGTCAGTCCCCTTATGATCGCGAAAATACAGATATCCAAACGGAAAAGACCTGAGGAGTGTTTTTATCTCTTGGTATGTCATACACCAAAAAACACAGACCGAAGAAAGTGACCCGTCAGCACCAAATCTCCAATGTACATGGTCATAAAGGAAGAGAAAATAAAGGTTTATCACGAGGTAGTATATCGATATAGGGTAAAGTATACAAATCATCAAATACACGAATGATTAATACACAAAGCACCACATACACAAATGATACGTGTAATTGTACCCCTTCTGAGTCAGAGTCCACAGAATAATTTCAGGTCAACTCTCGAGGTTCCTCGCTCCTGATGTCAGTCTAACCGTAGTTTGAGTCCCAACTAGGATCTTCATCTTAACGACCCAGTTTACTACATATGTAAAGATTAAAACTATTTATTTCGATCTTAAAAGTATCTCTAACATGGTGAAGTGGGAAGTAGGTCGATAAATAATCTTACGAATAGAGACTGTGGGAGAGGTTGTACCCCACAATAGTTTGAAAACAGACTGGTTTTTCTTTTTTCACAATTTTCATAGGGTGACACCGATTAATGGTAAAACCAATATAACTTACTCCAAATCGTGGAAAAGTATACAAATAATCGACATAGACAAAGAAAATCATTTGTCACAATCTTATGAAACGGGTAAAAAGAGAGAGAAAAAAAAAAAAAAACCTACATATCTAATTCTTTTTTAGATAATCCCCTTTAATTGTGAAATAGATACTATTTAACGTTATTCAGAAAAGGGTCGTACAGAAGAAAAGGAAGGAAAACTAAAATGGTACCGATAAAGGTAGTACAATTATTTTTTTTTTTACATACCGCGACTGAACTAGTCAGAGAAGTAAATACCGAAGACTCAAAGCACAGCAGTAATGATACGTATGTAACAGAGATACCAAAGAAAATCATAAAAATACCAAAGTAAAAATTACAAATGTAGAAACTAAGTGACCTGTAAAAAAAGACCTCATTCCATTCTTCACACCTGCATCTTAATACACAAAAAAGGTCTACCTATGGGTCGATAATGTTGTTAAATTTTTTTACCAAGTGGAAAAGGGGTGACTAAACTCAACACCGGTTGGAAGGTTTACCACTCTGGATAACTAAACTATAAATCTTGTAGGGTAGTCAATGAGACGGTGTATATCCGAGTCCTCACCGGAAAAGAGATATAAGAATGTCTCTGAACTATAAAATAGAAAAATTAAAAAACGGTTAGACTATTCGTTTACCTCCACAAAACAACAAAATTACCCTCCTCTATTAATGTCTTTCCTTGTGTCCTCTGTCGTACAGTTTACGGATCTTCACCTCCGACTCTTTGGAAATCGTCCTCTAACTGAAACCCTTCCCGTCACTCTCGAGGGGGTTCTCCGACCTTGGTCGTGTCCAGAATCCAGACTTATGGTTACCCCAACTCATAGGGTGTGACCACTTTGGGTAAAAAAATTTCCTAAACACTTCGACACGTGGATCTCTGTGTCTCAGGGAGTTTCGAACCAATCCCTCCGTCTGGACTACGTACTCTCTCATAATTCCCCTGTGTACCTAGACCAGTTTCGTGGGAGAGAGACAGGGAGTGGGGTAGTGGGGTGGAGTTGTACTATTCTTGGATCTTAAAGACGTGGTTCTATGTGAAAGTCAAAGATGGTCGGACCAGGTTGGGAGACAGTAGAGAGTGAACTTCGTCCTTTTGCTTCTGGCCAACAGGACGAGTGCATGAGTGGGTGGGTCAGAGATGAAACGTAGTCTCTTGAGAAATTTTTTGAGTCGAGACCAGTGGATATAAAAGGAGGGATTTTGAATAGTTACGGAAGATGAGAGTCCCACTTTAAGGTTCAAGAGGTAGTCTGAGTGAGAGAGACGTCAGAAGAAGGACGATGGAGATCAAAAAAAATTACTAAGAAGGAAGGAGTCACCACGATCCTGTAAAGAGGGGTGGTGTCCCGGAAACGTGAACGACAAGAACCCGGAGTCACGAGACAGGGAAGAGACGGGGAGAGACGACCGTCGTCTGCGTGTAAAGAGGACCGACTGAAGATAGGTGGGTAGGGAGAGTCGAACCTCCCAGTAGAGACGGCCCGGAGAACCGTAGGACTTTAAAAGGGAGTGTCGTCAATCGTGTTAACATTATTAAATCAATAAAATTATTGGTAAACAGATTAAAGACAAAGAGAGTGATCTAATATTCGAAGTATAAAGACGTAGAGGTCACCGATTACCTTACGGACCGTATTTCGACCGGAAGTTATTTATAAAAAAAGGTGACTACCTACGTACTTCATCTTGATATTTCGTTACTGTACTAAGGTTCATAGTGTTTGCTTATTACTACAGAAAGGAGGGACGACCCTTACGACAAGGTGGGAGTAGAACTGAATGAGTCTAGAAGAGAAAGTTCCAGGTGTTAGGATTAACGGGGAACGAGTCTCTCATAAACACAAAGGAGGTCGGACGAGACTAACGACACAAAGATTGGGGACATCGAGATCGTCCGTCTTCTTATTTTTTCCCTTTCTCTGAGGTAGTGTCGGAAAGGGGTTTGTTGCTCCTTAATAAAAAGAAAGAGAGTTAAAGAAAGACGAGAAAGGGAAACTTGTATGTCGACATAAGGGGGATTAAACGAAACTAGTGAGGGAATCCTCGACAGTACCTTAGTTAATCCAGACATCTGATAATACTGAGGTCCAGTGGGTCATACTAAGGAGTAAAATGTCTACTCTTTTGACTCCGGGTCTCTCCAATTACTACCTTTGTTAATGGAGATAACCCAGCATATTATGGTTAGTTACAGTAAAAGACTCTATTTACAAGAGTTATAGGGTCGAGGTGTTCTCACATTTAGGAGTAAGACAGATAAAGTTCTGTACGATCACCACTGTCGGAATCACAATTCTACTCGGGGTCTACCGCTCGAAGGACAGGACGAGAGTGTATCCTCTCGACGAAATCAGAACCCACCGAGTTCCAGGGGTGGGATTCACCCGGAGTTCGAAGTGGACACGTAACTGTTTCCTCGGGGTACAAGTACAACTCTGGAGTATGTCGGGTCACTTTACTATATAGCCCTCTGGACGACACAAATTTGTTAACGTCTTGTCGTTTTTTTTTTAGGACAGGAAGGCAGACTTCAGTACATCCCAGTTGACCCTTTTACATTAAAGTTTTGTCGGTCCTTCTCCCTCCCTCCAGACTTTTCAACTTGATTTTTTTGACGATCGTTACTGAAGAGGGATTACATAAATGAAAGACCAACATTTTTTGGTCCGTTCGTCTTACATTGAAATTGTTCGTGTAAATTTATCTTATATTGTGGTTTTTTTTTTTTTTAGATTTCTTCCTTATTTTTCACATGGAATTGTAGATCTCTAACCTATGCTTTAATTTGTTTTACGTCCACTCCAACCGACACATGTTCCTAGGACCTTCCTCGGGTGATTTCGAGGTCTGACCCCTCCCTTGACCCGGAGGACTCTCACGACCTTCCCCAGACCCCTCCTCACAGTGACCCCCAACGACATGTCCGGACTCACCCGTCCCGGTCCAGAGGTCCACAAGAAAGGAAACGAGGTATGGACCACAAGTCTTCGGGACCATGTCAAAACTTCCCGTCGGAGCGGAGACGGAGCGGAGAACGAGGATGTCTCTTAATTAAGACACGTCGTTCTTTAGGATCACATAAAGGGTACATTGTGAACTTATCAAAAACCGAGAAAATTACTTCTTAAGAGTAAATATATAAAGTCGCCATGTGACACTTATTATTCGTTGATTGTGTTATAAATTTCTTTACCATGACAAACTAAAGAAAACAATAATGACGATTAATCAGTTCCTAGAAATAAAAGAGAAAAGTGAAATCCTTCACCTTAAAGAAGACGGGGAATAAATGAAAAAATCGTTTGTGTAACCTTGGAGGACTCTTCTGGGGGTCAAGAACTCCCGTCCCAAGACTCCTGAGGGGTTATACCCACCGACGAAGGAGAGAGTCTTGTTCCTTCTCGCTTACTAGGTCGTTGAAAAGAAACCGGGGGACCCACCGAGTACTTCCCTCGGTACAGAAATGTCTGACTGGGAGAAGGGCATAACGGACAATGATTTTATTCAATGATCCACTTAAAGAAGTCGGTAAGTTTCGTGAACAAAGACGGAGGAGAGAAGGGGCATAGGAAATACCACTACACTCGTACCCACTCAACTTAACTTACTACTTAACGTGGATATTTAACCATTACCATTCGATCAAGAAACCTCCTTAACAACCATACTAACTTCCTGTAATAAAAGGAAGACTGGGTGTCCTGACGACTAATATTCTCTTGGGAAAAGGTTGTTCTCGGTGTTAACATAAAGGGAATAAGTCTTCGAAAGAAATGAGGGATTCATTGTGGAACGTTATAAGAGAAGGTAGTGTAGAAACGAGTTTCATACGTGTGTTCCTTCGAATTAAACGAAGTAAACCCTAGAGAGTCGTTAAGAAGAGAAGGGTCAAAGTGTTAGATCGAGAAAGTCTCTCTAACTACAATATTTTGTTCAAAAAACACTTAGATACAACTTTTTAAGACTTTTCAAAATATCAGTATACTAAAAACCTCGATATTTCCTCAATATGGTGTTATTTCTTTAATCCGAGTCTTTACTCCTAAAGGACCCACCTACCGTCTCTGTACACCAGTCTAGGGGTCTCACTGACGTTCTCATCTCCGACACCGTAACTCCTACTTTCAGGGACGGCAGTATACCCTGAGCTTCGACGTCCACCTGTATTACAGGGAACACCTGTAGTACTCAGTGACAGTGTCGTACTCTCAACACCGAATCCACTACGCTTCGAAATATGTCACTACAGACAATATAAAACCCTACCTGATGTATCCTTAGAGGACTTTACACGAGTATTTCTCTAGAAATTTACGTTCAATCCCAATTCGCACAAGTAAAGAGTTCAGTTCGGCAATGTGACCACTCGAGCATTCCGGGGGAGTCACGGTCTGAAGAGGAGACGAGACGGAGAGGAACAGAAGAATGAGAGATAAAACACAAAAGGTACACACACGGACCGGACGAACCATGTCACCCTTCTTCAGTCACCGATGCTACTTTTAGACTTGTGGTAGGCGTGGATGGTCCACACGTTACAGAAGCTTGGGTTAGTCTTGTTGACCGACGAGTGGTGGAAGTAGTTGGCCGCCCCCCGGGTAGCGTAGATGTGCCTCTACGCGAAGTGACACTCCCTGACGTCGTCGGAGGGGTTGCAGGGTCCGAGGACGTTCCTCTGGAAGTTGAACATGATGATACTCTGACTGAGGCAGTAACGGTGGTTCTTCAGCCGGAAGACCAGGCTCCGGGGGATGGAGTTTCACCTGTGGTAACGCCGTCTACTCTCGAAGAGGGTCCACCTGAAACCCCCTTCTAACTACTTCCAGTTGTGTCTTCAGTCCTCGAAACCCGGAGACTGTGCTTTACCAAAAATGGAGCGAAAGGTCCTAATACCTCGGACATACAGAGAGGAAAGACAGGCACAGAAGAAGTTTTTCACAGGGTCGTAACACGTTTTAAAACGTCACAAGGGCCTCTGGTACTGACCCCGTCTCTCGTGTAGAGACCAGTAACGAGCCCCGTGCACGTAGGGGTTACGTCTCCTTCACCTACACGGGTAATTTGAGATGACGTTGCCCCTGCCCCTCACCTACCACGGGTAGCCCGCGACGTGGACATTCGGACCGATACTCGGGCTCTTGTCGCACCGGACGTTCCCATTCGGGACTCCGAGAACTCCGGAGAGGAAGGACGTCGTTTCTTTAGTCCTCAGTCCTCAGGGGTGCAGGTCGAGACCTAGTCTATCCCTCTCTCCTCGGATTACCGAAGAAGATTTCGAGACCTCTTGGAGGTAGAGGTCACAATCCGGACTACCAAAAGGTCAACACAAGTTGGTCTTAAAGACATAAGACCCATCCCCTTTCTCTACTCCTCTTAAGATTTACCCCCTAGTATTGGTGAGTACATATAAATGAAAACCCTTGTGACTGTGAGTATAAGAGAGAGAAAGAGGGAGAAAATCTGTGTCTGTGTGTGTGGGGACGTAGGACAGATCGGGACACGAGACTCCGTACCTAATAAACCCAACAGTACCTATTCAGTGAGTTCCCATTAACTCTTCGTTGACTTGAACCTTTTATAAAAGCAAGTAAAGTCAGGTCGAGGGTGTAGTGAATCGAACCATGACTTGGGTACGTCGAGTAATTGAGTTTCGGAGGACCGAACCGACAGAAGGAGGTCCCTGAATCACGGTCCGGTACCCCGTTCCTACCCCGGATCGTAATCATCCAGGACTTTCCTCTACTAACACAACCTTACCCCCACCATACCATGGTACAAAAGACAATGGAAACGAAGTCCTACAATGTCTCACTACCACTGAAACGTCGACCGCCACAGTCCCATGGGACAGGAGTATAACCGGGAGGAGTCAGGTCCTCTCGTGTACAGGTCAGATACCGTTATTTATACGACTTGACCGACCTTTGAGCCGGAAGAGACCCTCAATTATCTTCCTAGCTCTCCCAGGTACCGAGTAGACAACGGACTCATGTACCTTCGATTTGTCCCCCCTTGGGTTCGACTTCTTCTCTTCTGATAAAAGGAAATAAAAATAGAAAACGAGTACCGGAAGTTTCAAAGTCTCAGAAAGTTTTCGTTCCAAAGGGTGTGTCTGGAGCCTCTACTGGTGGAACTGGGACTGAGGAATGAGCCCAACGGGGGTCAGGAAACCTCTGGTGAACCTCTACCCCCCTCGACACGCACGTTGACGCGAGTCAGTAGTCCAACAGACTGAGAATCGTTGAGATACCTGACATCGAGTGGTCGGAGGAGACAGGTACCCTAAAGGGCCCGTTCTTATGATCTCACCAAACGGTAAAGGAAGAGGTCCCCTAGAAGGGCTGGGTCCCTAACTTGAGTACAGAAGATGTGACCTTCCGACTAAGAATCGGCGACTCGGTGGTCCCTTCGGACCCCCCTCGATGTCAACGAGGCAAAAGAGGTAGTACTCGAAGTACGGTCGACAGAGGACAGCCGGAGGGGTGGGACGGACTCGTTACCTTGTAGGAAACACACAGAGGAAGAGGCGAAAATCAGTGGTTGGTGGACGTCCACTTTATGGTCCGTGTCATCACGATAACGGGTGGTTGAGACGTCAGGAAACCTGAGTCAATTAACGGACCCGACCCCGTGAGTGTCGGAAAGACTCCGGACGACTCTCGTCCCTCGACGCGGAAACACAGAAATAACCTAAAGAACCAATACTACAGGTACTACCTACTACACCTTTGTCTCCTCTCTCGTACGGTCTAGTTCACTACTTAGGTGTGTCTGACCAAATTATGGTCGGCCGGACCAGGGTGGTACGAGGGGACAGGGTAACCAACCCCCACCCTCCCGTCACGGGAGAACTCGTACACAACCCAGACGCACCCCTGGGTCCGGTCCGACTCAAATCGACGTCCACGGTGTCGACGGTCCGTGTGAGAACTATCGTCCCCACTAAAGAGGTCTAAAGTTTCCCGACGGTAGGGTGTGAACGACCGACCCCGGTAACAAAACGAGTAATAAAGGACTCGTCTTGTCGTCCTTGGTCTCTTTCATGACTAACCAAGACTAAATTAACCCTGAGACCCTTGTCCGAAAGTAAAGAGACCCGATTAGCCTTGAAAAGAAAAAACCCTCCCAAGAAGTCACGGACGACGAATGGAGGACACCAACAGGACCCTCCCGGATACCCCCGTTTATACATTTTGGTTCACCGACGAAAGGTAGGACAGATGGATCGGAGTCGGAGGAGGACTGCAAACCACCGACAAGGATTAGATCTCGACAATCCTTGGACTGAACTGAAGTGTGAGACGAACAACGTTTGAGTAACCTTCGACCTCCTCTACCCCTCGGGGCCTGTGGTACTAAAACGGTAAAGTCTCTGTGTCCTTCGGTGCAAAACCATCATCAAGATTCTCGTCTCTCATCGCTCGGTCCGTCATGGTATCCAGGACGTCGGGTCGTCGGACCGACCGGAGACGCGAGATCTTTCCGTGGAAAAAAAGACAGAGTTCTTAAAATTCCAAAGGAGGACGAAGGAGTAGGACCGAGACACACACACACACACACACACACACACACACACACACACACACACACATATTTGTCCTAAGGGGAACCGACACGATCATTGGACCCGAACTACTGACTCTGGTTGGAGGTGGAGAGATCCCGAGTGTCCTCACCCTACGGGCCCCTCCACTTCCCGAAACCCGTCTAAGACGTGAGAAACTTATCCCTACCTGTCACGATCCCCTCCATAAACATTGACCAAGGACCCCACATATAAGTTCCGTCGTACGAGTTAAGTAAAACCTAAGAGTACGACCCGACAGTCCACCCGTGGCACTAGTGGGTGTCAACGGACGGATCGTGTCGGAGGACGACTCTCGTACCTCTAGCCACCTACGTCATCTCTGAAGACCCACTCTTTCTCGCTCAGAGGTAGTAGCCAGGACCATTCTGGACTCTTCCCTCCGTTCGACGATAGAGTCGTGTCGGGACTCTTAACTACGGGGTCTCGGGCCGACCTTCTTCGGCCCTACCAAGGTGCTAAGTGTGTCAACACACTTCGACTAGTCGAAAGAAAAGACCTATGAACTTAGACTCGAAAACGTACACAACTTAGATACCCCACCGTCTTTCGTATATGAAACATAACAAAAAGACCGTCCTGTCCGAAAGTAGTACCCGTCCTTAGAATAAGACTGAAAGTGAAACGGAGACACTTTGGGAACGGACAGTCTCAGTACCACTGATCAACGAACCAAAACGTCTCCGCGGACCTCTGGTTAATCCACCGGGTCGGTCGTTTCTTACCAGTACCGGATCTCGACAAGGATAACACTCCTCCCTCCCCCACCGTTCGCCTCCTTCGGTGACCCCTCGAACGTGTAGTCTTGCACGTCGTTCGTCGAGTGTGCGAAAGATCTCCGAGGTACCGGGTCCCGGACAAGGCCGGAGTAGGAAAGACATGGGTATCCAATCTGGTTAGTCAGTCTTAGGGTCTTCGGACAACTGGGGTGGTCACTGAGATTGGGTAGTACGTAAATAGAGACACTTTGACAACTAATGATCGTTTTACCAGATAGACGGGGTCGAAGTCTAAAATACGCCTATCATATCGACTAATTACTCTTTAGTACCGAAACAGAAATATGTGGGAGTTCGGAAGGGACGAGTCTAACTACCAACTCAGCTAAGAGGTACACTCAGGGTTATCGGACTGACAGGGACCCGGTCCCTCTAGTTCTTGATCACGAACCGTTCGAGCGAGACACAACACCAGGGATTTTACAACACGACCAGAACCTCCAGTCGATTCTAGTAAGGTCGAGACCTAAAACCGTTCCGGAACCGTCAAGGATTTCTTCTTGCCGAGACAAGAACCAAGAAGACAGGGAGCAAAACACAGAGAGGACAGGGGACCATAGGTAGTCTCGGACGGAACCTAGGACTCTGGAGTACCCGTGACAGGCACGTCGTAGGGGGTGGAAGTGGGTGTGAAGGGACGGAGAGGAGGTCCAGAGAAAAAGGAAGGAGGGAGGGGACAAAAGGAACCCTCCCTGACAAAAGGAAGCACTAAAAGGTGGATGTACATTTAGGGAAGTACGGACCTTTAGGCTCTCTGTAAAACTTGGAAAGTCATTAAAGTCACGGAAACAGTTGAACTCGTCGGTCCCTCTCTCGGTCAAATATTTGGACCCCTCGATTCTTTAGACGTCTTAAGCTTTCCCCTCTTTTTACATAGATCAAATCGAGAAGCACCTTTTCTCTTCAAAGACCCCGGATAAAGGTGGAGGGAATCCCAACGACCAGGGTCGAGACCCAGAGGAGGACGGAGGAGTAGGACCGACACACACACACACACACACACACACACACACACACATCCACTGGTGTAAGTCCCCGTGACTCCTTCAGAAAGACGAGACGAGAGACCGGGTAGTCGACAACCGACCACTGACTCTCCTTCGGGTCTCGGATCTACGGAGGAGGATCCGGGGTCCCTCTGGGTGAGTCGAGTCGCGACCCCTTCCGGTCTCAATAATTGTGGTGTCAGGACATTCTACTCGAAGTATTATCCTAAAGGGTTATCCGATGAAGTAAATCTTTGGAGAACCCGGAGGTGCCACCGGGACGGGTCATGGGAGGTCTCTCCTGAGACTACATTATCCGACGTACATTACCCGACACTGGGGTCGTACTCGTTGTCGTTTATCGACCTTCCTACGACAGACGGAGTGGTTGAGGTCGTGTGACACACCCACACACGCCGGGTCTGAGACCCCCGACGTCCCCTGTTGGTCCCTTCTCCTCTCCCCGTCAAGACTCAAGGTTTAGGGGGACACGAGACGCGGTGGGGAAGACGGAAATTTCCTATCCAATCTTCATGGGTCTAAGATGACCGCAACTGGTTCGTTAGTACTAAGAGGGTCCAGTCACGACTTCGACGACTCTTACAAGACCCGTACTATCGGCAGGACCGATCTTCAGGTACTGAATCATTTGTAATAGTTTCTACTGCTGTTTCCGTGGTGTTCTAGCAATGACTCCACCAACCCATGTAGTGTCGTACTCGTCAGGTCAAACCCGGGTACTTCTTGATACCTCAGACTTTGTCGGGTTCGACCCCACCTTCACCCGGCCTATGGTTCTCCGGTTGATAAGACCGGCGGAATATATAGGTACCTCTCACCCGTCTGTCTCTCGTAGCGACCCGTGGTCAGATCCCTCGGACCGACCCACTACAGTCTGGCCCTAGTCTTGAGCTCAGACCCTCCGGTGACAGACGAAGACGAAGACTCTGACAAAAAGAGAGCTTTAATTGGTAGGAACCTATGCGTTATAGACAAAAGTCCTTATCGTTGGGGGAGAGTCGAGAAGAGGGTACTTGAGAAAGAGACGTGGACACAACGGGAAACACAAAAAACCCAGGCCCACGAGGCACGTTGACACGAGACACCAAACTACAAAGACGTGACACGTCGTGTCTCGAGGCACAACTGATGGGGGCAGAAGAAAAATTAGAGAGACCTTCGTCATGGTAGAGAGTCATGGTACAGTCTACGAGACTGTGCAACTAGACGGAGACCTGGTAGGTCTCCCAGTACCGTAGTCATCACCCCCACTCACTGTGTTTCGAGGGACCCTTCCTACTCCTGATTTCCGAAACACGAAGATCTTTTCCTGTCCCTCCCACCGTCCCGACACCCTACCTCAGGACCAATACCGAGTCATTAACTGGAGTTCCTGGTTATACTCGGGGGCTCCGTCACGACAACAGTCTTGGGGAAAAGAGGGACCAGGACGGAGAGAGAACTCGACCTGCCAAACACACGTCTTGGACTTGTATGTATAGAGTCGTGTTTGAAGGAACGGTGAAACCTCAAACTTTATATCTCTTGTGAGGGTCACTTAGACCTGAACGGACCTCACGCCAGGGAGCTAAGACCCGGGGTCCTCGAGATCACCACACTGAAACCAAAGGTACGAAACCGGGTAACTGTTCGACACAACTGTCATGGGATTACGAGGACCCGGAGTCAAGAGAAAGTTCAGTCACCTCCTTCTCGGACTCTGTCAGTCGAGTCCCGTCGACGTTTTCCCCTTCCTTATATAGGGTAAACGTGTGCCGGTCCTCGTTCGGAATAAAACGGTTACCTTGACACCGTCCCTACAACTCTCTCCCCGTGGGACCGGAAAGGGATCCCCTCCCCAGAGACGGACGTCTACGGTAGACATGACAGGAACGGCCGACTCGATTCTCGACCTCATGGTCAATGGACCAGTCCGCGACGTCGACTCGGGAGGCGAGAACAAAATTCCCGGTCAATTACTCCACCTATACTGGGAACCCCAGACGAGTCGAGTGAGGAACGTCCGGAACCGTGGACACCGGAGGTCAAGGAGTCAGACCAACCTAAGGTGAACACTCAAGGACGTCTACGTCACAGAGATACAAGTGAAGAAAGAGATCCAAGAATAACTTGTGGATGACTACGGTCCGGGAAATGTGAATTTGTAAGTCTACCTCGTTAAAATGAAGACTCTTAGATGATCTTAGAATCGAGAATCTGTCACGAACGGCACAGGTTTCCCGTCCCAGTACTCACCGGATACTTCCCACCGGGGCGAGTCGATCCATTCCGGAGACTCCTGTCTCAGGTCGGGTGGTCTACTGTGCATCAGACGAAACGGTGACACCAGGGGGGGACGAGAACCTGTGGAGGTCACCAGACTGTGAGTCTGCAGGTCTCCGTCGGACCAAGTAGAGTCTCGCGAAGAATCCTGACTTTACTTAGTCTCCGGGTAACGAGATCTGGGACCTCACCTTGAAATTACGTTTAGAGGGAATAGGGTCCAATGAAAAACAACAATAAAAAATTTATAAAACTCGTCCATTCTGTAATTCAAAGGGACTGAGAACAGAAGTAGCCTAGGGAGTGACAAAGTCAACGACTATAAGAGAACAATTGTCCCAGGTACGTAAACGTGTAGGTTTTGTGCCTGTGTAGGAAAGAAGTAAACACGTCCCGAATGACGTGTCCCAAAAAGTGACTCAAGGTGGGTGGTGAGAGTATGGGGTCTGAGGGAAAGAATTGTCACTTTCAATCCTCACCAAACCAACATAATACATCTCTAGACGGAGAATGAAAGGTTACTAACACATCATAAGGTAACCTAGAAACATGTAAATAAATTAACCGGGAAGTAAATATATCTGCATCCAACGGAGGACACAAAACTATAAAGATTTGTTACAAAGTCGTTTGTAGGAACACGTAAGTAGAAACGTGAATCCACACTCGTATAGACACTCTGTTTAAGTAATTAATTAAATAAGTTACTTATAAATAACTCCCGAAAGATACACGGTTCGTGAAAAGGTTCTCGATTCTTACGTTGTCTAAGAAACTTCATTTTAACGACTGAGTCTCATATTTGTAAAAAACTATCTATAAGGGTTTATCAGGAGGTTTTTCTCTGTGAAAGATGGCTAAAAACGAGCCTGGTTGTTTAAAATCTCAAAGACAAGGAATATAGAAACGGTTCTATTATTTTA
Organism: Capra ibex; assembly: GCA_006410555.1. Classification (NCBI taxonomy): domain Eukaryota; kingdom Metazoa; phylum Chordata; class Mammalia; order Artiodactyla; family Bovidae; genus Capra; species Capra ibex. The sequence continues at coordinate 111,989,414 of SJYO01020080.1, read as the reverse complement.
TAGTTGACAAAAATAGAAACGGTTAGACTATCTACTTTTGACCGTAGGTTGACACCAAAGGTAAACGTAAAAAGAACGATACTCCCCGCAACTTGAACCGTTTCAAGGTATTTAACGGAACAACCCCTCGACTTTGTGCTTATAAGAATACATTACGTAGTAATATAGGCCATCCAGACGTGTGCCATCAGTCAAACCTCATACGAGTGAGCTACTGTACCAGAGGGGAAGTGAGAGATCAGGGAAGGGAAGACGGGACGTAGGGTGGGAAGTGTGTAAGAAACGGGTAGACATCGGAGTCCTGTAAAACCGCGTACGACATGTGGACAAAGCCACAAAGGGACTGACACCACCCCTTTCCCCGCAACCCCACCCTGTCCGTTCTCGGCCACGACCACACCTTCCCGACACGACGGAGTCCTTCCGGTGAGGTCGGTCAAACCACCCTTCGTGCGGAACTAAAAGGGTAGGGAAAAGAGGATGGGAAACGGAGAAGACTCAAGGAACGAAGGGGAGACCGTACGTGGAGAGTCGAGAAGGAGAAACCGGGTCAGAGAGGTGAGGTGTAGGGAAGGAAAATGAGACGGTCGAGTAGAGACCCCGGAACCCCGAGTCGGGTGACACCACGGAGGGTGAGGTGGTGGGGACTTTTCAGTCGTCGGGAGTCGGGGGTGGAGGAGGTCGAGGAGAAGTAAAGAAGACGTCGTAGGGTGAGAGTAGTCTGGACGGTGGGGAAGGGGTCGTCGGGACCTAGACAGAGTCAGGTGGGGGACTGGTGTGCAGATCGGGTCGGACGACTACGGAATCCAGACGACCACGGTCACCCGAAACAGAATCGGGGCCCGAAAACGAGCGACGGAGGAAGAGAAGAACCAAAAACAGAAGTTGAGACGTCGTTAAGAAAGAGAGACCCCGGCACCCGAAGGGTGGAGAGAAGGACCGGAGGCGGGAGGAGAAGGAAGAAGGGGCGGAAGGGTAGAAGAGGAGCGGGGGAGAAACAGAAGAAGAGAAGGAGGGAAGGAAGGAGTGATGAAAAGACAAATTTATATAAGTCCAACTTTCTACTCAGTCGGATTTTTTTTATTCAATTTATTATTTGAATTTTGGACCGTACTTTTATCTCGTTTTTCACTATCTCTATTATACGTTTATTGACTACAAATGTTCTGACGACTGAACCGAACAGACAGACCCAATTTTCTCGTCGAATATCCGAGACGACCCGTCAGGGCACAAAGTAACAGCCTAGTGTCACTACCAAGACTAAGTCCATACCTCGTTTGAAGAGACCTAGCCGAAGGTCGAACGTACCTCCGTGAATACACCGCACCGATAGTAAATGTCCCGTGAGTGATACAGGGCCAAAGAGACGGTCTAAGAAAAAAACGTAATAGTGAATGTAGGAGTCTATCGGGACACTTCATATGGGGTAGTAGTACGAGTGAAAAGCCAACTTCTATGACTCCACGTTTCTTCGGTTCATCAAAACGGCTCCAGTATGTCGTATCCTAAGGCTCCGGACCGATTATAGGCGACAAGACATAAAGAGGGGTCTTCCTTCTTCTCGTTCTCTGATAATCCCCGTTTACACACTACACACTACCCTCGACCCCAAAGTCACAGGGTACACCTGACTCTATCTTCGGAATTCATTTCTATCGTTTCTTTTCGGTAGTCTCAAACTAGTCCTAAAGGGTAACCGATCCCTACTCGACCCTCCAAGTACCTCACTGGCACGAGTACCATGTATACTTAGTTCCGTGTGGGGAGGTGGAGGTACCAGCCGGGTCGAGGGTGAGAAGAAGAGGGGGTCGAGAGGTACCCGTTCCGGTGGGGACTACACGGAGAAACAGGACTTACGGATGAGACACAGTAGACGATCTACTTTTGGTTTGTTTTGTGTGACTTTCGTTTTAACCATCTTCGTCCTCCACTCGACTCCTCCTTCTTTCTGAAACGTTCATTCAGTTTGTCTCTCTCTACTTATAGTATACTATTGGGAATATACACCTTAGATTTTATTACCATGGTTACTTAGATAAATGTTTTATCCTTGTCTGAGTGTCTGAATCTTTTGTTCGATTACCAATGGTTTCTCCTTTCTACGGTCGTCTCACTACCCCCCTCTCTATTTAACCCTCAACCCCTGACTGTATATATGTGATGATATAAATTTTATCTATTGGTTGTTTCTGGATGACATGTCGTGTCCCTTGAGACCAGTTATAAGACATTCTCGCATTTACCCTTTTCCTAAACTTTTTCTCATCTATGTACCTATACATATTGACTTAGTGAAACGACCTATGGACTTTGATTGTGTTGGAATAATCAGTTGATTAGGTCATATTTTATTTTTTAATTTTTTTTTTTCTACACATTCTTTTATAGAGTCCTCGCAACCATCGCATTTGAAGTCCTTTTGGTCCGTCCGTCTCTCACGCTCAGGTTACGGTTCGGTGTATGAACCTCTCCACTGTCACCGTCTTGGTCTACCTCCCTCATTGGTCACTACCGTCTCCGAAACAGACAGACAACAGGTTATCTCACTGTGCAACACGTGTGTGTCGTGAGTGTCCTCTTTTAGTTGTCTTACTATCGTTCGGGTATGCAGAACTTTGGGAAAGTGGTTTTCAACTACTATTACACAGTCAAACTGTCTCCTGTATTCCAGTCACGTTGCACACACAAAGTTCACCTTTTGCTGTTAGACGAGAAACGTGTTCTACCTATCTCTAAGAGGTACGTTAAGATACCTTATACGTGCTTGAGACGGTTTAGTAGTCGAACCGTTTTTACACGGACAAGACCCTCAATCCGTTAACCTCCCAACGACAAGCCAAAGACCCAGACAGTGTGTGTACGGACACGACTAGGCTTACACCTCCGGGAACGCTGAACCCGAAAGGAAAGGAGTGACCGAGACAGACAGAAGGGGAGACGTAGAAACCGGTTTGAGTAGACAGGCGACAAAAGGAAAGGAGGCAAATAAGATCGGAGAACAGACAGAAGAGAGACCTGAACTAAACTTTTTTCTCTTTACTCTTCTGTGTAAGGTAACCATCTTAAAATTACTCACTTGCCGATCAAGGTAAGTAACAAAAATAAAAAAAGGGGAGATCTTTCGACAAATTTACGTTTACCGTTCTTTTTCAAGAAAAAAAGTATCTCCCTTTATTTCCTTTAGTTACAAATAGTCACTCTAGTTAACATTTATAATACTTATTAAAACAGTATTGTTAATAATTATATATTAGTGTGTATAACTATTATTCGAGTCAATAAATTTTCTTGTAAACGAAAAAATTTTGTTATAGAAACATCCTACGGGACGAAGAGGTACGAGTAAAGAATTAAAAGGACCTTGTATTGAGACGAAGGAAGTCGAAGGAGTGGGAGTACTACTAAGAACCGAATACTCTTAAGAAAGTCTGACATAAAAAAGAATAGTAGAAAATTTAGAAAGTCAGGTCCATGATTAATTCTTGATCATTGGCATCGACAAACACCAAATTTGTATGGGTTAGTCCCACTGTCTAAATTGGAAAGTCCGATTATAACGGGGAGGGGAAAACGTTCATAGAAATGGGTGGATGGGTCGGAGGAATGGAGTCTTAAACGAGTTACTTTTGAGTCGATAAACCCTCTCACAAAGTGGAAACCCCTGACCGGAAAGGTACGGAGAAACGAAACTTGAGGTAGTCCTACGTGAGTCACGGGGGAGGAACGTGGAGACACCTCAGATTTACACTCGAGTGTCAGGGTTGAGTTCGTCGTCCGTGGGAAGGAAGACTCGGGAAAGACGTCGGGACCCCCGTTACCTACACGAGAGGTCTGACTATCGTAGTCGTGTGTTCGGCTAACCTGTAGGTATGAGGAGTAGAAGGACTGGGACTTCCTCCTCCGTCTCTACCTCCCTGTAGGGAGGTAGGGGGTCTGCCGGTCCGGAGAAGATCGGAAGAGGAACGGACGGATGGGGTGGGGGGAGGTTGGGGGTGGAGGTGGGGCCAGAGGAAAGGACGAGGATCGATACACGTCTGGGAAGGAAGACCCGGTGTTTCCCGAGACATCTGTCTGTAATACACGACAAACGGTTGTGCCCCCGGGCCCATGTGCCTCCCCCGCTCCCTCTTCGGTCGACGAGAGAGGAAAGTGTGTCTGGAAACGAAAGAGGGAAAGTCAGAGGGGTGGGGGGCGGGGGGTGAGAGACAGAAACTTGTACGTATGTTTTTATTTTTTCGTCAACGATTAATCTCGGTCTCTTACTCTCACTCGGACCTTCTCCCCTCGTCACCTCCCCGGCTGAGGGACGTTCAGTCGGTGACTCCCTTCCCGGCTCCCTGGAACCTCTCCGAACCCTCCCTCTCAAACTGTTTTTCGTTGTTTCGAAGAAGTCTTACCGTTTCTCCCAGAAACAGAATTGGAGGGTAGGATTCTCTTTCCTTTCTTCTTTACTGTCTCAAAGAACATTTGAGGGTGACGACCGCAGATGGTGCGAAGAATAGAAACAGGCAGAGAGTCGGGATGTTTGTTATCTGAGAAAAACCCCCCTGTGAATTCAGATAGGAAAATGATCATTAAAACAAGACCGACTATCCACCCCTTAGTGACCACACTCCCCGGAAGGAATACCTCCTCGACGACTCAGTAGTCCTACGGGGTCGAATCCTTTGCAGGAGACTGTTTAGTTCCGTGAGAGGAACCCACAAAAGAGTGGGTCAGGATCAGAACCAAGTGGTCCGTTAAAGACAAGGGTTGGGACACAGTGATCCAAGCGACTTTCGTCGGGTCAACGGAGCACACGGTGGTCCCCTTATCGTCGGTCACAATCCTGTCTTAGGTCGAGGCTTGGTTCCAGAAACTTGGGTGACGTCCGAGTGTCTTCCAAGGTCTATGGTCTCGTCAGGCGTGGAAGGACCGTCAAGACAACACCGAATCTTACCTCACCGGGTACGAAGTAACCCGGTCCCAGTGAGACTTCCGGACCTCCACTGCCCCCCGGTCAAGTCTCTCGACCTTCGTACTCGTCTCTCCCAATGGACCATTGAACCGGACAGATCTCTACGTCAAAGAGGGTCGTATACCACATGTGGGACTATTGCGTCTACACCGTTTCGAAACTGCCGTCACGGGCCCGTGACTTTTGTACCCCATTAAAGGACTAAAGAACACTTACATTTGTTGACTTTTCCTCTTCTCACATAGTCACACTATGTGCAACCATGATTGATCAGTCCCTCCTTCTTTCCTTTTCCTTTAGCTTAGACCTTTCGTTTCTGATATTGATTGAGCAAGAGAAGGTGACCATAGACAAATCCCACTACCGATGTAAACTGTTTTCTCTGGTGTGACCTTAGAAGACCCTTTTAGGGGGTTAAGACCCTACTCTAGAGTTTTACTTAAAAAGACCTCAGACATACCTGATAGAGATCATGTATTACATGAAGGGTTTCGAGTCACGTATAACAGAATTGGGACGGGTTCCTGAGGAGATCTTTTATTCCCGAACTCAGGTATAAGATACGTCAATCGGTCCGGTGTTTTGGTAACTCTTTTGTCGGTGACTACCCATCAACAGTTCTCGACCTCTCTCTCCTGGAGGGAGTGACAGGTCACCAATTCTTAAACGGAACGTTACGTCCCCTCCAAAGACACTTCTGTGGTGTTCCTAGACAGGTCCATCTCAAGTCGACTTTAGGCCCGTGTAACGTTCCCAATTTTTACCCAAACTCCAATAATTGTTAAGTAATAATTTACTTGGTCTCGTATTAAAAGATACATACCCCGACCAAGAGAACTCCGTATCTTAACACCTTTCTTACACTATACAAATGTCTCTAGGTCCTTTATAATCCTTCCGAATCTATTGTACTAGACTCAGTCCCCATGTCTTTCATAAACTCAGAGATTTCTACCATCTTCGGCGGGTAGATCAGTAATCACCTATATTCAAACAGGTCAAATAGTGACTTTTTAATTAAAATTTTTTAAGAAAAACGAAAAACTTCATTGAAATTTAAAATAAATTTTTTAATAGTATGTCTTTTAATTTGAATAAAACGACCTGTCAAAATGCTTGAAATTGTGTACACATCTAAACACGTTGGTAGTGTGTCTTTAATCCTTTGTCTTCTCGACAGAATACGAAAGGGAAAGAGAGGTAAGGGAGGAGGGTAGGGGGTGGAGACAACTAGGTACTAGACAAGTAGTGGTAATGTAACGGAAAATTGTAGCTTACCATGTGACACGGGTGAAAACTCTGACCGAAATGGTATTACGACACTCGTAGTAGTTTCAACTAAACACAGTCACCAAACAAGGAAAAATAACGATCATTATAAGGTAACATACCTACGTGGCACCAAACAAGTGGACGACCGTTTGCAAACTTAACAGAGGTTAAAACTCACTAATATATTCATCAACGATATTTGTGAGTCCGTGCCTAAAAACATGTATGCAGCAAAGAGATCCCAATTATGCGTCCTCTCCCTAACGAACCAGTATACCTTTAACATGCAAATTGACGGTCCGACTAAAAAATCTTACCAACATGGTAAAACGTAATGGTGGTCGTGAACGGGACTTAGGAACAGTCGAGAACCATAACATTCATAAAAATACAATCAGTAAGATTAACCATATACTATAGAGTACCACCAAAATTAAACGTAAGAGATCGTTTATTACTACAACTTATAGAAAGTACACGAATAAACGGTAGACAAATATGAGAAACCACTTCACAGATAAGTTGTAAAAACGGGTTCGAAATTAATCCGACCAAGGAATGATAACTCAAAACTCTAAAGAAACGTATAAAACCTACGTTCAACAAAACAACTTGTACACTAAACTTTTATAAAAGGTTAAACATTGAACCCAGAAGAAAGACAATTGGCACAGAAAATGTTTCGTAACAACAATTTCAACGAGTCAGTACAGGCTGTTAAACGTTGAGGTACCTGACGTCGTAAGGTCCGAAGAGACAGGAAGTGGTAGAGGACTCTCGAACGACTTTGAGTATAGGTAAGTCAGCCACTAAAGTAGATTGGTAGAGTAGGAGACAACAGGGGTAGAGGAAGACGGAAGTTAGAAAGGGTCGTAGTCCCAGAAAAGGTTAATCAGCCCAGAAGTGTAGTCCACCGGTCTCATAACCTCGAAGTCGAAGTCGTAGTCAGGAAGGTTATTTATCAGTCTTAACTAAAGGAAATCCTAACCGACTAAACTAGAGGAACGTCAGGTTCCCTGAGTTGTAAAAAATAAAACTACTTTAGGTTAAATAGGTAATTAAAAAATACCCTCCAAAAACGAAAAATCTCTTTAAAATTCAAGTCTCGTTTTAACTCTCCGTTCATGCATATAATATATGGAAAGGGTATATGGACGACGAGGGTGTGTACATATCGGAGGGGGTAATAGTTGTAGGGGGGGGTCTCATCGTGTAAACAACGTTAACTACTTAGATGGGATTGTGTAGTATCAGTGAGTCAAATGTAATCTCAAGTGAGAGTTCCAACATGTAAGACACCTAAACCTGTTTACATATTACTATACAGGTAGTAATATCATGGTATATCCCATAAAGTGATGGGATTTTTAGTAGACACGAGACGGACAAGTAGGGAAGGGTGTAGGTAACGGACCGTTGGTGACTAGTAAAATGACAGAGGTATTAAAACGGAAAAGGTCTTACAGGGTGTCAACACTAGCACGTCACACATCGGAAAAGTTTAACGGAAGAAAATGAACCATTACATGTAAATTCCAAAGAGGTACAGGAAAAGTATCAAACTGTCGAGTAAAGAAAACTCTCGACTTATTATGAGGTAACAGACCTCCTAAATAGGTAAAAAGGTTAAATAGGTTGGTTAATAAAAAAGTTAACAAAGTCCTATTCTTAGTATAAAAACCAAAGTACAGGTTATTGAGAAACGGGTTGGGGTCCAGTGTTTCCAAAAGAGACTTACAATAGAAGATTTTGAAAATATCAAAACACAAAATATAAGTCCAGACACTAGGTACAACTCAATCGTAAACAACTTTCGTACTCCAAGTCTTACTTCCAGTAAAACAATAATAACCCGGACACTACAGATCAACAAGGTCGTGGTCTCTACTAAGGAAGAGGAGGTTCGGAAATCAACTAACAATGGAAGGGTCACGGGGGACGGGACTGGTGGGATGAATGTCACATCTGGTGGGAATTGTCGAGAGGACAGATGGGATGGAACGAAATAAAAAAGGTACCGCGAATAGTAGGGATCGCATCGCACATTGAATAACACACACAACAGACACAGAAGTGTGATCTTACACGTGACGGACCTTCGTTCCTATAAACTCCCACACACCCCTCCCCAGAAGAACAATTGAGTACACAGGACTCACTAACTGTTCTTGACCTACGTACCTCTCCGACCCCAGGAGGTCCCGTGTCCCGACGTCTTACTCCTCCACGTCCCCACCGATCATCTTTGAGGGTCCGGTCCAGTCTAGTCTTCACTCAACATATCTCGGGACGGAGCGACCAAGTAGTCCGTTTTGTCCAAACAGTTTGTGAGGTGGGGTCGAGAGGAGAAGGAGTGGGCGGATGACATAATAAACTCCGGTCATTCTTGAATAATTTGTCAAAAGGAGATGTAGATTTCATAAACAAGGAACTTTGAATTCGAAATAGGGGGAAAGTGGGAATCCGGGGAACTTTCTTTCACGAGATTGAGGGACCCTTTTAGTAGAATTTAAGATTAGTCGGGACCCACAACCTTCGGAGAGTCTCTACTCCACAACAGTCCCATCTCCTGTACGTCCCTTTCGACAAATCCTCCGTTTCAGTCGATCGTACGTCCAAAGGGGACCGACTGTCACGAAGACGAAGTCGCTACTCCGAATTGAATAACTCCCTCTCCGGGTCCCTTAGACTCTTTGTTCTAAGCTCCTCTCCTATACCTCTCCGGTCTTCTTTGCTCCCGTCCAATCTATTTGACGTCACCCCCCGAATCATCTAGGACAGTAAACTTTACCCTGGGAGAGGTACGACAGGGAGGGGACTCGGGGCCGCAGTGAGAGAGAGGTCACCGTCCACCTGTCTCACACACTGTAACACAGAGGGGACCCCAGACGAGACCTTCAGACATATCTTCCTCGAACCCCGGTGAAGTACCGACCCACCCGCCCCTTCCGGACTGACCGGTGAACTTCCAACGTAAACGCTTTGTTCGGGTCACAAGAAGAAGATTAATGACAAATAAACAAAAGCCGACACGAGCAAGAAGGAACGACCCGAGCCCGACAGAGACCAGCACCACTCGTCCCGGTGAGAGGTCAACGCCACCCGTTCGCAGAATACCTCCCCCGAAGAGAACACCTCGTACCCGAGTCATCGGTAGTGGGTGCCCGGGTCAACGGGGCGTTGTACACCTTAGAAGGGCCTGGTCCCTAGCTTGGACACAGGGGACGTAACCGTCCATCTAAAAATTGGTGACCTGGTGGTCTCTTCAGGGACGAAGAGAATTTCCCTTACAATTAAATCCCACACCCCACGACTACCCTTGGTCTAGACCCACGTCAACCTCGACCGGGAACGGGAAGGAGTGACGTGCTCTTGACCAAGGGATCTATGTTGGGGTGGAGGGCGGGGTCCACCTTGGACAGTCCGGGTACCTAGCACTGTCGTCGGCTACCAAGTCGTCCGGGACGAGAGACTGCTAGAGATTTGTCGATTCCGAGGACTGGACAAACCTTAGACCAGTGTATGATACAAGGGTCTTTTCGTTTGGGTGCAACAGAGAATAAAGACAGAGTAAAGGTGGTGACCTATCTGGTTTAGCCGATTAAAACGAAAGACTATTTAAACAAAGTCAAGTGACCCTCCACGACGACTAAAACTCAGTAGTCTGGATACTCCTACCTCCTTGGGTTGAACATTATAAAGAATTCAATATGAAATTACTTCTGTGGATAATTGTGGATAATTGTGAACATTATTAAGTGTCTTTCCTTCAGGTTCGGCTAGACGAACTTTACAGAAGGAAACAGAAAAAAAAAAAAAAATTTCTTCACAATGATCGAATTTACCTCCAGAATTAATGTCTAGTCTTTGTCTTTGAACGTCACACTCTTAACGGACTTCGGACAAGGAAACCGGTGTGGACAGAGGGCACCAAGGAGACCCCCTTCTGGACGGGTCCTTCTCGGCAGAGAGGGAGAACCCAGGGGAAGGGAGGTCTCGTAGGAACGACACTCGGTCGCGCCCCACGTCCTAAGGAATCGACACGTCTCACGACCCTAGAAAACAGACTCTTAGATACATACTATCACAGTGTTGTTCCAATGTCTGTAACACGATACTAAATTCACAAACACACACGCACACGATTTAGCGAAGTCAGTACAGGTCGAGAAACGTTGAGACACCTGACATCGGGTGGTTCGAAGAGACGGGTACTCCTAAGAGGTCCGTTCTTATGACCTCCCCCAACGGTACGGGAGGAGGTCCCCTCGAAGGGTTGGGTCCCTAACTTGGGGGCAGAGTACAGAGGACGCAACCGTTCGTCCAAGAAATGACGATCGTGGTGGACCCTTCGGACGAGATTCACAAATACAAGTTGTTTATGAAAATTGTGTTTTTGACGTTATGAACTACAATACGATGGTCTTCCATGAACGTCCCAAATACTCTACACATGTGCACGTCGGGGAATCTCCGTCCCACCAACCTATTACCCCATACAAACTTCAACATTACCTGAGGAGTAAAGTCAGGACACTGAGAAGTGATTCACACTTAAACTCGATAAAGGACTTACACTCACTCGGGTCTACCCGGGAGGATGGAACGACCGCTGTCGGCCGAATCGGGGACTCAGATCCCCGGCCCGTCGAGACTGACTCCACCCAGTGGACGGGTGAGCACGGAGGGTCGACTAGGAGTCGTCGGAGAGGTAGGGACACCCAGACTCAGGAGAAGAACGAGATAAATATCGGGACCACCCACGAGGTACTCAGGACTCGTCTGAGTAAACCTCAGACTAAGTCTGCTGTCCACTAGACTACCGACTGGCTTGACCCTCCAACGACTGAGTCAGTGAGAGGAAAGGACCCACACCTTATACTCAGAAGGATATCCTCGGAACGGAGTACCGTGGGGGACACCCGATTCACAAACACCCGTGGACACACGGGACTGTGGGTCCAGACGTCGGACCAGGTCCCTGTCCGTGGGTTTCCCCGACGAAAAGACCAACAGGACTCTTCGTCCCGGGAAACGGAAAGGACCCCTCGTCCCGTCCCCCCGGACTACTACTTTACTTCCCGACTGGTTCCAGGTCCGGTCCGGACCGAGTTGAACTACCCTTACGAGAGAAGAAGAAATAAGACCCCTTCGGGTGACGACCAGACCCTTTTTCCCCATTTCAACTCTTCTTCTTCGAGAGGAACAGACATCAGACCAGAGGGTTTTACTTAGTTGACTCGTCTTGATTTTACGTGTCCTCACTACCCCACCCAACCCCTTCGCCATCAATCCCTTGGACCCCTCTTCTATAAACACCATGTCAAGTAGGATCTCCTTTGTGACGTTCCGGGCTCATCCTCTCGTACGGGGTAGAGAAGCCCCTTTGCGACTCTACACAGACTGGGCCTTTGTGTCTCCGTGTACAGACGTCCTCCCCCTTAGGTATCTGGTCGTCCTTCAACCACTACACCAACTTCCCTGTCAGAAGTCTCTTACGACACCTCACTAAATCTCGACGGAGACTTACCTCCCACACAGGGCAGGGGCACGCAAAAACAACCTCTGGGACAACCGACGTTACCGGAGATTGGTTCGAGGTGGCGTCATGAGATCCGAGTGGGGTAGAGGTCTAAGCAGAGGAATTAAAATCTGCACGAGTAAGTAGGGAGACGAGCGTCTGAGAATGTAGAGGAGCGACGGGATTCGTGCACAGAGTCCGTCCGAAAGTTTTCGCGTGTACACGGACAGCACCAGGTCCGGGTCCAACCTTTTCTTAAAGGTCTGTGCTCCGTCCTACTTTCTTCTCAGTTCAAATAATCTCGTCCCCTCCCCTCCCAGTCACGGCATGGGACCCGACCGAAGGACTATCAGTCCCTCTTGACTGGAACCTGTACCAGGAACCAAACAAAAATATCGTTCCTCACCCCATCCCCAGAACACTCAATAAACGATTAACCTACTCCATGCATATACTCCGTCCTCTCATTCAGTTTATGGAGAAGGAATATACCCTATCCTCCCTTCTATCCGGTATGACGAGTCCTCCCAGGTTTCTAAGGAGTCATCAATGTCGTACCCCCCTACCCGTTATTCCGAGAAAAAAAAAAAAAGGACAACGACATAAGATTCTGGGAAGAACAAGTGGAACAAGAAAACATGAACCTCGTGGTGTTATGGGTACTGATGGCGTCAGGGGATTCGAACCAATTCTCATATCTGAGACCCCGGTGTGAGATACCGAAACTTGAGACAGTGGTGGTGGATGATCGATATACTGGGACCCATCCAATGAAACCAATGAACCAAAAGAGCCGACATTTTACCCGTACTCTCATTGGATAAAGGACCCCACTACCCCTTCTGACTTGCTTAATTACGAACGTTTCGCGAGTCCCGTGACGAGCGAGCATCTCTCACCAGTCATGTTTACTTAGTAGCAATAACAAAAGGTCGAGAGTGTCCATCGGGCGACCAGGGGGAGGGGGAAGTTCCGGTCGTCAGGTGCAAAATTTAGAGTAGTTGGGAGGTTCCGGACGGACTTGAAGACGGAGAAGATATTTGTCAAAAACTAAAGAACGAGGTTAACGGTTGACCTGTATTAACTGAAAAGACAGGTGTGGACAGAGGGTCGTGTAACGGATGTCAGGAGGACGGGGGGTTCACTGTCCCTGTCTGACATTCGGTAACTCCCCAGGGTCTGGACAAGGAGCAAGAAGGGGCAGAGGGACGAAGAACGTCCCCTGTCCGACAATCACGAAGAGGGGGCACTCGTCGAAGTCACGACCGCGGACGAAGAGACGGAAGGAGCAAGAGCGGTACGAGGAGGAGAGGGTCGGAGTGGACCGAGGGAGACAAGGAGACAAACAGGAGGGGAGAGTGGTGGAGTAAGAAGAAGAGCTAAGAGGAACAAAGAGACTGGAGGGGGTGGAGCGAGAATTACTCTTGAAAGTGTGCAGTACAACTAAACCTGAAAATTTCTCGGTCGTAACTAAAAAGACCCCCGTGAAAAGTACTAGAATATAAATGTACACCCTTCTTTCGACAAAGTCTTCGGTAACTGAAACAAGACGACTCAATCATCAGCTTCAACGTTTGAAAAAAAAAAAATTAAAAATAAAACATAACCCTAATCGGTTAATTGTTACACTATCAAAGTCTTGTCGTTTCCCAGAGTCGGTATGTATACGTACATAGGCAAAAGGGGGTTTGAGGAGAGGGTAGGTCCGACGATGTATTGTAACTCGTTTCGAGGTACACGATACGTCATCCGGGAATAACCAATAGGTAAAATTTATATCGTCACACATGTACAGGCAGGGTTTGAGGAATTGATGTCTGTTGACATTCAAGTAAGAGAAAGACAAAACAGTCAAGCAAACATATTAAAGAAAAATCTAAGGTGTACATTATTGACAGTATGCTATAAAGGGGGGAAAGACTGAATGAAGTGAGTCATACTGTGAGAGATCCAGGTAGGTACAACGACGTTTCCCGTAATAAAGAAGGAAAAATTACCGACTCCTTATAGGGTAACATATATACATGGTGTAGAAGGAATCTCCAACCTCTGAGAAGACCTCTGAGTCTCTTGAGCCCCTGGAGTCTACGATGTAGAGTACTCCACCCTAGTCCCACTCTCAGACCCCCTTCTTTCGTGACCCGTCCTCTCCGGAACGTGGGACTGGGCCGGAACTCCTATTCCCATTTCTCGTCCACGTCTCGACCCACTTCTGGTTCGTCTACTGACAGTCGGTGACCCCACCCCCGTCCGTCCCACCTCCTGGTACCACCCTAAGCGACTACTCCGAGAACGACGGGACCGGAGTCTGTCCAACCAGAGTAGAAAGGGGGTGTTTCGTGTGTCACTAGGTCGCGGACACGACTCCCGGGACGGACGGAGTAGAGTAGATTAGGAAGTCATTGGAATCCCCCGTCCAGTACAATAAGTGTAAGATGAAACACCCATTCTACTGTAACGTCCTCATTTCAATCCGTTCCCGTCATCCAAGTTTTTATACGAGACATTTCTACTTCATTATCTCGACTCACCCGTCTCACTACTCCCTTTTCCGTCTTAGGACGGAGGACCTCCCACGGACACAAGTGCCTACACCCGACGCACTGCAGAAAAACCCTCACTGCAACCTATATATATTTATTTGGTCGTCTTAGTCCTCTTATCTACGTCCCTTTTATTTCCGTCCCCATATTCTACTAAACATCGACTTTCAGGACTGCGGGTATCGGTCTCCACCCAGGAAGGCGTACCTGACACACTAGCAGAGGTCAAGGACGAGACGAGGAGGGACGGTGAGGGACGAACCCAAGACGTCGGTACTCAACTTCCGAAGGGACTACCGAGTCTACCATTTCGCAGACGGACGTTACACCCTCTGGACCCAAGCTAGGGACCCAGTCCTTCTAGGAGACTTCTTCCTTTACCGTTGGGTGAGGTCATGGAAACGGACCGTTTAAGGTACCTGTCTCCTCGGACCATATGATAGTGGGTACCTCAGTGTTTCTCAGCCTGTACTGACTCGTTGAAGTGAGTGAGTAAGTGATGGGTGTACTCAAGTCTCGAGACACCTTCGTCGGACCTCTCGTCATCGGATTGGTGTCGAGTAGACTGGACCCGAGGACCCGTCCCCGTTCCTCCTCCCCAGTTCCTGTACGACCCAGGTACGTCGACGGGGAGACCCGTGACGTCGGAAGTCGGGGACCGTCTACATCTTGTCAAAGTAGTGGTACGAGTCATTTTCGTTATACCCCTTCTTGTTGAAAATCTTATCAACTTTTCTATAGTTTGGTAGGACTTTCCTGTGTCTTGGGAACCGGACAAACGGTTGAAAATCTATAGTAGATCTGAATTACCTTGTCAAAACGGGAAAAAGAGAGGGACCAATTGAAAAACGACCAAAAACCTAAAGTTGAATCCCCAGTAAAACCCCCGAAGGGACCACCGAGTCTCCAATTTCGTAGGTGAACGTTACGTCTTCTGGACCCAAGCTAGGGACCCAGCCCTTCTAGGGGACCTCTTCCTTTACCGTTGGGTGAGGTCATAAGCACGGACCTCTTAGGGTACCTACCTCCTCGGACCACCCGATATCAGGTACCCTAGTGTTTCTTAACCTGTGTTGACTCGCTGATGTAAAATTAGTCTTCGGTACGGTCGAGAAGGACACACGGATACTGGGTCCGTATGAAAATATTACGGTGTCCGTCAAGGGATTTCAACGTGGGATGTCACGGTCACGAAGACCCCTCTCTTTCCAGTCCCGAACAGGAAGTAGTGGACCCGTGAGACATCGGTTTCCGGATTCTTTTTGTTATTAGGACGACTTGTTTTGATCATCGACTCTATTTAGAGACAGAGGGGTACCCACTTCCGAAACATCGGAACTTGGGACCCCGGGACGGAAGAAGAACCTTTACATTCCAGAGACCTTCCGTAAGTGAAGAACAACTCTGGGTTGAACAGTTTTAATTTAAAGACTTCGAAGGAACACTGACAAAATTCTATCCGTCGGCACAGAAACTCCGATGGACGTAAGGGTGGAAATACCGAGTTGCCTCCTCCCCTCGGTTCCACGAACTTCGACGATTTACCGGTGTTGAATATGATTTCCGTCGTACACACGTCTGAAAGTCGGGTGCGACGGACAGTGTTTCCCCGGACGCCACACTCTCGGAGTCTTTTAGCGGTCAAGGACCGGTCCTCTCCCCGCCCTCGACGTCCTTTAAGTAAGACCCTTGTCACCTACGGGACAGGACGTAGGGTAAATAACAGGAAGACACCGGGTGTGGTACGACTGCGGGGACGGGGGTTTGGATACGAAAGGAAAGTCCTTTCTATCGTTCAGAGTTTTTAAAAGGGAGTCCCTGGTCCCATGGGAGACCAGGGAGAGGAAGGGTGCAGGGGTGAAGTCAAAGAGTGGTAGTGGGACTCCTACAAGTCAGAAGGACTTCAACACAGCACAATCGACAAGTCGACACAGACTGAGACACTGGCGTACCTGGCATCGGGTGGTCCGAGGAGACAGGTACCTTAAGAGGTCCGTTCTTATGACCTCACCCAACGGTAAAGGAAGAGGTAGGACTCCAAGTCAAGTCAAGTCAAGTAAAGTCAGCGAGTCAGCACAGACTTAGAAATGCTGGGGTACTTAGCGTCGTGCGGTCCGGAGGGACAACTAGTGGTTGAGGACCTCAAGTGAGTTTGAGTGCAGGTAGCTCAGTCACTACGGTAGGTCGGTAGAGTAGGAGACAGCAGGGGAAGAGGAGGACGGGGGTCAGGGAGGGTCGTAGTCTCAGAAAAGGTTACTCAGTTGAGAAGCGCACTCCACCGTTTCATGACCTCAAAGTCGAAATCGTAGTAAGGAAGGTTTCTTGTGGGTCCTGACTAGAGGAAATCTTACCTGACCAACCTAGAGGAACGTCAGGTTCCCTGAGAGTTCTCAGAAGAGGTTGTGGTGTCAAGTTTTCGTAGTTAAGAAACCGCGAGTCGGAAGAAGTGTCAGGTTGAGAGTGTAGGTATGTACTGATGACCTTTTTAGTATTGGAACTGATCTGCCTGGAAACAACCGTTTCATTACAGAGACGAAAACTTATACGATAGATCCAACCAGTATTGAAACGAAGGTTCCTCATTTGCAGAAAATCAAAGTACCGAAGTCAGTGGTAGACGTCACTAAAACCTCGGGTTTTTGTATTTCAGACTGTGACAGAGGTGACAAAGGGGTAGATAAAGGGTACCTCAATCCTCAAGGGTCAAACGAGGACCCCACTCTCCACCGTCAAACTCACCCCCTACGAAGGGTGATCCCAGCAGGAGACACTGAGAGAGACGAGTGGGAGTGGGTAGAGTGGGGACTGAACTGGAAGGGTCGACGAAGGAGAGGGTAGGGATGGTACCCACCCTACTCAAAAGGTGAGAGGGTTCTACCACCTTCCCAGCTCCGGACTCGGGTCACTTGCACCCTTTAGAAGTCCCATCCTTGTCTCGGAGGTCGGAGGGGCTCGGTCCGATCTCCCTACTGAGGTGGACACCTCCTTCTTTAGTTTCCTCTGAAAGGGTACAGAAGAGGTAAGAGGTAAAAAGAAGGGTGTCACAGAGTCGGTCACACCTCCTAGGCACCTGACACTACCTATGACTTCCTTGGACCGTAGAGACGGTACGAATGTGTAGTCGGACACCGACTGAATCAGGGGAGACTCCCAGGTCCCCCGACGAAGGTCTTGTAGTTTTTAACCTCTAGGTTTGAAAAGGGAGGAGGGTGTCTTAGAAGGTAGAGGGGTTCGGTAACTCAACGGTTCAAGACAGGGAAGATGATGAGTTCTAGAGACCTTGGAGGGGAAAGGAAGGAAACGGGGATAAGACGACGTGAACCCGGGAGGGATCAGTGGGACCGAGACTAGGACCGGGGAGTCACGTAGAAGGTGTGTTGACGGGGTCCCCAGAAAGGGGGTTTATTTCGACCAGAACTGGTGGATACGTTTTGAGAAATCCAGGGAAGTACTGAAGGCTACCTATTTTAGAATACGTTGGGTCGGGGGTACCGTGGTCCCATAAATCATTAGACCAGGGACTAAATAGAGGTCCGGACAGAGGACACCGGGGTGGAGTTCGAAGACCGGTTCTCCAAGGGTCTTAACTTAGAACAGAAGTTACCTTGAATGTGCGAGAAAGGAGAAGGACCTAAACGGAAGGGAGAGAGAGATTAACCATGTCGAGTTCAGACGAGTACACCGAGGAGGAATGTTTCGGAAGGTACAGAGGAGGTGTTTTCGAACAGTCGTCAAGAACGAAGACACAGAGGTCACGAAACATTCGTAGTAGAGACCACCATACGGAGTGTGTTATGGTTGTCACACAAGAGAGAGGGTCAGGAGAGTACTGTACCACGGGAGGGACGTCCGTCCTGTCGGAGGTCCAGTGAAGACACCGAGGAGTGGCCCAGGTCACATCAATAATGTTCCTGAGTAACTTGTACACGACTTATTTACTTACTTTATTACATACTCTCGAAGTGTCGCTACACGGTCCACCACCTACGACGACGGTGGGTCGAAGTTTCTTCATTGTATCTTTTCGGAAGAACCCCAAGGAGGGGGTTGTACGACAGGCGTACCTTCCGTCCTGACTCCCGGAACCAGGACCCTAGACCTTCGATCCTTCTGTGAGTCCTAAAAACCGGGGTGTTATATCGAACAGTTTCGGGGGTTCCTTTGTTTTAGTTCTACAGCCTCCTAAAAAGGAATCCCTTTATTTATAAGAGTTGAATATGACTCTTACCATGTCACAGAAGACGTAATACTAAACTGACTGTCTTCTTTACACAAATTCTATAAAAATTGGACCTTAGATTCTTCTTTAGATCACTAATCTAGAAACCTTCGATAACACATTAAAATTTTGAAATCATTTCCTTATACAAATTTCTTTCTTTCTTTTTTTTTTAGGTTGGTCTAACTACACAAAGTCAAGAGAGACATTGAACATATTTTCCGTAGGTAACAGAAGTCTCTCCCCCTTGACCATCACACACACACACACACACACACACACACACACACACATTGAGTGTGGTCAGAGATGTAGCGAATTTTAATAAGAGAAGTGGAGTTCTTTTGTAAAGTCTTTCCCGGAAAAAGTGAGACAACTGTCGTCGCCCCGCACGAACACTCCTCCAATAATGACACTTGTAATAAGGGTAAAACATCTTCCTTTTTTACGTTTCCTCTCATAAACTATAAGGGTAAAACATCTTCCTTTTCTAAGTTTCCTCTCATAAACTTACTGGTCGTGTTCTGGCAAAACAGTTACGTACCAATATCCACCACAAACTCGGGTCTGGGACAAAGAGATTTAGTACACAAAAAAGTACCGATAAAACTACAGACTTACGGTCTCAGTAAACCCAACAGGGAGGTGACGTGACGACCTTTGAATGGCCCATCTTGACACACAACAAATGGAGAACGACGTATTGTTTGGTGAAGTTACCAACCTATTTGATCATTGATGACATTAGTACGAGAGTCTAAGAGACCTAGTCCTTAAACCTGTCCCGACCCAACGGACACAAGGTGACACCGACCCCGGAGTCGACCCTCTGAACTTGTCGACTCTCTACCTTAGAAGATCTCCGAAGAAGTGAGTGTACAGACCGTGGACCCGACCCTACTGATTTCCCTCTTGAGTCGACTCTCAAGACCTTGACCTGACGTGGGAATGTTTACAGGACAGGTACACCGACCCCGAAGGAATAGCGTACCACCGGAGTCCCGTTAAACTTAAAAAATACTCCACCAAGTCCCAAGAAGAGCTTCTTTAGAGATCAGAAAGGGTAATATAACAAAAGGAGATAAAGAAACGTAAACCCGAAGGGACACCGAGTCTACCATTTCTTAGACGGACGTTACGTCCTCTGGACCCAAACTAGGAACCCAGCCCTTCTAGGGGACCATACCTTACCGTTGGGTGAGGTCGTAAGAACGGACCTCTTAGGGTACCTGTCTTCTCGGACCCTCTGTCCTCTGACCAGATGTCAGGTATCCCAGCGTTTCTCAATCTGTACTGACTCGTTGAAAGTGAAAGAAAGTAACGTAACAAGTGAACTCTTCCGAAAGAATAGAGGGGAACGATAAGAGACCTTGAGACGTAAGTCAACCTATATAGAAAGGGAAAGAGGGAACGGAAGACGAAGAGAAAAGAGTCGGTAAACATTCTGAGGGAATCTGTTGGTGGAACGGAAGAACGTAAAGAAAGAGAAACCCTACCAAAACCAATGACGGAGGATATGTCACGACACTTAGAGGTAGGTATCAAGGAGTCCGTGAGACAGATGGTCTAGATTAGGGAACTTATAAGAATTTCATAAAGGTACAAGAATCTCATAAAAAACACTTCTTCCATCTTCAAGGAACCGAAAATCCTGGATGAAAGTCCTCAGTACGTAGTAGTGAAGACAGGGTGGGACTAACAGTTTCCTCAGTATTCGGGTGGGTCTAAACTCCGTTCCTATACATCTAGGGTCATTTATATCTAGAGTCACCCTTCCCACAATCCTTAAGTGTCAGTACAAAAATTTTGGTGCTTCCGCAAAAGAGAAGACCTAACTAGTCCCGAGTCACAATAGATCTACTTTCCTCTCCTTCTTCAAGTGGAGACCTCTGTGA
Source organism: Capra ibex (assembly GCA_006410555.1). Taxonomy (NCBI): domain Eukaryota; kingdom Metazoa; phylum Chordata; class Mammalia; order Artiodactyla; family Bovidae; genus Capra; species Capra ibex. Next base: position 111,969,004 of record SJYO01020080.1, on the reverse strand, counting down.
ACGATCGTCGCCTGAGACCACTATGGAAACTAAAGAGGTAAGGGTACTCTTCTTCTGTCCCAAAGATCTAACAGGGTGGACCAAGAGTACCCGGTCTGGTCCGGTCTCTTCTCCACCGGGAACGGTGTAAGACGACCCCATTTGAGAGTCGCGTACAGTCCACCTAGTAGTTCGTAGGACGATCCGGTCCCGAATTCCTATCACACCAAACTCCAAAGAAACAGACGACGAGGATTCGGTACTGGTACATAGAGGAACTTCCCTTCTCTTAAGTAGACCGTATTAGAAATCCCTACTTCCCTTACTCTTGGGGAGGCTCTGTCCTCATTTCTCAACCGAAGGACCTTTAAGTTTTATGAAATAGACAATCGAGGTTTCCAAGGGACTGAGTTTCGACCTCGTTCCTCTATTCGTGTCCTGACCGTCCCGTACCCTGAAACGTCCCAGTGGGCACAGTACGGTTCTGTAGAGATTGTGTAGTCTTAGAGGACCCTGTGTACAACTGGTTGACGAAGTAAGGACCGACAGTTTCCACCGGGGGCCACTCGAAAGCATGGAGTAAAGGGTGTACCACCGAGAGAGTGGTCGTGAGGTCGGTGAGATCTAAAACAGTAATTTAAAAGTACTCGACAATACGGACAAGGTCAGTCGTTCTCTGAACCAATATAACGTTATTGTTTATGGGAGGTTCAGAATCACCGAATTTTGTTACGAACAAATAAGGGGGAAGTATCAAACACAAGTAGTATCCAACTGTTCCCAACACAAAGTACGGTACCTTTCAGTAGACACTCTCCCTTTCCCCTGAAACCACCCAGAATGTAACTATCAATGCGGGACTGAATCTTCTCTGTGTGTAGCGAAGGTAAATGTTGAGTCACCGGTCTTCGTGTTAGGGTGGTACAGGGACCCTGTGTCTCTCGACCCTTTTTACCGTTTAACGGAATTGGCGATGTGCTTATGGTGTTACCAGAGACTTTTAGGCATAGAAACGAGAGAGAAGTGTTGCAGGAAAGGTAGAAGTGTAAAAGTAACTACGTACGTATGGACGTTCGTTGGTAGGTAGACGAGTAGATTACACATCACTCGTGGACAGGACACGGTCCATGTCGAGGTCCACGATTCGTATACCTCTACTTTTCCAAGGGACCTCTTCATGGATTAGAATGATCTAACAAGTTTTAGATACGTTGAAAAAGTCTGACATCGGTCTGAAAGGTATTTCTATCGTTCATAATCACCTAGAAAGGAGTTTTTACACAGAAGTTACCAATTCGTATTATTATTAGTAAAAAAAGGTAATGATAACTCGGGAACGTCATTCGGTCTGTGAAACGAGTCCCAAGTCAAATTGAGAGTGATGTTAAAACTCACTAACCGATCTACTACGGGTAAATGTTTACTCATTTAAGTCGGAGACTCCCCAATTTAGTCAACAGGTTTTAGGGTGTCGAGGGATCACCGTCTCGACTCCAAATTTAAACCCGGTTCAGGTTCAAGAATGAGAAGTTGTCGATGTAATGTGAAAAAAAATGTGAGTACTTAAAAAGAAGAAAGACTTAGTCTCTGGACTTTTGTTGTTTTTAATAAAAGACGTCAACGTGATACTTGTGAATCTTCCGTTCCTAGTAAAGGTCACTACAGACTAGTAAGTTCAAGAAAAACTACTTACTTACTTTCTCCCTCCTTTCCTCCCTCCCTTTCTTTTTTCCCTTCCTTCTTTTCCCTCCTTTCCTTGTTTCCTCCCCCTCCTCCTCCCACAACTACGAGAACTGTATCTCACTTTCGGAACTGACTTCAGTACCCTGAACCACGCCTTCCGTCCGCTCCCGCGGCTGGGCCATCCTTCCATGGGACATTCAGCTACCGCGACGAGAACATTGGCCGAGGAGCGACTAGAAGTCAAGACAGGCAGCCAGAGGGTCAAGGCACGGACCACACAGAGTAATGGGGACTTCTCGAAGAGGTCAGATGGTGTAGACTTACCAGATGTTAATTTATGTGTCTACATAAGGAGGAGTGAGCCGACGACCTTCCCTTTATAAAACTTTTGATACTTGAGTCATAGTGTTGAACCTCTTTGACCTCCTTCCCTCTTTCCCGATGTTTCCTCCGTAATTTGTCTTAAAAATTTCCAGTGAGAGGATAAAACACACAATGAAAGGTTTCGTCATAAAACTCTAAATTTTTATATATATTGTTAATACCGAGCGGAGGTAGGAGACGTCAATTTATTACCAAATGTGACCCTAGTCGTTGTCAGGCACTCCGGACTTTCGTCGGACTGGTACACACGATCCAGGTTAAACAAAAGGTGCTAACGAGTCCGAAATAGTTTTTTTACTAGACGTCAGGATCCGACGAGAACAGACCACGGTCTCGGGGTCTGACACAGGATATATAGTTATGTGCCGAAGCCAATTGGATCTAAAAAGATCACCTCGAACAACTGTAAATTATTTTTCTGAAGGGACGAATCACAGAAAGTCCGAGGTTGGAGTTCCCAGTTTAACGAAAGAGGACACAAATCAAGGAGAACACACGCGTGGAGACACATACACCCACACGGGAACATAACCACACACGTGGGGATACATATGAGACACACGCACACACACGCACGTGGGCACACACTGGTACGTACGTGATCACTGATGACACAACCGTCGAACACCGGACCTCGACTACACATTCACGGATTAACGCAAACGAGAGATCGTTAATTGGTGAACGTCCACGTTGATCAACACTCGTGTCAAGAGACACACACTGATTAACGTCCACAGTTCATGAGCGGAGAACTCAAGGGAAGTACCGAGTCACCCCGAGTCACGACTTAGAGGGGTGGTAGACCCAAACCCGTGAAGGAGACCGGTCTCGTATAGGAGTCCTCTCCCCGGGTCCCTCTTCTCCCTTTCGACGAAGTCTCGTTCTCCCATTCCCCCAACTTCCCGTCTCGAGGACTTTGGAGAGGTCCCTCAGTCTTCGAACTACCCACGACGGTACACCGTCTTGGGGTGTCGGTTCCGGACCGTAGAGGGCCGGACACTTCCCGAAACCAAAAGACGTCTCTCACTGAGGGAGAGGACCTGGGCAACAGGTTCGTGACTGGGTTTGGGAGTTCCTGTCTTCACCGACCACCTTTAGACCTGATATCAAGACTGTAAACCCCGGGGAGACGTCACAACGGGGACGTGGGCACACTGTCGATGTGAGAATCGGAGACGTTAAGTGGACATTTCACCCCCACTGGGGGAGGGAGTGGAAGGACCACCCGGGTCCCACAGGACTCCCAATCCGATGACACTGAAGTCAACACCAGAACGGAAAAGACACGGAACGTTCCCTCGTCCACTGAGAACCCACCGGTACCCGTCAAAGAATCGACATTACACAAGTATTATTTTCAGAGGTTCACCCAGTTCCCGACTTCTTCGCCCTTGAGAACCAGGACTCGAGACACCGGACGCAGGACCGGAGACAGAGTTGTGAGTAACTTTCACTTCCGGACTCTTGTCGGGCTCTACTGGGAAGAGCCCTGTGCCCACCAGGAGGGTCATCCCCAAGAAGGAAGATGGGGGACGGCGGTGACTCCGTGTCGATGGAACATCTGTCACCGGAACTGTCATCGGAAGTCTCTCGGGGGGAGGTGTCGGGTCCGGACCCACCCTACCCCGAAGTCCCTCACCTCTGTCTCGAGGTCCCTTCTTCGGGGTCACTCCGGTCCTCGACCGACCCCGTCGTGGTGTCCTGTTCGTCCGTCGTTCAACGTCATAATCGAGAAGTTCTTAGAAGAGACCTTTCGACTCCCCGTCCCCCGCACCTAATCGACGAAGGTTCGTCACCTCTCTTTTCCCGGGTGGGACCCTCGAGATCTCTCAAGTCTCGCAGCTCGGGTTCACAGACGTACCTCGGGAAGAACGATACCATTTGCAGAGTGGTGTCTAGGTCCGTACGTAAGGACCCCACTCCCCCGGGTGCCTCAACACCCCGCTTTCGGGGTCTTTCCCTGTCGAATCACAGGACTCCCCAACTACACGACGACGGCGAATTAACGAGTCAGCACAGGCTGAGAAACACTGGGGGACCTGACGTCGGGCGGACCGAGGAGACAGGTACCCTAAGAGGTCCGTTCTTATGACCGCACCCAACGGTACGGGAGAGGAGGTCCCCTAGAAGGGCTGGTTCCCTAGTTTGGACCCAGAGGCCGTAACGTCCCTCTGAAGAATGACGACTCGGTGGTCCCTTTGAGACCACTACACGATGGTGTCCAGCCTCACCTCGTACACTCCCACCCCGGGCTCCGGTCTCCTCTCTGTGCCGTCGCGTCTCCCTCTTGTCAGTACAGCATGAGGTGAAACACCGGTCCGAGAACTCACCGGCGTCACTTTCCGTACCCCGGAGCTTGTACTGGAGTACCTCTGGAGTACCTCAAACCCTAAGGGTCGGCTCCAGTGAGGTGTCCCTTCGACCTAACCTCCCGGTGGTGGGACCGTAGTGTAAAAGTCAACTCAGGAAAAATAACGTACTAATTTGGACCGAAGGGACAGGACTAGGAACCCAAGACTGACACCCGGAGAAAGTCATTTGTGGGGTGTCCTGAATCGAACTGAGACCCTAGGAGAACGGGGAACCTCCCACAGTCACCGTACGTGGACCTCCCCAAGTCACTGGTAGAAATGGTGAACGAGGAACACGGAGTCTAAAGAACAAATATTTCACTCTACTATAAACTTTTTAAAAACAAAATATAATCTCGTATCAACTAATTGTTACAATATAATGAGAGTCCACAGGTCGTTTCAGTCAATATGCACATGTACGTAGATAACACAAAGTTTGAGAAAAGGGTAAATCCGACAATGCCTCACAACTCGTATCAAAGGACACGACATATCACTTAGAACCGACCATTGGATAAAATTTATATCACACATATATAATTAGGGTCAGAAGATCAAATAGGGAGGGGGGTGTAGAAAGGGGAAACCATTGGTATTTAAACAAAAGACAGACACTCAGACAAAGACAACACATTTATTCGAGTATAAAAAGTCTAAGGTGTAAATATACTATAGTATGTTATCAACAGAAAGAGACAGACTGAACGAAGTGAATCCTACCATTAGAGATCCAGACAGGTTTAACGACGTCTACTGTAATAAAGTAAGAATTCTTACCTTATTATAATCTCGGATAAACAAACCTAACATCCCTCCTAATTTACTCTACTCACTTTACAAGTAGTACAATCCATCTTGTCTCGTTTGGAAGTAATTTGTAATCATGAGTTCAATGAGTACAATAATAACAAGAATGAAATACCTCCGATGAAAGAAGGGTCTTGTGGACGGGGAGTGGGTCCTACCGAATCAGGCACAATGGACAACCGAAACAAACCGTCCTGGGGTGTTGAGACTCTGACCACACCAAGTTCGGACTTAGTAACCGAACTAGGACTGTCGGTACCCGACGACCCGTCACTGACCAGTCTTCAGTTCGACCCAAGGTCGGTCGTCTTTTACACGAGCGGGTCTAGTACCGGGAATCTGTCCCCAAAGTGAACATCGTCAAGTCCTCACTCCGTGTTTATTTTTGTAGACGGGAAGGGGGTAAAGAAATCTAATATTTAACTCCGAATTGTGCAGTCCAGTACTACACTAGTAAATCGACGGTCGAGGAGTCGAAGTAGGGTGAAAAGACCCCTCACTGACAAAAGGTCTATTAATTTCTTACACTCACGACCCTCTTAGGGAGTACTAATAAGGTACCTCGGTAGAAAAAGTAAACTCTTTTCATTACTGTTATAAGTCACTTAAATCGGTCTCAAGTAAGTCCCATGAAATAAAGAATCTACCAAGAAAAAATTGAGTAAGGAAAGTCTATGTCACGTCGAATTAACTCGAAAGAATTAACGGTTAGGAGAGTTTATTCGTACACGTAAATATTTGTAGACACACACACCGTCAATCGCAGGACCGATTGGACACCGACCAACGTCTGCCATCCATCGGACTCCCTGGTCGACTTCAAGTCGTAGTCGGTCCCGTCAACCTTTGGTTCACTCCAGTATTAGGTTGAATGGGTAGACTTTTCCCCAGACCCTGTCTCTTGAGACTAAAAAGTCAAGTGTAACCTGGTTTCAGATTGGGTACCCAACTAGGTCTGAAAACCTGGTTTTTACGAGAGGTTTTATGTCCAATGATTATATTTTAGGGTTAATTACTATAATGTGTGTGGTGACGAACTTGTTTTTGTTTTCTTGACGAAAGGTGTGGCTCTTCCGTTACCGTGGGGTGAGGTTATGAGAACGGACCTTTTAGGGTACCTGTCTCCTCGGACCTTCCGAGGCACCCCAGCGACTCCCAGCCTGTGCTGACTCGCTGAAGTGAAAGTGAAAAGCGAAAGTACGTAACCTCTTCCTTTACCGTTGGGTGAGGTCACAAGAACGGACTTCTTAGGGTCCCTGCCCCTTCGGACCACCCGACGGCAGATACCCCAGCGTGTCTCAGTCTGTGCTGACTTCACTGAATCGTGATCGAAAGGTAGTGTCCACGTAGTAAAGAATTTCCCTCCAGTCAAATTGTGGTTTTTTTCTTGTTGAAGAGAAGTTAAACATACAGTAGTGACAGACCCTTGTCGAATTCAAAAGTTTTTTTTTTTTTTTCTCTCTCCCAATATTAGAGTCTTAAATATATAGATTCTCAAATTAGAAATACTTTTAAAGTAGAAACACTTTGAGAGTAATGTAATAGGGAGAACACGAGTGTACCGAAAGAGTGGAAACTGATTAAGTGTACACCCTTATCGACTAGAATGGACGACATTTCCACTTCCTGTAAGTAAAGGAAGGAATGGAGTATGTCGAGCAGTTCTACGAGTGGATCTCTCTTGACACTTTATAACCTGCGAGTGAGAGGAAGTTCACAATCAGACACTACTACGTTAGAAAACGATTGTTGTTATAGTTATTATTATGAACGATTGTAAATAATTCGTACATCACACATGTCCGTGACAAGATGGATTCCCGTAATCTGCGTAATTGAGTAGATTAGCAGGGGTGTTCAGAATCCCTGACTTGACACAGGGGTGTCCTAAGGTCATAACTTCGAGATTGGAGGTAACACTGACATAAACCTCCATCCCGGAAACTGTTCCACTACTTCCAATTTTCTTCAGTATTCCCACCCCGAGACTCTTCTTCTCCCTCTCTGTGGTCGGGAGAGAGAGGTGTATACGTATCTCTTTTCCGGTGCACTCCGTGTTAGTCTTCAACGGTAGACGTTCGACTCCTCGATCTAGAGTGGTTTTCGGTTAGCACGACCGTGGAACTGAATCGGAAGGTCGGAGGTCCTGACACTCGTTTATTTAAGGACTACGCATCCACTGGTCAAACACTATACGACAACAGTCGACTCGTCTGATTATGTTGTTGTTGGGATACCCTATACATGAAAACAGTCGAGGAAAAACGGTTCCTCCCGGAACTTAGGACCTTAATACTCGTCGAACAGGTACCGACTCGTCTTTAGCACCACAAGCCGACACAAGGTTTCGGACTCGATCTTAGGTAATTCCGTGGACGGAACGTTACTTTAACCTCCCTCAGGGTTCAGGATTGAGAAGTTAGATTCGGTCCTCGAGGTAGGGAGGTTCGGTCCCACGTTCCGAGACATAACTCTTTACGGACGGTCGGTTCCCCTCGATAATACTATCTTTCTCTTACTTATATTTCAGGGTTCGAGGCTCGACCCGTGTTCATTCGTTCTCGAGTTCTTGTGATTACCCTAGACTATTCATTTGTGTACACATGTGACTTATACAACCGTAGAGAAACAGAAGTCGAATTACATATTGGTACAAAGATCTTGTCGAATTCATAAAAAAAAAGATTCTCCTCGTCAATCGGATTAGGTTACTCATTTGTACTCGTCTTACTTAGTGACACTCCAAGATATTTAGTACAGAACTTCACGATTGCCGGGATTATTCTCGTTGGTGTCATTTACTTCCCGAAGGGAACACCGAGTCGACCACTTCTTAGACGGACGTTGTACCCTCTGGACCCAATCTAGGGACCCAACCCTTCTAGGGTACCTCTTCTCTTACCGATGCGTAAGGTGATAAGACCGGACCTCTTAAGGTACCTGACACATCAGATACCCCAGCGTTTCTCAACCTGTGCTAAGTCGCTGAAAGAGAAAGTGAAAAGTGTCATTTACTTACACGGGAATCTGACTTTTGTCCTGATTATGGTCTTCTACGGACGGGGGTGGGGAGAATAACCATTACCTAGGACCGATCCCATTGGTACTGTCTATGCACCATATTTCTAAGTCCACAGGTCTAAGTGGACTAAATATGAACACAATGAATGTCCCCCAACACATATGTCATTACGGAGGGGTTTGTGTCTAAGAAAAAAGGTACTTTAAGACCATAGGGACCTAAATGAAGACATATGAAACTCTCAAAGTCAAGGTCTTGTGAGTCCAAAACTCAGTGACGACAACCCCTATGAAATGTCATAGTGTCATCCTCTTTCCTCTCATCACCTTCCGTCACGTCACCTGGTGCGAGTGGTTCGTCAGAGCCTCCCTCTGGGGCTCCCAGGACCCTACACGACTGGACACTCAGTTCCGGCCCCTGAACCAACAGAGAGGATGACATAAACAATCGTCCGACTCCTTAATCTGTGGATGTCTCCAGAAGACCCCATTTAATTTATCTAAGGACGTTTACAAAGTTTGAAGGGTTACGAACACAGAGACCGTAGGGTCACGTTCACTACTTAGTTCCAGATTCCCTGTTCACTGTATTCAGTATAGATAGTCTTTCCAAGACTTATAAACTAATCTCCTACTCTGTCCCGGGGGTCTTTTCACTTAGTCGCACAAATAAATGACGTAGTCTCATTCTTTTAATGTTTATGGAAAAACTTTGACACATCTCCCTCTAAGATTTTCATAAAAATCGTTTATCCTCGGTCACTTACCCATAATGATTCGTACCTTTAGTATTTTATAATGAAATTAAATACCCTGTAAAATATCTATAAGAAAAACAAAGACTGTAAAAATAAAATTCTTTTCACTGAAAAAACAAAAATAATTTTAATGTGTAAAGATAATTGTAAAGTGTCTTCGTTTTGTTTTCATATTACTCCTTTCATTTTTTGTTGAGTTTTTTAGGTCTTTAATATCAACAATTGAAATCCAGTTGTATCTATACAGAGATATTAGACAGAAGTGATATCGAAATCTTTCTATCTCTTCTTAGTGTTTATTAAAATCTTTTTACACTATTGCCATTAGTACTTTTATAATTAAACTAAAATAAATTTACATTGACTTCTTTTTCTTTGATTATATGTCACCTCCATAACGATGTAAACTATTACAAAGAAGTGGTCTTTTGTATAAAGCACTTTCTAAGACATTGCTATTCTTTCTTGTAATATATTTTTTGACCCACTAAACTTAGTAATAAGATTTGAAGTATAAAGTTAAAATTTATCATTGATAATTGGGGAAAGATAATTTCTACTCCTTCATCCATATAAAGATAAAGAAGATAAAGAAATGGAAAGGGATGGAGGATTAAAAGTAATTAATTATAAAATTTTAAAATCCCAAATATTGTTGAAGTTTGACAAAAATAAAATAAAGAGATAAATTTTATGATATTGTTAAGGGTCAACGAAAAAGCCAACGAGTCATCAGGCGAGTCATGTCAAGTCAGCGAGTCAACATAGGTTGAGAAACGCTGGGGTACTTGGTCTCATGCGGTCCGGAGGGACAGGTAGTGGTTGAGGACCTCAAGTGGGTTTGGGTACAGGTAACTTAATTAGTAAAATTAAATAGAGAACTAACTAACTTAAACTAATAATTCATGAGAAAAGGGGATCTTCCTAAGAGACGATGAACTCCAAGATATAGGAACTCTTGTAGACGGACCCTACGTCCCAGTGACATCTGTTCGCTCAGAGTGGACACGGAGGGTACTCCCCACTGACCGACAGGAGACGGACTACTCGTGGAGGAATGGAAACTTTAAGTTGTGGAAGTGGCCCGTTACAAACTTACGAACACTGAGGTGGGTATTAAGGAAGTAGAAAACCTTTAAAGAAACAACCCAGAGACTTATGACTTAGGAAAAAAACAAGAAACCGACCCCCGAAATTAAATCCTTATGGTCAACAGTAGGTATCTAAGACTCGGAAAAGAAACGAGTAGTGAATAAAAAATACATAAATAAGACAGTCATCAAGTCAGAATTTGGGATGACTAAGACATCGAAAAAGACGAAACGAAATATTATAACAAGTCAAGTCAAGTCAAGTCAACGCGTCAGTACAGACTGAGAAACGCCGGGGTACTTAGCTTCGTGCGGTCCGGAGGGACAGGTAGTGGTTGAGGGCCTCAAGTGAGTTTGAGTTCAGGTAGCTCAGCCACTACGGTAGGTCGGTAGAGTAGAAGACAGCAGGGGAAGAGGAGGACGGGGGTTAGGGAGGGTCGTAGTCCCAGAAAAGGTTACTCAGTTGAGAAGCGTACTCCACCGGTTTCATAACCTCAAAGTCGAAATCGTAGTAAGGAAGGTTTCTTGTGGGTCCTGACTAGAGGAAAATTTACCTGACCAACCTAGAGGAACGTCAGGTTCCCTGAGAGTTCTGAGAAGAGGTTGTGGTGTCAAGTTTTCGTAGTTAAGAAGTCGCGAGTCGGAAGAAGTGTCAGGTTGAGAGTGTAGGTATGTACTGGTGTCCTTTTTGGTATCGGAACTGATCCGCCTGGAATCAACCGTTTNACTTATACGATAGATCCAACCAGTATTGAAAAGAAGGTTCCTCATTCGTAGAAAATTAAAGTACCGACGTTAGTGGTAGACTTCACTAAAACCTTGGGGCTTTTTATTTCAGACTGTGACAAAGGTGACAAAGGGGTAGATAAAGGGTACTTCACTACCCTGGTCTACGGTACTAGAAGTAAAAGACTTACAACTCGAAATTCGGTTGAAAAAGTGAGAGGAGAAAGGGAAAGTAGTTCTCCGAAAAATCAAGGAGAAGTGAAAGACGGTATTCCCACCACAGTAGACGTATAGACTCCAATAACTATAAAGAGGACCGTTAGAACTAAGGTCGAACACTAAGAAGGTCAGGTCGCAAAGAGTACTACATGAGACGTATATTCAATTTATTTGTCCCACTGTTATATATCGAAACTGCATGAGGACCGAGTCTCCAATTTCGCAAACGGACGTTCCGCCCTCTGGACCCAAGTTAGGGACCCAGCCCTTCTAGGGGACCTCTTCCTTTACCGTTGGGTCAGGTCATAAGAACGGACCTCTTAGGGTACCTACCTCCTCGGACCATCCAATGTCAGGTGCCCCAGCGTTTCTCAGTCTGTACTGACTCGCTGAAGTGAAAGGGATAAACCTTGGTCAGGCAACAAGGTACAGGTCAAGATTGACAACGAAAGACTGGACGTATATCCAAAGAGTTTCCCGTCCAGTCCACCAGACCACAAGGGTCGAGAAAGTCTTAAAAGGCGTCAAATATTCAAAGCAGTATACGTACGAGTCAACGACACCAGCACAGACTGAGACTGAAGTACCTGACATCGGGCAGTCCGAGGAGACGGGTACCCTAATAGGTCCGTTCTTATGACCCCACCCAAAGGTAAAGGAAGACGTCCCCTAGAAGGCCTGGGTCCTTAGTGTGGACCCAAAGGATGTAGAGGACGAAACCCTCCACCTAAGAAATAGCGACTCGGTGGTCGCCATTTCTTTTACCTCGGTGGAGGTAAAAGTAGTATTGAACACAGACATTGACCTGAGAGATTGTGAAAAAAAAAAAAAACACCTCCCCCAACAAACAAAATAGTAGACCAAGACTCGAAAACACAATACTTAAAAAAACTTTTATTTAGGAATACCTAAAAAAAAAGATAAAGAATCTGACATAAAAGAAAGTATCACTCAAGAAAAGGACAAAAGAAAAGTACGATGCAAAGATATAAAGAAAAATAAAAACTATGTCAACCATCACTAGACGGGACGAGAAACAAAGAAAAGTACAACAAGTGTCAAAGACTCTCGTCAAGACCCGTGTGGACGGTAAAGAGAACGGAGAAACTGAAAGACGTACGGACCAGACACCCGGTGAACAGAAGTGTGGACTCGGGGTGGATTTCGTGGTCAATGAGTAGGGAGGTGGAAAGACAGGGATCCCCTTCTCCTTTCGAGAAGACGGGTATCCCCTCCTCCTTTCGAGTCGACCTAGACACGCGGTAGAAACTACCTCCGTGGTATACATGAGAGGTAGTCACAAAGGTTGATCACGACCAGGAGGAGCTCAAACCCCATTTCGGAACCGTAAACTTAACAAAGGCACGAAGTTCCACCTTGGGGTCTTTGAAGACAAAGACATTCCCACAATCGGGACATTTCTTTTTTATATGGGAAAATCGGATAAGGAAAGATTGAGATGTTTCCTTCTCCAGATCTCTCTTAAAAGTCTTTGCGATGAGTGGTCGATGCGACTTGACAGAGGTCTCTGGACGCACCAGACGGACGGAATGGGAGTGGACCACCTGCATCTGGTGTAGGGGGAGTGGTCTCTGGGGAGGACGGACGGACGAAAACAAGAAGCGGGACGGAGTACGAGAGAAGATCAGACGTCGGAAAGGTTATAACTAGAGAGACGCGTCTAGTGACGAGGGAAAGAAGTGTGAAGTAAATTCAGTCTGAAGTCGAGTCTACAGGGTTGGAGTTCCTCGCAAGTTCCTGGTGAGTGTCCGGTACGGGCAGTACTAAACGTGTCGACAGGTGAGGGGAACCGTTCTTAGGTAGAACTCAACTCTACACGTCAATTTGAGGAAGCCCTGAATACCGATTTAGACCTTCGGTCGGGGAAAGGTCTCGACAAGCAAAATCAGGAGGTAAAGAGGGGTCCGAAGGAATCGAAGGTGAAAGAGATCGACGTTAAACCTTTGAAATTAGGGTCCAGTAAATCTTCCCTTTTGAAGGAAAAGAAAAGTAAAAAAAACTTTCCAGTATGTCATTCACTCAAGTTATAACTCTGGAGTGGACTCTGTGGAATCTTCGAACACTAAATACGACGCCCCTAGACTCCGACCAAATCCCTCACTTCCCCGGCGGAACGACACTTCTACTTCCAACCTTAGACGAGAACTCTGGACCGAGGTGTCCTTAGAGAGAAAACTCGACATTCGAACCCCTCGAACACTACGGAGACTCCCTCCGTTGGGGTACGTTGAGTACCCGGACGTCTAAAGGGAGACCAAGATCCTGTTACAACTGGTTCGAAGACCAGTTATAAGCCTTAGTTCTGAACAAACACGAGGATCAATTTAGTCCTGTCTGTAACGTACTCACAACTGACTCGTAGTCGAACGACGACGTGTGACAGACTTCGAAACTTGTGTTTATGTCTTACCAGGACGACATCACCTCCCTAGGAGTGGTCGTAATTCCGACGGTTACGGGAGTTTTAGGGAACACGGGTGTCGGAGTCGTCACCGAGGGATGTCCTTTCTCTGACAGAACTCGTCGACCCCTGTCGCACCTCGGAACAGGGAGGGCGAGACACGACACTCGAGCACCTCCTTTCTGGACAGAAAAAGAAAAAACCGACGTGGAACACCGTACGTCCTGGAAACAAGGGGTCGGTCCCTAATATGAACATGGGAGAAGTGACCCTCACGTCTCAGAATTGGTGACCCGGAGGTTCCTTCAGGGACCTTTCTGGACAGAATAAGTAGGGAGGTCGACGTTACTCTGTCATCTATTTCCACTTAGAGTTTCTGGGAGAAGAAGGGAGAGAGAAGGGACTCGTGAGTTTAGGGTAGGGAGAACTGGATGTAGTGGGACCGGAACGATAACACCGGGGACGATAACACAACTCTCACACGAGGATCGGGGTAGACCCTTAAAGACGAAGAACAAAGAGTGGGGTTAAACCTCGACTACCACCCAAGGGATGGGGACCAAGGCACAGGAAAAGACTTTCGGAGAGGTGACTAACATGTGGAGTTCCAGGCCTTCCAACGGACGGACCGATATTCCCCGTGACAGGGGACGGGGGGTACCGGTCCCACGGGTAGACGTCAAGAACGAGACACAGAAACCTTCGATGTCGTCGTGTCCGGTGACCGACGGGAACGACGGTCTCGTGAACGACTCTTCGGTAGGTCAGAATAGACCTACAGTCCGTTCACTCTGGACCCCTTTGTCTATCTAGATTTGGACCGGAGCCTCCCCTGTCGATTTAACAGTTCGTCGTGTGATTACCCCCGACGACTGACGTGTCCATAGAGACCCAATATTTACGGGTCGTGGTCTCTCGGAGGATTCAGTGTGTCTCCTGTTGAAATACTAGGTCTTTCATTTCTTGACCTTGTTCTAGTCGAGCACTGTCCCTCGTTAACTAGCCCCTACCCTCTCTCGAACCGGGGTCTCGAGTCTTGAGGTATTTGGTACCTCAAGTCACGAAGGGTTCCCCTGTACGGGACTGGTGTCGTGCCTCCAGACCCCTCGGTGCACTCTCGAGACTTGTCGACACGGCACCCCCGGACCTCGTGTCTACCCCGACCCAAGGGACGCGGTCGGTTCAAATGAGGGGAGTGACGACTGTCGTACCCGAAGGAGGTCGAGTAAGACTAGAGCAATTTTTTTTTTTTTCTGATGTGACCGAGGAGGCGGGGGTGGGAGTTCACAACCAGTCTGAGGAATCGTACCGTAAACCCCGCGACACTCTAGGACCCAAACTACTCGAAAGATCGGTGTAAATTACGGAACCCAGGGGGGTAGACACTGTGCATAAGAGTAGAGACCCGGAAACATGTTCGGTACCTAAGGAAAATGGAACTTCCGACAAGAAGGGGTGAAAGACTAGTAAACCTAAAGACAGAGATTACGAAGTCCAAAATATGATCTACGGTGGAGGAGGTACTTCGGGAGGTCCCACTCCATGGGGAAGGTATACGTCAGACACGTTTACAAAAACGTAAAAAAAGACAAATGAACGAGTAGAGTAGTGGTTTAGGAACTGACCCCACCCGACCTGTTTCTACCAAAGAATAAATATTAAAATAGGGATCCCGTACTACGTCACAAACCGTGTACCTCCTATAAACAACTTGTTTACTCATTACTTATTTATTTCCCTACTATACTTTTATTTACTTATTTTAGTGATTCACCCCTTTTTTTCAACCGGGTGGATCCCCCTAGGAGAGACACGGACAAATAGGACGAAGAATGGGAAGATGTCGTCCGAAGACGCCGGAGTGTCAATCAGTAGAGTCCGACACAGAAGTTGAGGACAACAAAGGACGGACCCTTGAACGAACGACGAGTGTTAGTCGAAGGAGGTCCTTCCGGAGGGACTTAAGGAACACCGGGAGGGGATTCGTGATGATAAATGTAACGAGAAATGTATCGACAGAATCCGACATAGAAAAATGTAAAACTAACATATAGAAAGACAAGGTATAAATGTAAAAAATTTTTTAAAACTCTATTAGTATCTAAGAATATGTCAACATTCTTCGTTATGTCTCTGGTCTCTCTGGGTACACGGGAAGTAGGGCAATGGGTTGGACATCACGTTATCGTGTTCCTTCTTCAACTGTAACTACGTTAGTAACTGGAATAAGTCCAAAGTGGTCAAAATGTACGTGAGTGAACACACACATTAATCCAGACAAATAAAATTAGTGTACACATCTTAACCTACCGGTAGTGGTATCAGTTCTATGTCTTGTCAAATCATGTTCGAAGGTGACTCTGAATAGGTCACACATATAGTTTATAAGGAATAATAACGACTAATCACTCACAAGGTACCATAACTACATGTCAGTCGAGAAGTAAAGATACCTAAAGTATATACGTCCAAGTTGGTTGTCACCAGCTTTTCATAACCCTCTTTTTTAATATATTAAAAAGAAGAATCCTAAGGATCACAACAGTAGGAATATCAGAATCTCATTTACGTAGAATCGGTACTATATCATAAAAAAACAATCTAACGATCTAAACAGAACCATTATAAAATAAAGTCTATATGGATAATTATATAAGTGTCTACTTGACCTGGATGTCAAAATATACCCACAATGGGAAAAGTAGAAACAGAATTACAAGTCAAAATAATTAAGAGAGTTATTTGTATAATTTAATTTTTGATAATCCCTTTTTTAAGGTCTTTCAGGGGGTTTCATTTTGAACTTAACAGGTACGTGACCGTTGATAAATGAATTGTAAATGTAACATAATCCATAATATTCTAGTCTTTTGATTCTAATACCGTTTATCTACCCCTTTGTCACCTTCGTCACTGTCTGAAATAAAAACCCCGAGGTTTTAGTGACATCTACCACTGACATCGGTACTTTAATTTTCTGTGAACGAGGAACCTTCTTTTCAATACTGGTTGGATGTGTCGAATCATTTTTCGTCTCTGTAATGAAACGATTATTTCCAGGCAGGTCAGTTCCGAGACCAAAAAGGTCACCAGTACATACCTACACTCTTAACCTGATGTTTCTTTTGACTCACGTCTTCTTAACTACGAAAACTTGACTCCACAATCTCTTCTGGGTACTCTCAGGAAACTTGTCGTTCCTCTAGGTTGGTCAGGTAGGATTCTAGTCAGGACTTATGAGTAACCTTCCTACCTACGACTTCGACTTTGAGGTGATGAAACCGGTGGACTACTCTTCTTGACTGAGTAAACTTTTCTGGGAGTACGACCCTTTCTAACTTCCGCCCTCCTCTTCCCCTGTTGTCTCCTACTCTACCAACCTACCGTAGTGGCTGAGTTACCTGTACACAAACTCATTTGAGGTCCTCAACCACTACCTGTCCCTTCGGACCTCACGACGTCAGGTACGCTAGTGTTTCTCAGTCTGTACTGACACGTTGACTTTACTTGACTCCACAATATTCATTGGATCACTATCAAATTTCATGTGTTCTCCCACACACATCCAATCTACGTTTACGATCCGGTAAAATACATTCTCTGAACTCGTAGGTGCGGAAAACTATAGGAACTCCCAGGACCTTGGTTAGGAGACTCTCTACTGACAGAACGTCAAACAAATTGGTAAGTGGACAACGTTCTGTAGACCCAATAAAGGTCAAACCTCGTTAACGTTTATTTCCACGATACTTGTAAGTAGCAGTCCGAAAACATATTTGTATTCAAAAATAAAAAGATGTCTACCGGTTGTTCGTATACTTTTCCACGAATTGTCGTAATCAGTAATCCCTGTATGGTTATTTTTAGTGTTACTCTACAGTGATCTGTGGAGAGTTTTATCGATTTTAATTTTTATTTGTGGTGTACGACCTTTCCTACACCTTTTTTACTTAGTGAGTATGTAAAGGTCACCCTACATTTTACCATGTCAGTGAAACCTTTTCTAATAGTGACAAAGAATGTTTTGATATGTACGGGAATAGTATACTGGGTCATTAATTGAGAACCCGTAAAATTTTAACATATAATTTCGTTTAAACTTTTTTTTGTTAAGTATAGGTATTACGTTTTTCATCTTTATACTGATTTGTATTTCCTATATTAGATATAGAACGGTATTGAAGAACTGGATTAATGACGATTATAAAACCTTATAAAACACATACACATACACAAACACATATAAAGAAAGTAGTTTTTACCACGGTATATGAAAAGACTGAAAAAAAGTTTCATATCTCAAACGGAGGAAGTATAGTTACTCATGGATACAATATTACAATTGTGAACAGAATAATTTAAACCACTGAATAAAGTGATTCGACTCTGTAGATCTGTAAAAATAAGAGAAGAGGACGACAATAGTCAAGTCAAGTCAACGAGTCAGTACAGACTGAGGAACTCTTGGGTACTTGGTGTCGTGTGGTCTGGAGGGACAGGTAGTGGTTGAGGGTCTCTGGTGGGTTTGGGTACAGGTAGCTCAGTCACTACGGTAGGTTGGTAGAGTAGGAGACAGCAGGGAAGAGGAGGACGGGAGTTAGAAAGGGTCGTAGTCCCAGAGAAGGTTACTCAGTCGAGAAACGTCGTCCACCGGTTTCATAACCTCAAAGTCGAAATCGTAGTCAGGAAGGTTACTTGTGGGTCCTGACTAGAATAAATCCTACCTGACCAACCTAGAGGAACGTCAGGTTCCCTGAGAGTTCTCAGAAAAGGTTGTGGTGTCAAGTTTTCGTAGTTAAGAAGACGTGAGTCGAAAGAAATATCAGGTTGAGAGTGTAGGTAAGTACTGGTGATCTTTTTGGTATCGGAACTGATCTGTCTGGAAACAACCGTTTCATTGCAGAGACGAAAAATGATACGACACATCCAACCAGTATTGAAAGGAAGGTTCCTCATTCGCAGAAAATTAAAGTACCGACGTTAGTGGTAGACTTCACTAAAACCTCGGGGGGTTTTATTTCGGTCGGTGACAAAGGTGACAAAGAGGTAGATAAACGGTACTTTACTACCCTGGCCTACGGTACTAGAATCAAAAGACTTACAACTTGAAATTCGGTTGAAAAAGTGAGAGGAGAAAGTGAAGGTAGTTCTTCGAGAAATCAAGAAGAAGTGAAAGACGGTATTCCCACCACAATAGACGTATAGACTCGAGTAACTATAAAGAGGACCGTTAGAACTAAGGTCGAACACGAAGAAGGTCAGGTCGCAAAGAGTACTACATGAGACGTATATTCAATTTATTCATCCCACTGTTATATTTCGGAACTGCATGAGGAAAAGGATAAACCTTGGTCAGACAAAAAGGTACAGGATTACTTCAAGGAACAACGTGTATAAAAACTATTGACTTACCTCCTATAAGAGTTCTATTTAAAGTCATACATCTTAAAAACCTAATTTGAAAAAGGGTAAAAATTCCAAAGAGTATTTTAAGGGTCAACGGTAAGTCCATACGATACGACCACATGGAAAGTATAGGACCGACGGGTATTTACTGGAGCTGACAAAGGTCGTTGCGAGTAACATTAAGAAAAATTAGACACAATACGACTGTCGTCTTTTACTACAGAATAAATAAACTAAAATCTAAAAATTTAAACTAACGGTCAACCTGATTTATAAACAAACATAAAGAAGACAACACTTAACGGACAAAAATATGAATTAGGCAAAAAGATAACTAAACTTCCTATACTTGGAAACAGTATATATAAAGTAAAAAGGATTTAAACATTAATCTAAATCTTGTCATAAAAACGTCGTCTGGAATTTTACAAATACATCAAGTCAGATAGTCCAAAAGAGAATTCACAAAAAGGGAAGTCAAGGAGGAAACTTTCAAGAAGGACTGAGATTTCAATATATTTATAAGTAGACACAAAATGGTATAATGAAGATACCGAGTTAAAAAGTAAATTTATAATCAAATCATCCCTAAGTAAAACCCCTAAACCATATTTCATCCCTAAATTAAACAAAAGGTCATCGACTGAACACAGAAAAGGAGCGTCGGACTCATTAAGTGAGAAAGGGAACTGACCTTTCCGGGAGAAGTGGTACCGGGTGTAAGAAAAGACGAGAGTCTAGACGAGACACAGTGGTTCTATAGGCTTCGGTTGAAAAGTCGGACGCTCGTCGGACGAAAGAGAGAAGCTATAATAGAAATAATAAAAGGCACTACGCAGATCCTAGAGAAAAAACGACTGAAACGGACCACTCGGGTAGACAGACATGTGTGTCCGGAAATAGAAGTCGAGTCCTTGTAAAATAATGTAATATAGAGAGTCAAGAGAAGACGAAGTAAACAACACCTAAGATAAAATCCTCAGAAGTAATGATGTACACCGAGAAGTAAGAGGTAAACGGTTTAGAGAGTGGAAGACGGTACAACAGACCCAAAGACAGTGTAAGCAAAAGACACAATGACTGAACTATAGGACTTCGAACTAACGATGAGAAGGGACGGATGTTTCACCGAAACAAGGACGGTAACGATAGGAGAGTAAAACTTAGGTAGAAGGGAAAGTAAAGTAGAACAACTAGTGAAAAAAACAAGGAGAAAGAATCTTTGGTTTGAAGAATATGAGAGGACTTTTTCATTTACCAAAGGACTTAAAAAGAAGACTTAAGACGTCATAGAGTAAAAATCTCCATACAAGAAGGAGACCGACTTGTCTTACTACACGAGGAAGAACCCGACACACCAAAAGGGGAACATTAACTTTCGTACTACCTGAAACCACTCTGAGTCACTCCAAGGTGTTTGACCCACTCTCCGGACAGGACTCTTGGACACAGGTAAGTTAAGGCTCCCTCCGGGTAGGACCCTGAGGCACAGTCGGGAGACGGTCCCACTGAAGTAAGGGGAAAACACAGACGTGGTCGACCCTTCTACCCATACATGTCCAGGGACGGGTGAAAGAGTGTATATTTTACGAAAGGTACTACAGAGAGACGGATCCACCGCGGAAGGAAACTGGACGTCGTAGACCAAGAAACCAGGAAGATCAGACTACAATGCATACTTTTCATGTCGAGGGACGGACGGAGTGAAGACCCACAATGAGAGGAATGGACAAGGGTCGTCACGAGCAGGGGAGTCGGGTGTCGAAAGTCTACGTACTACAGTGAACATCTGGAACCTATCGATACAAGATAGACCTACAAAAGACCCAATCCCTCCTCTGACCCCCGTCCCCGTTCTTTACTTTTGAAGGAAGTGACGGTCGTCTCGGGTCAAGGAGTTACCATCATCAGGATCCAGAGTCCCCTCCCCGTCGTCCGTTAGGAGAGTCCGTTAGGAGACGAAGTCCGTCGTGTCAGACCACTCGGACAAGATTTGGGTCCACACAAAAAAGTTATGTCGGGACTACATCTCATAGGGGAGGGAGTAGGGGTGTGATCTAATAGACGATCATAATCGAACTTCTTTCCAACAACATTTAAAGGTTGTAAAAGGACTGTAGTACTTTCAAAAGGACTTTTTAACACGTACGGAACCCGACAGTAGGTGTAAAACTCGGTCTTTCAGCAGAAGGAAAAAAAAAATTAAGTCAAAAATAAATAAAGAATAAAAAAAATGAAATGTTATGACATAACCAAAACGGTACGTAACTGTACTTAGGCGGTGTCCACATGTACTCAAGGGTTAGGACTTGGGGGGAGGGTGGTGGGAGGGGTATAGTAGAGAGACCCAGTAGGGTCACGTGGTGGAGGTTCGTAGGACATAGGACATAGCTTGGATCTGACCGCTAAGTAAAGAATGTACTATCATATGTACAGAAGAATTTACATCCCACAATTTAGTAAATAAATAGACAGATGTGGGAAGAGGGGTGGGATGGGGCGGACGTAAACAGACAGTCGAGAGCCTTTCTTAATATTAAGTCGTGACGTAGTTGTCACAGATTGTCTCAGAACAAGTAGTTCAAATTATCTTAAAAAAAAAATTAATTTGACCCTATACTAACGATTCTATCTCTGGTCTCTCTCTCTCTCTTACGATTCGAAACTCCCTGTACGTCGTCGTCCTCCTTCTATTCGGTCCTTCCTCTCTGGTCTCCTCCTACCGACCCGTCCTCTCCCGACGGACCCTCTCCCGACCCACCCTCTCCCGGCCGTCCGGCTGACCAGGTCCGACCGTCCCAACGGTGTCCCGACTCTTCCCGTTACTCACTTCGCCAGTCAGTGACCACTGGAAATCAAAGTCTTCGGACTTCCTTTGTCGGGGAAGGCACCAACTTACCGACGCATCTAACTACTTCACCTTCGTCAAGACTTGTCTAAAATTTTCCTTTTCACTTTTTCTCTTTGTTACTCCCGAACTCCCCTTTAGTCGTACGGTCTTCCCAAAAAACAAAACCACTGACAACAACGACAACAACCTTGACCCTTTTAGACTAGTCGAAATATAGGACCCCCTTCCTCTGACACTGATCTTTCTCGTTAAACGTTCTGATCTCCTCATCCTAGGTTTCGGTAGCACTCAGACTGGACTCTTCCTTTTACTCTCCTCACCTCCCCTCCGACCAGACTCTTGGGGACCTTCCACTCTCGGCGAGAGAGACGTGTCCTCCGCGGTTCCCGCTCCCTCCACGTCCCCACACACACACACACACACACACACACACACACACACACACAACCACCCTCCACCCCCCCTCTACCCCGACACTGTCTCTACGGAATCCCCCGTTCCTGTCTCCCCTCCCCCGGGAGAAGAGGTGGAAGGATGACGTCCTCCTCGTCATCCGACGTCCCTTCCCCCTCCCCGCCCCGTGTCTTCCGAACCACACTTTTTTATTTCTACTTTCACAACGGCCGTCGGACGGTCGGGTCGGACCCCAGTTTTCTTCGGAGATCTCCGTTGGAACCCACCGTGGTGTTCTCGGAACTTTCGTAGAGTGAAGTCCACCGGAACACGGGTCACGATTGTAACTAACAGAAAGGTCCTCCGAACTCCTTTCGAACGTCCTTCACCGAAATTCAGTCCTCCCTCCGAGAGGGAAAGGGCGGGGAAAGTCCACAACACCCCATACCGAGGTACGAGTAGAGGTCTCTACACTTCATACACCCACCTCCTGTGTGTCATTTGGAGGTACCTGCACCGGGACAGGACCAAGTGACTAGAGGTCTGGGGTCCGTCACCAAGGCGAGTGTCGGGGACACGGGGAGGGGTGAGGAGAGACGATGAATTGGAGAGGTTCCTGTCGGAACTCGAGAAGTTGACCTGACCGAATGGTGACAGTCGACCTGGGTCAACTGTCACACCAACACTTTCTGAGTCGAGACTTGAACACGAATACTATCAGAAGAACTCAACTCTTTGTTCTAGAGTTAATTGATTAATTGGTTAAGTATTTATTTTGTAAATAGACTATGGGTCTACTAGTCCGTTAGTAGGCACGGGTACTCTTACATGTATCTCGAGTTACTTCCTTTGAGTGTCTTTATTTCGGAAATTTGATTCCCCCTGTCAAGTGGGTTCCCCGTCTGTCGGGTGACTTTCCTCTCCATCTCCCTACGGACCTCACTCAGACCTCAGAACAGAGTTGGTTCGGTAAAGTACTATTTGGTCTTGAACGTTTAATTAAAAGGAAAGCCATAAGAAGTCACGGGAAAGTTTGTTTATTAATTGGTACGTTTTTATTACGTCGTATAAGATCTTGAGTTAAGACTCATGGTGAGAGGTCTCGTGAACTTAGCACGGGACCCCAACCGTAACAATGTTCCTTGAGAACTACTCTTATTACGGACTATAGCACGTTAACACACGTCAACCGGAAGGAACAGACCAAGACACATGCGTGTAGTTAATGTGCGTAAGTCATATTAAACAGAAAAATTTTAGTGTGGAAGATAAAGTGGGGTTCTTCTATTTACCTAGGACGGAGTCAGGGTCAAAGTAACTAAAAAACACCAGGATACCACTCTGATAATAGTTGTGATTAGAGTTTGAGACGATCCTCGGTCCGTCCGGAATCTTATGTCTTGTGGTTAAAGCCGTTGAAAGTGGAATAAAAAGAAAAGTGTCCGAAAACAAGACTGAGGGGAGGAATAGAGTAAAGGTTTATACTAAACTAATAGTAGGACACTCCAGACAAGACAACCGTGGAAAAACTGGACATGTCGGGTCTTCTCCCACTTCTCTGGAGAGGAACACCCCGCACTGGAGGAGTCGCGTCCCACAGGGACGTCGAAACTTCGGAGTGACGTGTCGGAGGGAAAGACCACCCTACTCTGGTGTAGAAAGTGGAACGACGAGAGTTTCAATGAGAAGGTCCCTCTCCTCCTTCTTTTCCTCTTCGTACCCCTCATCTTCACTCTCCGGTGTCCGTGACCCCTCCGAAACCATCACTCGAGTCACGACCTTCTACCCCGACGTCGGCGGTACAAAGATCCCGGACTTTACCATCTATATTTCTCCCGCGAAAGGAAGGTGACAGTCCCGACGAGACGTCGGAGGACCAACAGTGTGCAGGGGTGGAAGACGACCTGGGCACTGGTTTGAGTCCTAGACTTCTCTAGTGTATTGTTAATTTTTTTATAACTAATCTAAAAGTCTTCCGTCTGGTAAGTCAAGTAATTCTATAAAGGTTGTCCTACTTCCCGGATATCCTTTCTCATTCGGAAGGAAGTCACGATTGGGACCCAGAGTACCGGAGAGTCTCATGACGAGAATGACCGAGGTACCTTGGAAGATCTCTGTCAGATTCGTAGTCTGTACGGGAGTCAAGGAAGACGTCGTAGTGACAGGTACCACGACGACCAGAAGGAGACAAAGGAGAGGGGAGGAACAGGGGACGGGGGAGGAGTGGGGAGGTGTAGGGGAAGAAGAAGAAACTCTATTAAATAGAATATCCACCGAGGTATGGTTCTGAGTATTCGGACGGAATAAGATTTCCCAACGTATCTTAAGACGACACACCTACATATTATTGAATAAGTTGATTATGGGATAATTATCAAAGAAACCATCAAAGATGAGTAAAAATAAAATGGTACTTTTGTACGACGTGTTTTCTAAACTTTCGTCTCTGGGTTTGTCTATAAGTACGTTTTTACAAATATTGTCATAAATGAGTGGACATGTCCTCGGTTTTCCGTCTTTGTTGGGTGTGCCGGTAGTCCTCTACTTGTCTATTTGTTTATACCATATAGGTATTTTACCTATTATTAGGTCAGTATTTTTCCTTACTTTACAACTATGTATGCTGTCGTACCTACCTGGAACTTATGTCGTACAACTCACTTCCTGTGTACACATACTAAGGTAAACACACTTAACACATTTTATCCCTTTAAGTATCTCTATTTTCTCTTATCTCCAAATCCTCCCATCCCTTTCCCCTCACTCCTCCATAACAAATTACCTATGTTTCAAAATGTAACAACCAATAGGGTCTCGATGACTGGACTTCAAACACATCCGCCCTGGATAACGGTAAAAGATGAGGTCCCCTAACAGGGTTGGGTCCCTAGTTTGGGTATAGAGAACACGAAGGCCGTAACCGTCCGTCTAAGAAATGTTCATCGTCGTGGAACCTTGGGACAAAATAAAACCCCTACTACTTTTACAAAGTCCGTATCTATCATCCCTATCAACACGTTATAACTCTTACATAAACATAAACGACACACACACACACACAAAACCACTTACATAAATTACTGTCATCTTTCCGTCCCTTCTATCATTACAAAACGACCTCAGAATTTTCCTTGTCTTACGACGTCCCTCGTAGGAAAATGTTATCTCGTGAGACATCCTTGTGTCATATAGACATACTATTTACCTCAATGTCTCTCCGTCACACACGTAAATTTTAAAACTAAGATCAACAAGTCAACGATTGAGTACAGGTTGAAACACTGGGGTACTTGACGTCGTGAGGTCCGAAGGAACAGGAAGTGATGGAGGACTTCAAACGAGTTTGAGTACAGGTAACACAGTCACTACGGTAGGTTGGTAGAGTAGGAGACTGTGGGGGAAGAGGAACATGGGGGTTAAAAAGGGTCGTAGTCCCAGAAAAGGTTACTCAACTGAGATTCGTAGTCCACCGGTTTCATAACCTTGAATTCGCGGTTAGGTATGTACTGATGACCTTTTTGATATCGAAACTGAGATACCTGGGAATGACCGTTTCGCTGCAGACAAAAATTATACGACAGATCCAAACAGAATCAAAAAGAAGGTTCTTCGTTCACAGAAAATTAAAGTACTGACGTTAGTGGTAGGTGTCACTAAAACCTCGGACTCTTTTCTTTAAGACAGTGACAAAGGTGTAAAAGGGGTAGGTAAACGGTACTTCAGTACCCTGACCTACGGTACTGGAATCAAAAAACTTACACCTCAAAATTCGGTCGAAAAAGTGAGAGAAGAAAATGGGAGTGGTTCTCTGAGGAATCAAGAAGAAGTGAAAGACGGTAATTTCATCATAGTAGACGTATAGATGTTTCAACGACTATAAAGAGGGTCGTTTGACCTAAAGCCGAACACCCAGAAGGTCGGGTCGTAAAACGTACTGCATGAGACGTATATTCAATTTATTCGTTCCACTATTATATGTAGGAATTACATGAGGAAAGGGATAAAACTCGGTCAGGTAACAAGGTACAGACCAAAATTGACAACGAAGAACTGGGTGTATGTCTAAAGAGTCCTTTGTCCATTCCGCCAGACCATAAGGGTAGAGAAATTCTTAAAAGGTGTCAAATAACATTAGGTGTGTCAGTTTCCGAAATCACATCAGTTACTTCGTCTTTATCCACAAAAAGACCTTAAGAGAACGAAAAAGATACTAGGTCACTTACGACCGTTGAACTAGAGACCAAGGAGACTGAAAAGATTTAGATCGAACATGTAAACCTTCAAGAGTCAAGTACTTGACAACTTCGGATCGAAATTCCTAAAACTTGTGATGGAAAGATCGTACACTTTACTCACCTTAATACGTTATCAAATTTGTAAAAAACCGTAACGAAAAGAAACCATAACCTTATTTTTGACTGGAAAAGGTCAGGACACCGATGACGACTCAAAAGGTATAACCGACCGTATAACTCACGTCGTGAATGTCGTAGTAGAAAATTCTAAACTTTATTGAGTCGACTTTAAGGTAGGGAAGGTGATCAAAACAAGTACCGTTACGAATAATTCCGGGTGAACTGAAGTATAATGTACTACAGTCCGAGATCCACTCATTGGTGTAGTAGTACTAATAGACCCAGTAATTCTGGAAAAAACATGTCAAGAAGACACATAAGAACGGTGGCGAAGAATTAGAGAAGACGAAAACAATCCAGGAACGGTAAAGACAGGAAATAACACGGATAGAAACGTACTGTTTCGACCGAATTTTGAGTTGTAAGTTTGTTGGTTCTAGTACCGTAGACCAGGGAAGTAAAGTACCTCTACCCCTTTGTAACCTTTGTTACTGTTTGAAAATAAAAGTACCCGAGGTTTTAGTGACGTCTACCACTTACGTCGGTACTTTAATTTTTTACGAACGAGGAACCTTCCTTTCGATACTGGTTGTATCTGTCGTGTAACTTTTCGTCTTTGTAATGAAACGGTTGTTGCCAAACAGATCAGTTTCGATGCCAAAAAGGTCATCAGTACATACCTACACTCTCAACCTGGTATTTCTTTCGACTCGCAGTTTCTTAACTACGAAAACTTGACACCATAACCTCCTTTGAGAACTCTCAGGGAACCTGACGTTCCTCTAGTTTGGTCAGTTAAAATTTCCTTTAGTCAGGAATTACAAGTAACCTTCCTGACTACGACTTCGACTTCGAGGTTATCAAACCGGTAGACTACGCTTCTTGACTGAGTGACCTTTTTTGGGACTACTACCCTTTCTTCCACCTTCCTCTTCCCCTGTTGTCTTCTACTCTACCAACTTACCGTAGTGACTGAGTTACCTGTACTCAAACTCATTCGAGACCCTCAACAACCACCTGTCCCTTCGGACCACACGACGTCAGGTACCCCAACGTTTCTCAGCATGTACTGACTCACTGACTTGACTTGAACGTACTTTATAAGGGAACCATAGAGGTTAAAAGAACTTATCTAGAAATCAGAAAGGGTAAGATAACAGAATGAGAAAAGAAAAGTAATTGAATTCTGAAAGAATAGAAAGGAACGATAAGAGACCTTGAGACGAAATCCAACCTGTATAGAAAGGGAAAGAGGGAACGGAAAGTGAAGAGAAGAAACGAGTCGGTAAACATTTCGAAGGAGTCTGTTCACGAAACGGAAGAACGTAAAGAAAAAGAACCCTCACCAAAACCAGTGACGGAGGACATGTCACAGTGTTCGGAGGCAGGTATCAAGAAGTCCGTGAGATAGTCTAGATTAGAGAACTTAGACAAACAGTAGAGGTCACATATCAGTATTCCCTAAACCAAATCCAGAATGGACTTAACAGATCACCAAAAGGGACGAAAGAAGTTAAAATCGGACGTAAAACTATATACTACGGTTTAAAAGAAAGTTTTCTAACCTGATCCGTTACGAGACTGAGTACTCTATACACCAACCAAACTATGGTCGGTGTAATACTACAGTTTGTCAAACTAGAAACGGTGGGACTGTCGACTTTGTACCCTGGGGTACACCTAAATTAAACGTAAAGAGACTCAACCAATACGGTGTACACCCCACTCGTAGTCTCTGAGGGACCTAGTCCTCAGTGGAACCAGGGTCCAGTTCTACCTTTATCTGGTCCTCGTCGGACCTCCGTGTTGCCACCGACCGACCACACTTTCCTCTTGAAGACCGAGGAAATGGGGAGGGGTCGGAGGGAGATGGGAGACGAAATCGAAAGAGTACACTGAGTACCTGGTATCTTACGTCGAACCTTCTCCTGGATGGTCCAGGTCGACGGGACATGTCACTCAGGAACCACACGAGGGAAGGGTTGGACCTCTCAGACGTGTGTCGAGGACTGTCGTTCGAGTGAGGAAGGACTAAGGACCCTTTGAATGAAAGGTAGTTTACATGGAGGACCAAAAGGTTGGACATTAGATCCCAGGAGACTTCTTGGTCTTGTTTACAACAAGAATAAACTCATCGAAAACCCAGTCAATGACCGTTTCTATCTCGGACTTTATTTACGACCACTTACTGAGGTTCTTATGTACTTAATGAACGTTTAACGGCAGTGATTATCATAATAATGGGACACCGAAGAAGTTGTCATATCTTAAGAATCCTTCTGTGGAGGAGTCAAGTCTCCTGTCACCCGACCGGGAAAGGTCCTACGTCGGACGAGACCCAGGTACGTCCTTCGTACATGGTGGATCGTGTCAAACCAGAAGAAGTTTGTCGAGGTCTCGGTTCCGTGGAACTAAATATTGTATGTAAACAGGACAGATTTCTAGTGGAAGAGAACCGAAGTTAGGTCTTAAGGTTTGGGGGTACTAGTCAGACTCACTTAGAATTGAGTGAGTGGTCGTAAAATACATTAAAGAAGGTCGAAAGACAGTGAAGGGCTAAACTATATGTAAGGTAATTTATAAAGGGGAGGTGAGACACCTAATGTCACAACTAATCCAGTCCTGCTTCCCGTCACAGTCCACCGCTGTAGGGTAAAGAGTTCCGACTGTCCTATGTCAATAAATTGTCTTAATAATGACTACATTGCCGATTCCAGAGTCGGTTCATAGTACGGATACCACTTTAATACTCCCCGAGTCCCCGAGACGACTATACTCCTACTACCCCGGACACCCTTCTCGACCCCCTGTTTTGTCCTTTCGAAGATAATCACGGATTCAAGACTGATGGTTCCTTGTTCATCCAACACTCCACCTTCCCCCGTGAACCCACTTTCATAACTGAACCATACACCTTGACGTTTTCCTATCTTCCCACCAACGGATGTCTATACATCCATATTAAGCTCAGATCCTTACTGTCTTAATATATGTCACGAATGACACACAGTCTGTGCCAGGACACGTATACACTTTAGTAAAGTAAGAGTGTGTAGGATTCTCCGTCCACATCACATCGACAATAAGGGTAGAACGTCTACTCCTCTACCTTCGTGTCTCTTACCAGTTCATTAAATCGGGCTCAGTATGGACGTCCCAACTTTCGGTTCGCACAACCGAGGTCCCACACACGAGAAATGACGTGGGACACCGGAACCTTTCGAGTCGGAGGTAGTATAATGATAATAATAACAAATAAACCGACGTGACCCAGAATCAACGTTGTACATCCTAGATCAAGGGACTGGTCCCTAACTTGGGTCCCGGGACGTAAACCTCGTGCCTCAGAATCGGTGACCTGGTGGTCCCTTCAGGGAGGTAGCAGAATAACTTACCTAAAGTTTCTCAGGTGACCGTACAAGACGAAGATCTTTCTCCTGAACCGATTAGGGTCCCTGAGGTCTGGAGTCCATTTAAAAAGGTCCCGGAGTCAAGGACACCTTAGAAGAGAGTCGATTCACCCTCTCCACTTTCACTAACGATACTACTCGACAATTTATTAGACGGAGTTTTCCACAGAGTAGTACAAGGATAGACTTATAGTACAAGGAGTAGTACAAGGGGTAGACTTATCACGTCCCTGTTACCTCTTCCAGACCCAGTTCCGCCCCGAAACGGTGGTGGACTGGGGAACCAGAAGTCAACAAAGGAGACACTTATCTGTTCTGACTGGATTTTCTGTTGAAATCAACATCAATGAAAGAATACATTTTTAAGTCATACAGAGGACCACACGACACTAAGCACCCCAACGTTTCTCAACCTGTGTTGACTCACTGACTTGACTTGACTTGATCCTACCCCTTTGGATCCAGTGTGTGGACCTACTCCCGTAAGTCACGCCCGTCGGAAAAGGGACCTGTCGACCCCAGGTGTACCCCTACCCGGCTGGAAGGTAGTACAAGAACTTCTGAGTGTCTTGGGGTACAACGGACCCCTTCCCTTCGTCGTACTTGGGTGTAGGAAGTAATCTAGATCCTCGTCTCCACTCCCTTCACCAGGAGTCGGGGTGACGTGTTCAGTCTTAGACCCTTCCGACCTGTGAGTGACTACGGGGTCGGGTACATGTCTCGGAGTTAGTCAGAAGGGTGTAACCACCCCTAGTCCTAGTCGGTGACTCGTGCGCACCGGGGGCCCTCGGACCTTCCTCCTATCCCGGGTCCGACAATTTACAAACGATGCAAAAAGACCTGACTAAGACTAGTAGTAGTTTTACTTCTTGTTTACCAGACGCCACACCGAGTCATTAAAGACTCTCGATACCCACAAGGTAACACGTCTGTTCCGCTCCGTCAGACACCCGAGAGGACACAAACCGAAACTCTCCACGTCTGTCGTAGTCTCCTGTCCCTTCGTTTCCGTCCAGAGACTTGAGTCAGGCCCTGACCACTGTGCGTCCTGACCGGTGTCGACCTCGACGTCGATGTCCGTCCGTACCCCCCTGTCTCAGGACCTCTCCCTTCCCCGGGACCTCTCTGGGTCTCGTACACGCTTGACAGTCTCTTCGAAGAAGTGTCTTGCGTAACATTCCAAAAAGATTATAGGACCATTACCTTTTTGTCACAATTCACCTGGATCTCGTCAATATAAAAATCGGTCGAATAAAGGGTTATACTGAAGAAAATCGGAGTAAAATTAAAAAAAATTCTACATATGTTGGATTCTCGATTAATCTTATATTGTATTTAGACAATAAATTTTGTTTCTATCTGGAAAGGCTAATACTTTAAGACTAATAGACAAAAATTCTCTAAAAAGAAAACACTTTAACTAAGTTTGGGTAATAAACAAAAAAAGTTAGTTCATTGTATGTTTCATGGGGGGGGTTTTTTTTTTATTTTTTTCTTCTTTAATGAAGTTTAAGGTGGTACCTTTTCTTTAATTGTAAACCACTTGTAATAGTGTCGAGAGAGAGAGACTATCTCACTGTCGATTAATCCATTTAACTTTGTGAAAATGTTTTTATCTTAAAATGACATGTGTAAAAATTTAATTTTCGTTATACAAATTAAACTAAACTTAAATTATCTGTCTTTTTAATTTGACTTTGAAGTTTTTAACGACTTCAAGTCTTTATCAAAAGAAGGGAGGTTCAATAAAGTCAAAGGCTCTCTTAAAAGACATCAATCAATAAAACCCCCGTCTTCTACTCTGAACCAGGGTCAAAATTTTAAAGTGTCACAGAGGACGGTGGAAGGGGGGGAGCGAGGCTGAGACCTAAAGAGAACGATGATAAAAATGTAGTTATTTCAAACATCGTAAACGTAGGACAAGATACGACAGTCCGGCTCTACAAATGTCATGACGCGAGGGAAGACGAGTGGACGACAAACGGACTGGAAGTGGTCGTCCGCAAGGATATAAGGTCCCGTTGCAAGAGTTCGTAATTTCATGTATACTTAGGGAACCCCTAACCAATTTTACGTCTAGACCCCCGAGATCCAGACTCCACTCCCCTAGACATAAAGATTGGTCGAGGAAATCCTATGAGTGCGACGACCGACGTTCTCGGTGGGAAACTACCTGTCCAAGATTTGAGAAAATGAAGAACCGACTAGTGTAAGACAGGAGACTGGGGAAGGGTCGGGAGGGGCGGTATCGAGTGACCACGACACGAGGGACTTTACACCGTAAGAACTCTTATGAACCTAAGAGGACGGAGAACGGATAAACACACGCCCCCTACGGCCTGAAATTTTCTGTACTCACTGTAGGTAAGGAAGCGAGTCTTAATATCTGGGAAAAGTCACAGAAGACCGTAACTTGTACCGACACCAGTCAAATCCCTCTCGGACTAAAAATGGAAAACTTCCTCTAAGTGGAAAAAGGTCGACCTACAGGTCTCCTGAGGAGAAAATAGGAACCCCACCACTAAGTGGTCCTACACAGAACTAAACTGGAACCCTACATAAAACCGAAAAAGTCCACCGTCACAGTTCGACAATTAAGTCCTTCGGAAACAGAACGCACGAGGTCCACGAGACGCGGACCTCAGACGTCTCATGACTGCTTCGAAACAACCACCCACGTGCCCCGGGTCGGACGACAGTGACCCTTGCACCCGACCCTGGGTGACTCCGACAAAGGAACGGAGGAGATGTGAGAGAAGAGCTTCAAAGAGGGTCGGTCGTGGGGAATCGGACCATCGGGACCTCTACCCCTGTCCTCCTCCGTCTCTGTCTCTTCTCTCTGCTCGTTAGAGCCCCATAAAGGGTCGAAGGGTGTGGAAGAGGACGTGGAACCGAGAGTCTTACGGCCTCCCACAAAGTTCCTCCGTCGGAAAGGAAACCTCTTTAGGTCTAGAACGGGTTTCAGACTCCTCCAAACACAGTCGAAAGTTATAATAAGGTGTAAAGATACGTAAAAGATGAGACGTCAAACATCACTCACACATGCACGATTCAGTGAAGTCAGAACAGGTTGAGAAACGTCGGAACTCGACATCGGGCGGTCACAGGAGACAGGTACCCCAAGAGGTCGGTTCTTATGACCTCGGCAACGACAAAGGAGGAGGTCCCCTAGAAGGATTGGGTCCCTAGTTCGGTGCAGAGACAGAGAACGTAACCGACCGTCGAAAAAAACAACACTACCGACAAATAAAATCATTTTCAACTAGAAAGAAGGGAAGGATGTCCCTTTTTGAGAAAAACACGTAAATCGATCTCTATCTTTCGAAATCGATGTTGAAATGAAAAGAGGTGGAAAGACAGATTCGGTTCCCGTCCTACTCCAAGTTGAAAGAAGAAGAAGAAGAAAAAGAAAAAAAAAAAGAAAAAGAAAAACGTTACCTGTTCAGATTAACCCCCGTGGACCGAGTGACAGGGACGACGGATCCAAGGACCTCGACCTCGACAAGTCACGATACCGGTGGGGTTCGGTTGAGGGAGAGTCCACCTTATGTGAAGTCGGGTCCCCATCGGAGTGGAGTAATAAGACGACTTCGAGAAAATAACCGTTCACCACTCGGTCCTCTTTAAGACTTTGGTGGTTTGGGCGACTGAGTCGAGGGATCCACTTTCGGTACACGTGGTAGTAACGGACGTGATAATAAACGTATAGACCCGAAATAACTCTTCGTTCCCTCCGACCGACCTCCATGAAGTCCCGCTGTTTTTGGAGGGAGGAGGTCCCATCGAAGGTCGGTACCGTAGTATCATCTACACCGTGGACTGGTGAAGTCTCACCTTTGGGATCCAGAGGGTTTAGTAAGGGTGAAGATGGGTAAATCCTGGTACGGTCAGTCCTTCCGACAGTAGAGATGAAGACTCTTTCCTTGTAACTCCTTTGTCTTCACCCTCAGTGTCTGGGTTGGAACAAAGATGGATTTTGATACTTGTCTACTACTATTTGAGGGTAAAGTCCTGGAATCATTGTCAATAATCCCCTGACTCCTTCCACGGTTCCAAATGGACACTACGTTTGAGTGTACACCGGGTAGGGACACCAAGGGGATAGGGCGGGGGACGGATCACTACACTACGAGTGCGAGGAATAACCCTACCGATACTGTAGTCGACGGAGGCCCTCCTACTCGCTACCCGTTTAACGTCCGTGACCCTCGTCTCGGACTGGGTAACGTAGTGGCGTCGTACCACGTCTCAGTCACACAGTCCCCTGTGTCGTCCCGACCGTCGTCTAAACCCGGCTATAAGAATCCCACTCTCGTCCCTACCCCTTTCCTCCTTCACAATCGGTAGTCCGAAGACTCTTCGGACCCCGATTCGAGGTTCTTCTTTCTGTTCATTAAACTCGTCTGACGACGAGGTCGGTTCGTCAGGTGAGAAGAGGTGGGGATAGGGTGTCGAACCTTTATCGGATCGAGAGATTTCCACGAAATAGAAGAAGGGTTCACAGAGGGGGTTTGTCACAGGGGTCGGAGAGCACCATTGGTCTCCGATTACAATGTTGACGGTGGTAAAGGAAGACCGATCCCTACTTCACACAACATTTGTGATCTAACATCTTGACAGAGTCAATGTGTAGTTCGTTCTCTCGAATACGGACGAAGTCAAGTCGACCAAAATTTCAGACTACCTTACTTCAGTAAGACCTTAAGGTTCTACCCTAAGGTACAACGTCCCTGTGTACGGACCACTTCCCCGGCTCCCCTGGGTGAATCTTTACCCTCTGAGGAAGGACGAACTTCGTCCCGACCCCTACAAATGGACGTTTCGGAGTCCTTGAGAATCCCCGGAGTTCCAGAAGGAGGGAGGAGTTCCTCGATCACGTACCCGTGGCCTGCCTGGAGTCCAATCGGCAGACCCACGGACAGTGATTCCGAAACTGAAGACTCCCTCCCAGAGTTTCCAAATCCGCTGAACCTTGTAAGCGTCATCGTAATTCAGGGTCGTCTACGTCGACGCAGCCCACAAACCGACCACCCGTCCCGGCTCCCCAGTAGTCCTTACAGATCCGTCGAGTTTTACGTAAGGTCCACACCGGGTCCGACGGAACAGAGGGCGGGTCAGAAAGACTCCCAAGTCTCGTGACAAGGGAGTGAAAGGTATTCAGACAGAGGGAAAAGACAAAGAAAGCAAATTGGTGTTAAAGATAACGAACGTTGTCTTAGGAGGTGGTGAGTTTTCTCGCTACGACTCAAAACTCAAATGGTCCACAAAGAATGTCCTTCCGACGAAGATCGTCCTTCTGATATAGATACCGTCTCTACCTCTTTACGGGTAAGTATTAAGTCATTTCCCAATAAGTATTAAGTGTAAGTGTCACGACCACCCTTCGGGACACGATTTGTGAGCCTTTACACGGGAGTACCGCGAAAGTGTGGTCATCTCCTCTGTACGGACAGGTCGAAGGTCTAGTGACAAGGTTTACCCGCCACGGGACGCCCGGACACACTTCCCAGTCCATTCCAGAACTGTAACTTGTCACTGTTGAATAGGTCTTGGGTCGTAAGTGTCTCCGTGTTTAGTGGGTGACAAAGAAGATCAAAAACGAAAGACCAAAATAAAAAGAAAGAAGAATAAATTACCTCCCTCTCTTAACGACCAGTGACGGTTAGTGTCTAGGTGGGAGACAGAAATCCCTACTTCACAATAGTCCACACATACACAAACCCCCACAATTCTTGGGGGTCCGTCGTGGGGTCCGAGACCAGGACTGAGGAGGAAACGTGTCGGTGAGGTAAACCCGGTCCTCAGACTAACGTAGGAAGGCTCCCGTCTTGGCATCGAGGGTAGACGGCCAAAGACACGACAAGAACGACGACGGGAGACGGACGAAGAGACGAGGACGACAGCGACCCGTAGAGTCACGGGTCCCCTTACCTGACCCTTACCTGAAGACCGACGAATGGTGACTGGGTCACCGGAGACGTATGGAGGTTCTCGTCCATTGTGTGTAGGGATGCACGACTGGGTCCCGAAGAGTTGGACCGACTTGAACTCTTTCCGGACCCCTTGAAAATTTGGTTGTGACTATGGTCGGACACGGGGAGGGAACGGGAAGACAGACTTAACCAGGGGTACCCTCACCCGACATCATAAAAATCTTAGAAGGGTCCACTGAGGCACTCCACGGTCTTAAATTTTCTTGACAAACTCCAGAAAACAAGACCCCATTGGTAAGGTCCGTCTTGGTTCAGGTCTCAGGATGGGGCGGGTCCCAGACCGTCGGTCCATCCCCGTCATGGGAGGGACGGGTCCGGGTCTTAGGACCCCCGTCACAGGAGAGAGGGTCCCTTTGGCTATCGAAAAGAACAGAAGGGAGTTCGAACTTTATCTTTGAAATAAGGTATCCGTGTCGGCAGTAAGGTAGGTGAACTGCACAAAGGGAAGTCTCTCAGACACACGAATCAAGAGTCCTGAGACCGGTCCTGACACGAGTAGTGTCTCTGCGGGTCTGTTGGGAGGAGACCGACCCGACACCGGTCGCGTCCTGAGGGAAGGGAGGAGAGTTCACCGCCGACTTCCGTACCTCGAACTCCCCCGCCTCCTCCGTCTTGGATCGTCTGAGAGGAGTCCGTCGGACCCTTTCGAACAAATTTAAATCCGGAATGGGAGGGTCTTACTTTTATTCAATAAAAATACACTCACTCATAAACAATAACTTAATTTATATTCAGGTCCCGTGAAGAGGATTAAATACCGAGACCCACGTCTCGGCTCCGTCGGACGTAGTGGGCCGCGGGGGAAGTGTCGGTACTACCGAGAAGTCGTAAGGGGCGGGGCTAGGGGTGACGGGGGTAACGAGTAGTCAGAACTACAGAGAGGGTTGAAACAGTTTATATTACACTTTCCTTCCCTTTAATTTTCTTTTGTTTTCTCTCTAAAAGGTGCTCCTCTTTAGTCTAAATAAGACTCCATTAATTTACACATCTTTTGGGTCTTGTTTTCCTAACGTTTATCTCTCACACACACACACACACACACACACACACTGTTACTTTGTTATTCAGTCATAAAGGGTCCGTCGGTCTTGGTAGACTAATTAGAATCTAAGTCCACGGACACGTCGTAGCCGACCCCTCCGGTGGACGAGTCCACAAGGTCGTGGTCGTATCTACGGTAGTTGAGGGACCCCACGGGGTATCGTGGGACCACCTTCTGGTGGTAGTGACGAAAAGGCCGTCGGAGACGAGAGAAATGGAAGGTACAGACTCGAGTCCTCCGAACCCGAAAAGGAAACAGAGTAGATGAGCTTCGACTTATCGAACCCCAGTTCCTCATTCAGAAAGAGCCCAGAAGATAACACCGTAAGGGTGCTCAGATGTCATCCCGGACCGGATGACACCAGTCAGTCATACACAAACAACTTACTTATTTACTGACTTATTTACGGACCCGCGTCTTCCCTGGAAGCATGTAAGTCTGCGTGACTCCAGTAGAGTGACGGTTGAAACAGGTGACACGGACCCGACACTCAACTACCTTACACTACTCTGGGGACCCCTCCTGTCACCTCCCTTCTCTTCGATACTCCGTCTTCCACCATGAATTTGACCCAGACCTGTCTCCCTGTCCAAGACACTTAGGGACGAGTACTCCCCATGACCGTGAAGGTCCGTTCGTCGTCGGGGGTCAGGAGGGGTGTGAGACGGGTTGAATCTGGGTACCTCCATACTCAGGAGGTTCTTTGTCACGGTCACTCCCTGGTCGCTCCGGACAGTCGACGAAACTACCCCACGACTCGTTCCTGGCTGGAGAAGCCCTCCAAGAGACTCCGAGAATCGTGTAGACTGTGAGGAGGACGGCTCCCCGGGAACGACTCGGAGACTCGAGGGCGACATTGTCGGAAGGAAGGGAAGAAGTCACTGGCCGAGTCTACAGCGGAAGGAGGGGAGTCGTCTAAGAGCTTCGAAGACGAATGTGACACTGGTGACAAAGGGGACACAAAACCGATGACAACAAGACGGAAAAGCATACCACACGGGCAGGTGCTCGCCGGGTCCTGTGATTATCGTAGGGTAAGTCACACGGATCATCGACGACCTATTTGTGTCCCGAATAAAGGAACTGTCCGGTCAAAGAATTACGAAAGACTCACTGCGACACGCTATCCCCAACGTGCACCCGAAACACACTAGAGTAACGGAGGAGTCGTGACCTGTCCTCACCCAACACGGTCGACTCCCCTTGACTGTCTTAAGGTCCGACTTAGAGAGGGGACCACTCCGACTCCGTCACTCCGGTCCCCCTTCAGACGGACCCCTGACACACAAAGGGCCCGAGAACGTAAAGATGGTTCCCAATCGGTACGGTCCGAGGTGAGGTACTGTCACCCCGGGAGACACGACACGACGTCTCATGGACCCCCGGGGTATTCGTGAGGGGTGTGAGGACGGAAACCCAGGTCGTCTCGTCCCCGACGGGTGTCGTCGACCAAAACCCCGAGTCACCCCTAAGGAGGGGTAGAGAAGGTGTCTTGACTCTAAGGTGGGACTGTGTAGGAAAATTTTTTAAAACCGTTTTATGAGAATTGAATTTAGAATGGTAGAATCGATACAAATTCGCATACCAAGTCACCATGATTGAAATGAGCATAACGTCATGTCGGTAGTGGTAGGATGTAAGGTGTCGAGAGAAGGAAGTAGAAAACGTGTCAATTGCAGAAAGGGTAATTTGTTAATCAGGGGTACTTGGGGTCGGCTCGGGAACCATTGATGGTAAAACGAAAATAGAGATCTAGAGGGGGTATGGAGTCAGACACCGATGGTAAGACGAGAGACAATGATACTCAAACCGAAAATATAGATAATAAGGTGATATATATTCACTCTAGTACATTATAAATAGACAGACACAGACCGAATAAAGTGAATCCTATTACAGGAGGTCCAAGTAGGTACAACAGGGTTTACCACTTTAAAGGAAAAAAGAAATCTCAACTTATTATTATAAGGTAATATACTATCTGACATATATATATATACTATATATATGTGTGTGTGTATACATATATATGTGTGTGTATATATATGTGTATAGTGTCAATTCATGTTACCTTATATATAATTACATATAGTGTAAAATAAATTAATACTGTGTAAGAATAGTGACTTAAAATTTCCAAGAAATCGGAAAATATACAAGGAATAATCTTATTTATAACCCAACCGGTTTTTCAAGTAAATCTAAAAAAACGTTGGGTAAACCCTTTTGGGTTTACTTTAAAAACCCGTGGCGTAAGATAATTATGAAAGGAAATCTACGTAGTTACAACAGTCGATATAATAAGAGTCTCTCTGAGTTGGGGGTCTCCATTCTCGGATTCACTCGACCTCGTATCCTCACGAGGTATCCGTCCCGACACCAGATTTACACAGGAGGGGTCCATGTATACAACTTTAAGATTGGGGATTCTATTACTTTAATCCTCCACCCCGGAAACCCCCCTCTAACCTAGTACTCCCACCCTCGGAGTGTCCACCTTAATCACTGAAATATTTTTACCCAGGTCTCTCAAGAACACGAGGAACCGACACACTCGTATGTGACTCTTGAGACGTCGGACCTTCTTCCGAGAATAGGTTGGTACGACCACCATGGAACTAGAGTCCTAAGATCCGAGTTCTTGACACTCTGTATTTAAAGACAACAAATATTCGGTGGACAGACACCACAAAACAATATCGTCGGACATGTCAGATTCTGTCGGTCCGACCAACTCGGCCTACCTCAACGGAGGTCCTACCCCCACTCGGAAATTTTGACTAAGGTGGGACGCTGAGACCCTCCTCCCTTCCGTTACCCCTCCGCCACGTTTCGTCTACGGTCGAAAACGTAACGTCAATAAGTAAGAAGACGGGTTTATGAACGGACATCTACTTATAAGGTCCTTTTATAGTAAAAAAAACAAAAACTTAATGTCATTATTTTATACAGATAACATCCTTTGTACCTTCTATACCCTTTATTTTTCTTTTTACTTTTAGTGGGTCTTACGGTGGTAGATCTCTAGTAAAGACGTCGGAAAACCACATAAAGTAAGATCGTAAAACACACCTACCCCAGTATAACATTCGTTAAAATATAGGAAGTAGGTGACTTGTAATGTAACACTAGTAAAAGGAACAGTAATTTAAATAAACTTTTGTAGTAAAAATTACCGACATATTATAAGTCAGAACACGGACTAGGCATTAAATAAATTGGTAAAGAGGGAAAAACTCGTGAATACGAGTAGGATTAAACACCTATAAGTCTTATAGGTGTTTATTACTACGACACTCGTAGGAGTATGTATTTAGGAACCCGTGAGGCACGAATAAAGAATTCCTGTCTAAAGACCTGTACTTTATTTCCCGTACACTAAACCACTACCCAGATCCACGAATAAATATCCAACGACAGGTCGTGCCAGAGATCGACTTCCGAAACGGTGGTATCTACTCTGACAGAAACGAGACCGTGGAAGAAGACGTAACTCGTAATACCAAGGAATTTAGAGACGATTGAACTATCTTATCTGTGTAATCAAAGAATCAGTAAATAACAGACAAGTAACTAAAACGGGTTAAAAGGTTATCCCATAGTGTCAAAATGAATAGTTCCCAGGGGATATATCGTTCTAATAATTAGAAAGAAGTTTATACAATATTTACAAAGAGGGTTAACCAATAAACGGTAATACGAAAAATATTGTCGAAATGACTCTATATTAAGTGTACGGTATGTTAAGTGGGGTAATTTCACATATTAAGTAACCAAAAATCCTATAAGTATCTCAATATGTCGGTAGTGGTACTAGTCAAAATCTTATAAAAGCAGTAGGACTTTTCTTTGGACCACGGGTGGTCGTCAGAGAGGGGCAAAGTAAAGGGGAGGCGAACAGGCGCCAAGGACCTTTGGTGATTAGACGAAAGACAAAGATACCTAAACGGAGAAGACCTGTAAAGTATATTTCCTTTCGTGTGTTATGTACCCGAAAACATTGGTCGAAGAAAGTAAATTGTCCTACAAAAGTTCCAACATCGTACAGAGTCATGGAGTCACACGTTAATGTAAAACGAATACTAAAAATTATCGTCTTTAAAATTTAAAAATACATTACTTACAAAACTCAAAAGGAAGATATTAGATGGAAGACAGAGAGGTCCCGAAAATACGAATTTTACGGGAAGTCAATTTAAATGTCAACATAAAAGACAATGAAAAAAAAAAAAAATTGACGAAGTAATTTTGCAATCTTATTAATTTAGAGTTTTCATTATATACCTATATCAGGACAAATTTTGCCAAAATCAAAAATATAGTTAAGAAGTTAGGTGGATCGTACATAAAATCATTTATCATTATCTCACTCTCAAATTAAAAAATTATAAAAAAGGTTATCGGTTAACAGGATCATGTAAAGATGGGGTAAACGAATATGACGAGGGAGACATTAAATAATTCAAGAAGGCACACGAACCCCGACAAAGTCAGCACTGCGTCACGACACACACCAGAGAAACGGGTGCCAGCGTCGTCGTGACCCGAAAGATTAAGAATGTCAATATTTTGTCCCATGTCAGACCAATCTACTCAAGTAGAGAGAAATAAGAAGAAATATGTCTGAAAGAATTAAGGAAACGGATAAGTAAAACGGTCTTCTAGAATCTTCTAAAACCTGTCCAAAGGAAGGGAAGAGACCTTGTTACGGAAAAAGGGTGGTAGTCGACGACCATTAAACTAACCAGTACAAAATCTGAAGATACAATAAAACTCTTAACTAACGAAAGTCAGAAATAGGTCGTCGTACAGAGGGGTAAAACAGTTTAGAATAAAATATACACAATCATTACGACAACTAAAAGAAGTAAAACCACAGTGATAAATCCCGATAAGACCACAGAAACGAAAACTATAAAAAATGACGGCAACACTCACCTAAAATTTTTGACCAATAAAGACCATAATTTCTTCCGAGAAGGGGGACGGGGGAAACATTACTAGATGAAAAGACTTGAGAGAAAAGATTAATGTCTTATAAAAGGTCAACAAAGAAACGTTAAAGACACAGAGATTAGTGTGACAGGTTTCGGTACTACTAAAGAAAGAAGGAAAGATCATCAATGTAGAGATTAAAGACAAAGTAAAGCATAACGGAACCGGACTAGAAGATCTTTTCACATTTTGTAATCACTCTCCTTTGTTCGAGTAACAGAAAGATTAAAATAACCTTGACTGAAATTAACAAAGTAATAATTTTATCATATCCAAATCTCATCTTTTGATCTTTCTTTTTATCGTAATAAATGAACTTTCTTTTCATCTCTTCTTATATTAGTCATACAAAACTCTATTCATATTACAAAGGGAATAACGAGTTAACTGTACCTCAAAACTAATTGCAATTATTTTTATATTTTGATATAAAAGTCACAAATCTTATTTGTAATCAACTGGTATCACTTACAACATAAACCAAACATCACAAAAATAAGTCTACGAGTGTAGACATAATTATTCACTTTAAAAAACAACAACAATATAACCGTGTAAAACCGTCTGTCAAAATGATGATTGAAGCATTTACTTGATCTGTCAAAATATGAAAAATTACGTACCCTGTCTATTATGTCGTACAACCATAGAAAAAGAACATTCAAACTTTCTTGGGGGAGGGGAGGCATTTTCAGAAACCAGAACTTTATAAAGAGACTACATTTGCAGTCATCAAAAAAGTAAGATGGAACTGTTAATTAGGGAATTCCAAAAAAAAAAATTAAAAAAGGACACAGTGTAAAATTATTAAATGTAAAAAGTCCCTTTGGTAAGTTTACAACTCTAAAAAGTTAAGAAATCGTGTCACGATATATCCTTCTAAAAAACTTGATGTCCTTTGGGGACACAGACAGCACATAGGGGAAAGAATGATACAATAAACAAAAGAGAGTAAGAGTAAATGTCATTATTATGTCTCTTGACATGTAACTTTACCCAAAATAGTCAGTGGAGGTCGAAAGGGTAAGAATGCAAGAAGTAAGACTAAGTAGTGAGTCGACTCACTTCACATAAAAGTTCATTATAAAAGAAAAGATATGTCATGAATTTAAAGTCTCAAGTACGAAATAGGACTTTACAGACAACGAGGTGTAAATCTGCTACATAACCAACTTATATTTTGAAGTACCAGTGTTGGCAAAAGACGTTTTGAGTTACTCATAACAGCGGACTTCAGAACACAAGAACAGAAACACTATAACATCTTCACCAGACTCCGATCAGCAAATAATAATAAAGTAAAAACGAAAAAGAGGACGGACTTATGATCATTTACAAAATTTTCAGGAGAATCTATTGTAATCCGGAAGTTCGGATTACATAATTCCACATGACACTCTCACACACACACAATCATTCTAAACCATACTACCCTTTTATCTATGAGAGTGACGGAATTTTGTATATAGGGTGTGTCCTTAAGGGACACCAGGTTGTCAATTCTGAATCACGAAAGTGACGGGACCCGGGTCCAAACTAGGAACCATCCCTTTGATTCTAGGGCATTTGGTACTCCTCGACGGGTTTTGTATACATACATGTGTGTATAAGGGGGTGTACCATATCGTCGAAAGGAGTAGGAACTTTTGATAATTGTGAAAGTAAGTCTAGTAACACACCCCTCGGTAGGTCATGCAACATTCCACAATCCTCAGAGGGACCGGAGATGAGTGATTTACGGTCCTTGTAGGGGAGGGGAGTTCAACGTTGTCGGAGTCTACAGGGGTCTGGAACACTTTACAAAGGATCCCCCGTGTCAGTGGGGACACTCTTAGGGATCCTATCTCCCACCGTACGTGAACACAAAGCTTGAACTTACTCCTTGTCTTACAGGAGGCGTAGAAAGAAACTAGCCCACCATTCAGTTCGTTTTTTTTAT
The DNA here is from genome assembly GCA_006410555.1 of Capra ibex. Classification (NCBI taxonomy): domain Eukaryota; kingdom Metazoa; phylum Chordata; class Mammalia; order Artiodactyla; family Bovidae; genus Capra; species Capra ibex. The sequence goes on along the minus strand of SJYO01020080.1, from coordinate 111,925,173 downwards.
GTGTACACGGAGACACAGAAAGTCAGGACTCGGGTACCGAAATATCGACCACTTTTAGGGAGTTCCAAAATCGTGGGATAGTTTACATCAAATGTATCACAGAAAACTCAAAAATGAACAGATCAAAAATGGTCACAAAATCACCCTTAAACCACCTTTGACGGTCCGTAACGACCGGTCACTTATGAAATGTGGCAAGAGGGAACACTTAAAAGAGTGAGACGTAAAAATATGAGTCTGAGAAATTGTTATTAAGAACTAAGAATCCCCTAAACAAAACTGACGTATACAACCACAAAACTCACTTATACAGTAACCAAGTCCGATATTAAACCCTACGGGTCACTTCAGCAAAATAAGACCCGGTGTGACTTTTTATCGGGGAACCGTTCGAAGTTATAAACCAGTAAGTAAGGTCTAGGTGCCTGTAGAACAAGTCCGATGTGCACGACCGACTCTAGAGACCCGACTCGGTAGTCGAACGGTAGATGTTGATCAGTCAAGACTTTACTCCGTCACTACTTTTAGGGGAGACTTACGTTTCTGCACGCTCTGAGTCAGTTCCCAACCACACTTTTATCAGACCGACGTATGGGAGACGGGCTGAGTCAGAGTCCTCTGAGACCTTTTGTGTCTGCGTGGAGGTAAGGTCCCAACGAATAAAAGTGCAGTGTGTGACACACCACCTTACTTTTGTCCCGGGGTCATACCGAGATCAACACTTTTATGTTGAAAAGGAAGATAAAATTAGGGTCTCTCCCTTTCAAGGTTGATTAGACGATTTCGGTGGAAGAAACTTTGGAAAGTCGAGTACCAAATCTTTGTTCCTACCTACAGTGGTCTCAAATTCTTATCACAGCCAGGGTCGGTCTCACCTTGTACAAAGTCCACAACGGCCCAGCAAACGGGGGAGGGGTGGGGTGTGGTCCCTCACCTGGTCGTGGAAGAGGGACGACGACATCTCCCAGGTAGACACCCTTATCGTCGAAAAGTAACAAATAATTAAAATTAAAAATAGTTTCATGTATCCAATTTTTTAAGTCGATCATGGTTTCACTTTTTTTATAGTCAAAGGGCTGGTGGAGAGAGGAGTGAGGTAAGATAAGGGATTGTGAACCCAAACAAAGAATATATAAATGAAGGTGAAAAACTTAACATATGAAAATTACGATAAATAACTATAATTAAACCTGTAACAGAAAACTGAGGTGGGTTACCAACGACTCTTAAAGAGGATAAGGAAAGGAGGGGTGTCGGAAGAAGAAGAGAATAAAGTAATTATGGGTAGTGAGATAGAAGAATATATATTAATATATTACAAAAACAAAATATATATATATATAGACTAAACTCCTATAGATAGACTCATATTACTTCTTATTCAAGTATTACAATTGGATGTAACTATTGAAACCGATTTAGGTATAATACAAATGTAATAAGATAGATACGTTAGTAAAAAGTCACGACATAGTTCAATATACCAATAAAAGAGGGAACAAACGAAAAATATTTTAAACCCTAATTATCAAAGGAGTAAAAAAAGTAAATTAAAAGATATCTCATAGATACAAAAAAGTGTTTTAGTTTAACTAGGACATTATTACTTATAATAAAAAGGATTCGAGTCTTTTAAGTTTACCAAAGGGTGCAGGAAGGACTTTAGGAGACAAGAGGACGACTTTGGAACGAGAAGTCAGGACGACGTGTCAACCGTAGACAGATTCCTGAAGTGATGAAAGTAGGTAGCGAAGTACACAAAGGACTCAGAATATAGAAGGGACATAACCAAATGACAGAAAAAATTGAAGTCACGTAGGAAGTCTTTAAGGTAATATATATATATATATATAAATAAATAAATAAATAAATAAATAAAATTAACCTCCAATTAATGAAATGTTATAACATAACCAAAACGGTATGTAGTCATACATAGACGGTGTCCATATGTACACAAGGGGTAGGACTTGGGGAGAGGGAAGAGGGAGGGGCATGGTAGGGAGACCCAGCAGAGTCACGTGGCCGGGGTTCGTAGGTCATAGTACGTAACTTGGACCCGACCGTTGAGCAAAGTATATACTATTTTATATGTTCGTTGAGGACGTCGAGTTAAGGTCTTTTTATTTGCTGGGTTAGCAAAAAAAAAAAAAAATTCACACGAACCCTCCATTTACAAAACATAAGTGAGGTACAGACTCTTCTAGTAAGACGAGAACATGAACTAACTAACTGACCCATACTTAAGATCCAATTTTTTAGTGAACTTCTGTCACCAAACTGAAGAAGATGTACAGTCACGACGACAACCTCACAAGGTCACTGTAGGACTCAAAGGAATAAAACATAGGAGAAAACAAACTAAAGGGAGTAACCTTCAAAAATCATAGAAGAACATAGGACCCTAAGACTTTACAGTACGAAAACAAAAAGAAGTGTGAGTAACGGACTCATAAGACCACTTTAAATAGGATCACAAAAATAAAAAATTAGTAAAGAAAGTCAGGTAAAATAATCGATAAAACAACAACAACAACAATTTGCGAGTAATCAGTTTATACTTACTTTGGAGGACCTACCTAGAAGAAAAAATAAAAAGTTTATTGGAAAAAGGATAAAAAGTAGACATATAAAAACAACAACAAGAGGACACATCCACTAAAGAAATTAAAGTAGTGTGTTAGTAAAATGACTAAAAAAAGAAAAAACAAAAGATTTTGGACAAAGAAAGGTATCGTAGGATAAGAAAAAGGTACTCATATTATGGAAGGGTAGAGGGACTCCCATAAATGAAATTAAAATCTGTAAAGGAAGTCAAGAGACGAAACGAAGAAAAAGAAGACCTACGAGAAGGACAAACATTGAAATGATAGAGTAAACGACCGAATTTTAGTAAAGACTCTAAAGTCCGGTAGATAAGTATAAAATCACACATCGTGACTTTCTACAAGTATGAAGTTCCACTCGCGGACCCCGAACAACTACCTATCTATTTTGACAGATCACCAGTCTACCGTTCCACTAGTTAAGTGACCCCAGTCACAGATCTCCAGAAAAGAGTCTACGGGAAGTTAAAGAGTTCTCTACCAAATGAGTCAAAGGACTACACAATAAATACAAACAAAGGTCGTCTCCGTAGAGACGGACGTTGAGGTGACGATGGGAACCTCCTGGTACGGAGACTCTTCAAGGACACTGGAGCGTCGAGTGCACCAGGGTGAGTTCCAGGCCCGTAACACCGGTAAAGAGGTTCAGGTACATGTAAGGAGGGAGGTTTTAAAATGTGTCTGGAAACACACGACTCAGAGGCATCACGAGGGACAGGTACCCCTCAAATGTGGAAAAGATGATGTACACAGTAAAGACCTCAAGGTCCTCCATCGTCTTGTTTTGTACACAAACTTAGTCTCTGCACTGACACTACCACTGTACCCACCGTTACAGGAACACTGACTGGTCGTGGCGTCCCATCTCTTCTTCATGGACTTCCCCGGTGGTCCTTCCTTATCCTCGGGGACTCGAAACTACGTCCTAAGTCAGACAACCCTATCTTATAACGTCCCCTGAAGGAAAGGACGTCACACTGGTAGTCATTTAAGACCTCAGTAAACGATACTCAAATCGAATTTCTATCTCCTTATCTGAGTCTCCTGAAATCCGGTTTCGAACAGAATCCCTGTCCCGTCGTACACAGGACGCCCCTTCCAGTCAAGGGGAACCCCCAGAAGGTAGCAACATCGATGATCCGAAGGGTATTAGTTCCGGTCGGATTGGGACGTCCTTAATACGTCATGTCGACGAGAGAGACAATGTAACTGATCCGGAGGTGGGAGGACTGAGATTTCACTTCCCTAACAAAGGTCGGAGGAAATTGGGGTACACCTTGGGACCCCGGATACCGACACTTTAGTGTTGGATGCGTTCACAGACCTCCAACATCTTTTCCCTTGGTAGTACCGAACTCTTGAACGAAACGTGATCCCTGTCACAATCCCTAAAGTGTGTGCAGGAGGATCTTTCTACCCTCGATCGATCTCAGTCTCAATATAGGAATTTTGTATTCTTTAGTGACAAAGACTTATTTAACAAACGATCATCTAACTCTCTCCCTTAGCCCTTTACTTCTGTTTATTTAGTGGTCGGGAAAGGACCACGTAGTCCTTTAAAGTTAGGTTCAGGTCACGTGAGAGAACCGGGGGTCTCGGACGAGTCGCCACACAGTGTCTGACTCAGGTCAACGACCTTCCCCGAGCTCTCCAAGGCCGTTTTGCGGAGGGAGACATCTAGGACGACGTCGCTTCGACAACACGTCAAGTGAGGGCGTGTGGTAATCACAGTTTGGAAGCAGTTATAAATTTGTAAGTAATAAGTCTTAAAGTAAAGAGACGAGAATAAAAAAAAAAATAATTGAACCTCTTCCTTTCTTTTTGTTCCAATCGTTGATATAGGACATAAAGACGTCCTTTCTTTACTTGGTGAAGTTCCGCCTCAACTAAATGACCTATTTATATATAAATCCGTAAACCCTTGAAATTTACATATACTAAATGACCTCTTTGTCCCCCGTAGGAAGTCTTAGGTGATACGTTTCTATATAACTGTGTTAAAGTTGACATACCAATACAGAAACTATTTAGTCGGATGGAGGATGTCTGGAAGTACCAGGTAACCTCTATTTTATACGTGGAGGACAGACCCCTCCCAACCCCCCGTCCGTCGGACTCTTCACACCCGTGCAGATGAACCTTCCCAGGACCCACCGTGTCTTCGCTCAGGACACCCGTCCCAAGTCCGAGGACTGAGACACAAACATCAGGACACCCGCCCCAAGTCCGAGGACTGACACACAAACATCAGGACACCCGCCCCAAGTCCGAGGACTGACACACAAACATCGAGGACTGACATTCTCCGTCCGTGCCAGACGGACCTCCTCTCGACCTCCGACCTTGGGGTACACCCTGGGACCCCTCGACCCCAACACCACTTCGTTATCGAAATCACGGACCTATTCCCAGTCGGAGGTCAGTGTCGGCGTTCCGACGACCCGGCCAGGACGGTTCACCGAAACGGATCCTTTAAGGACACACGGTCGAATCCACTAGGATAGTTCCTTCGACAACCCTGAGGACCGTCGTCCATGAAAACTCCCAGTGATCTTTCCCCCGAGTCTCTTCCGTTACCGTGGGGTGAAGTCATGAGAACGGACCTTTTAAGGTACCCGCCTCCTCGGACCATCCGACGTCAGGTACCCCAGCGCTTCTCAACCTGTGCTGACTCGCTGAAGTGAAAATGAAAAGTGAAAGTACGTAACCTCTTCCTTTACCGTTGGGTGAGGTCACAAGAACGGACCTCTTAGGGTCCCTGTCCCCTCGGACCACCCGACGGCAGAGACCCCAGCGTGTCTCAACCTGTGCTGACTACGCTGAATCGTCGTCGTCGTCGTCTTTCCCCCGAACACTTATACGTTCGTCAACCCCCTCCCCGACTGGGACATCGACCACACATTCTCGTTGAACAGTAGTGGACCCTCGACAGTCTTGGAGAGGACCTCCTCCGGAACATCCTACCTGTGACGGACCTTCAGGACTCATCCTGAATCCTAGTCTTCCTTCCCCCTGTCACCTGTCCCTCCGACGACTCGTCTCGGACCGCCCTGTCTCTCCGGGGGACTCATAGTCTTCGACTCTTCCTCCGACTTCCGAGTGTGTGACGAGTCGGACCTCGTTAGAAATGGGCGGGACGGACGACGACCGAGTGTCTAAAACGGTACCGGTGTAAGACTCGAGTAATAAGATTAGGGTGACCCCAAACCTCGGTGTACCAGACTCGGGATCCGAAGACAGTGAGTTCTCCTCGCCCGTACGGGACTCGGTCGGCGGGACTACCGTAGTTCGGGGACGGGAGGACGTAGACACAGAGGGACTCGTCCGACGACGTCTCTACAGACACAGTGGGGACCGTCCTCAGACACCAAAGAGAATAGGTGTCCGGAACAGAGGATAGGGAAGGGTAACTGTCCCGGACCGAAGAATGGGCGTCTCACCCCTAAAACGGAGCATCAAGGTGTCTACGACTTCGATCTTGACGTGTCCCTTTTTTCTTGAAAAAAGGATAAGGTCCGGTCATAAATACTATTAATGTACACCACTATTTACCTTAACCCTTTTCACCTAATCGAAATTAATTTCCCGGAAAATAAGAAATTCATGTAGGATCCCTCGTGTAGAAACCCATTAATCTGTTCCTCCAACTTTAGGTCGTCCAGGACACAAACCCTGTGTCGGAGGGAGAGTCCTGGGAGGGAGGTGAGTGGTCGTGTTGAGGAGTGTGGTAAGCGTACCTAGACTGAGGACAACGACCCCTTCCGACCCGGCGGACCTCCGGACCACAGACAACCGGAACTCTATGATAAAGTCGTAGAGGGCGGTGGCGTCCGGTGGAACGGACTACGTACTTAGTGTCCGGTAGGTTTCGGACGCTCGGACGCCGTCCACAGCCTACTGACCACGTGACCCCCGGACACACATTGTACGGTCGTGAGACGACATGGTGGTTCTCCTCTTTTAACCGGGTACCCCTCCAACCGTGTACCCTGAACAGTCACAAAGACCACACCCACCCAAGTGTCCATACTCCTTTTCTCGTACTCCCCCACCTTTGGGGGAATCCACACTTGTAAGTGAATGGAGGGAGAGGTAGACAGGACGGAGGTAGGTGAGTACAGAGGTAGGTAAGTGGCTACGGTGTACGTGGGTGACTCATGGGGGGGTCACCGACGGTCCGAGACCCGATTTCCGACTCCTGTCCACTCTTCGACGAGGACTCGGACCCTCGGGTGTCAACCAACCCTTCCCGTCTGTTTCGGTCGTCGCAGTTGTCGTGCCACTCCGACTACCTCGTACCGAGGACCTCTCGGTCTATACCAGACTCCTGGCATAGTATGGCTTTCCCACCCCTCACGGGCCCACCCGGCCCCGGTTATCCTGTGTCTTACAGAATTAGTTCCGTCACCACCTTAACCGTGTGTGGACAAGGTTGAGTCCTAACCTCCCCGATCCGGAGCCACCGGACACTCCAGTCGTCCGGGGAGTGACGAAATAGGAGCCACGGTGGAGAGGGTGTGCTCCTGAACGTCACGTGTCTACTGGTACGGGACTCTACACACAGGACGTCGGAAGTGTAGTATCCGTAACATTAGAAGTGGTAATAAAAGTGGAAGTCTGGACACTTCCCACGTCGATTGACCGGCGGTACTATCAAATCGATCCCCCAACAGGGTCGGGAGTGGAAGGGAACTTTTGGAAAGACTCGAACCGTAACCACGGAAATGGAGGGACCAGTCATCCCAGGGACGTGGATAAATCCTTAGAAGTTTTTGTCGTCCAACACGACTACCGTCCGTTGGTCCAATCCTTTGACTCCAAACCTTCGGTGTCAATCCCAGACGGGTCCCATGTCGTTCCCCGAGTGTACCGGTCCTAGGTCTCGATACGTTCAGTTCGGAGTCCCGAACTGCTCGTCGTCGGTATTCCTGTCATTAGACGACGGGACTAACTAAGACCCTCACCTTACGGTCCGTTTCGCCCGTCCTGGTCTCCGATCCTACCACTGACCTGACTCTTCTTTACTTACCTAACGAGAAGACCTTAGTCTGTAAGGTTCTATACCCGTCACAGGACTGGACTCTGTACGGTAGGAGTATCGTCCGGAGTTTGATCTCTTAATCGTTCACGACTCCTGGGTCTCAGTGACGAGTCCGGGTCTTCGTTTTAGACCCAAAAGCCAACAAGTCGTGTCGTGAGATTCGAGTTGGAGAAACGGGGTCTGCGTGTGACGTTTACTTCAGACAAGAGACGAAGTTCAGAGGGACCCTCTCCTCCGGATGACCTACTCAGAGACCGGACACTCTCTTAAACTATCTCGAGATACACCAAAACTTGAACTTTTGACCTCTCTCAAGTTTGGGAGTCCCACCTCCGGGAACTCATATTTACAAAACACGTCTTTCCATGAGGTAATCCATATAATTACGTTCCCTCTTTTAATGATCAAAACGTACCTAAAGTGAAAATTTCCCGTAACTGTGATCAAGAGTTGTACTTTTATAACCTCTCTAAATCTTTAGTTCATCTGGTTCAGGTAAAATGTGTTTCCCACTGACTCGAAGTCTCTCAAATCCACTGAACGGACACCGGTCCCTGTCGTAGATAAAAACAAGACAAGAGTTCCGTTATCGTGGGGTGAGATCATGAGAACGGATCTTTTAGGGTACCTACCTCCTCGGACCACCCGACGTCAGGTACCCCAGCGATCCTTAGTCTGTGCTGACTCCCTGAAGTGAAGTACGTACCCTCTTCCTTTACCGTTGGGCGAGGTCGCAAGAACGGACCTCTTAGGGTCCCTGCCCCCTCGGACCACCCGACGGCAGATACCCCAGCGTGTCTCAACATGTGCTGACTTCGCTAAATCGTCGTCGTCGTCGTCATTTGGGATAATTACGACTAAAGACATCTCCCCTCCAAAACATGAACAACCAACTTTTTCTCACTTACTTACTCGATTTTAAACGTAACATGGAGTCCAGGTGAACCTTTCTGTCAGAGAAATGTCTCGTTCGGTTCTCCATGTTCCAACGTCGTACCAAAAGTATAAAGGACCTCCAAGGTACTACAGAAGTACTTTGTCCATGACTAAGTAGACACAACGAACTCACCACCCAAAGTAGTCCGGTGTACACAAGAAGGAGGAACCGGAAACTGACAAACCCACTAAGTACTTCTTTTCAACGTCCTTAAGACACTCACAATCTTACGAAAAGACTATACGGGGAATAGTCAGGGATAGGAATTTTTTTCAGTAGTAACAAAGACGGATGATCAGATTCTAGAGGGTCGGATACTCGGGGTCTTGGTAACGAGGACAACATCTTAAGACCTCACGGGGAAGGATATTCACACGGGGAGAGTAGCGGAAATGGCCTTATTCCACACTTCTCGTCCCACCGGTACACATCAAGGTTACCCCGTCCAACCGGTTCAAGTAGACACACAAAGAGAGAGTGGACATCCCTTTTGTCTCTACTGTCGTTAGAGAACCTGTGAGTAGGGTACCCCTCTATCCTGGGTAAAGGAGAGGGAAATTAGACGGGACCGGACACTGATGAAACTGGTTATCTTACACCTTTCTCTGTCAAACGATGGTTCTCAGAGAGGAGTAGAGAACCACGAGACCCGACGGTTCATTGTCAGGGTGGAGGGTCGATCTCCCTCCTGTACTCCTTTGGGACTGTAACGTCCCACTCCCGTTCCCTCTACCCGGGACTACTCGGTCGATCGGGACAGCGACACGGTTCGTCCACTCTCTCCGATAGAACTTGGGAGAACGGGACGGGTCGGTGGTTGGTTCCCTGAGACGAATTACGGTGAACCTCGGGTTCTTAATGGGGTGGGTGAAGACAGACTTAAGGACTGGGGGTGCTTGAGATATCTATTATTTTCATAATTAAACCCAAGGACCCAAACTTAGAGTCAAGACGGTGAAAGATCGACCCTGATCTTCACTTATAACTAAGAGAGACTTTGGAGCGAGGTCTTATAAGGTCATAAGAAAAGGGACCACCGAGTCGACCATTTCTTAGGTGTACGTTAAAACCTCTGGACCCAAGCTAGGGACCCAACCTTTCTAGGGACCTCTTCCCTTTCCGATGGGTGAGGTCATAAGACCGGACCTCTTAAGGTACCTGACATATCAGGTACCCCAGTGTCTCTCAGTCTGTGCTGACTCGCGGAAAGTGAAAGTGAAAGACTTTGAATCAAGCTTGTAAATATTTTGACCCATTGTGACGAAAGGAAAGTCTTCTTATCGTATGTGACATCATGTCACATTTCCTGGACCGGATATCCTCCACACGTTCTCTTGTAAAACGGTCGTTCGACCTTAAGGGAGCCCGTCCCGCCAAGACCGTTATCGAGGAGATGTGCCCCACACTACACGGTTCTTGAAGGACCGAACAGGAGAACCCCTGGATACCATAACCATCCCTTCCCGGTGGGTTTCTACGGGATTCAGACCCCCCGTAAACCACTCGACATCCGGGTACGGAACTGGACGGTCCTCACGTCCGTAACCCAAATACCTACTCTGTGTGGATATAGACGTTCCACACGGGTACACCGGTACGACTACACACACACCCGGTTTCCCCTCTTCCCTGACTCCAATTTCAACAACTCAGGTCGCGTCCCGTAGTCCACCGTCGGGTCCTCCCAGTGACCTCTATTACGGGCCTTTCGAGAAGGATTTGACATTTCGCGAGAGATACACGTTCCGTAATAAGAATTATCGTACTGTTCCTCCTCCTCTATCTCTTTCACCCGTTCCTCTTTAGGCGGACTTAGGAGGACAATCGTTAACATGTAGATATTAAGGAAGCGGAAGAATGGCGTAACCTTACACTACGCCTAAACTCTCACAGATCGACGTCTTCCGGGTCTCGGGGAATCCTTTCCGAGTTGGTCCTGAAATAGATTACTTAGGGGAGTCTCTCGTAAAAGACAACACACCTATGTAAGGGACGACCATTCCCTACATAAGGTAACGGACCCCGGGAAAGGGTCCCATAGACACTTGGTCATCCCGTCCCTACGCGAGTGAGAGGTCCTGCATCATCACCCATACAGTCAACTCATGAATCTTGAGAAATCTGTGTTAAGAGTACAAGAGGGAGGAACAGAGACGGTACCTCTCTTATCGAGGGTCCCGACGGGAACACTGAGTCAACCATTTCTTAGACGGACGTTACACCCTCTGGACCCAAATTAGGGATCCAACCCTTCTAGGGGACCTCTTTCTTTTCCGATGGGTGAGGTCATAAGACCGGACCTCTTAAGGTACCTGACATATCAGGTACCCCAGAGTTTCTCAGCCTGTACTGACTCACTGAAAGCGAAAGTGAATAGGGGTGTGGGGTGTGTGGTACTACACCAGGGGACCTCAAATGAATACACCGGGTCTCGACGACCGAACAACTCTTCGTTCTTTACGGGCCCCTCGGAAGACACCCACGTCTTCATGATCGACACTACGACCCCAAGAAACGGAAGGACATCTCAATGAAGGAGTTCACCCCAAAGAGTTTACGTAAGGTTGGTCAGAAAGTAGACCTTACGGTCCCAGAATAGAGGTGGAGTGTCGGACTAGTCCGGGTGGGAGACGTTTCTTTTTCTGTCGAGGTCCGAGGTACCCGGACCTACTTATAAACTTCGGGTTCTAAACTCTGGTACTCCTCTCCACCGGTCCATTCTATGTCTTACGGGTCAATTTAAGTATAAAGTCTATTTGTCATTTATTGAAAAATCGTATTCATACAGGAACTTCTTGAAGAGTGTTTTTCACTTAAAAGTCTTATTCATATGGGGTACGTTATAAACCCTGGATGAATACGATTTTTTCTTAATGAACAAACAGACTTTAAGTCTCGGTCAACCCACCCGTGGATCACAAAGTAAACTATTTAGGACGTCCGGTCGGACACCTGCATCGGGGGAGGCCTTCACCACCACCGACCGGTCGGACTCCTGCGTCGGGGATCGTAGTCACCAGAACGTTTGACTCGACTTAAAACGACTCAACCGATTTAAACGTTCAGTCGAAGTCGACTAACAAAGGAGAACTCCTTAAGTGAACGCGGTTCCAGCCACCGGGGTCCATCCGTTCCACGACGGAACAATAGACCAAACAGGTTTGTCGTTCACGTAAGAAGTTAACTAGATCTCTTCGGAGTACTGAGTAGGAGAGTACGGGAAAGAAATTCGTATACTTGTCGAGGGGTATGGTTTGTCGTTCACGAGCTGGTAACTTAGTCTCAATTTTTCCAATTGAGGCTCCAAAAATAAAAGAACAAATGTAGGACAAGAGTATAGTTTCTCTTACATCTGGTAGACTCGGCAATTTGAGATTGGAAAATTGACAATCATTTAGTCTGAGTTCGAATTAGTTCCGATCTTACCCCGAGAGAACACGGGTCTCTAGGTAGGGTTTCGTATTCGGGGAGGTACTCCGGTTTCGACCCTCATGTCTGAGAGGGGTCGTGGTCAAGAGGTCAGAAGGAGGGGATCCTCCTCCAGAACGACCGGAGGACGAGACCCCTCCGGAGTAAGGGTACAGGGAACAGAGGGGGGCCAGTGGGAGGGGGTACATTCCAGGACGAGGTAGAGGTATGGCCTTTAAGGGTTCTACGTAAGGAAGTCACCTTCGGAAAACGTAGGTATCTCTACGTCAACGAAGGTCGTGGTTACTACGGAACTCCGACTAACCAGGGATCATGGAACCTGACACGAGGTATCCGGAAAAGGACTCTAACACGGTCCCCTCTTTCTTCGTCCCCTCCGACTGGACTCACAAGGGGTTTCCACCCTCTACCACCCCCCTGTCACTCCTGCCTTGTGACTCCTGTCCCGTACAACCGACTGGGGCGTAGTCGGGACGGGACGTGAGAGGATCGTGATGTGACAAGGTTCCGACAGTCCAGCCCCGAACAGGTTCTCGTTCATCCTGTCAGTATCCAATCGTCCATCTATAATTGTACAGGACTCTTCACTTAAAAAGTCCTTCACCTAAGATTAATTTTACCTTACACAGAGTAGAAGTTTGGTGATCAAAAAAAAATTATTTTTCCCCCAAAGACCGATATAAACACCGTCGAGGGGTCCTACAACCTCACCTCCCCGTCTACAAAGACATACACAGTGTCCATACATGCCCCTCGAGCCGTGACGGCACCTGTGACATTATTTCCGTTATCTTTACCTCACCGTTCTCACGGAGGACCCCCACACGTTTACACCGTCTCGACACGAAAAGACCTCCTGTCGTCAACACAGGTGTGGACGGGACTCCCTGACCAGGGGCACCTGAGTCCGGTCGTGGACCGGGAGCCGTTCGTGACCTCACTGTGGGAGGATCAGACGCCCGTGAGCACGGGTTCTACGACGTCTCGTCTCTCCGACTCTGGTGACCGAAGGATAAGTCAATAGTAGACGAACAAAGAATAAAAAATTAAAAAATTGACCTCCTATTAACGAAATGTCACAACACAACCAAAGACTACATGGTATTGATACACACACACACACACACACACACACACACACACACACACATAGGGGAAGGAGTACTCGGAGGGAGGGTAGGAGGGCGGGGTAAGGTTAGGAGACCCAGTTGTGTCTCCTGGTCCGACCCGAGGGATTCAATGTCGTCGAAGGGTGATCGACAGACAAAATGCGTACTGCCACACATACGCAGTCTCGATGAGAGAGTCAAGTAGGGTGGGAGACGAAGGATACAGAAGTAGAGATAAGGACGGGACGTTTATCCACGTAGTCAGGATAAAAAGGTCTAAGGCATATATACGAAATTATATGGATGTTATAAACAAAAATAGAAAAACTGAATGAAGTGACACACCCCATCCAATAAAGTGGAGAGACTTAGAATCAAAGGACCGGGCATTTACCTCCATCAATATAAACACTGTATAGTAACAACCTTTCTCGTTTTTTCTATTGTATCTGTTTGAAGAGTCGTGTTACAGACAGGGAAGTCAAGTCAAGATAAGTCAGCGAGTCAGCACAGGTTGAGAAACGCTGGGGTACTTGACGCCGTGCGGTCCGGAGGGACAGGTAGTGGTTGAGGGTCTCAAATGGGTTTGAGTACAGGTAGCTCAGTCACTACGGTAGGTCGGTAGAGTAGGACAGAAGGGGAAGAGGAGGACGGGGATTAGAGAGGGTCGTAGTCCCAGAAAAAGTTACTCAGTCGAGAAGGGTACTCCACCGGTTTCATGACCTCAAAGTCGAAGTCGTAGTCAGGAAGGTCACTTGTGGTCCTGAAGAGAGGAAATCCTACCTGACCAACCTAGAGGAACGTCAGGTTCCCTGACAGTTCTCAGAAGAGGTTGTGGTGTCAAGTTTTCGTAGTTAAGAAGCCACGAGTCGAAAGAAGTGTCAGGTTGAGAGTATAGTTATGTACTGGTAACCTTTTTGGGATCGGAACTGATCTACCTGGAAACAACCGTTTCATTACAAAGACGAAAACTTATATAATAGATCCAACCAGTATTGAAAGGAAGATTCCCCATTCACAGAAAATTAAAGTAGCGACGTCAGTGGTAGACGTCACTATAACCTCAGAGGTTTTTATTTCAGACTGTGACAAAGGTGACAAAGGGGTAGATAAAGGGTACTTCACTACCCTGACCTACGGTACTAGAAGCAAAAGACTTACAACTCGAAATTCGGTTGAAAAAGTAAAAGGAGAAAGTGAAAGTAGTTCTCCGAAAAATCAAGGAGAAGTGAAAAACGGTATTCCCACCATAGTAGACGTATACACTCCAATAACTATAAAGAGGACCATTAGAACTAAGGTCGAACACGAAGAAGGTCGGGTCTCAAAGAGTACTACATGAGACGTATCTTCAATTTATTCGTCCCACTGTTATATGTCGGAACTGTATGAGGAAAAGGATAAACCTTGGTCAGACAACAAGGTAAAGGTCAAGATTGAGAACGAAGGACTGGACGTATGTCCAAAGAGTTCTCCGTCCAATCCACCAGACCATAAGGGTAGAGAAAGTCTTAAAAGGTGTCAAATAACACTAGGTGTGTCAGTTTCCGAAACCGTATCAGTTATTTCGTCTACAAAAAGACCTTGAGAACGAAAAAGCTACTAGGTCGTCTACAACCGTTAAACTATAGACCAAGGAGACGGAAAAGATTTTGGTCGAACTTGTAGTCCCTCAAGTGCCAAGTACATAACGACTTCGGACCGAACCTCTTAAAACTCGTAATGAAATGAGCCGTACACTCTACTCACGTTAACACACCATCAAACTCGTAAGAAACCGTAACGGAAAGAAACCCTAACCTTACTTTTGACTGGAAAAGGTCAGGACACCGGTGACGACTCGAAAGGTGTAAACGATGTATAACTCACGTCGTGAAAGTGTCGTAGTATAAATTCTTAAACTTTATCGAGTTGACCTTAAGGTAGTGGAGGTGATCGAAACAAGTATCACTACGAAAGATTCCGGGGGAACTGAAGTGTAAGGTTCTACAGACCGAGATCCACTCACTAATGTGGTAGCACTAATAGCACCAGTACTTCTAGAAAAAACATGTCAATAAAACACATAAGAACGGTGGAGAAGAATTATAGAAAACGAAGACACTCCAGGTATGGTAAAGACAGGAAGTAGTTCGGGTAGAAACGTACTTTACAAGGGAACCATAGAGATTAAAAGAACTTCTCTAGAGATCAGAAAGGGTAAGACAACAAAAGGAGATAAAGGAACGTAACTAGTGACTCCTTCTGAAAGAATAGAGAGGAACGATAAGAAACCTTAAGACGTAAGTCTACGAATATAGAAAGGAAAAGAAGAACCGAAAAGCGAAAAGAAGAAAAGTGTCGATAAACATTCCGGAGGGGTCTGTCGGTAAAACGAAAAAACGTAAAGAAAAGGTACCCCTACCAGAACTAGGGACTGAGGACATGTTACAGTGCTTGGAGGCAGGTATCAAGTAGTCCGTGAGACAGATAGTCTAGATCAGGGAAGTTAGATAAAGAGTGAAGGTGACATATTAGTATTCCCTAAACTAAATCCAGTATGGACTTACCAGATCACCAAAAGGGATGAAAGAAGTTAAATTCAGACTTAAACCGTTATTCCTCAAGTACTAGACTCGGTGTCAGTCGAGGACCAAACAAAAACGACTGACATATCTCGAAGAGGTAGAAACCGACGTTTCTTATATCAGTTAGACTAAAACCACAACTGGTAGACCACTACAGGTCCACATCTCACAAGAGAACACAACAACCTTCTCCCACAAACGATATTGGTCACGTAAGAGAACCGTTTTGAACAGACAGGGAATCACTTACAAATTATTTACCATGACTAATAATAATCTTTTGTATAATTAATCCAGACATCACAGAATTGCGTGAACCAACAAAAATTTCATTACGGAAAATTCGACGGACGAATTAAGTCCAAATAAGAATCGAAGCGTCATCTCTGATGATAGAAAGGACTTTACAAAAGGGGATGTAAAAGTGGAAAACACAAAAGAAAAGAACTATAGAGAACTCCGTAGAGTCTTCACTTCGACTCATACTTGACCTATTCATCAACAAGTCCTCTCTGGAGACTTTACCTTAAATCACGATGACGCCATGTATCCTGTAATTACACACGAGGTACCTGGGTCCCCTGGGAAAGTCCCCCAGAAGTTCAAGTCTTGACAAAAACATTACTTTGAATATACGGTAAACGGATAAAGTGACGTAACTACAAACGTGTCTATCTCCCATTCCGAACCTATATGGACGGATACTTCGATTATAAGGATGAATAACGGAATCGTTCTGAATTTCGTCATCGTGGTTTCACATGTTCACCAACAAGACAGGAAATGATTATTAGAGAGTTTCTTTGTTTGTCTTTTCCAGTCGAAGTGAATTCTTATGGGAACTACTTCGTCATGTTCCATTGTAAAAAAAAAAAAATTCAAAACCAGGAACTCATGTACAGGAAAATTCTAAGACCTACTATGACTCAAGTTTATTTTTTGAAGACATGTGACTTCATAGTACCAACAGAGTTCCTTTTCATGTATAAATAAACTCAACGTTCGACTTGATCGGTAAAAAATTTACCTTATAGTGAAAAATGAACTTTCTTGTTATCTGTATGTTTAATACCGCTAAGTCTCAACCTGTAAACCGTGTATAAATTGAATTTTTATTTTCCTCACTCGGAAAGTAAGGTCCCTTTACTTCACTTCACTTCACTTTCAGCGAATCAGCACAGACTGAGAAACACTGGGGTATCTGACATCGGGTGGTCCGAGGAGACAGATACCCCTAAGAGGTCCGGTCCTATGATCTCACCCAACGGTAAAGGAAGAGGAGTAAGGTCCCTTTTGGTGACTTTTATAACAAACGATTACTATTGTTATTTTATACTCTAAAGTTCACTTTTAATCTCAAACCCCTTGGAACTGTCAAAGGACAATAAAGTCTCTAAAATAACATTACTGAAATCAGAAAGAAATATGGTATACTATACAGTTGTAAACTTTTTAGACGTATTGAGTAACATAACTATAAATGGTTAACTGGTTATATACTACACTGATTTAGTTCGCATTCATTTTGAAGGTACTTTTTAAGTTTTATCTTCTTATTTTAAAATTAATTTGTAATTACGTTTTAACAACAAATCCACATTCACGGTGTAACATTGGTTTGAATGACTAAAAACCACATTATAATTTCTTATCGGAGTCAATAGACTTTTCGAATGATGTTACGGAAAGAAAAAAGGTCGATGTATAGACTCACTCTGACTAAAAGAAACATATGAAGTCACTTTTATTGGATATTGTACTGACACCTTCAACTACAATTTACTACTTAGTTTACGATTTACAACTTGGTTTTCATTTCCCTAAACTCTTTGACATTTTGTTACAATCAGAAGAGTGAAAATATCTTTTATATCAAAATAACTCTTATATCTATAAAGAGTGTTTTATACAATAAACACAAGCGTATATTACTCAAATAATAACCCCAAGAGTCATTAAAGATTCTAATAATTCCCTGTGACTCTGCTTTTTACAAACTCTTGAAGACGACGTCGTTTACGAAACAAGAAAGACTTGACATGAGGAGGACGTAAAATAACATTAATAACACCGAAGGGACCACCGAGACTACCATTTCTTAGGTGGACGTCTCTGGACCGAAGTCAGGGACCCAACCCTTCTCGGGGACCTCCTCCCGTACCGTTAGGTGAGGTCATAAGAACGGATCTCTTAGGGCACCTGTCTCCTCGGACTCCCCGATGTCAGGTACCCCAGAGTCTCTCAACCTGTGTCGACTCACTGATCCGTGTGTGTGTAACAACGTACACGGAGAGAGGGAACGACCCGTATATTCGAACCTCTTGTCGAATAAAAAGAAATGTAGGGGTCGTTGAACGTGTGTCGTCCCGTGTACCATCTACAGACCGTTTATAAATTACTCACGTCACTACCAACGACCTAATAAACAGGTAGATATTTCTACCCTAGACAACCAGGTGTCTCACTGGACTTTACGGGGGAACCGTGGACACATCATTGAACTCATACAATTAACGAAAGATCAGACTCCGTAAGTAGGAGGTTAACTTTTTATCCTTTATCCTTAAGGAGTCGGGGGTAGGTCTGGATGACTGAGTCTTTGAGACTTAACCCCGGTCGGTAGGAGACCCAAAATTGTCCAGAAGGTCCATCAAGACTACATGGAATTTTAATCTCTAGAAGATTTGTGAAAAATAAGAGGACATTTTACCTTTAATTTTCAGAGGGAGGACTCCAACGGCTGTGTAAAATACTCTACTGTGAGTATTCTACGAATCATCGTCATGGATTTGGAAACTCTTAGTCATGGATAAGAGTAAAATTTCCTATTCTTACGGATCTGACAAAATATAGAATGTAGAATAACCTGACAAAGGAACGGGTATGGGGACGGCAACGAGTATAAACCCCCGGGACTCGAGTCCCATTCCTCCCACTGCCTCAACCCCTCCCTCGTCTCTCCGGGTCCTCCAGTTCCTTCTCGCCCCACGTCGGTTTGGGGACTCGGAAGACAGAGGAAAGAGGGACTACTTGTGGACTGTCGGACATTGGGGTGTCCGAGGGACCAGGATGGAGTCACTCCCTGTCGTTTGTCGTCAGGTCACTTGAGGTTTTCTCCGGAGTTTCCTCCCCCTCTCTTCACTGTCGACCCTCTCCGACTCTCTCCTCTTTACGAACCGTTTAATCTCGTCCATTGGAAACGTCTACCGTCGACCCCTTCGTCTTCAACTCTTCGACAGTAAGGTTTCATGCTGAACTGTTTCCCTCACTTAGTCGTGGAACCGTCTGTCCAAGGACTCGAAGAGTACAGTGTGCGACGTAAGTCGGACCGAATAGTCTCCGGGGTAAGGACACCGGGATAATTTCCAGGTAACCGTAGACGTGCAGAAGAGCAATTAACCTTTGAGTAACTTGACGTGTCGGTCGTTTTCAGGTAACTCCTACGTCCCGTAGTCATCCTGACTGTCTGGGTAATTGAGAAGAGACGGACGTCGAGAGTCGAAAGACACACGTTCCCGAAAGGTCCCCGTCTTACGAAGGAGAGGTTATGTGACTGAGTAAGTAAGCAAGTAAAAGAAACAAGGAAGGGAATTCTTTGTAAATAAGTGTGCGCACACCATCGGAGTCCCCAAGAACTTGTCTTCTTCGTAACAGAAGGGAGAATAAACCGAAAACTAACAGTTTCAACCTCCCACATGCCCGTTCATCACCCACCCTCCTACGACACTACGTGTCCGTACACACGTGCGATTCAGCGAAGTCAGTGCAGACTGAGACACTGCGATACCCGACATCGGGTGGTTCGTAGAGACGGGCACCCTAAGAGATCCGTTTTTAAGACCTCACCCAACGGTAAAGGAAGAGGTCCCCTAGAAGGGCTGGGTCCCCAGCTTGGGTACAGAGAATTCAGAGGACGTAACCGTGTACCCAAGAAATGGTGATCGCTGTGGACCTTTCGGGTATTACGTATTCTGTCGAATGATTCTGGTTCTTAACAAACCGGGGATTACAGTCATCGCGACCGAAGGGTAACAATTCTTAGGTGGACGGTTCGTCCTTCACACCCAAACTAAGGACTCAACCTTTCTAGGGGACCTCCTCCTTTACCGTTGGGTGAAATCATAAAAACGAACCCTTTAAGGTACCTGTGTCCTCGGACCGTCTAATGTCAGGTACCCCAGTGTTTATCAGTCTACACAGAATCTCTGATTTATTGTTGTCGTTTCAGTCATTGTGACTCTAGTTCTGGGGACTCGATCTACCTTCTACCTATACGTCGCCAGTGGGTCTCTCACTTATCCGTCACCTTTGTCGTCTATCGTTGGATACTACAGTTCCATTTCTGGATATGTTACCTCACTACCGAACTTCTCCCTCGGACCCCTCCGGTAAGAGAGATCCCCAGTCACCTCTTGTTCCCGTCCCGACGATCCCTCCCACCGTACTCGTGTCTAACTCCAGAGTCCCTCTCTCCTTTTTCTTCGGAGGACATCAGCAACGACTCAGAGGGAAACTCAGAATCGTTCAGAGAGGAGAACGGTTCCCGGTTGTGGGAATCCAAGCTTTGACCACAACACTTGACGTCCCCTCGACTCATCGACACAACAGTGACGTCGTGGTGAGGTACGCGTACCTCCCTCGATCAGTGTGAACGACCCGCCACTCGTGACACAAGAGCGTGGTGCCGTAGATGTGGTCCCGGGAGCTAGTACGCCGGTGAGACTGAAGACGAGGAAGGTTGAAACACGGAGGAGTGTACTCACAGACAGAGTCCTCTACTACTTCATCGAGCTTACGGGTCAGTTATCGGTCAAGTGAGGACGAAGAAAGGAGACACCCGAACCAACGATTCGTATGTAAAGATCTTCCACACCCCTGACCAGCTCGATCTCGATCTCAAAAATCGGGACACCCACGAAGGAATATCCGAGTCTTCACCCGGCAGAAGATAAGGAGACTTCTTCCACGGAGACCGGCAGTACGAGGTGACCGACAAACCCCTCGATTTACCTCGTCGGACCGGATGTTCGGGACGGAAGAATAATGAGGATGCAGTAGTGTCCTGACGTGAGTCGAAAGTCGTCGACTCGTTCTCTCCTCGGAGGACTAACTTTTCGTAGAGGAATGAATTCAGAAACTCTGATGTAGAAATTCGACAAATTACACGAAACAGCCAACACATTGTTTACGAAACCGATTGTTGTTGTTGTTAGTAAAGTAATTATAAAGAGTGTTAAGATTCTAAACGACCTGAATCGACCCGTGTAGAAAGAGCGAAAGAGAACACGGCAACACTAGCCTACCGCGACCCGACCCTAGCATTTGTTCCGAAGACGTGAACGTCCAGACCACCAGTTACCATCGACAGTTGACTCTTGAGTCGACCCTGGTAGTGGGTCTTTTGTGGAAAGAAGAGGTACACGGAACCCGAAGAAGTGTCATACTACTGACCTAAGGTTCTCCCTCACAGGGTCTTCTGTCCTTAGCTTTCGAAGGTTCAAAGGATTACGATGACAAACCTTCGACTGTATCGTCTCGAAGGTAGTAACAGTTGTGGAGTTTGTCACTGTCCTTGAGTCTTGAGTCTATTCCCACCTCTGTATATGGGGTGGACACTTACCCATCTTACAGACCATGAAACCCCCGGCACCTGCACCTTCGTTGGATCTACAGATAACCACCTACTTACCTATTCTTTCGACACCATGTATATGTGTTACCTTATAATGAGTCGATGATTTTTCTTGTGTAAACTTAGTCAAGATTAGTCCACCTACTTGGACCTCGGATAGTATGTCTCACTTAATTCAGTCTTTCCTTTTGTGGTTATGTCATATAATTACTTATATATATCTTAAATCTTTCTACCATTACTACTGGGATATACACTCTGTCGTTTTCTCTTTGTCTATATTTCTTGTCTGAAAACCTGAGACCCTCTTCCGTTCCCACCCTACTAATCTCTCTTATCATAACTTTGTACATATAATGGCATACACTTTGTCTACTGGTCAGGTTCCAGTTACGTACTTTGTCCCGTGGGTTTCGACCACGTGACCCTGTTGGGACTCCCTACCCTACCCCTCTCTCCACCCCCCCAAGTCCTACCCCCTGCGTACATGTGGGAACCGACTAAGTACAGTTACATACCGTCTTTGGTGGTGTTATAACATTTCATTAATCGGAGGTTAATTTTATTTAATTAATTAAATTTTTTAGGAAGTGTTGTTCGTACACTAGTCTCTTCTCGTTTGTCCGAGAAGTAGGTAAGTAAGTAACTGGTGTATCAGGACTCGTGATCAAAACACAGTGCAAGAGACTGTGTCTCCGTTTCGGTACGAAGGACGGACACTCATTAAGTCGTGAGGACCCGATTGAAGACCTGGAAACTTGAGACACGAAACTAACAAGAAACACGAACTTTTGGACTTAACCTTTTCATGTGTCGTAGGAAGACGACACTCGAAGGTCACCATTGGGGTCCTGTTCGAAGGGGTTCCTCTGAGGGGTGTCCCTCACTTCCGACGAAAAAGGAAGGTAAAATCAGAAGTGTCGGTTACACAAGGGAAACCTTAAATTCGAGTGCACGTTACCCACAAGAGAACACGCACGAGACAACGGTTCAACACAGGCTGAGACACACTGGGATATCCCACATAGGACGGTCCAAGGAGACAGGTACCCTAATAGGTCCGTTCTTACGACCCCACCCAACGGTAAAGGAGGAGGTCCCCTAGAAGGGCTAAGTACCTAACTTGAGATCCGAGGACGAACCGTCCACCTAAGTAAATGGTGACTCGGTGGACCCTTCGGGTCCATAAGACAGTGATCGTAAGTTTGACTATGTCTCACAACTGATGCTTACTTAACCTCCCTTACTATGGTCCTACTTACATACTGACGGTACCTTCCGATTACTCCTGGGAAAACTCCTAATTTGAAATTCCGAAAACAGAATGTACGAATGAAATATCGGATTGGAAACTCAATCTACACTAAGAGGACCCTTTGGTGGTTTTTACATTACTGGTAGATGTCGGTAACAATTAAGATATCTTCTCTTCTGTAGAATTGGGATTGGAGGGTTTCACCGTTCCTGTATTATTATTTCCCGTCAGGAAAGTTAATTTTACTTACATAGAAATAATCTCGTATAACTTAAAAAGTATAAAAACAGTACTATGACGTCTAATAATTAGTCACAACACCCGTGACAGAAGGACCCCGGGTAGGAAAGACGTACCCTTTCAGTCACCGGAACTTAAAAATCCGGTACCAAAGACGAAGGACGTCAAACCCGGAGTAGAGTAAGTACTCATAGACTTAAATCTTGGACGAAATCTTGGAGACTAGGTGAGAATCAACGACTACCTTATTGAGGTTATAGGTTGACGGTCGGTATATATATAGAAAAATAGGAACTAAAAGACCCGAGACCATTGAAACTCTTACCGGTTTTCTTTCCCTTTATTCTTTCGGTCGTTCGATCTCACAGACGCCCCCGCCGGTAAAGTAAGATCGGGTGTGAATGAGACCCGAACCTAGAGTTGGTGAAAGAGAAGAAGGGTTTCAAAAAAAGTAAAAACGAAACTTTTTATACCATCTGTTTCCGTCGTTCCACAAATAAGAGATTATTATTGGCGGGGAGGGGGGTGGTCAGAGGAAGGATAGTAAGGTAATTACTGAATCAGGGAACCTCCAAAGGAGAACCTTTAAATCCTTACCGAGTTCGTTTTCGACAGTAGAACGATTTAGCAAAGACCAGTATCGAAGTTCTAACTAATCGTGGACGAGAGGATAAAGAGGGATGGACGTCCGTAGAAACTCTCTTTGTGTGACTTTTCTGCTGGTGCCATCCCTGGATGCATTAAGTATTTACCGAAACTGACGTACCCAAAACTACTCCGTTATACCTTTTACTAACGTAATTCGTAACGATAAATAAATGAACTGAAACATGTCCTGTTAGTTAAACAAGTGTAAGGCACGGAGGACAGTCCTTCAATTTACCACCTCTTCCGTTTGACCTACGTAATGGAGTAACGAGATTCTCTACGACAGTGAAGCGTTTAGTGAAATCTAACAAAAATTATTGTCGTAGAAAGTAAGGACAGGTGTCGTTCTCTCCTCTCAGAGAGAGATGTCTCTTGTCCTACGGTCCTTCCACTTCAGACTAGTCCCTTTCTACTCGAGTAAAAAGGAACTTGAGATACTTTTACGACAAAGGATCCAGTCTATAGTCGTTAAAGTATGTCTAGTTGGATTGTCAAATTGTGTACAGAAACGGTCATGTCTCAACTAGAGATGACCCTTCTTTCTTTGTCCAACATACACTCGTAAATCCTTTGCTAAAGGTCAGGAACGTCTCCGTTATAAGTCGGGACCAGTGTCGTCTGTAATTTGTCCCAAATACATTTTTCTACCGACCAGTCTCCATCTTGTCTTGGGTACCTACCCGAACTACCTTGTCACAATGCTTAGAGACCATACATAACTAACTTATAAAACCTTCAAGACCTTTTAACTGACTTCCTATGTATCATGGAAGTTATACCAGAGACTCAAAGTTATTTACAACTTGAAACTTCAACTTAATCGAAGATCTAAACTCCCTTGCCGACCCATCTTTTTCTTTTTGAAATTCTTTCGAAAACTAAATCCTCTACGTCTCACTTCCCCCTTTCATCGAATCTGTGATCCACCTGATACTTAAATCCGAGACCGTCGAGTTATTGGTTCAGTACCACAGAGGTTCCTAACCGAAAAAAGAATAGACAATCTAATCACACTATCAATTAAATGAGACAGTCGAATTGATCTGGTACCATAGGTTTATAAACCAGTTTACAAAGAGTCTACAGAGACACTTCAAAAAAAATTCTACTATAATTGTAAATTTAGTCATCTGAAACTTATTTTGCATAATGGAAGGTATTACACCCAACAACAAGTCAGTGGTTCAGTACAGGTTGAGAACCGTTGGAGTAACCTAACGTAGTGTGGTCTGAGAGGACAGGAAGTGATAGAGAACCTCAAACGAGTTTAAGTACAGATAACTAAGTCACTACTATAGATTGGTAGAGTAGGAGACGGTAGAGAAGAGGAAAACGGAAGATGAAATAGTCGTAGTCCCAGAAAAGGTTACTCAAATGAGAAATGTAGTCCACCGGTTTTATGACCTCGAAGTCGAAGTCGTAGTCAGGAAGGTTATTCATAAGTCTCAACTAAAGGAAACCCTAACTGACCAAACCAGAGTAACGTCTGGTGTCCTGAGAGTTCTTAGAAGAAGTCGTGGTGTTAATCTTTCGTAGTTAAGAAACCGTGAGTCAGAAGAAATACCAGGTCAACAAGCGTAAGTATTTACTTATGACCTTTTTTGTATCGAAACTGATCTGTCTGTAAACACCCGTTTCACTACCGAGACGAAAAATTATACGACAGATCGAAACAGTATCGAAAGGAAGGTTCCTCATTCACAGAATTAAAGTATCGACATCAGTGGTAGATACCACTAAAACCTCGGGTTCTTTTATTTTATACAACGACGAAGGTGAAAAAAGGGAAGATAAAAGGTACTTCACTACTCTGGTCTACGGTAGAATCAAAAGACTTACAACTCAAAATTCGGTTGAAAAAGTGATAGGAGAAAGTGGAAGTAGTTCTCCGAGGAATCAAGGAGAAATGAAAGACGGCAATCTCATCATAGTAGACGTATAGGTTCCAATAACCATAAAGAGGATCGTTAGAACTAAGGTCGAACACTAAGTAGGTAGGACCGTAAAGTGTACTACATGAGACGTATTTTCAATTTATTCGTCTCACTGTTATATGTGGGAAAGAGTTAAACCTTGATCAGGTAACAAGGTAAAGGCCAAGATTGAAAACGAAGAACTGGACGTATGTCCAAAGAGTCCTCTATCCATTCCACCAGACCATAAGGGTAGAGAAAGTCTTAAAGGGTGTCAAACAACACTAGATGTGTCATTTTCCGAAATCTCATGAGTTACTTCGAAAGAGATACTAGGTTTTTTACAACCGTTAAACTAGAGACCAAGGAGACGGAAAAGATTTGGGTCTGACGTGTAGACCTTCAAGAACCAAGTACATGACGACTTCGGATCGGACTTCCTAAAACTCGTATTTGAATGATCGTACACTTTACTTGTGTCAACATGTCATCAAACTTGTAAGAAACTGTAACGGGAAGAACCTCTAATCTTATTTTTGACTGGAAAAGATCAAGACACCGGTGACGACGTAAAAGGTTTAAACGACTGTATAACACACGTCGTGAAATTGTCGTAGTAGAAAATCCTAAACTTTATCGAGTCGACTTTAAGACAGTGGAAATGATCACAACAAACATTATTACGAAGGATTCCGGGTGGACTGAAGTATGAGGTCCTACAGACCGAGATTCACTCACTGGTGTGGTAGTACCAATAGGTCCAATAATTTTGAAAAAAACATATCAAGAAGACACAAAAGAACGGTGGAGAAGAATTAACAAATACGAAGACAATCTAAGAATGACAAAGACTGGAAATAGAACGGGTAGGAAAGTACTTTACAAGGGAACTATAGAGATCAAAAGAACTCCTCTAGCGATCAGAAAGGGTAAGATAACAAAAGGAGATAAAGAAACGTAACAATTAAACTCCTCTGGAAAAAAAATTTAGAGAATAACGATAAGAAACCTTGAGACGTAAATGACCCCATATAGAAAGGGGAAGAGGAAACGGAAAACGAAGAGAAGAAAAAAATCGATAAACATTTCAGAGGTGTCTGTTGTTGAAACGGAAGAACGTAAATAAAAAGAACCCCTACCAAAACCAGTGACGAAGGACATGTTAAAATGCTTGGAAACAGACATCAAAAAGTTCGTGAGACAGATGGTTTAGATTAGGAAACTTAGATAAACAGTGGAGGTGACATATTAGTATTCCCTAAACTAAATCCAGTATGAACTTACCGGATTACCAAAAGGATGAAAGAAGTTAAATTCGGACTCAAAACATTAAATCCTCACGTACTCGACTCGGTGTCGGTCGTTGCCCAGAACAAAAACGACTGACCTATCTCGAAGAGGCACAAACTGACACTTCTTACATTAGTTAGACTAAAGTCATAACTGATAGACCACTACAGGTGCACATCTCAGTAGAGAACACAACAACCCTTTCTTACCGGGAGTAGATTAGTTAACTTTTGGATGTCAGCTTTTTTTTTTTTTTTTTCCGACTGGAGGGGGTTCTTTCTCACTTAAAACAGTCATCGGAAACCTGAACTTAACATTGAGAAGGACCCAAAATCTTGTGACTGGCGAGGACGTATAAATCTAGGTGTTAACACAGTCGGTTGAGGAATTTTAGAGACAGAGACGGAGATAGAGAGAAAGAGAGAGAGGTTTGTATATGTGTGGGGAGTAACCAAGACAAAGATATCTGTTAAGACTGATCACCTCGTCCATTTTATTAAAAATTCAATGGGGTGTGTAAGTAAGTTCCGAGCTTCCGAGATGAGACACAGACCGGACCGTGTTCCACGGAACCGTACTTAAATTGGAGACCCTCTGCTGTTGACAGAGTAGACGACGATCCGGGGGTCAGGGGAAGTACTGTGGATCGTGTGTAATACAAGGAGAATTTACTAGTAAGTAAAAGAAAAACTCGGGAATTTAAGACCCAAGCAAGGTCCCCTCACCTCCAACCGAACTTTGACCTCGTCTTGCTTTCGTCTAGCTTTCTACCCTACGTCTCAGATGTCTCGGGACCCTTCGGTCCACGTCTCTCCTTTTAGGGGTCTCGAGACCCATCTTCGACCCTTCCCAGACCCACCCGTACGATGCGTAGAACGTAGGGGGATGAGACCCCTCGTAGTCCACCGGAGGGTGTGTCCTCTTCTCTCGTCACCGGAGTCTCGTACCGGTGGATTTGGGTGGCAACAACATGACTCCTGGAACTAACAGGTACCCCCCGGACTCTGAGGAGCGTCACGAACGACCGAAACTGCAACCGAGTAACCTAGAAGGGTCTAAATAATATTTTCCGAATCTAATATATGTGTATATAACAAGAAAAACGGTCTACGTTGTGTTAAAGGTGTTTGTGACGTATAAATAAGGAATATTTGAGTGTAAAAAGAGGCGTACCCAAAGTAGGGAAGGAAAGACCCACAAAAGAACTAAAATTTCGACGAAGAAGGTTTTCACAGGTAAACAGGACAACGCGGAGTAAGGGAACACACAGGACTACGGATCTCTTATAAGGAGACCGGAGTGAAAACTAAAAACTGGTTCATTTAATTCATAAAAATTACATGTCAACCTGGAAACATAGACGTCAAAGGTGGAGGTACCTAAGTTAGTTGGTACCTAGTTTTTATAGGTTCTTTTTTTAAGGTCTTTCAAGGTTTTTCGTTTTGAACTTAAACGGTACGTGACCGTTTATAAATGTATCGTAAATGTAACATAAATGTCGATAAATGTATCGTAAATGTAACATGGTCCACAACATACATTAGATCTCCACTCAATTTTATATCCCTTCCTATTCGTGACCAATAAATGTTTATGACGTAACAAAATATATTTCCTGAAATTTCAGACGTCTCAAATTATAGACGTCCCCAGGACCTTGGTTGGGGGACGTCTATGACTTCCTACTGATACGTCAATTGTCTACGGATGACAGTTTTTAAACTTTTCAATTGTATTATTTCTTCATCCGTTGTTTCATAGGTATTAAGACAATTATAAAACCATACAAATGAAATTGAACACCGGAGTAATAGACCAAATAATCGTAAACCTTGGATTGTTAGATCAGGTTTGTAAACTATATTTTGTAGTACTTAGAAGAAAAATTACTGACAGGTAAACCGACAGATGGAAACCCATATTATAGTATATCTTTTACTTAAAGGTATTACAACCTGTAAACCAAACATAGACGAAAAGTATTTTACTACTACGTATTGTGAAGTCTCTTGTATAACATCGATCGAGAGGCAGACAGAAAACCCCAGGTATAAATCCCCTCTAAGGTAGGATGACGACCGAGTGTACAGGGCACGTGAGGGTACCCGGACGGGACACGAGTCGCGACGGACCAACGAACACTTCGTCGGAATACCTTAACGACGGTACTGAGAGTAAAAAATTTCTACTCTTGTGACTCCATGCTCCTCTACTCCACTGACCCTGGACACGCACCAAAAGCGAATCAAACGTTCTCCGTCTTGGGAGAAACGCTCACTTCCCCCAGTACGTCAGTTCCAACCGTGGTAGGACATGAATGGACCAACCACGGGTGTCCCTACCGACGGAGTAGAGATACTACGCCGGGGGTGCCGTGTCTAGATCCACCAGGGAAGAAGAGGTAGACACCCCTCCGAGGAGGAGAGAGGTAGGTACGTGGATCTGGACACCGGATCTCCTGTCCTTCGTCCTTTGTGTCGTGGAGGGGTCCCGGAAAGACGGGTCCCAAAGGGCCCTGTCGTGACACGGGACATAGGAGACAGGACCGTGGCTAGCGGGTGGACAGTCGACAAATGAGGGACCTCTTTCTCACGGTGAGTGAAGGTTCTGGTCCTGACCACTGGTGTCATGATATTTTGAACGTGTAGTGGCACCTGGTGACCCGACCTCGGAAGACGGAGGGTTCGAACGTGTCCCGCGAGACGTATGTCATTCCCACTCCGAGGTAGGACGTCTCGATTACGAGTGGGAGTCCGATATCTCCGAGGCGTCTGTGAAGTGTGTGAGGAACAGGAGAAGTTTGTCTCGTTAGGCCGATCCGAGAAGGGTCTTACGTGGGGAGGCGTCCGGACACCCGAAGGACCTCGGAGACCATCCTGAACAGTATTCGTTCCGGTTACTCTACGAGACACAAGAGAAGGGACTCTCTCGTACCCTTACTCGAGTCCACACGATTACCATGGGGACCGTGTAGACTCGTTTCTGTCCCGGTGTAGACCCGTCTGTCCTCTACCGTTGTAGTTTAGGTCCTGACCCTTTTTATTAAATTTAAGACAGAAAGAAAAGAGGACCAGAGTAATCTAAAGGTTGTCTAAAGTACGAAGGTTTACGTAAACGGTGTCTCTCTATAGACTCCAAAGAGTCTCCAGAACGTCTGTTCGTCCGTCCTTCCCTTCTCCGACCTGGGACCCTCGTCCCGACGACCGTTCGTCCGCTAGACTCCTCACACCCACCCTCCCAATCTCCAACACTCGTTGTGCCCGGTGGTGGCACGACCCTCTTCTAAAGACGGTTTCACAGTCTGAGTCCCCCTGGTCGGGGAGCATGTACCTGACTCTCCTCCTACAGGTACACGTCTCGTCATTTTAACCATCAGGGGAGACGTGGTCGAGTCACTGGGGGTCCTTTCCTCTGGGGTATGTACAGTTTCTGTGCAGGGAGGAGAACGGAAACCAGGGTCCTCGTCCACTCCATCCTCAACCCCGCCCTCGACCACGTTCGAGTCTTCACAAGACGGTTGTGTCTACCCGAGGTCCCGGTGTACGTCGGGTCCTAAAGAACCCTCTCAGGAAGGGTCGTCGTCAGGGACCTACTCCTTCCGAATCTCCCCTCCCCCGGTTTCTCGTTCTCCAGTCTCCGACCTCCCTAGACTCCCGTCTACCTTCCATACCTCTCGTCCTTTAAATCCCCATCGGAGACTCGGGGGTCACAGGTCTCGACTCCGGTGGGTTAAGTAAGGGGTCCCTCTCATGACGAAAGAGAGGGCTTTAGAAGGAGGAAGGAGAGAAGGATGAGATAATAAAAGAAGGAGAAACCCCGCCAAGACCACACTGGATAGTTACCCCAATCGTTCAGGTGGTCTCGGCCTTAGGGGGGTGAGGGGTCGGAGTACGTAAGGAATTTGGTGGGAGGATCTGAGTTTCTCCCGACTCCAGGGGTGACCGAGTAAGGTGGACACTAAGAAAGGTCGTTGGGGGTAGGACGGAAGACAGGAATCCTGTCCCGTCCGACCCGTACCCACCGAGGGAACAGATCGAGAAATCTCCTCAAGACGGGGTTCGGGTGTCACAAAACCAGTGTGAAAAAAAGAAACGTCCAAAAGACTTACATCACTGGTGTAAAAGGTTAGAGTTTTAGTCTAGGGAACTGTATACACGTGGTACAACCTACCTACCTACACGAACATGTGTGTGTATATGACACACACAGTATGTGTACACAAACGTCCCTACGGGGTTTAAGAAAGGAAACGACGGAAAGGACTTTCGGCCCCTGCTGGAACCGACACCCCGACGAGCCCGTAACACGAGCCCGAAACAGAAAATCCTACGAAGTGACACTCGAGGGAAGGAAATCACTCAAATAAAAAGAGAGAGTTGACCTTTTAGTGTAAACTAGTCCACGTCTCTCGTTAGTCTATAACTTTGTGACCCTAAAACGGGTCCTCCGCCGGGGAGGCTTCGACCATGCGTAAGAGACCCCGTTCTGTCTTGAGTCGCTTTACGTGGGTTCGGGGCCCTCGTCTCTCAGTCCGTTGACCACCTCCCCGTGTCCGACCTTTTCTCTCTTTATTCCAGTAGTTTTTCGATGCTACACGACTCACGACCGCGGCTCGAAGACCCAAACCCGACCACACAAGACGGACGGAGCGACAGAGGTGGTAGGGAGACGAGAGTCAGAGCGAACTACTTGCACCGTCTTCCACTCACTTCACGAGAGGACCGTCGTGACTACTGAGGAGGAGACGACGACCCCCACGACACTTGCCCTTACCACCCCACCGAGTCGAGAGGAGGGGAGAACTGGGGATGGGGTAACTGACACCGGTGAGGTACTGAACCTCTCCTCCTCCCGGGTCGGTGTTGTCCCCGAAGAAAAGATCGAACAGAAGTGGCAACAGGTCCAGAGGACCTGTGTCGAGAGGACGACTACATATTTGTGTCAGACTCGTCGTAGAGACCTGTAGACGGAGGTATTTCGAGGACTCCCGTACGTAGTCAGACCTCGGGACCCCCAGGAGAGTGGTTGGGGGAGTAGGGTAGACACCCAGAGTCGGGTTTGAGGTGGAATGGACAACGACGACGAGCGGGTAGGGGTCGTAGCCCTCGAGTTCGACGAGAAGTCGTGACCGACAGGACGGCGTGAGAACCGAGTCGGTACCGTAGAGGATGACTGTAGTATCTCGAGGAGAAAGAAGTCGTCCGTCCCCCCAAGACATCTTTTCCCAGGCACCAGTCTGCTACGTCCCTACACCCTCTTACAAGAGATGTCCGAGCTCTTAAAAGTATGAGAGTATAAGACCTCACGAAGGATTCTAAGGTCAAGTCAAGTCAACGAGTCAACATAGGCTGAGAAACGTTGGGGTACTTAACGTCGTGCGGTCCGGAGGGACAGGTAGTGGTTGAGGGCCTCAAGTGGGTTTGAGTACAGGTAGCTCAGCCACTACGGTAGGTCGGTAGAGTAGGAGACAACAGGGGAAGAGGAGGACGGGAGTTAGGGAGGGTCGTAGTCTCAGAAAAGGTTACTCAGTTGAGAAGCGTACTACACCGGTTTCATAACCTCAAAGTCGAAATCGTAGTCAGGAAGACTTCTTGTCGGTCCTGACTAGAGGAAATCTTTTCTAAGGTCATCCCCCAACATTATACTTGGAAGATAATTTGAATAAACTCGGGTCCTTCGAAAAGAGGAGTCTTGTACATTACTGTGGAGGGTCTTAGGTCAACCCTTCTTCGTTAAATAAAAATTTTAGTTGAGGAACAAGTTTAAGGACCTCTGTAGGAATACCTATAATAGGTTGTTAAGTCCAGTTGTTTCTAAAGAGGACGGCGAAGGTACACGTCACATAGTCCAACCAGGGATACCGTCACCTAAGAAGACAGGTTTAAGACAAGACACCATTTTGGGTCCGTGCACCCGAGTTGAAGAGGTGGTCCAAATGAAGACTTCCCAAAATACTGTCTTCCTCGGGAGAGCCTCACTTGTGCTAGTAAATGACGAAGCATCAAGGACTCGACTGTAAATCTTAAATC
Source organism: Capra ibex (assembly GCA_006410555.1). Taxonomy (NCBI): domain Eukaryota; kingdom Metazoa; phylum Chordata; class Mammalia; order Artiodactyla; family Bovidae; genus Capra; species Capra ibex. The sequence goes on along the minus strand of SJYO01020080.1, from coordinate 111,892,477 downwards.
CGCAGTGGACGTTCACAGACTTCATCGCCCAAGAGACTTATAATACTGTATCCAGCGAAAAGACGATATCCGAGTAGGGACCGTAGAGTGGGGTAATGTCCCTCCTGAGGGTTAAACGGTAATGAACTCTTCACTTGAGAGTGGAGGAACTTTGTTGAGTTTGTCACCTCGCTTCTCCCTCCTCCCCCTACCCCTTTTCTCCTTTCCTCCCTCAAAACAGGGGAGACGGATGAGTGGATGAAAGGTAGAGACACCTAAACGTATAAGACTTGTAAAGTACATTTATCTTGGTACGTCATATACCAGAAAATATTGACCGAACAAAGTGGTCGTATTACAAAAGTTCCAAGAGGTACAATAGTGAAAAGAAAAATATTGACTTGTTATAAGGCACCATCTATAGGGTGTAAAACAATTAGACAAGTAGTCAGCTACCCGTAACCCAATCGATAATACTTATTATTATATGTAAACACGTGTTCGATAATGTACCTGTATTCAAAAGTCAAGAGGACCCAAACTCTTACCCGTAAGATCTAGTATACGATTGAGATACAAATTGGACGTCTTGACAAAATGTCTCGTCCATGTGGTAAAATGTGGGGGCGATTGTTATATATTCCCAAGGTCAAAGGGGTGTAGGAGTGGTTATAAACAATAACAGGTAAAAAACTAACGTCGGTAGGACCACCTATACTTCATCATGGAGTGTCATCAAAATTAAACGTAAAGGGATTACTGATTACAATAACACACAGAAAAGTATACGAATAACACCAATAAACATGTAAAAGTCTGTTTACAGCCAAGTTGGTTAAACGGGTAGAAATTTGATCCAATAAACGGAAAAATAACAACTAAACATTCTCAAAAGTGTATAACACCTACGATCAGGGAAGAGTCTATATACTAAACGTTTATAAAGGAGGGTAAGACACCCAACAGGAAAGTGACAAAAATTTACCATAGAAACTTTCGTGTTCAAATTAAAAATACTTTAGGTTAACTGGATAACAAAGAAAAACGACGAACACACAAACCACAGTGTCTATTCTTTAGTAATGGATTTAGGTTCTTGTACTAAATATAGACAAAAGAAGACTCTTAAAATATTCATCAAAATCCAGAATTAAATCCGGAAAGTAGGAAAACTCGTTCAAAAACATCGTGTGAGAAAAATTCTGTTAGTCAAGTTAACTTTTGTTTTGGAAGAACACAAGACAACCTAGTTCGGTTCGGAAGAACACCCAGTAGTCAAAACGTTCAAGAATCGTTCCCAAAAGACTCCCTAGACACGACGAAGAAACAGTCCAACGGACGGAAAATACTCAATTACCTCCTCTTGGAGCTTGGGGTGCCTTCTGTCAAATCTCGTCCTGAAGGTCGTCGTCATCTCCGGTCACCCCGACAGAACCCCGTCCCTTCAAAAAAGCCAGAAGACTACTTCTTCCAGTCTACCTATGTCCACACGATCACTTGTCCGGAATCTCGACCCATTCCGAAACGGTCCAACCTAACTCCGACTGGGTTCAAGACACTCGACTCAAGACCACACGAACGAGTATACGTAGGAGGGTCTCGAGTTCGTGACCAGACCAAAGACCTCGGGATCTAGGAGAACGATAAGAGAGTATTGGACGACTCAATAGGATCCGGTACGTGACTTGGTGAGACTCGGAGATCACAAACGAGACTTTGCACTGTCACCACTGGAACATAATTTCTGTGACTACCGGTGAACTCAGGGTGACTGTACAGTACAAACTTTTTTTTTTTTCTTTTTCAATCTTACCAAACTAACACCTCGACAACTCATCGTAAAGGAGTTTACGTGTGACATCGTTACACTCTCTGCTACCAGTACACGCACTTACTGACTCTTGGCGATTTAATTTGTGTTTATCCAGAGAAATGATGCTGTGAAAGGTCTCAGAAAGACCCTTGTAAGATCGGACTTAGACATCCTCCCTCTACACGATACGTCCTAAAGGGTTTAATCAAATTGATACTTTCTCGATAACTCTTTTGACTTACGGTCAGAGTGTAGTACGTCTACGTTACTGTCAGTGTCTCAACCTGGAGACAGACATACACTGTGACAACCCAGTCCACGGTGAGACAGGTTGGACCGTGTCTCGCGAAACGGAGGGTCTCATACGAAGTGGGAGACACGTGGACTTTGTCAGGTAGTCCGACCGAACCAATACCTTTCTCTGAGACCTGTCGGACATTTCGCAAGTCCAGAAGTGAGAGCCGACCAGACTACAAGACATCCCGAAGGATGTAAAGAGAACCGAAACCCATCGGTTCCTTGGTGTTGAGTGGACGTGACAAGACCTAGTCACCCCGAACTGGAAACTAGTACAGGTTCCACCTTTCGGTCCACAGAGACCCGAGTAACTGGTCGTATTGACAGTCATCTTGACTGGTCCGATTGTCCTCCGACTCGGGATCTCAAACCCCTTCTCAGGACCCGGGTCCCTCCATTCCTTACCTGACCGTTCCGGTGACAAAGTCCGCTAGAAGGAGAAAAGTCGTCGGGTCCAGTGAACGAATAATGACACTCCTCAAACCCTACCTCACCCATCTCTATCATTATTTCATTTTTACTACACGACGACGACGACGATTCGGCGAAGTCGCCACAGACTGAGACACGTTGGGGTATCTGCCGTCGGGTGATCCGAGGGGACAGGGACCCTAAGAGGTCCGTTCTTGTGATCTCACCCAACGGTAAAGGAAGAGGTTACGTACTTTCACTCTTCACTTTCACTTCAGCGAGTCAGCACAGGTTGAGAATCGCTGGGGTACCTGACGTCGGGTGGTCCGAGGAGACAGGCACCCTAAAAGGTCCGCTCTCATGACCTCACCCCACGGTAACGGAAGAGGCCTACATGTCAGTTCATTAATTAAATAAGTTATTAACATACATACTATGAAAGACGTAAGATACATTGTGGGACCAAAACGTCAAAATCTGTTTACAAACGTAATAAGACGCGGGAATTTTATATGGAACTCTCAACACCCTACCTACCGGTCCACACTGTGTCCAAACCCCGTACTTTCTCCCTCAAGATGTGGACTCTGGTCGTCTATCTGTTCCTGTGGTCCACCATTCGAGACTAAGATGTATATTAGTTTTTACTACGGACTCCGGTTCACAAGTAACATGGTGACGCCTTCACACCGGGCATCCCAGTCTCCCCCAGACGGACCAGGACAGAAGAAAGAAAGGTGTGTCGACCTCCGAAACCCCTCACTCGTTCCGGTGAAGTAATGTATCCTAGGAGGAGTTTTCGGTTCCTCTGAACGAAGGACGGGTTAAAGGAGACAACTGGACCAGACCGAGACGGAACCGTGTTCCAAACATTTGGAGGTCGTTACCTCCTGGGAAGTGACCTTGTTGGTGATCCCTTTACGATCAACGTTTGTGGGTAGGGGAAACACAGTCCTGTGTTTTCACTCTGATTGTTTGTGTTAGAGACGAGGACGCCTGTAGTGTCAGACAGACTCCGACTGACACGGGCGTGTCAGCGACGCAACCCAACCCTTGTCCCTCTAGAGTCTCCTTCCGTCTACGTCCAGTCGCACTCAGTCTCTTTCTTTCCAGTAAAGGTGGGTTACACTCCCTGTCCTTCGGAAGTACTCTTATTGTACTGAAAAAAATTCTCAGGAGTTTCTCTCATCCTCAACGTATACGACTCAGTCTCCTTCCCAAACACACTGAGAACTTCTCAAGTACTTCTCCTTGACGTCCTATGTTTCTCTCTTACACGACCTGTTCTTAGATACCTCAGAATGTATGACCCGAGACTCCCAACTGCCCGAAGGGACCACCGAGTCTACCATCTCTTAGACGGACGTTACACCCTCTGAGTCCAAGTCAGGACCTCAGTCCTTCTAGGGGACCTCTTCCCTTACCGATGGGTGAGGTCATAAGGACGGACCTCTTAAGGTACCTGTCTCCTAGGACCTCCCGATGTCAGGTACCATAAAGTATCTGACTCACTGATTGTGTGTGTGTGTCCCCAACTGTTAAATTTCGTTAAACTGTGAAGAAAGACAAGGTTTCGGTAAAATAAACTTCAAGGTCTCTATAGAAACCTTTCCTTCACCCCCAAGGGGAATCAAGAAACAAAACCATCACTCACGTTTTCGAGGATCGAGACTTATGGTAGATATACGATTACTGAGGTTTTAAATGTAGAGGTCGGTCTGGGTTCGAGGTCTCAGTATATAAGTGGACGACTGAACTGTAGAGGGAGACCTACCGATTACCCGTAAAGTTCGAGTTATGGTGGGTTCGTCTTGAGAACGTAAAGAGGAAGTGTGATTAACGAGGGATGAAAAGTTGTAGAGTTATTTATCGTGGTCGTGTCTAGCTCGACAACTTAACTTATTCAATCCAGTAAGAACTAAGGTGAGGAGTCATAGAAGGGGTTGAGTCGAAAGGTAGGTGGTGACCCAAGATAGTCGAAGTAGGACTTTTATACAAGGTCAGAAACGAGACAGAGTCCGTGTCTCGGGTCGGCTCTGACGGTAGAAGAAAGAGAATTATCTTGGTAGTAACGGAAACAAGTTTTTTGATTTAAGGAATGGTCGGGTGACACTGGACTGGAGAGAGAGGAGAGACTGTGCGGAGGAATGTTAAGTAGGTCCGGGTGACTCGACGTCGGTGCGTTCGGAAGAATGGAGAGTCTGGCGGGTACCAGTAAGGTCCCGGAAAATGTGAACGGTGAGGACGGATCTTTCCATGAAGGGTCTAGAAAACATACCGACTAAGACTGGAACTTCAGATTTCGTAAAAAGTACGAGGTAGGGACAAACAATCAGTGAGCCAATACAGGCTACGAAACACTGGGGTGCCCGATATCGGGCGGTTCGAGGAGACAGGTACCTTAAAGAGTCCGTTCTTATGACCTCACCCAACGGTCAAGGAATAGGTCCCCTAGAAGGGTTGTGTCCTTAGTTTGGACCCAGGGGGTGAAACGTCCGTCTAAGAAATAGTAGACTCGGTGGTGTCTTCGGACAGTGAGAGCAAAAGGAAGGAGATAACAGAAGTTCCGTGAATGGTAGCGTACTACAATAGAATACGTAAACAAATTAATAACACACAGAGAAGAAGAGAGAGAGGGGAGCGATCTTGCCTTCGGGGTACTCTGAGTACTCTTATCAATATAAAGGTCAGACCAAAGTACCAACGTAGGAGACGTGGTAGTGGATCATTCTTGGGTTTCTATCCAAAAATTGAATAAATATTACCTTCCAAAATTGTACGTGTTTTCATCTCTCTTATTTTAGTACTTGGGTGAAGACGAGTAGAGAGTCGAAGTTGACAATGGTTACGTTCCAGTCAGACAAAGGTTGACAACGGGACACAACTTCGTTTAGGCTCTTTAGTACATTCAAATAGATATTTATAAAGTTACACATAGAGAATTTCTATTCCCAAAAAAGTTTTTTTTTATTGGTGTTATGATAATAGTATAGATTCGTTTAAATGTTATTAGGGAATTATAGTAGTTTATAGGACACTCAAAAGTTTCAAGAAACACACAGAGTGAAAAAAAATTTTATCCAACAACAACAAATATAATCCTAGACTTCTTTCAGAAATTTAACGTTAACAATACTACAGAGAGTCAGACAAATCAGGGAGGTTGAGAGAACGAAACAAGAACACTAGACAAACAACTTTTTTGGTCCATCAAATAAGTCCTCTCACAGAGTATTAGATCCAAACGATTAACGTAATGTCATTACAACAAATTGTACAAGGAGACAGGGGACGTAAAAAGACATTTAACCTGAATTCTCTGAACTAATCTAAACCTACACAAAGAAACCCTTTCTTACGAAGACAGAGTAAGAAGGTAGTCCTCCGTATAACGAACAGAGGGGGACTACAATTTCCACCCACAATGGTAACCGGTCTAGGACATAAAGTAATCCGAACTGTTTCACCATTATAAGAAGACGGATAGGAAGACGTGTATAATCGACTTTATGAGAATATTCCTCTTTGAATGGGAGTAATACTAAACCAATGGAAGTCCATATTAAATATATCCTTTCCGTCTATGTACGAACTAAGATACAGTCTAAGATTTTATTACTCAACCAGGGATGTGGGAGGTTTCAAATACTCTCTCCTAAAAGTAAAAGTCATAGTAGTACTCGAGAATCTAAATTTGTTTTCACTACGTAAAGACAGTTGTCTATAAAAAACTTAATTACGTACTTATTAACTCACTTACGTTCAAATCTTACAGGATATCCGAGAGTCCAGAGAGAAAAATCTGAAATATCAGGGTCTAAAATATACGTTTTGGTAACCTTCTAAAAGGAAATCCCAATTAAGACAAAGAATTACTAAATACATCAGGAGATCCCAAATTGATTTATTCAGGCTGTATCAGGGACGAAAATCTTTATACGAATAGGTAGACGAAGACTTGTTTTACGGAAGTCAATCTAGAACTCAGTGAAGTAATAGTTTTGGGTGACTACACAAAGAGTGGACCCTTTCATGACCAGGGGACCGGGTCTCCGTTACCGTGACTAGTTCGGACCAGGCCCGAGGACATGGTCAGTGGAGGGGAGACCCAAAGTCAAAGACGTAGACTTGTACATCCCAACCACGGTTCAGTAATGGTTCCGACAAAGGACAAGAATGTAACACCCCTCGAGAGGGAGGAGGAGTCTCGTACACTGGAGAACCATTTCCGGGACACTTACCGTAGTCTCCCCCACTCGCTCCGTCGTCACCTCAGTCCCGCCCTTCCCTCTCCACCCTGAGTCTCTGGTCCTCCTTCTCAGGGGACGAGTACCGAGTCTTTCGAGGTACCGACCTTATGTACACGGTAAGTCACACGACAGAAGAAACTTTCGAGAGACCGTACACCACCCTCGTCACTCATGGGTGGTCTAATCCCATCTGAAGACCCTTGTAAACCACCAGAGACCTCCTTCTCACCGATCCACGACCTACGTCCTCCGACGAAAGTTTCACACCAGGGACCTCGTCCCCTTAGACTACGGACTTGCTACTGGGTGGGAGTGGGGAGGGGGGGTGGAGACGTGAGGGACGTAAAGACGACCTCGACTCGGTGTGGGAGTCGGGTAGAGGGGCAGGGACGGTGGGACCGTCGAGACGGGTAGACCTTTAAGTCTGTGAACCTCACGGTCTCCCAGACGAGCGTAAAAGGTAAAGAGACAGTGTCCCAAGGAGACGTACCCGGAGTTCTCGGACAGAAGACCCTCGAAAGACTCCTCCTTCGGACGACGACTCAACAGTAGATACAGAGGTGGGAGGTCAGTGTCCCGGGCGTAAACGGGTAGAGCCAGTCGTCGTACGCTGTGACCAGGGGTCTTCCTAGTCACATACACTACGAGTGTACCTAGACTACTTCACAGATCTCTACTTCACAGATCACTACAGACAAAGAGGACGAAGGGTTATGATCGACGTTATTGATCCCCGACCGTCCCGAAAAATCATCGGTTCCTGTTCCCAAACCGACTATTCCCCTGAACTACAGAAGGAAGAGAGACACCATCCTTCCGACGAGAGGTCGGGGGAGGAGGTAGTGGAGTACCAAGAGGTGGTAGTAACGTAGTCGGATTCACATTTGTCACTCGTCCAGTCAGATTCTCCCTTCTCCATACGAGACGTGGGACGTTCCTCCTAGGGAGCCGGAAAGAGGAGTCGTGGTCTATACGTCACAATGAAAGGAGGGTAAACTCCGTAGACCCCTACTTACCTATCAGTCTCAGTGCAACCACTAACCTTTCGTAGGTTGCTCCACCCGACCCATAGGTAAATCTTTCTTCCGTGTCACCACCCTGTCGACCCATAGGTATGAGTTGTGTTCTTTTCTGAGACTACGACCCTCCCTAACCCCCGTCCTCTTCCCCTGCTGTCTTCTACTCTACCGACCTACCGTAGTAACTTGGTTACCTTCACTCAGACTCACTTGAGGCTCTCTACCACTACCTGTCCCTCCGGACCGCACGACACTAAGTACCCCAGTGTTTCTCAGTCTGTGCTGACTCACTGACTTGACTTGACTTGAGTTGTGTTTGAGAATCTTGGAATAGAGTGTGGTATGTGTGTATAGTTGAGTTTTACCCAGTCTCTGGATTTACCATTTTAGTTTTGATGTTTTGAAAATCCTTTCGTAAAACACTGGAATCCCGTTTTCAGTAAAGAAAATATACTGAGATTTTTGTGTCAGGTGTCTTCTCTTTTAACCATTCAACCTACAGTAGTTTTACTTTTAGAAACGAGAAGTCTTCTATGGTAATTCTTTTAATCTTCTGTACCGTGTATGACCCACTTTTGTACACACATAGTAGACAGACTATTCCCTGAATTTAAGTCTTATATCTAGGGTGTACAGTGTTGACTTTCTAGGACGGACGGCATTACTTCTACCTTCTACTTCTAGGACACACGACGTTGATTTTCGGTTGTGTCGATTTATTTATTTATTTATTTTTATAAAATTTTAAGTTCTCATTCTTAGGTTTGTTGAGTAAATTTTTACTCGTTTTCTAAACTTATTCGTAAAGTCGTTTCTTCTATATTTTTACTGATTATACATGTACTTTTCTACGAGTCGTAGTAGTCAGTCGTCCCTTTACGCTTAGTTTTTGTGTTACTCGTTGGTAAAGTGTGCGGGTGATCGTACCGATATTAAGATTTAAAATTTAAATTTCTTACCCGGGGAACATGTAATGACCACCACCCTTACATTTAATGTGTCGGGAAAACCTTTTGTTAAACCGGTAAAGAATTCGTATTTAAATGGTATACTGGGTTTTTAAGGTAAGGATCCAAAAAGATACCTTCTTTTACCTTTGTATACAGGTGTGTTACCGAACCGATATGTACAAGTGTCGTCGTAATAAAGTCAGTACAGGTTGAGAAACGTTGGGGTACCTGACATCGGGTGGTCCGAAGAGACATGTACCCCTAAGAGGTCCGTTCTTATGAGATTACCTAACGGTACGGGAAGAGGTCTCCTAGAAGGGGTGGGTCCCTAACTTGGGTCCAGAGGACGTAACGTCCACCTAAGAAATGGTAGACTCGGTGGTCCCTCGGGTTCTTATGTCCTCACCCATCGGACAGGGAAGGGGTCNTCGTAATAAATATTGCCGGTCTTCACCTTTAATATGTTTACAGATAATGACCACTTACCCATCTGTGTTACACTATGTAGGTATGTTACCTCGTAATAAGTAGTCATTTTCTCTTACTTCACGAGTGTATACGATGTATTACATACTTGAAGTTTTTATAATTCGGTCCACTTTCTTCGGTCTACGTTTCTTGTATATCTTGTTCAGGAACTTTATAGATCTTTTCCCTTAGATATCCACTTTTTATCCAGTCACCAACGGGTGTCGACTCCATCCTCTTCAATAACTGTACTCCCTTCAATAATTGTACTCCCGTACTCCCTTGAAAGTCCCTACTACCTTCACAAGATTTTACTTAACACTAACAACGTGTCAAGATACTTAAATAATTTTTAGTAACTCGACATATTAACGTTACTTACAATACCGAACAATTAATATACAGGTGTTTCAACGAACAAGACGACACGAATCAGTGAGTCAGTACAGGTTGAGAAACGTTGGGGTACCTGACATCGGGTGGTCCGAGGAGACATGTACCCCTAAGAGGTCCGTTCTTATGAGATTACCTAACGGTACGGGAAGAGGTCTCCTAGAAGGGGTGGGTCCCTAACTTGGGTCCAGAGGACGTAACGTCCACCTAAGAAATGGTAGACTCGGTGGTCCCTCGGGTTCTTATGTCCTCACCCATCGGACAGGGAAGGGGTCCCCCAGAAGGGATGGGTTCTTAACTTGACCCCAGAAGACGTAACGTCCATCTAAGAAATGGTCAACACGATGAACTTCTTTCTTCTCTCAATCTGAGGTTTTATACGAAACCGTTTCCCTAGTGAAGTAAACTCCCTCTCTTCCCTTCTCACCCACGTCGGATCTTCCTCCCACGTCTGGAGTGGACCAGGTCGGGTGACTCGACTCAGGACGGTTGGAGGATGACAAGGGACGTCCTCTCCGTCGGGAACCATCGAGACGTCGAGTTGGGACTCCGTAGACAAGTGATAGGGAAGAGGATTCGAACAAGAGGTAGGGTATCTGTTTTACCCACGGAAGGACGAGAGACGTGGGGGAGTCGGTAGTGTCGAGAGGGGTGAGGGTCAGTGTCACAACTGGTAGGGAGACCGGAAGAGATAACAGATCCTTCCGCAAAGGAGACTGTCCGTACCAACGAAAGATCGGACACAGTCACTCACCGCTACTCTACCGACCCACATTTGGACAACCCTTTACCATGGTTTGGATCCCTTCCCCTTCTGTATCATCTTCCTCGACTACCTAACTCTCCCACGACTTCCTTGTAACGTACCTACACACGTTTGTATTTCTGGTAGCCTATAAGTGTGTGCCCTCCCTGACCTGTCGGGCCCTCCGGGTTGAACCCCCATATTGGTCCTCTGACCGTCATCCTACGAGTCCTCGTCGATCCCAGAAGACCCGAACTGAAACGACTTAAAGTCCTCAACTCTGGGGGACCTTCCAGTTGGAGCGGTGACCAAATCTGTAAGTCATACTTGATCGGACAGTCTTGAAACTCGGGTCAAAACCTCGGGAATTATGGACCATCTGAGACAATTTTCATACGTTAGTCATTGGTAAGTAAATTAGGAGTGTTTTTGGAAACTTCATCCACGACAACAATAGTGAGGTAAAACGTCTACTTACCTTGATTCCAGGTCTCTCATTTCGTTCAATGGGTTCGAAACCTTTCGTTGACCGTCGTCTCGGACCTAACCTCGAACTTGTTACCGACAGATGAAGAACGTAAGGGGGGGCGGGGGGGTGTTGGTCCCAGGAACGGTCCTCGCTCAAACTACCGTAGTCTTCGGTCTGAGAATTTCCAGGACACACTTTTCCGACCTCCTGAAGTTCTGGTCGAGTAGAGGACTCGGGTCGTTCCCTCTTTCTTTTCTCACCCTCTTCGTCGACTGTGTGAGATCTTGTCTCCTCTCGTACCCAGGACGGTCCCTCTACAGGACCGCCGGGTATCCCGGACTCCGACGGACAGAGGATCTCCCTCTCCCTGGTCAACCCGTTACATGGGATTGAGGTCGAGGGACCGGGGTCCACCGTCCTTTCTGGTCGGTAAGTGTTCTGCTAGAGGAGATAGACGTTACACGTCCGTCCATCTTCTTCGGATCCGGTCGTCGAGAAGTGGGGTACCGGACGTATAACGTTTCGGTAGTGGAAGAAGTCGGTGTCGGTCGACTCCAGAAGGTTTTCTCGTCGGATATTCCGGTCACCCTACTCTTCTGTGGCGGATATTCTCCTTCTATCTCCCTTCGTCTCCCTCAAACTCTCAACCTTACACGACACGGGTCTCTTTGAATTAGAACGTAGAAAGAATCCCTCGCATTCCCGAGTGTCGTTGTTCCCGTATTGAAAACTTCTTAGGTCATCGTCTTCTCAGAACTTTAAGTTCTCTTGAAGATCACACCGAAGTCTAAGTCGGACATCGAAGACTCGTGAATGGTACATGAGTCGAAGAGACCACCGAGTCTGCCATTTCGCAGACGGATGTCACACGCTCTGGACCCAAGCTAGGGACCTAGTCCTTCTAGGAGACCTCTTCCTTTACCGTTGGGTGAGGTCATGCGAACGGACCTTTAAGGGTACCTACCTCCTCGCATCATCCGATGTCAGGTACCCCAGCGTTTCTCAGCTTGTACTGACTCACTGAAGTGGAGTCGAAGATCTTGTCGCCGGAAGAGTATCTAGACCCATCCAAGTAAAGGAAGAGACCTAGGGAAAAGGAAGGGAGACTGAAGAGGTGAGTGTCTCTTCCAGGAACCCCCATTGTCATGAACACTCGTCCACGGCGTCTAGAGATCCTAGGTCGTAGGTCGTGGTGTTAAGACTCGGGGGTTTGTCACGGACAGAATCCTTCATCCACCCTTTGTCTGTATTTAAATTTTTGGTTGGTCGGTTGGTGATTTCTCAATGGGAGGTATTGAAGAAGAATTTCTTAATTATGGAAAGAACCTGAACCCGTCACTACCGGGTCTTCCGATCTTACTCAACGAATATCTCGAGAGTCGGACTTTTTCTACTATTAGACGAATACCCGGATACGTAGGTAGGTTGACACTGGACTTATAGGTAGATCTACCATGTATACGGAGGTAGGTTTACTTTCAGTATATGGGGAGATAGGTTAACCCTGGGTCCGGAGGTAAGTTAACCCTGGGTAAGAAGGTTGGTCAACCCTTGGTCTGGAGGTAGGTCAAGTCTGGGTACGGAGGTAGGTCAACCCTGGGTTTGAAGGTAGGTCTCCGGGTATCGAGAGCGGTATCCCGTGGGTACGGAGGTAACGTTACCCAGGTACGGAGGTTAATTAACCACGATACACTCTGAATGTGGACGACGACGGTGTTTAAGGGATTGAGGTAATCTCGTTTTTTGAGACGGATGTTTGGGGTACTCTCTCCTCCGGAGTTAGACGAAGGGCGGAGGACCTCTGGTCGGTAAGTAAATCTATCACTACCACCTCTCGGGCCGTCCCCTCCGGGAACCGTCTGTCAGGACTCGAGGGAGATCCGTCAAGAAGAAGGTAAAGGAAAGTCAAACTAACAATAAGGTTTCCGGAGCAATACCTTTAATGTTTTATTACCAAGACGTTAAACACGCACACACCGATACACATGCGATTAACGGTAGGGACCACATATGAGAGCCTCCGTGACGCTACGGTAGGCTGTCCTTAGTGAGAAGTGGCGTCGAAACGGAAGGAGAGGACAGTTGGTCGTGGGGTCGATGGAGGGAATGAGTTCTACATCCCCGGTGTCCTCACAGACTCATCTTTACCGGTGGGGTCCGGGTGGATGTATACAGATCTCCCCTGGGTCCCATGTTTTCCCGTATCTCCATGGGGGACCGAAGATCTAGATATTTCATACACGTGACAAAATTGTCTACAGGAAAACGAAACCCCACCGAGACCCCCCGACCACCTCGATTTCTCCGTGGGACAGAGGCCGTGACCGTGACATCGTCGGGACGGAGAACCAGACGTGTTAGGAACGTCCAACCCCTCACTGAACGTTCCAACCTTCCCCGCTCTCCTTCCAGTACGTCTTTTCCACTAATGACGGGACTATCCTGCTCTAGAGTCCGAGTCCCCTCCCGAAGGACCTCCTCCTCCTAAAGTCTTCCAATTCGACCCCGGTCCCTTCTTTCGTCTCTCCCGTCCCCTCTCTACTCGTCCTTGTTGGACGGTGGATGGGGTTTAAAGACGAGTCGAATGTTCCAATTAGTCTAAGAAAGATTTTCTTTAACAAAGACCCCTTTGAGTTCGAAAGAAACGTTCTGTCCCACTTGAAGAAATTAACTTAATGGGACCCCTGTGGACCCTACCCCGTTTTCGTCTCAGAAGGCTCCCGACACCCGAGAGAACACAAAAAGAACGTCCTAGGATCCCTAGGAGTCGGTCCCTAACTTGGACCGGGGTACCGTCACTTTCACGGTTTAGAATTGGCGACCTAGTGGTCCTTTGAGGGTCTCCCGTGACAAACCTGGTAGACTCCTCTGACCAAAACCCCTTCCACCTCCCCTCTTTATCGATACTCTTCCTAAGTCTTTCCCCCGTGACCTTCCTGTTGAACCACAGAAATCCTAAACTCTCGGTCACTTTTATCGACGTCCAACACCAGACTTCGACGTCTGGGGTGGAAAGGAATTGAACCTTGTCCACGTACTCTGTGTCTGGACCCAACTTAAAACTGAGACAGTGTTCGTCGACATCCTGGACCCAATTTGACAAATTAGAGAACATAGAACCACACAAGTGTAGACAATTTTCTACATTACTGTCGTGGAGGAAGCACCCGACCCCCCTCTCAACTCGTACCGTCCCATCGACTCGGACTCACGTAGTGAGTGGGTCTCGTTCAGCAACGGGTGTGACCGGTAAGAGACAACAACAACACGTACCGAGAACACGACAAAGCTCTAATTGACCGTATTAATGTATTAAAGACATATCGTGTCACATAAGTCACAACTGACAACGGAAATGTAGGTTGGAAAAGACCAAGTCAGTCTGTAGAAAGTGACTTTTTAGAGGTAGGAGAGAGAGAGGTCACATCACTCCCCTTCTTAGTCCACCTATTCTCCCCACTCCCCCATCCCCCTCCTTACGGGTCTCAAGGTGGGGTGGGGGAGGTAGTAGTCGTTTCGTGTACTTCAGAAACTCCTTAATGTACAAGGACCATGGAAACTTATATGAGGAGTGTGGAAGAGTCTCACAACCGTATTTTCCCACCGAAACCCTTCTTAATAAAGTTGGATAATTTACAAAATATTTTTCGACATATACCCCTCCTATTTCCCTTAACTATATCTTTATGAGGTCCATAAAGTTCATCTTAGTCAGACTGTATCCCCTTCCGAAGAGGTCACCGAGTTCCCCATGTCTCGGGCGGATGGTTACGTCCTCTATGTTCTCAGTACCCAAGTTAAGGACCCAGTCCTTCTAGGGACCTCCTCCTTTACCGTTGGATTAGAGACCATAACAACGGACCTTTTAGGGTACCTGTCTCCTCGGACCACCCGATGACAGGTACCTCAGCGTCTCAGCCTGTGTTGACTCGTAGTTTACGTGTCCGTGTGTACGTGTGTCTACGGATTTTTTGAGACCTTTCTCTGTCCTCTGTCTCCAGTCCGTCTGGGGACTCGTGAAAGTCCCACCGGTGATTGTAAGCCCCTCAGTCCTCGGTCTTCTACCGTAACCGTCGCCAGTGACGACGGAGATCGTGTCTTCGTTCTCGTCCCTGTTGTCCGCCTTCAGTGCCACTTCGAAGTGAAGATGGTTTGGGCACCCGACAAGGGTGTAGACGGAGGTGGGGAGACCACCTTCCGGTGAGTAACCACCCGAGATTAGGTTTGGGGTGTCGTGTCGTAAGACCCTTTACATCAAGGGGACGAAGGTCGGGGACGCTCGGATTCCCCTAGACTTTTCCAACCTCTACACACCCCCCGACTAACAGATTGTCTGTTAAGCAACTCCACCCCTAAACTAGGGAAATTCTAGGCTTTCCGTCACCAGTGCACACGCCTCCACCCCGGTCGTAGTCCCTCCGTCCTCCCATGGTTTCCGTGGTTCCTAAACGACACCCGTCTCTCAAGTCGCGACGTGTTGAAGACCCCCTCCCTCCCCTTCCTCTCCAATCCGGACTCACGGAGGGACGCTCCGTCTACCTCGTCGTCGTCCTCAACCCTCTAGACTCGTCCTCCGGGTCAGAGTCCCCGCGATTTACGTCCGAGAGGGGTCGTACCCATCGCCCCCAGTTGAGTCTCGGTGCCCCGTAGGACCTAGTGAGTCTCCTGGGGATTTTGACCAAGTCCCGGTTCTCTTCTCGAACCCTCTTTCGGTCCCCAAAGCACCCTTCTGCCGTCCTGGTGGTACCTGTCTGCATTCTCCGGCTCGCGGTCACCCTATTCTCGTGTCAGAATGTCACTCAAGTCAAGTTGTCTACGGACTTCGGTGGGGGACCCGACGTGTTCTAGAACTGTATCTTCGGACCTATGTCCGATACGGGAGTCTTCATATGGCTAGTCACTCTCTCTGGCTACCACCACCACCACCACAACTCCTCCTTCTCCTCCTACTACCGTTACTTGAGAAAACTGACGAATTAAATGTTTAGTAAAATATCTCTAATAGTGAAAATGGGAGGTTGTCCGCGATGGTAATATATGATAATTATTCGGGACCACTGAATCTGCCATTTCTTAGACGGACGTCACGTCCTCTGTACTCTCTACATCCAAGTTAGGGACCCAGTCTTTCTAGGGGACCTCTTCCCTTATCGTTGGGTGATACCATAAGAACGGACCTTGTGAGGTTCCTGTCTTCTCGGATCGTCCGATGTCAGGTACCCCAGCGTTTCTGAGCCTGTGTTGATTCGGTGATTGTGAAAGTAAAGTTCGTCTATCCTTGATGAAAATAAGGATTAAATGTCCACCCCTCGGACTCCGAATCTCTCCGATCACAGACCAACACCAGTGTGTCGACCGTCCTCCACCCAGGTCCGAGGGAGGGACCCGGAGACCGAGGTATAGGACGTCACATTGTGTCTGTCCTGGGTTTACGGGTCAGTCCCGATTCGTCCCGATCCCACCCCGTCCCTCCGTCAAGACCCTCCTCTATAAGTACGGTTGGTCCTTTACTCCCCGCGACTGTGCCCATCCACCGGACATTCGATTTGGTCTCCGTCACCAGTGTAAAGTCCACGTGTCTACTCACTTTTCTCGGACGTCTCTCATCCTAAGTACAATCATTGGAGAACCCTCCTACAATCAGTGTACCATCCTTTTCAATTCTACTCCAGACTCGAGAAGTTTCAAAAAGAACGGACATGGGTGAAAGAGTGGGTCAGGTGAACCCATATACTCACGATAAATCCACCACCCTTTACCGTTGGGTGAGGTCCCAAGAACGGACCTCTTAGGGTCCCTACCCCTCGGACCACCCGAAGGCAGATACCCCAGTGTGTCTCAGCCTGTGTTGACTTCACTGAATCGTCGTCGTCGTCGTCACCCGTTTCTACGTAGTCCATGACCCTCGTCGAACCACCTCCACCCCCTGTCCGTTCATTTGTCTGTGGGGACCAAACCCGTGTGTCTTAAGATCTTGTCCACGTCTCCTGGGTTATGAAGGTCCTCCTCCCGGGACTCGTGGGGTCCGTCGACCCGTCCGAACCCACAAATCCCCCTCCCTCTCCGACTGTTTCTCTGATCTTCCCACTCGTCCCGGTAACTAGGACCTCCCGAACCCTAGTCGGTGTTGATCCGTGTCCTACAGTAACGGTTCCGCCTCCACGGGAACCTCCGAATGACCGTCTAAAGAGACCGTCCACACGTCCCCTCCACTCGGTGTCAGTGCCTCTATTCCCTAGACCACTGTCCTGTTCCCGACTTGGTTCCATCCCTGTCTTTAATCCCTTAAACTGTTATCGCCTTACATCTCTACTGTCCTACACCACTGTTCACCTACGTCCCTCCCCTTCCTCCAATCCCTTCAATGTCCACCACCTTGTAGACGACCACCTGTCAAGTATCCTACGCAGGACCTCTGTCTCCGACTTTTGTGTCTCTCTCACACTCTGGCAGTCTCGTTCCGAGGCTAGGGTCGTCGTTACCGTACTTTACCCGACTTTCACTCACCCCCCACCCAACGAAGTAGACGTGGTGTTCCCCGTAGAAGAGATCTCGAACCCCTTCCCATTCCCCTCCACCACTCCAAGGGAGGACGATAAGAGGGTAGAGATATTGACTTCGAAAATTAACACACATCATCTGTCCAATCACGATGTACCCAGTTCAATTAATTACGGACGTGTTATTATTACTGTTATTTCCGGTTCATACAGGTAGTGTAGATAGGAGATCGGGGTAGGGATCGAAGGAACCTTCGGGTCTTGTCAGGAAGGTCGGACCCAGGGGTACCAGGGGTCAGGGTACGACCGGGGGGGGGCGGTGGAGATTCCTCGTCCCCTCCTACCGTCAAGTCACTCATGGGTGTGCCCGTGTACAAACACCGTCGTCTTGACACTTTATCACTTAGATCCGTCACTCATTTGAGAAAGGACCTATCAGGTACCAGGAGGGAGAGGGAAAAGTCCTACCTAAAAAGAAAGGAAAAAAAAAATTCGAGTCTTTATACGGTTCTTTTACTTTACCTTATTTCCCCTTCTTTCTCTCTCTCTCTGGTTTCACGGAAACTAAACTTATCGAAAAAGGGTACACTTTTTCGCTGTCAAGTAACGTTTTATAAATAGAAGTAATACGGACCATAGTAATAACTACCTCTTCGGCATGTTTGATTACCCTTTTAGAGAGATCCACCGGACTTAGGTCTACGTGGCTCAGAGGTGGAACGGAATCTGGACGACCCACTCGTGCCGGAAATGAAAGACCCGTGGGGGTCGACTGGGTGCCCACGTCGGTCTTTCTTGTCACCACGACCGAACTGACCGACGTGGCGTCGTCCTAGCCAGGAAGTCCAGTCCCACACTCGCGGAGCATCAACCCTGACGAAGAACGAACGGACACACACAACGACCCGGGGACGAATTATTTCCTCGCACGGTTCATCCCCCTTCTATCCACCTATTGACATTCCCACTCATACACAATCTCCTTATCCACCCGGTAACTGAGATAAAATTGGTAAGTAAAGTGGTTTTCCCACTCACACCAGGCCTCTCCCCGAGTGTGCGGAGTCGTCGTCTCGACCGGACCCCGAGTCGGGGAAAGAAGGGTCCTTGGAGAGACAGTGATACGACTACTTACAACATTTTTTTGGATCTTACACGAGGACGTCGACTAGAACGATAAATCTTATGTTCATCAAATGTTTTCAGTCACAGTAAATGGTACTGCTTACAAAGTCTCCGAGTCCAATCGTCGACACCCTCCACATTATGTGCACTTTTAGTTCAGAATACACAAGTGACGGGGGTAGTTGTCACTTTCACGTCTCGACCAGAATGAGGGGTGGGTAGGGTAAAGTGTCTACTCGGGTGACACCGGGTCTCTCCGCTGTCGCCCAGAGTGCGTGCTGGAGTGTCCGTCGTTCCTAAATCCTCGACCAAGACCTTGGGACCACAAACCCCAGTTGAGAATCCCACTTAAAACGACCGGGTACCGGTGGAGACCCGTGTGGACCCGGTGCACAACTTACACATCGGGACTCGTCCGCCTCGGTCCTGAGCCGACCCAAAAGGGCAGGGGTTCACCCAACTAATTGTGTCCTCCACGACTCTTGTCGGGACTGAAACTCCTTAAGGAGCTCCCCTCGGCTCACGCAGAAGGGTTCGAATAATCGACCAGAGTCTTGAAATGTCGGTGTGGAGTATTTAACCGTGTCACACTGTAAACCGACAGCGCCCCTTCTCTTCCGCCCCACTAAATCTCGACGGCGTACGTCCAAAGACCAGATACAGTCACGTGCCTCTCGAAGGCCTCCCACCTCCGGAAATACTCAACAATAGACGGAAGTGTGAGGCGGTGGAAGTCCGGGTCCAAATGACGAGACTCCAACATTTCTACGGCTCTTTCCCTCGGGCCCGGTCCGAAACGGGTGTGAACGGAGTCCACCATGGACGACTAGACCTGTTTCTATCGCAGTCCTTACACTCTACCCTCTGGGACGAGTGGGCAGAACCCCGCACCGGTCCCGAGGTCGTTCGTGTGGGGAGGGTTGGCGTTTTTACTCCGTAGTTCCGGGACGGGAGGGCGGAGGAGAGGGGGTCCGCTGACGGGAGGGGACAGTGAGCAGGTAGATCGGACACGATACGACTGTGGAGGAAGACTGAGTGCGAGGCGAAGGGAAGGGGGTCCCTCACGACGCCGAAACTTTACTACCAGAAATTAGTAAAGAATTCACTGGTCGGGTCTTTAGTAAAGAATCACGGTATGTGTGTTTAATTTAGTATTTAGGTGTGACCCGGAACGGACCCATGCTGCCTTCACATCGGACTAAACCTCGTCTCTCCTCCGGAGGCGTCCTCCGTCCTTAGTCGGACGCGGACCTCCTTTCCGGTCCCGGAACCTCTTTTCCCTTTGAGTAGAATGCAGACTCGCCCGTGACGAGATTGTTTTAAGGTGTCTGACTCCCCAGATTTATTGTGCGTACGTAAAGAGTGTTCAGACCTCCAACCCTTCAGGTTCTAGTTCCATGATCCTCTAAGCCACAGACCCCTTCAAGGCAAAGGACCTGTCGTACAACAAAAGGCTAATTCAGAAGTGTACGAGAAAGAAACAATGGACCTTCACCCCGCCCAACCCCTTCTCTCTCTCTTGGTCTCTCTCTCTGTAGTACCCCCGGGGTGAGAGTACTGGATCAGATTCGGGGTAATGAAGGGTTTCCGTGACGAAGGTTTATGGATAGTGTGACCCCCAACCCGGAAGTCACATACCTAAACAGCCCCTTTGTCTGTCTTAACGAGTAAGCACAGACTGAGAAACACTGGGGTAACTGACTTCTGGCGGTCCGAGGAGACAGGTACCCTAAGAGGTCCGTTCTTATGACCTGACCCATCGGTAAGGGAAGAGGTCCCTTAGAAGGCCTGTTCCCGAGCTTGGACCCAGAGGGTGTAACGTTCGTATAAGAAATGGTAGACTCGGTGGTCCCTTTAGGAACAACCCCTCCCACCCCCTGTTTGTAAGTCAGGCACCGTGGAAGAGTGAGAAAGATGTCTTCCCGGGAAAACGTGAACATAGTAAGACGAGACCCGTTTTCTGCTTACATAGCGTCTCTTACGTAAGTCTACACAAGTCCTGTAATCTTTCCACGAATAGAGTCACAAGTCTTCAGACCCGTCGGGGTAGGTCTCGACGTTGTGGGTATGGGATGATTGGTCTTGGTCGGTTCAGGTTTTCAAAGAAACTAATCGAGACCCTCCAGTCTTCCTCCGCCCGTTCTTCCTGACGTACTCTCTCACTCCGTCTGTGAGTAGACTTCTCACAGTCGTTACCCCCTACCTCTACTCACAAGGACTTTGTAGGTACTAAGGTTGAATAAAGTTCTGAGTCATGCTGTAAGACTGGACGAGGTTTTGATTAAAGTCGGGTAAACCTTGTCGACTATAGAGAAGGTAACTTCTGTTTCAGAAAAGTTTCCCGTGGTTGTTCCCTGATTTGTAGGAACTGAGAGGTCAGTGGTACCGAAACGTGAACGGTAAAAGAAACAAACTTACAGAAGAAAGTAAAATAGATGGACCATTTGAGGATAAGTACGAAGTTTTGACAGTAGAGGTTTTCTGGACAGGAGAGAGGGTTGATTATACTCTCCCCTGACAGAGAAAAGAGGGGTGAAGATATGTACGGAGAGAAAAGGGTAATTAGTACAATGAAACAGTAATGACAGGCGTAGAAAGTAATACGGCTACAAGGAACTCTTACCCCCGAGACTGAATGAGGCACGCCATATAGATCGCAGGCCGAGTCCCGGACCTAGGTTCTTCACTACAAAGACTTCGACACATGAGTTCACTAACCTCGGAGTCTCACTTTCTAGACGATAGAGAGGAAACGAAGGTTATACGAAACAAATACATTCAGTGAGTCGAAGACTTAACTCTTAGACTTAAAGAAGGAGACGTTTTACCTTCTTTATTTTGATCGCGGAAGTGATAAAGTCCTCGGATGTTTCTGCTACTTAGATTCTTACCCAAACCACCCCCTTACACAGCTTTGGGAAATCGAACTTTTTTATGTAATCTTTCAGTTCCACAACCATAACGTTAATAATAAACTAAGGGTTTACCACTCTCGCGAAGGTCTTTATACGAGACGAACTACTTGGTTATGTAAGAGTCGGGGATGACTACTTAAACCCTTAGCTTATGGACAGTAGAACTTTATTAACTGTGTAGAATATCTTCGTGAACGTAAGGAGACTACTTTAAGACCTCAGAATAACTCTCGTTCCTCTTTCTCTGCACAATGTACCCTCGTTATAACAAAATACCTGGAAATAGAACCAATAATTGTTTACTCACAATGCACATCTTTACCATTTCCCCCTTAAGTCATTACTTCAAAGTATCCTAATATTACTAATAATCAGACTACTACCACTTTAGGTCTAAAGTCACGTACGGTAAAGGAACCGTGAGTGACGAGACACGGGGGCTACGACCACCTGTCGTCCGACCGATGAAGACATGGTGACAGGGTAGGACTTCAATAAGTCCGACACCCGTATTTACACTATCGGAGGAAACCGAATAAACCTGCCCCCATATTACTTGTTATTATTAAGATCCATGGGTATACAGTACAGGTATCGTTTGTAGAATACAAAATCCTTCGACCGCGGATGATCTCCACCCTCATCCATCATGGTCACTTATGAATGGTGAGGTATGGAAGACGACTCGACGAATAGAGGACAGGAGACCTTTTAGTCGGTCAGTAGTCTTCGGTGTCTTTCCTACTTAAACGGAAAGTCTCGTCCGGAGACGTCTTACGGGTCGTTGGTGTAGGTATGTAGTGTAAAAATGTAGACCAGTCCTTACTTCCGTCCGCCCCTGAGTCTCCCTAGTCTCGGTCGTATACTGCACCTGGTATCTACCAAAAGGGAGGAGGGAAAACTTCGTCCCTTTCGTCCCGTTCTACGGTAGTAACTCGTCTGTTCGTTATGTAGAATAGGTAAAGGGTTCGAAGAGTAGTCTTGAATTCACGTAGACTTGTACAGTAAGAGTTTAGAATA
Organism: Capra ibex; assembly: GCA_006410555.1. Classification (NCBI taxonomy): domain Eukaryota; kingdom Metazoa; phylum Chordata; class Mammalia; order Artiodactyla; family Bovidae; genus Capra; species Capra ibex. Next base: position 111,870,123 of record SJYO01020080.1, on the reverse strand, counting down.
ACTTTTTAGGTTTATTTGAAAAAACCGGTTGGGTTATTGACCCTTCCCATAGTCGAAACTTCGGTTTGTATAGACCAAAACTTAAGACGGAGAGGGTGTCTGATCGACACTTTATGTTCCGTTCAACAAGATGGAGAGACCAGGGTTTACAGTAATGGTCACTTTACCCTTACTATGGTAGGAGGAATATTTTGAATTAACTTTCCTTTACTACACAATCCTAAGGTCAACAGTTACTCTTTCTTTTTTATACAGTCTATTAGAAAATTTTTATCTCTCTGAACAAAAGACAGTACATTTTATATAGGTCCGACCATCCCATGAGACATAGGACCACAATCTCTGGGTCCGTATAATTTGAACAACGAGACTTTAGGAGTGTCGGGTTCTCCCGACGGACTCAGGTCGGTATTACAGATGAAAGGTCGATTGAAAGAGAGAACTGTCAGTGACGGGTATCCAATGTATACGAAGTCAAATATAGGGATTTAGAATCGTTAAGTTCGGTTCCGGATACCCAATAATTTGGAACTACCCTTACAAGGTACCTCACCCTGTTTACGACTTAAAAATTTTCACATTGTAGTCGTGTGATCAATACCACGATCCACGAGTCAGTACAGGGGTACCTGACATCGGCCGGTCCGAGGAGAGAGGTACCCTAAAAGGTCCGTTCTTATGACCTTACCCACGGGTAAAGGAGGAAGTCCCCTAGAAGGACTCCTTAACTTGGGTACGTAGAGGCTGCAGTGGTGACTCGGTAGCCCCTTCGAGTATCTTGAATATCACTTGTTATTATTAAAATATTGTCTTGTTTAATTGTCGATGAAAATAAAATAAAAAAATCAGAAAACCTGAGACACCGTCTTCCGCTCCCATCCTACTAAACTCTTATCGTAACTTTGTCGATGAAAATTGACTCATCAATAATATACGATCCATGACGTGGTTTGTAAAATATAAGTAATAGAGTAAATTACTAGTTTTGTTGAGGTACTCTATCCCGGTTAATTAAGGTAAAAATGTTTACTTCTTTGGTTCCGAGTTTTTTTTTTTCTATCTTAAACAAAGGATACTGAAACCTCATCATCGTAGATATTGAATCTTCGACCGTAGGGAAGGGGTCCTTCAGTGTAACGGTATTAAATATAAATTGCACTATGCGTGACCAAAAATAACCAACATTCCTTTAAACGGACTAAAATTTTGTAAGGTTTACTCGAGAGTTCAGAGACCTCAGTCTATCGGACACAAGTCACGGACAGAGGTAGTGACTGAAGCCCACAACCTGTTCGACGGGAGTCAAAGAACTACCCGTTTTACCCTTATTAACATCGAATACAGAGAATCCTGACAATACTCATGTTTTACTTCAGTACGACTCGTGGACTCATGGACCGGGAACTATTTACACGATAAATTTACCACTAACAACAATAATAATTAATACAATAAAAATAACTGTGTTGAAACATTGGTCAAAATCGGTCACCTCCAGTCAAACTGTGGGTGTTTGGAACGGAAACTTCCAACGTGTCCCACCCTCCTCTCGTGAGTCGTAGTGGGCGGTCGACACGAGACGTTCTTTCCGACCAGAGAGTAAATTATACTCTGGAGACGACGTCCCTCTCCCATCCGTTCCTTCTCGTCCGCGGAAGGAGACGTCACCTCCCAAGTCCACCACCAGAGGACAGGGCGATCCGAGGATACTTCGGCAGTGGTAGTCGGGCCCTGAACAAAGGAAACCCCTATAGGAGAGTGACCGACGGGTAGAGAGGGGTGACGATGGAGTACCAGGAGGGACCCGTAGACGTGGACAACGAGGAAGGGTTCGGGAGGGAGCGCACCACGGAAGTCTTCCTGCCGAGAAAACCAGACGGGATCCACCCGTGACTCTCGGTTCACGGTGGGAGTGCGGAGACTCGAAATGACGTTTGAAGGGGGAATCAGTACAAATTAATTGTCTGGACTTCCATCGACCACTACGAGGACATAGTAATTTAGGTCCTTCACGTCCATCCCTCCTACGTCACGTACGACCTTTACTGAAGAGTCGTGGACCCTTATTTACCAGTGGTCTCTCGTATGTCGAGAAGTGGGGAAAAGACGGGAAGGGAGTAGTCCTCGGGAAAAAGTCGACGAGACCCACGTCGACGACCCGGTAAGTGTGTCGGAGGTCCCTAGACCGCGGAGACTACCGAGACGAGTCGACGTGTCTTCCTCCCACAGGAGGGATAAGGTCTTAGACGCTCGGGACAAAGGGACAAGTATAAACCACTCCAAGAGCTGGCTTTCAGTACCCAGTCTGGTTTTATAAGACGGTTGAAACAGACGGAAGTCGGAAAACCTATTTACAGTACAAGTCAGGATGAACCTCTTAGACAACCCTACGTATATTGGAATAATAAAGTTGTAGCTAATAATGAGTGTCGAGAAAGGGAAAAACAATCTCAATTGAGGGTCTGAACGTCTCACCACATAGGTGACAGTGGCGTCAAATCGTGTGGGAGAACTGTTCGTGTCCCGTCTCGGCCAGTTTGGGATGACTAAGGGAGACACTGGAACCTGTCCCGGGGAAGGAGACTGTGAGACGTCCTCCGGGGACGGTGTCAGAAACACGGTGGTCCGATCCGGTCCCGTCGCACTCCTTTCCTACGTAAGTACAGACAATAGACAGTCGTGCCGAGGTCATTAGGTCGAACTCTTAAAGTCGGAGGTTACGAAAACAAGACAGCAATGGTTTTTTATTTTTATTTTTAGTAAAGAAAACGAGTGAACAGGGTGAACTTACCACACATTATCACAATATCTAACTACCACAAATACTGAAACACTGGTCCCCTCTTCGACCTTCAAGGTGACACGGGTAAAGATGAGGATGTAAAGACATTTCCAGTGTCGTTTTAATAAAATAGTTCACGTGGCGTCTTCCTCTTTTAGAATTAGAATATAATATGTATACGTCGTGAACTGGAAGAGCACTCTACGCCGTGGAGAATCGATGTGAATGAATTTGTATTACGTTGAGAAGGGGCCTACGTGTGTCTCTCTTATTAATCCAAGGGACCGTAGGGTCGACCTCTCCTCCGACACGTCACCCCGACTGGAGTTTCTGTTTTTCCTCTTCCTCAGTTCCGTCCGCCTCCGTCCCTACCCGATTCGAGGGGGTCCCGACGTCGTCCGAGTAGGACTACTCCGACCACCTCGTCTGAGACTCCGAACAAGACCAAGGGACTCCGAACAAGACCACGCAGAGACTGGTTCAATAGGGAACGGAAGAGGACCGGAATCAAAGAGGTAGTATCTAGACCCTACCCGGTTGAGACTAGGCACCCATCGTCGACGGACCCCCACCCCCCTGTAACACAATTTCTAAGACTCGAGACTAGACCCAACTCACCCTTATTCACGATACTGACTAATCACTACAGACGGTACCTGTTGAACCCTCCACCACTAGCATCGATGTGACCGACTGGGAGAAGATCCCACAAAGATTCCAGAAAAAGGTGGGACTGACGTACACTAAACACCTGAGTTGTTTTAGGATCTTACTCCTTCGAACCTTTTCCTCTTTGTTATTGGAAGGGATTCTCTACTCACGATAAATGGAACAGTCTAAAACCTCTCCTTTACGTAGATTTATTTGTACGAAAAAAAAAGAAGAAGAAAAAAGAAAAGGATGTAACAGTGACTCTTTGTCTCTCTCGTCCCCTGTCGTTACAACAAAGACCCACACTACTGAGTGGTCCGGACCGACAGACACACGCACGTCCACCGGTCGGGACGGGGTCGGTGTCCTTCTCACTCCCACCGAAGAACAGTAACAGGTCGGAACTCTTTACGTCATTCTTCAGTGGAAGTAAATAGAATTTGTGAACTAGTATTTAATAAAAAAATTCCCTTAGGTAGTTCAAGACACAGCCGCTTATGAATTTTTATTCCGAAAAGAGTTTCCCATTTTATTTGTGAAGTTAAGTTTTTACACCCTTCGGTGGACTGACGTTCGTATACAGGGGTAGCGGACGACGGGTCTCTTTGGTCTAACTGTCACGAAAGTCTCGTGACCGTCCGTCCGAAACTGCACCCACCCCAGTCCCGGATCTCTGCCCCGTAGACCCCTAAGGGACGGGTGGGGGAGGGGACAGTGTCGTCACCCCCGGTTCCGGACCATCGGGACACCGGGTCTCACACACAGACTAGTCCTCTCCGGGTAACTTTCTAGACTTCACTAGACTGGGAGTAAAGACGAAACAGCTCAAGACCCCTGGGACTCCTCGTAGCGCCCACCACCCCTCCCTTCACCCCTCCGGTATAAAGGAAGTTCCTTAGACAGGACGACGACCGTCGTACGAAGACGAGAGACGAGTTCCTGTCTGGGGAGGAAGGGGACGACATGGGGGTCGTACACGAGTGGGTGGAGGAAGTGGTGGACCGACACTGTAATCGAAAAGAGGTCCTCCGGAACGAGACGGGGACCTCGGGGTGTAGACTTCTTAAGGTAGAAATGACCGGTAGACGATGGATACCTAGTTCCCGAGGAGGTCCGGGGAAGATGTAGACTAAGGGACGTACAGACGGGATTGAGGAGTTGTTGTCGGGAGAGGAGAGGGCCACATTTCTTTCACTGAGAGGATCTGGATTGAGTCCCGTGTGTCCTTCATGGGGAGTTTATTCAGTTTGAATATTTTCCCTTTCCCGAGACAGTCCGATTTCGAATTAGTCGTCAAGGTACCCCCGGGGTCGTCGATGACCGACAGGTCCACCGGACAACCCTTCCGTGAGTCCATCGTGGCGTTGGAAGTCCCAGGTCACTGTAGCTCATGGACCGTCGACCCAAAGGTCGATCTCCGGAGGGAGGGAGGGACAGGTTCCAGGACTTTCTAAGGACTCACTTCCTAGGAGGACTCCCACTCCCGGGACAAACGACCGACCACCACCCTTCGTCTAGGTCGGTAGAGGTCCTCCTCGGGGGTGGGGTGGAAGGGGTAAGAAGGGAAAGGATTACAGTGAGAGTTGGGGGAGTTTCAGTGTCCCTTTCGTTTGAGTCACGGTCCGATATCCCAAAAATTTTCTCTTGAGGTCCTTCTCCTTTTACGGACCGGGTTCATCTACTTCACACCTCCCGTCCGAAAGACCGTAACCATCCTTTCATCCCTATGTTCGGTAGTTGTCCAGTGAATCGGGTCACGGACTGTAGGTCACCCCTGAGGCCCGTATGGTAACTACTTACTCCCTCCGGGTCAATTAGCGGTCGAAGAGGAGAAGATTACTGAAAATTGAGACAAGGGTGGTGGGGTCACTAATAGTGAGAAAGATCCGAAAACACTGAGAGAAATTGACAGGGGTGCGGAGACTGGGTAAGAGAAGGGTCGTCGGTCACACTAGAAAGTCTGTGTTTTTTAGACTAACACAAAAAGGGGGTCACAATTTGAATCGTCACCGGGTACTGGATTCCTAGTTTAGATCCCCGACTGTACTCTGAGTCGGAGGAGTAGTTGACTGGGGACAGGTGAGGTGTATGTTGTTACCTAGTGTCTTTGTGACGAGTGCTAAATACCTGACTCAGTATAAAAAAAAGAGGTCCCGGAAACGTGTACGACGAAAGAGGTATGCCTCCCACAAGACAGAGGGGAGTGATTGGGTGAAATGGAGACGTTGGATAAGTCGAAGATAATTAAGAAATACAGAAATGAATCCACAGTCAACAGACTCTGGTAGGGTCGGAGTCAATCACGGACCAGACTGGAGGATGTGACTAAGAGAGACAACCTTAAAGGCCAAATCTCAGAGTCTCCAATTTCGCAGACGGACGTTACGTCCTCTGGACCCAAGCTAGGGACCCAGACCTTCTGGGGGACTTCTTCCTTTACCGTTGGGTGAGGCCATAAGAACGGACCTCTTAGGGTACCTACCTCTTCGGACCACCCGATGTCAGGTGCCCCAGTGTTTCTCAGCCTGTGTTGACTCGCTGAAGTGAAGTGAAGGAGGTGATCCTTCAGTCGAAGTACCGCCTCCCGACAAACACGCAAAGTAGGTGACCATCTAGAGTCACGGATCGTAACCGAGGTTCAAATATAATTCACCGGTTAAATTTATAAAATTTTACTTACCGTCAACTTTTGTAAGTCAGACCGAGGAACGTCTTTTGTGGATCGGTGATAAATAACTCCTCTACGATGTAAGGTCATACAAACGTGTATAATATGACTAGTAGTGTTTTGACATTCTTCCTTCAATGAGATCGTAGGGACATATGTCCCAATCCCCGACTCCAACTCCCAATTCATTGAACGTATTCTAGTGTATTGGTCCTTCACCGGCAAAAGTGTCTGGGGTTTCAGTCCTATAAAGATGAGATGGACCTCTAGGATTTCGTCGTCAAGAGTTTGACCTCGACACAGTCTTAGGGGACCTCCCGAAAGCTTGTGAGTCTAGTGACCCGGGGTGGGGTCGTAAAGACCAAGTCATCCAAACATCACCCCAGAACTTAAGACTTAAAGATGTTCAAGGGTCCACGACGACGACCACCAAGACCAGATCTCTGGTGTCCAACTTTTAGTGACCGGATCTAGTGTCTTTTGGGGATCCAAACGAAATGTTAGGGTGGTGGGTTTGTGACTGAACCCGGTCCTGACGTCCTACGTCGGGACTTAAGAGACGACTCTCCGAGACTAGGGGTCAGGTCAGGGGGAGGGGTTTGGACCAGAACCGACACGACACGGGCCGACAAGGGATCCTCATCCGCGGTAGTCACTGTTCCTAGATTCACGGACGGGGAGAGGGACCCTGTGACGAGGAGACAAACAGTAGGAAGTCAAGACTGGTCACTAGAAGGGTAAAGTGGTTCCGATTCGCGGGGACTGGGACTGGGGTGTAGAAATTGTTGAAGGGACGACTAACTACACAAGATCCGAACGACGACGAGGACGGACTCGTCGAATTATCGTGACCTTCAATGTCAGAGCAGATACAGTACCACGGACGTCGTAAGTAGTTAAAGTCGATCACAGTGATTCTCACTATGCTGACATACTGTGTCGATTCACAAGGGAGACGTGTCCGATAATGGCGACCGTGACCCGGGTACTTCCGTCCCTGACCTCTGGGTAAAGCGGGGTACATACGTCAAGTTGTGTGGACTCGGGAGGTCGGTTGAAGGACGACACCGGGGTACTTACGACACACACGGGCCGTCGGAGAGGACGGTCCAAGGGAGAGGGAGGTTCAAGGGGTCCGTTCACGACAAGGACAAGAGAGGATCCGAACCCCGTGAGAAAAGGGGAACGGAGTGGGAGGGTAAAGACGTAGTCGAAAACGGGTAGGAAGTTCCGGACACGCACACGGTGGTGGAGGTCCGTCGGTTACGTACACAGATGCACCTTCCGGACACGAGCCGTGGTCCCTCTCCTTTTACGTTTCTCCCGTTGTGGATCGTAGTTGCAAGTCTCTGGAAAGGTGGATCATGTCATCAACCTACTAGGTGACCCACCTACGGACCTTTGGTGAAGAGACGATAACCAAAAGAGGTGTGTAACGGGAGTGATATTCCCTTTCACTCCCAAAGCGTTCAGGACCCAGGGTGACCCTACCGGACCCTAACAAGTCCCTCTGGGTACAGACCCTTTATGTGTCTCACGACTACTGTATCTATCCCTTGAGGTCGTGTGGAGGAAGGGGTCTCGAAGTACGGATCTCCAGGTCTCAGTTCTTGGGGACCCCAGTCGGAGGGATTTCGCTTCTACTCCCTCCGTAACCCAGCGTCCGCACTCACATGTTCGTCCCGAGTGGACTCCGATGTTCTGGACTCATCTCGGAACGTCTCGACACGCGTTCGGGACGTCTTTCTCGAACTGGGGCGGGGGACAGGGCGGGTGGTGCGGGTAGGACCCCCGACGCCTCCACACAGAGTCGGTGACGGGTGGGGTCGTCCGAGGAGTTCTCGTTCCCGTCTCAAACCTCTGTTTTCCCCTCCAACTCTCCGTCACTCGAGTCCCGACACTTGGAGAAAGAAGGAGTGGTCCTCGTACTCGGAGCGGGGAGAGTGACAGTGGGGCTCTCCGTCCGTGTGGAGGGGTCGGTCGACGACTCGACGTGGACGGAACTCTTTTTCCGTGGGCGAAGAATTTGTCCCCTACTTATAAGTAACCGTACTTGGAAACGTTTGAGTAAACCCCTTTTTTTTAATCTAGTCCTCTTCATTAGTCTAATAATTTTTCTTTTTGGTTCCTGTCTTCCGCCACCACCTCCCTTCGTAGTGTAAATTTTACGTGCCTCTCTAAAGGAAAGACGTCTCTTCGACACTGGGGGACCTGGTACGTGGCCCTTATCAATTCGAGAGGGTGTAAGGACGACGTATTTTTACAAAGCACTCCGGAGTCATCTCCCCCTCCCCGTCTCCGTTACACGTGGGAGGTTCATGTTTTTAATATTTTATTACAATACTCCAAAAGTAAAATAGAGAGAACCTATAGTTCTTTTTAACACTCTCGATTTCTCCGAGACCACTCACGACTCACTGTCCAATTTCCCGAGGTTATTTCTAATCTACCAGGTGATAGAGGACTCCTTTAACGTATTTTCACCAATAAGGGAGAACGAAGATAATTAAAGGAGAAGGACCGACGAACCTTTACGAAGTATTGGACTACGACGTCTACCCCTGCTCTCCGCGAAAGGTAATAGAGTTAGTGACGTGACAAATACTCTGTGAATTAGACAAAGAAATATTTCATTATCATGACAACCACTACCTAAATCACAGTGCCCCTCCGACGCACGTCCCTCTCCTCCCCTCCCCCAAGAGTTCTCGTAACATTCGAGATCTACTAAGGAATGTAGGACTCCGAGACTCTTCAACCCACTCACAAAGTTCCACGGGAAGACCTATAGTCGATCTCCAGTGTGCATGGTCAGGGGACAACGAACTTCGCCCTCCCTTTACGGCGTATAAAACGAACCCCCTACCTTTTATGTGTGTACGAATCCCTGGACCATGAGTACAGAACAGACAACGAGAGACGGTCTCAGTCCCCGCCCCTTTCTACACACACGTACCGCCCCCTCCCCCACGGTGGACTTTCGAGGTAAATGGACAGACTTGGCACTAGGAGACGTTACCTCAGTTACCTTCGGTTGGGGGGAAAAGAATTCCTTTGTTTCGTTAGACCCGATACGATCACAGTCTTTGCATGTCGGGAGGTTCAGTGTCCACAGGGAGTCTGTCCCCAGAACACCCTTATGTGTCGTTCCGGGACGCCGAGAAGGAAAGGGTGTGTGGAGGCCCTTATCCACTACTGTACGAGGCCCTCCCCTACCCGGACCCGTGAGAGACTGGATTAAAGGGAAAGACGGAGAGGACAAGAAGGTGGAGAAGGGAAGCTCAAAACAGAATCGGAGAGAACTTAAAGTGGGGAATCAGTGGTGGCCTTTTACGAAGAAGACCAGGAGTAGAGTCTCACCCCCTAGGAGGTTCAGTCCGTGAAGGACGCACTGGCCAGGGGGGTGGGGGTTTGATTCTTGTGTGTGTGGTCGCAAGGTAACAGACGGAGAAAAGAGTGGGGTGTTCCTTCCCGTGAAGGGTCTCGGACAGGGGATGCGAGACCCGAGACGAGTGGATCTAGATTTTTTAAATCAACTTACTCTCCAAGCACAGATATCACTATCACGACTGGTATTAAAATTAGTTCTCTTTCCGTTGGGGACTCAAAACTTTACTATAATTTCGTTCATTGACACAATAGTTGAAGTTTTAACGAACTGTATCAAAACCTATACACGAACTAATCCACTAGTGTCAAGTCAAGTCAAGTCAGCGAGTCAGCACAGGCTGAGAAACGCTGGGGTACTTAACGCCGTGCGGTCCGGAGGGACAGGTAGTGGTAGAGGGCCTCAAGTGAGTCTGAGTACAGGTAGTTCAGGCACTACGGTAGGTCGGTAGAGTAGGAGCCAGCAGGGGAAGCGGAGGACGGGGGTTAGGGAGGGTCGTAAATTAATAATAATAAAAAAACTCGGAAGTCCGTCCACACACACCGACGGTCTCGGGGATGGAAAGAGATGACACAATGAGGTTTGGTGAAACACATGAGTTCACTGAAGAGACCGGACTCCGGTAAAGAAAACGAAGGGAACCAGATTTAAAAAAAAACAATCGGAGATTCTCGTCGAGGTACATAGTGGAGATTAATTTTGACGAAAAGGAGTTCCCCATCGTGTTTAAAGAATAAATAAAAAGATACAATTTAAAGATCATTTCATTGTCAGAATGATTGAAGATAAAGAAAAGTTACTACAGACTATGTTCTACTCAATTTTTTCCGAAACACCTGATCAGACCGTACGATTCGTAATAAATTTCGTAATTAAGATACTCTTTTATATCGGGTTCATACGACTGTTCAATCAGATTTACAAGTTATTCACTTGGATTCTTATGTCGAAGAAATATTTAATCTCTTACGGGTCTGTATCTAAAATTTTGTTATAATTGAATACTTTAGACTTATAATTACTCTAAGTAGATAAAACACTCATAGTTATTCTTTATACAATGTCTGTATTACTAAGAGGGTAATATGTTTTGTCTTTATTAGACACGTCTTTGTGTAAAAAGGTAAACCAGGGTCCTAACTAAACGGGTGAAAACCCTGAGATTCGAATAGTTAGAATTTTCTTTTGAACAAAAATTTTCCTTGACCTTTTTACTTCCACTTCTTCTTAATCGTACCAAATTGAGAATGACTCGGACCCATTTAAAAGTATAAACTCAAATTATCTAAGATTACTGGACACCCTTAAAAACACTCTTCACAATTTAAAGAAAAAATAACTAAGAAATATGTCTATTCGTTCTACTCCTACTGTATCGAACGATCACCAGTGGGTCCATCACAGGTCGACTCGGTCCTTAGCCTGGGTCCTGACAACGATTCCCCCCTACCCCAGAACGGGGGAGGGTTCTGGAAAGAGAGGTCGGGAAGAGACTTCAAGAGAGAAAACTTCGAGTCGAACCGAGGAAGAGACAGTAACGGGACGGNCTTAGTGGAGGAAGACCTCAGTGGAGGAAGACCCAGACGGAAGGAAGTCGTCTCTAGAGTCTCCTTCTGTGAAACATTGAGGGAACGATAAGGACCTGTAGTCCTACCGACAAATACGACAATTACATAATTTACATTTCTTTCTTCCGAAAATTTACGACCTTTCTCTCTCTTTTGTGGAACAAAGAGAACCTGACTATGTAATTCTTTTAATGTACACCGTCCCGAGGTCACTTCCGTACTCAGTGGTACAAGGGGAGGGGGTGAAAGGTCCGTTTCCCGAAGACGACACAAACCCGTCGTGTCTCCACCCTAAATATGCAAGAGGTGGAGGTCTTGACTTACTCCGTCGTTACGACCCACTAGGTGTCATCTTTTCCGGTTCACGAAGAGTGCCCACTCTTCCTTCTCTTCACCTTTCCTCTTTCCCTCTCTCCTCCTTTCTCTTCCTTTCTGAAATGACACACCCGGACTTTCCTATTTAGACGTTCAGTTTAAGATCCTGTGAAACCCACATGGTAAGTCAAAAGGAAACCACAAAATAAATAATTCGGAAATCATCTCTAAATTCCAAAAAACAAAAAAAAAAAAAACGAAAAAACGAAAGATGGGTCTTCAAAGAAAACTTACACGACTCTGCACATCGCCCACCGGGTAAAAATGTACTCAATGTTGTCTTTAGAAATTCTATTCCAATGACTTCGTAGATCTGTCACACATGGGGTCACACAAGGTACCTTGAACTTAGGGTCCTCTACACGAAGTTTTATCCCAAAGAACCGTTCTTTTATTGTCGTAAGATATAGGGTAAAACCTTCAAGACTTTTTAAGAATAATTTTTTACTTTACTGGAAAAATTTAGGTGTCTACGTTTTACAGACTGACGTCTGGGGAAAACACTCATCGACCACAATTGTTGGCTTTCCTGTACCTGAGGAACCTTGTACGAACTCAATACGGTAAGGTCTTGTAAGGTACTGTTTTTAAAGGAGGGTAAGTTCTACTCGAGGACGGGGTCTGTGAAGGTCTCACTGGTTTTGGGAAATCGAGTGAAGTTTACTCCCCCACTCTTTTGAATGGGTCGTTTCCTTTGTCAAGAAAGAACAGAACCATCTTCTCTGTACCTATAAAAGGTTTATCAAATATACATATAGTAGCGATAATGAAGAGGGTGACACACTAAGATCCGTTGTAAAAAATTGGAAAGTCACAAGGCTAAAGGAATAATTGTTTTACCTCGATTATTATCGATAGAGTGTCTCCTTGCGTATATTCGTGAATTCTTACAATTGTCTACCACCGATGACGATGACAATTTTTTATGAGACGTGAAAGGTCCTCCTGCCAGATAAACCCTTCTATTCGAAACATATTCGTCTTTGGAATCATCACCGTGAAGATGATACCGTCACGAGTGTACACACGTGCGATTCAGTGAAGTCAACGTAGACTGAGACGTTACGACACCTGACATCGGACGGTCCGAGGAGGTAGGTACCCTAAGAGGTCTGTTCTTATGACCTCACCCAAAGGTAAGGGATGGAGTCCCCTAGAAGGACTGGGTCCCTAACTTGTGTGTAGAAAATATAGAGGACGTGACCGTTCGTTCAAGAAATCGTAATCCCGGTGGACCCTTCAGGGGCCGTTACTAACGTATCATGACACCAACACACTGATGTAACCTAGTTCTTGAGGAACTCCCGTCCAAGACAAGAGTTTTAAGGGACCCAGTTCAAGAATCGTCCTAGTATAATTTACAGACAACATACTTAATCACTTCATACTTTCTTTCGGTCAACTGGTACTTTAATCAAAACGGACCAGAGTTTCCTCCTATTCGGTCTCGTCCAAGGAACCCCTGGTCTTCTCAGTCCTCGACTCTATCACTCTTTCCCGGACTCCCTTCGTCTGTCCGTCCCGGTTAAAAGACTCCTTAGTCGTTCCGTCCTTGGTCTACAGACCTCAGTGTCCAGAGACCTCTACTCCGTACCATTTTCGAACTCCTTACCGGATCTCGGTCTGTAAACCCCCGTACCGAGAAGTGTCCGACCGGACACCTCTTTTTTCTTATTCGTGGAATATAGACACCTGTCGAGATCACCCGTAGTCCAACATACTCCGAAAGGGTTTGAAGGGGTGACTGTACATGTACTATCTACTATGGTTCACGTACCGTGCAAGGGGCCACGTGACGGACATTTCGGTAGGAAGAAACGGGGTGGGGGTTGAGGTTCGCAAAGTTTTACGTTAATTCCCTCTTACTACAACAATTCGGTCATTGGAACTTTAGTGAAATTAAAGAAGAATTTCTTAGTGAGTACTTAAAGTCGGGAAATGGTAGTAAGTATTATTCACAATTATGTCGAGTGTCACAGGGAGTACACACAATGTTACACTGTAAATTCTTGGTATCCAGGTCGGGTAACAGTTGGTCCCGTAACAAGGTAGACTCATGGTCACTTTAAGGAAGTGACTCACCTAGTCCCATTCCGGGGTGGACAATTGGTCCACCTTCTCCCTCCCTTATTGGTAAATATCTCGTGAATACGGAGTCTGTGACTCGATGTGCAATCTAAGTAAAAGAGTTAATTTAGAGAACTGTATGGACTTTCCCTTCTTAGTAATAAGTATAACAAGTTCACTCTCTCCGGTAACCATGACCCTTTTATATAAAATGAATCCTACAAACTTCTGAACTTTCAAAATTCATCTCCAAAGGAGATAGACTTTACGAGTGAAATTCGTTACCCCATAGAGTTACAGGAAAAATTCCCCTGTCTTACTAAGTAAAAGGTCAAGGTCCCTTTCCGGAAACACCGGGGAGAAGGTAATTAAGATTCTACCGTAGAAATAAAAGGTCGAACGGGACGTCCCTACAAGTTCCGGTCGGTCCTTCGACTCCAGACGAGAGTGACGGGAAGGTTGTCGGCTAGGGGAAGTCTCCGTAGAGGGTAGACGTGGACGGCCTGGCCGATGATGGCTCGCCTAAAACTGGGGGGTCTTCACCGTACGTGATCATTCACATATCATCCCCGAGACACGACCCCTCAAACTAACAGACTATCACGTTCACCACCCGGACCCCGTCCCTGCTGAATTCTGTGGTAAGAGGTTAACGTTCCATGTTTCGTCTTTACGACCGACACCACGACTTTACTTGTCGAGGAACGACCCGTTCGTCCCGGGGAGATAGTCATCATTACCAGTTCTCTTACAAGAAAGAAACAGGGGAGGAGGGTTTACTCTCCCGGAAGGAGGATGGGTTCGTTCTGTTAAAGACAGGTGGTCTACCAATTTTTACAGTTTACCTCTCAAGAAATTCACGTTTTAGTTCCACGTGGTTCTACAACCTTGTTAAGGACCATTGAGAAGGTCAGTGGAGGAGGTTCTTCTAGTGAACCAGAAGTTTCGACTCTTATAGGAGGGAAAAGTGATCCGAAGGACATAGAGACACTGGTCCGAGGGGGGTCTTGAGAGTACTAAAATGATTAACAGATCATTTTAAAAAGAAAAAAAGATTACATCTAAAAATATTTTGTTGTAAAAAATATCAAAAACTAATATTTCAATTACGTACAACTGACCTCTCTTAAACTCGTCTTTACTCATTTATACTTTTGTTTACGTTGGTATAATAGATATAGGTCTCTATTGGTGACTATTGAATAACACCGTAACCTACATCTAAGATGACATGTAAGTTACCTCTTCATCTTTTATCTTAAATTGTGAAAATTTGTTTTTAAGGATAAATCGTCATTGGTAACTAGGGTTGGTAACGAAGGGTGAAACAGTCGACCGACGACTAAAAGGGGACAAAGTCGAAAAAAGAGTATTCCAGAGATTTGACAAGGGGTGGGTCGGTCCGAGTTCTTCGGAAGGAGACGGAGAGTCATAAAGGGGAAAATTTGAAATATGACCTCATAACCGAGTCACCATTTCTTGGGTGGACCGTCACGTCCTCTACACCCAAACTAGGGACCCAACCTTTCTAGGGGACCTCTTCCTTTACCGTTAAGTAAGGTCATAAGAACGGACCCTTTAGGGTACCAGTTTCTCCTCCTCGGACCGTCCGATGTTTCTCAAACTAAACTGAATCGTTCGTTCGTGTACGTGCGTACCAACGAAATGTTACAACACACTCAAAGATGACATGTCGTCTCAGGTCAATAGGAAGTGAACAGAAAAACCAATGGGTCACTTCCAGGAACACACGGTCCACGGATATACCGTGTAGGTACGGAGACGGTTTGCTGTCCTGGTCTCAGATCGCACTTAGGGACTCCGTCTTTAAGATCCCCGACCCCGGACACGTAGTCGGGGTGGTGAGAGGGTGAGAGACGACATCTCCCTTCCCGTCAGTAGGACGGTTTTGCCTTCGCTCCCGTTGAGACGAGGGACATCCCCTCCCGACCTCCTCCCCTCTAAAAGGGGTGGTACAAGAGGGAGTATTAAGTGGTAGGACACCTCTAGTCTTCGTGGAAATAGGGACGTGTCGTGAAAGTTCTTGAACGAGGAGGAGAGGATTCACACCGTCGGGATTTTATCCCTATGAAAAGGGAAAGTCATAAGGACAACGTAAGTCTTCAGTCACGAGGTCCAATTGGAGATTAATACGATCTTGAAAGAAGACACAACCCATTACAACGGGCCTAACGAGGCTCATTCCTGGAAAGGAAGTGGAGGAGACTGGTTTGAGGAAGACGGGTGGGGTCATATCTTTCTGTGCCTCCTTTGTAAAGTATGTACAAACGTCAAGACTACCCGTCTTTTTTTACTGACTTGAGGTCCATCTTAAAGAATTAGGACCGGAACGTCATATATATTGGAAACGACCTATTTCTTCTTCTTACTTTCACGGAAGATCTAGTTTGAAGACTCCAGTTAGTTACGAATATCTAACCTTGACTCTTTTTCGAGTAGGAAAACATTTAACTAAAAAGGGGTCTAGAGAGACCCAACTATACTTGTCTTTACTAAGGTAAAGACGACTAACCTCAGGGTCAGAAGGAAAACACCGAGTCACCATTGCTTGGGTGGACCGTCACGTCCTCTACACCCAAACTAGGGACTCAACCTTTCTAGGGAACCTCTTCCTTTACCGTTAAGTAAGGTCATAAGAACGGACCCTTTAGGGTACCAGTTTCTCCTCCTCGGACCGTCCGATGTTTCTCAACCCAAACTGAATCGTTCGTTTAGTCGTGGGGACATGACTAAAGACTCCAAGGAGACACACAGGGACACTTGGGCTGGTCGTAACAAAGTCCGTGAAGAAATCTTCGGTGAATCCGAGTCAGAGATGAAGGACCTATAGGTCTGATTCCTGGTCAGAGGTGCTAACGGTCTTAGGTCCAAGAGTGTCGAAGGTAGGACTTTTGTAGGGGGAGGTGAGAGTGTCTGGGACAGAATGACCGGTCGGAGGGAGACGTCTATTTGAGCACTTTTATTTTCAGACCCTGGGGTCGAAGGTCGAGGTCGTATGTGTGGGACATTTAGGTAGGTCGGGGACTTCTTCCGGTGGATCTCTCTTCCATCCCGTTACTGTCTGCACCTCGAGTAACGAAGCATCGCGGAGAGAGAAATGGAGAGTGTACTGTAGAGGGAAAATAAAGAGACAGTGGACTGGACTACACGAACTCGGTTGTCCCGACTAAGCACCATATTTGTCCTCGTAGGGTCTCGGAAGTGAGACGTGTGACATCTGGAAGTGACGGGTGACGAGTGCGTACAGGACTCAGGTCGAGTAATTTGAGTCTGGAGGGTTCGAAAAGACAGAATGTGACCGTCGATCGAGATTCAATCCGTGTGGAAAGGTCGAGGATACAGGATGGTGTTAGAGGTGTAGAATGGGTCTCACCCCTCTACTTACGTCCTGAACAGTCCTACAGTCCCACACCTCCTTACAGTGGTGTGGGACATGTGTCAGGACTCGACAAAGTTGGGGATCTTCGTCTTAAGATCCCAGACCGGTCTTTAACGGTTCAGTCTCAGGGTCAACGGACATCTCCAGACCGGTTCTCGTCGAGTTCCTGCGTAACAGGTCGAGGTCCGAGACCAACCGTCCCCGGTCGTCACCCATTCTCCTGGGTCTCCGGTCTGACCGACCGTCGTGTTACGATCCGTTTTGTTCACATTTATTTGGATAATAAAATAACTCGGAGTAATATATAAACTAAATAACACACGGTCCCTTCATGACATACTTTTTCAGTTAAACAACCGAAAATATGAGAGTAATCCCAAAGGAAAATTTCGTAAGATTAACCTCCACGGTAGACAAGAGAATTTTTCCGTAGTGTGTGGTGATCACATTTATTAAAAAGTCTATGTTCCTCGTATAGACCTCGACACCTCCGGTCCGTGTCGGGACGGGGTACCGGAACCCAGAGTCGACCAAGACGTCCACCTCGTTCCGTCGGTCGTACCCGGGCCGGTCGACTATCTCCCAACCACCCCCCACTCCCCCCTACCCACCCGTCCCGGGTCCACGAACAAGTAAAGTGTTCACGTGTGGAGACAGGTCCGTTTGTTTCCTACCACTACCGGGTTACTCCACGACCCTCCTGGGTTCGTTTCCCCTTGAGACAGGAAGATTTTATATCTCCGGCCACCCACGGATGTCACAAGTCCAGACCCAACACTACGCCCTTTCCCTGTGTCACACCCTTCGGAGGTTCTCGGATCCGGAGTCCGTACCGGACAACGGTGACAGAAAATTATTCCAATATAGTTGTCAGTAAGTGACTGTTATGACCTGTAAAATAATTTTTTTAAAAGACTAAATTTTACATGAGAAAAAATGTTCCGATTTTTATAGACATCAAACGATTTTTTTAACTACAAAAATACTGAGAAACGATTAGAGAGTTTTGTTCGTGGTGTATATATAAGTAACATAAAAAATATCACAAGTTTCACAATTAAATAAAATTTAATTAGATTTGTAAATTTTACGTACTGTTGAAAGTATCGGGACACACCCGTAAAGGAATAAAAGAAAAATTAGAGAGCCCTCTTGGATCCTAGAGGAACTGGCTACTCTGCGGGACCCTCGGGATTCAGGTTCGTGTCACAGGTCGGGATACGAACTGTTTCAAGTACCTAAGTCGTCCCTGAACCTACGTGGGGTTCCGACACAGTTTCCCGACCCCACCCGAAAGTCACTTCAGTCTCTTCTCCCCGTATCCCTCGACACACTTACTTAGACACTACTACAATCACGACGACTAGAACCTGTGGGTCGAGGGAAGAAGGAAGAAGAGGTAGGAGGAGTTCAGAGACGGTCAGGACCGTAAGACCTAGTCGACGTAGTATGGACCGGTTGACGGGGGAACAGGACGGTCCCGGGGTACACGAGTAAAAGTCCTTCTTCGGAACAAGAGTCGTCCCAAACCTCCCTTCCTTTCCTCCTGGCTCTTCTGACTATACTCAAATCCCACGTTACGACGTCGTATAGTCCCGACGGGAGTCTCTGTCTTCCTGTTGGATTCGGTGCCTACCCTAGTCCACTCTCGACTTCCTACCAATCTCCGTTCAGTGTCTAGTGTCCACTGTGGTGGGGGTGGGGTCGGGGACGATTGTCTTGGGGAACTTTCTTCGATCCGATATACCTCACGAGTCACCCCTGGTGGAAATTGCTCCTCCTTAATAGTCATCCGATGAATCTCTTCACCCGTCCTCCTCTCCAGTTTCCCTTACAGATCGGGGTGGTCGGTCCTTCCCAACGTTTCCGAGATCCGACCCCTCGACTCTGAGACTTGTAGTTCCAATGACTGAAGTCGACTCATTCAACGAGTGGAAAGAGGAGGACGAAGGAGGAGGACTCCGGGGGACCCCTCAGAACCGTGGGGTTTGACGGGGTCAGAGGAACTGATCCAGGACCCTTTCGACTAACCTAGTAGCCAAACGTACATCGTGACCCTTCCACCCGAACCGTGAAGTGTCTGCCTTCAAACTTCGAACAGAGACAGAGAATGACAAAGACACTTGACTTGATCAAAGAATGGGAAGAACACACGACAACAAAAGAAGAGTACTGGAGTATTATTACGTACGAAGAGACCCAACAATACTCCTAATTTGTTTTAGTATAACACCTCAGAAACCGAGTCAAGGACCAAGTATCATTTGAGAGTTAGTCACAATCTTGAACGAAACCAATGTAGGGACCTTTCACACTTCTAACGTCGTCTATGCCTTCGAAGGTCGTACTAACCTCTAGATTTTTATTTTCACTACAGGAGTCCCCCTCTTGTCCAAACTACGGTCGGGGCTCACAGTGTCGTCTTAGATAGCACGTCGAGCCTAGTGTCAGTGGTAAGTGGAACCGGACCTCGAGAGCTACTTTTGTTTACTCTTCCACTACCGGTGACCCTCGCCGGTCCGGCACCCTCCTCCCTCGCCTTTTGTCTCGCAGACTCCTGAGGTCCTCGTCGAGTGAAGGTCTCGACTCTCCGCGACTCTTTACCCCGCCCTCGTCACCGGCTCCGCGACCCGAGAGTCAAGAGTCCCTCGTCCCTGAGGTACTGAGGAGGCCCAGCCTGAGCGGAGAAAGCGTCCTCCCAGAGTACCGGGGTCTTCACACTACCCACCCGGTCGTCCTCTCTCCACCCTCGGTCCTTACATACTCCTTCACACGTCGTGACACTCGTGGTTTTACGTACAGAAGTCAAAATTCATTAAAGATAAATACCCCCTGCTTTACCTTTCCTCCTTAAATACTTCGTCCACTTTTATCTATTAATACAGAATATTTTAACGACAGACACTTTTTGATACACTTTCCTGACCACATTTTTATTAACGGAACAATGTAAAGACTGGTGTTTTTGGGAAAAAGAGGTAGTGTGTGTACCCTTTTTGAAACTACCTAGTGTCTCTGTTCGATCATGAACAGAACAAAGAAATAAAGAAGAAGTTTACGTGAGCCAATGGAGACGTCAAAGCTAGTATCTCCACCTCACAATCTTCCCCGAGGTCTTTAATAACAGGATATGGCGAGAGGGGAGAGTACCCTCTGTCCAACCGCCGGTCAGGGACACCAGGGGGCCACTGGTGGAGACTGAAAGGAGGACTGAGTCCCTCCGACTCGTCGTTCCGTCCGTGCAACCCACACCTAGGATTCCACACACCGGACCCTGTACACTGTAGAAGACACTTGACCCCGAAGAATAACCGACTTAACCCGTACTACCTTGAGTCTAATCCTCCAACACCCTTAATTACTATCCTACAGTACCTTCGGGGTCCTACTTTCGAGTGCTGACAGACGGAGATCACGGTGTTGGGGTGTGTGTAACTCTTGATGGGAAACCATCGAGACTCCTCCTACAACCTCTACCGGTACACCACTACCTCTAAACGACAATGAAAACGAGAACTTAGACGGAGGGTGTTGTTTCCTTTTCTTAGGTGAGAAGGAAGAGAGTAGAGACGGATGAGGGTAATGAGAGATAATTCGAGTACAAAGTAGGAAACAACCGTCGACAATTGGAGAAAGTAGGGTTGACAGGGTCCCGTCGTCTCACCAGGGATACTATCTCCCTTGTATCGGGAACCTACCTCACGGGTCCTCACACCGTAACGGGTTTGAACCAGAAAGGTCCGCCGTATTTCTTCTCCTCTCGTCCTGAGTCCCCTACCTTCCCCGGACCTCTACTGTCTCTTTCTTCCTTGAGGAGACGTCTCTCCAGACTATCAGAAGTACGGTGACACTTTTCAGACGTTCCTGTAGTCTAGTATTGGAAGAAGGTGGTTAGGACCCAGGACGACGGAAAACGAACTGTTCTACCGGTCATTACCAAAGGAAATATCGGCACCAAAGATTTACGTCACGAACCTGTTCGTCGGAGTCACAGTGGTCCCCTGAACAATCTTTATGTTTAAGGGCCGGGGAGAGATCTGGAGGACTTACTCCATGAGACCCCTCCCCCTCACCCCTCTTCTCCTCCGTCTCTAGACTCAAAATTGTTCGGGAGGTCCACTAAGACTTCGAGTGATTTCAAACTCTTGTAACGAAATCTTAATCAGTACAGAGAGACACACGGCGAAATACTGAGGACCCGTATTTCCGGTAACTCACTTAAGGACGGCTCACCTTAGTTTCGAGGACGAGGAGGGGTAGTCACAGAACACATCGTCTGACCTCTCTGCCCCCCAACCCTCCCATACTTATGTATGGGTTCCTTCTTCTCTTCTCCTCCCCTACACTACACTCACACACAGTCACGACTCACAAAGTCTCCTCCTAGAGTGATCAAGAGTCTTGGTGGGGGTGGACGAGACCGCGTCAAAGGTAATGTAAGAGACAGAACCCACCACCCTCGTCACTACCTCCTCTCTCTCATGTCTACTCACTCGTGACGGACCGACCTCGTCCGAGTCCCTCCCACCTCCCCCTTTGACTTCGTCTTCGTTTCACTGACCACTGACCACCCCCGGCCAGGGGACTCGAGTCTACCTCCTAGTCCACTCGTCTCACTACCTCACTACCCAGAGTGGGGAGTCTACCAGGAAGAGTGGTGCATCGCTCTTCCAGGTCTCCATCGAAGGCCCACGGTAGTAAAGTCCTTTCCCGGGAAATCAGGTTGTCTCGTCCTTCGAAGGGGGTCCCACTACGTGAGGTGTCCCGTGTCCTTAGGTCACAATATTTGACCCCTGACGAACGAGGGTACGGATGTGTAACCCCTACTAAAATTTATGAAGGGGTTTTGGTTGGAAAAGTTTTTGTACAAGGAGAAGTAGATCCTCAACGTTGGATAATTTTCTCCCGATGAAGTGAGTTCCAATCAAAATGAGTAAGTAATGACTAGTCCCGAAATCCTTTTCAAAGTGGTACACGGGGAAAGATATCCATTTCCTCGACGAACTGAAATGGGACCATACACTAGGTGTGACACGTATTTTTGTAGTAAACACGAAAAAAAAAAAAAGTTAAACACGAAAACTTCACCTCCATTACACACAAAAGGAACTCCACTTTAAGGTTGTTCCCAGTGCCTCCTTGTTCACAGTACCCCATTCGACAAAGAGACTCGTGGACCTAAGCCTATCACATATATGGACCTAAATCTCAACTCCCGTACACTCCCCTCGACTTTCGATATTTCTCGACAGTGACGACAAAGTTCTTCCCAGTCGTAACGGACACATGAACCCGAAAGTGTGAAGATACCAGATGTCAAAGAAAAGTGTCAACAACCTGGGTTCACTTATATTGGGAATCCTCCGTAGTATATCGAGGTTCAAAATTCGATTATCGACCCGTATTCGCGACTGTAAAGACAAAGTGAAAAAGTAGAATTCATGTAAAGTAGAATACCCGTAAACCTCAGTGTCTAATAATTGTGAACCTCACCGGAAGATCCGGGACGGAGAGTTTGAGGAGGGGTCACAGTCGGAGCAGAGAGGTTGTTGGGACTCTTCACCAGTAAAGTAAACATCGAAAGACTTATAAACACTACTGTTTGTCGACTAAAAAAAAAAAAAAAACGTCCCACCGACATGAGGTAACGATCCGTCGGTAGTGGATAGTGACATTCTCTCTCGAAGACGTGGAGGCTAGTCCGTGACGGAAGGAAGGCAGGAGTGGTGACCAGGTAGTGACTCCTCGTCACAGGACGTCCACCTTGGAAACCAAGGTAACGAATACTTGTTGAAAGAGTAGGAAGGAGTTAGTGGCTGACATCCGACTTGTATCAGACGAGGACTTACACGTACCAAAGGACCCGGAGTCACAGGACCGACGGATAAGACTTAGAGAGTGTAAATAGGTAGGTTGAATTTTATACCCTCGGTCTTACTTTGTATACTGGGAGTGGGGACTCGTCCTGGGTTTCTTTAAACCACCGAGAAGACTCTGACTCTAGGACAATTAACAAGTGAAACTACGTCGGAGAGTGTGGTACCCGAGGTCAGTCTGAAGAAATGAAGATTTGTAAGTTTTGAAAACAAACAGAGAAGCCCTCTATGACGGGTAGACCCAGAAAAGAAAGGACGTGAATATGTACATTGAAGTCTGGAAAACCGGAGTACCCAAACTCCCGGCACGAGAAAGTTCATATGTCGTAAAACTTTTGACTAAAGTTGACTGTTCATAATCGCATTGACCAATTCTCACCCGAAACACGAGATACGAGATCCCGACTCAAGTTCGTGACGAGACTGTGAAGGGTCCACACACTACACCCCGTTCACTGTATCGAGACAGAGGTAAAAGAGTAAGTATTTGACCCACACATAATACTTGTCTCGTAATCGTAGACGAAGTGACACAACAGTTCCCATATTTACCTCATTATAAATCTTGTGATAAATCTTGTCACAAACCGTACGTCCTACGTCAGTTACTTTCATTCGATAAAACAAAATGATGATAATAACCTCAACACGTGAGATGAAAACACGATAAAAGTTTCGTCGAACTTAGGTTCGTGACCTTAATGGTAAATCGATTGTAAAGAAGGAAACCATGTGTTCATAGACACATGAAAAAAGTCAATGACAGGAACTTTAGATCCATGTAACAGATATAAGAAAAAGAGATTTCCGAGTATTTGAAAATCTGTTTCTTTGTTACAGTAAACCGGACTGAATATGAATCTCTGGGTACGACCAAAAACAGTGACAAAAGAACTCCGAGTGTTTCGTAACAAAATTGATACTTCAAAGTCTTCATCCTCCCCTAACTCCATTTTAAATAAGTACATTAGATGAGAGAAGAGATAAAACTTTTAGTCTTGTTTTGACAGATTACGTACCGACATGCTCAGTGACACCAGGACTTACGAGGAACCGTCGGAAGTCCGTTACCGAAACTACAGATTAAACCTCCGAAACCAGGGTCCGTCCCGACCGGACCCTACCTACGACCTTAACCTACCGTCGATACCGAGTCCCAAGAATTTAGAAGGGACGAGATTAAGAGGAGGAGATTTCTCCTCTGTCAGTCTCCGTGTACCGACATGTAGCAGAGAGAAGACGGTCGTAGAATGAAGTAGGGGTCCTTTCTTTCACGTACGAGACTTATAAGATAAGTCTAGACAAGTCCACATCCCGAAAGAGACAGGTGACCTGACCTTCGACAACTGTATGACTAGACTAAAAAATTAGGGGAGACACCCGAATGTACCAACCACGGGTTGTATCCCGAATGTACCATTCTCGGGACGACAACCCTAGTCCGTCTGGTCTGAAGTGAGAACTGAGATGGGAAGACAACGACGCCATTGAATTGGAGAGACTTTGCGGTAAAGAAAAGGTATTTTACTCCTATAACAAATAGCGACACGGCTCAACACTGCTACATATGTGGATTGAGTCGTAGTCTACATACCATTCCAGAGTCTTTGAACAGAAACAAAACCAACAATACTTATTCCAAACTCAGTATAGACTTAACGTGTAAGGTGTTAGTCTTGTCTTTTACACCCCGTCCCCCCAACCCCTTACCCGTAAAATCCCGTCAACGAGGACCTCTCGGTAGGATCCAACCGACCTTAGAATATGGTAGTAGGGGTAGAGGTGAGGTAGTACTACACTAGTGTTTAGGTCCATAACGACCACGTCTGGTGGAACCAGGGGTCGAGGAGTGTCCACTAGGGGTCGACACTGACCCCAGGACCAAGGAGATCAGGGGTGAAGAAGGTAGGTACTTTGGGTCTTAGTCTAGGACTAGGTTAAGACTGTGGTCTCCGGTTCCGGTTCAGGGCATCCCCCAATCCAGACCCTGAGTGAGGATCTAGAAGTCGGTCAACGGAGAAACGTTAGTCGAAAGTTAAAGTGGAGACGGTTAGTCAGGACCATGGGTACATTCGGACGACGTGGAGACAATGACTAGTAATTCGAAGGGACCCTCGACCTGAGTCTTGGATGGAAGTTGGGGTAATGTGTCCCATCTCAAGGACCGAGGTGGAGAAAAAGTAAGAGACGGGAAGATCGACGGTATAATCTTTGGACCGTGATCGGCTGGGAAAGAGTTTAGTACTGTCACCAGAAGATACAGGAGACCGACCACTTATGTACACTTTCGGGGTTTCGTCAACGGTCTCTAGGTGTCTACAGTGACTACCGAAACGAACCCACACTGTTTCTGGTCCTCGAGGTCCACAGAACTGAGAGTATCTTCGTTCGGTGAGAGTTAATCATATTCCCATATAAGACTTGTGACAGGTTCACTCGTTTCGATGGACACAGTAATCACTTCATGCGACTGACCTTAACATGTTTCTCCATAAGGACGGTCCTTCCAAAGACTTAGCATACCCTTTAACCTACTTCATCTTTCTTTACTCAGAACATCAGTCATACCCGAACAGATATGAGAAACTTAATACACACCGTATCCTGGTCCTGTGATCGTAAAACATCACTAAATAAAACTTTGAGACACAACCAGAAGACTCTTTTAAAGGTACGTCAACCGATATTTCATGTGTAAACCTAGGTCTGTCAACTTTTGAGAATACTATCCCCCAACCGACACCCGAATTTCGGACCTGAGGGGTCACCCATTTACCAGTACCTACTGAAACGTGTCTCTCTCGTCCGAGGTCAGCATTCAGTTGACACTCTGGTGGAGACGAGTCGTGTTGGTTCCACGAGACTGAGACTCTGACGTAATTCTTCTCACTTACCAGAGTCCTTAACTACCCATCTCCCGGCTTACGGTGAACCTGTGTTTCCAGGGAGACAGGAGGGAAGGGTAAGACATCTCTCTTCAAACCCCGTTACCACCAGTACCACACAACGAAGGGGGATCGGGGAGTACGATACCCGAATCTGAACGTTCTTCTACAGGTTCCACCAAAACCTCGTCTAGGAGACCCAATAGTGATTCGAGACGAGTGGAACGCTCACAGTCATTTCCTACGAGTTGTAACGACTCACCTTTCTCCGGTCGTACCGTGGACCCCTCACTCTGACTCTACGTCGAACCATGTTCGACCGAGACGACGTAGTCTGTACGGATCTTCCACCCACCAACCCCCTCCCCCCATCACCCTTCGGGACGGTCACGAGTCACTCTTTTCAATCTTTCGGTGAGACAGGGGAGTTTTCCCACGACAAACGGCCGGTCGTGTCTCCTTGACGTGTACTCCACTTTTCAGTGAGAATAACACTCGTTTTCCGTCCGAAATACCAGTACGGTCACTTTCCCGACGTCCGTCGAGACGACTCCAGTCGGTGTGGGTACGGACGTAGGGTTCGTACCACTTCCGACACGTCGTGGACTGGATACCGATTCCGGGAAAGACTCGCCTGGGGTTCATGGTACGCGGACCATGGGGACCGGTGTTGGTTCACCTAGTTCTCGTATTCGTTCATTGTCATTCAGATTGTACTATCGACCACGACTAATTCGGGGACTACACCTAAAAGAGTCGATAGGAGTGTCTTATATTTCACCATGATGACAATAAGGGTTACACATCTACTCTCTTGACTCCAGGTCGTACCGATCACAGGATCGAGTATGTAAACAAGCACTCACCGTCCCGGGCTAAAGACGGGTCTGGACTGGTCCATCCCGAGGAACCGGAGTCACGATCCGAAGTTAGGAATCCTTCCTCAAGGTAACGGAGACTCTACCGGACTGTAGTTTGATTACGACGATGGGTGAACTCTGTCACTTCCTAACGCACAGTAACCAGTTCCCAGTAAAACACTCGAGATACCTTCACCGAACCTTTACTGGAAGTCGTTCTGACCCCTTCTCTCCTCTTAACCACCCACCCCCTGCGCCTTCTACTACCTCTCCCCTTGTCACACCCTTTCCCCTCTCCCACCTCCGTGTCGGTGGAGACGACACAATATATCAGGGGGTATCCACCAGTTGTGTCGTAAAGTGATTGTATTTATTTTTACTTTTACGAGTCTGTATGGAACTCCCGTGTGTTCGGATATAAACACCTCCTTTAATTGGATCTTTATCTTAACGACCCAACGACCCGTGTACATGAGTCTTTCGGTTAGTTTCACGACAGGGTCTCCTGATCCGGAACTGATTCACTGTGGGGGTGGTCACCACATGTAGAACGAAGAGGTGGGTGCCCGAGTTGACCTACAATAGTTCTGACCGAAAACGGTCAAACTGACTGGAGGATTTTAAAAACTGGTATAAAGGGAATTACATTTAATGATACAGAAAAAGTATGTAAATAACTGGTTAAATAAAACAGAGAACCTTTAACTGATAAAAACGGGAAAAAGACAAAAATTTTGAACTGAAAATCTACGGACAAATAATTTACACCGTAGAACGGGGGGTCGGGCGAATACACATACACGAGTCAGTACGGGTCGTGAAACACTGGGATACCTGACATCGGAGGGTCCTAGGAGACTGGTACCCTAAAAGATCCGTTGACCTCACCCAACGGTACAGGAGAAAATAATATAGAAGGACTGGGGTCCTAACTTGGGTGCAGAGGACGTAAAGAAAGTGACGTCCACGCAAGAAATGGAGAACTCGGTGAACCCTAACACGTCGGGAGATGAATAAAAAATGAGACAAATACTTGTGTAAAAACCGTAAAAGCTCTAAAAATTAAAAACTCGAATTTGAACTGGAAAATTTTAAAGACTAAACCCCCTAAACTCAGAACTGAAAAACGGAACCAAAACACATACAGAAGGGGTGAAATTCTATATTTTTGTGAGATTAAAATAAAATCATGAAATATATCACAAATAAAAATCGTGGAAGGAAGTAGATTTTGAATGAAACACATTCTGCACTATACTACAAGGATAAACAGAATAATTTTTATCGTAGGTTAGTCGAGGTAGACTTAATAGGTTTTACAATCACTTTACGGAGAAACCAATGTCTGATTCACGGACAGACATGAGTAGAAATAAGGAATGGCAACTAACAAATCAGAGCAGACCCTGGTCAAGATTCGACAAGATTTCTATCATCGAAACAACATATAAAGTTATTGACCATCTTCAGACATGTATAATAAGTAACAGTCTTACAGAACGGTTGAGAATTTGTAAAAGTAGACGTTCTACTTGAAACTTTAGTCGAACCGTGTTGAGTAATTAGTTAGGATAATGTAACCCTGACCCTTTCGTAATTTATATACCCAGTGAAACCTCTACTGACAGGCGAAATACTAGACGTAGAGGAGTAGGTCCTCGTACACAAGTTCAGAAGAAAATACGGGAATTCCTTTCAAGATATCAACAGAAGTATGTTCGTAATGTGTTCGGAACACTCTAAATTAGCATTCTTAAAATACCCTAAACGCCGATAACACTTGTCCACAAAAAAAAGTAATATAAAAAGTTTCTCCAATACTAATGACAATCGTTTCCTGAATGACCACCACCCTTATCACTCGAAGGGTAGTGACCTCCTTAGTTTGTCTTCGACCGGTTGGTCCATCCCTGCTATCTCCCGTAAATGGTGGTCCCTGTGTGAGATCGGAGGTCCTAAGGAAGGGTACGGTTTTTACTCATACAGACACTGTACAGTCTTAGTCCTGAACTAAAACCTACCGGGTATGTAAAGACCCTCCATATGGACGGAAAACGTTGAAAAGAAACACAAGGGAACTGGAACTTAACAACAGAATCCTAGGACCCGGAAAAACATGTGGGTCTTTCTCCGTTGTGTTCAGAGAAAATCTTGGTGTGCCCCGCCACGACCCTCTAAGAAGACACACGTACGAGTCAGTGAGTCAGTACAGTCTAAGAAACGCTGGGGTACCCGACATCGGGCAGTTCGAGGAGACGGGTACCCCAAGAAGACCCTTCTCATCACCTCACCCAACGGTAAAGGAGTGTGTCCCCTAGAAGGACTGGGTCCCCACCTTGGACGTAGAGGACACAGAGGACGTAACCGTCCACCTAAGAAATGGTGGCACGGCAGACCCTTCGGGGTCCCCTTACTATCGTTTATACTTTAAACAAGACTTTCGAGAAGAAATAGAAGACACAAAAGGATCTCTTTTGATTTACTTATTGGGTAATGATACATTGGGTATCAGAGAAGGGTCGATAACAGAACTACGGAAAGACAAAGTGTCAGAGATTTTTACTATCTCTTAATACTGTTGACCTTTTTAAGACAGTGTGTCACTTTCCCGACGACCAGTAAACACTTCTTGATACCTCTACGTTCCGAGGAAGCACCCGTGGTGGGAGAGAGACCCTTACCACTCCTCTCTACTGACGATTAGTACGTCATCGGAACTCTGGAGTAGGGTCGGTGACGGAGGGAGAGGTCGAGGGGTGTGCGTCGTCCCCGAACAGGTCAGACCGGGTCTACCTATATCATAACATTTTTGATGGAACCTTTTAGGTACGGGAAGAGGGAAATCATGGATCATAAACTCTCGAGTCTCATCCGACACACGAAATGGATATTCCCTATTATCTCCCGTAAGTGGTGGTCCCTGTGTGAGATCGGAGGTCCTAAGGAAGGGTACGGTTTTTACTCATACAGATACTGTACAGTCTTAGTCCGGAACTAAAACCTACTGGGTATGTAAAGACCCTCGACTCCACGAAATGGATATTCCGACTGTAGTACACACACTTGGAGTAGGAACTGTCCGGAACCGGGTCACCGATGGTTGGTATAGAGTTCTGGGCATCATAGGTAAAAGAATAAGATCTAAAGAAAGGACTAGAGTCGGAGGTGTGAACGTGGTTGGCCCCCCCCCCCCCCCCCCCCCNCCCCCCGTCCCTAATGGTTCGAGACCCGACTCAGTCCTGTACGATTTAGTTTATTCACCAAACCCCACCAAGTCCACTATGACTCAACCATAGTTAATCTTTACTACAAGGTTTTGTACAACGAGACACCCTCGGTTTCATCCCAGATAGACAGACAACGCGGTTTCTGACCACATACAGGATTTCAGAAAACTGAAGTTCTTCTGAGACCGAATCTGACAGCGGAGACCACTGTCGTTTGTGGAACCTCGTACGGACCGTCCTAGACCGGATCACATACCTAGAAAGTCCTCCTTCTAGACACCCCTGGTATACCCCTATGAACTCAGTCTCTAAGGTACTCGTCCCAGATCCTCACAGGTCGGAAGCGATTGGACCCATCCTCGGGACATCTGTTCGAAACACCAAGTCAGCGATTTAGTACGGTGGGGTCCTTGACGTCGTACGGTCCGAAGGGACAGGAAGTGATAGAGGACCTCAAACGAGTCTGAGTACAGGTAACTCAGTCACTACGGTAGGTTGGTAGAGTAACAGACGGCGCAGGGGAAGAGGAGAACGGGAGTTAGAAAGGGTCGTAGTCCCAGAAAAGGTCACTCGGTCGAGATACGTAGTCCACCGGTTTCACAACCTCGAATTCGAAGTCGCAATCAGGAAGGTCACTTATAAATCCCAACTAAAGGAAATACTAAACTAGAGGAACGATAGGTTTCCTGAGAGTTCTCAGAAAAGGTTGTGTTAAGTTTTCGTAGTTAAGAAGTCACGAGTCGGAAGAATTACCAAGTTATGAGTGTAGACCTTATTGTGAAAGTGACAACCTTATTGGTATCGGAACTGATATACCTGGAAACAACCGTCTCACTATAGAGACGAAAAATATGCAATAGATTTGAACAGTATCGAGAAGAAGGTTCCTCGTTCGCGGAAAATGAAAGTACCGACGTCAGTGGTACGTCACTAAAACCTCAGGTTCTTTTATTTTAGACAGTGACAAAGGTAAGAAGGGGGTAGTTAAACGGTACTTCACTACCCTCATCTACGGTACTAGAATCAAAAAACGCACAAATCAAAATTTGGACCATTTAGGATATCTCCCAGACAGACCCCGGAGTCTTCAGTATTCGTCCTTTTACAGACGTCTCCCGGAAGTACAGTCTACAGGGTCTGTCACAGAAGATAAGTGACGTGTCCACACATACACCAGTGTCAAAGAGACGACTTTCCACCTACCTACCTGTCCCTATA
Source organism: Capra ibex (assembly GCA_006410555.1). Lineage (NCBI taxonomy): Eukaryota > Metazoa > Chordata > Mammalia > Artiodactyla > Bovidae > Capra > Capra ibex. The sequence continues at coordinate 111,839,158 of SJYO01020080.1, read as the reverse complement.
GACCCATTGATAGTCTATCAGAAACCACGTACACCTCGTGTGGTTCTATGTGACTGTCGGAGTTGCATACAAGTCGACAAACGAAGGGAGTAGTCACTCCTCTCTCGTCCCTGGGACGCACAGGGGAACGTCGTGTCACACACCGGTAGAGGTCCGGGTCCTCCCACACAGGTGGTCGGAACAGTCAGTCACCAACCACACTGACGACACGTCCACGGACGGAAGGGACGTGTGAAACTCGAGGAGTCCCATCTGGGGTCCCTTGAAAAGTATGGTATTAGGATACATACCCAGAATCACATTGTATCTCAGAGTCCGTGTACCTACCTAGTCGGTCCTCACTTTCTCATCCGAGTCTCATACGTTCACTGGACGGATTTCAGTGTTTCGACCGTGAGTCGGGTTAAAAGGTCGTGTAGAAAGTGGTAAAGTCTTTCGGGCTCCGGAGTAAAGTCCCGGTTCTTCCTCCAGAACTTCTGGTCCAGAAATTCTACTGTACCGAAGATAGAGAGGAACTAACTTCACAGGGGTCCTTTAGACGTCCCCTGTAGGATAGGTTCGAAGGAAGAGAGACCGGAGTGAACCCCGGTGTTTATCTTCTACGTCGGAGGACAGGGGTGTCCGTCACTGTGTCTACCAACATTCGGTAAGGACGACCCTACGTGACGGAGTGCTTCCGTCCCCGGAGTCGGCAGGAGGTTCCCGAAGACGTCGGGACCTCTTTGGATCTACGAGTCCGAAGTTAAATCCAGTCCCTCTCCCCCGAGAAGGGTCTTTCACTTAGGTGGGGGAGAGAGGGTGTGTTAATCGAGGTAGCTTCGTCCACTTTGTTCTTTATGAAAGTCGTTTGTAACCACAAACCTCTTTACACATTGTGACCCAAGAAATTACGAGGACTTTAGGGAGAGTCGTCCCAGGGAGGAACAAAACTGATCAGTAAAGAAGAATAATGATTGACAATACTAATCCCCTTAACGGACTCATGTCCGGGTCACAAAGGTTCTGGGATTACTCGTTGTGTACGTCTGTGCGAGTCGGGTCGGGACCTTGGCCAACGAGACAAAGATGTCCCTGCGATGATTTTACCAAGTCTTTGTTCTCGAAGGACGGAAGGACTCTCTGGCCGAGGGACGGGGGTCGTGGACCGACATAAACGTAGTGTGGACGTGGGACGTGAGAATCCACGGAGGTGGGACCCCCCTTCTCAACAATTCCTACTCGAAACCCTTGTAGGTCCGAACATGAATTCAGAAATAAGGTCGTGAGTGGGTGGTGTATTAAATCCGTTCAATGAATTACAGAGACTCGATGTCAAAGAAATATGCATTTTACCCCTATTATCAAGGATGGAGTACCCTATAACCCTTTTACTCCGAAGTAATACATGGTTTTACGGACACTATCATGAAACGTACATCCCAAACAACAACTTTACTTTAAGTGTTGAGGTACGTCTTGAGATAATTTTACCTTTGGTGCCGGTAGAGAGACTAGAAAGTCTACTAGGAACATCTTTAGAAGAGCTGCTTGATGGCTTTAATTAGTGAGTGAGTCACCATACTTTGTTTGTGTACATTGGTTTAGTTTCGGAACAGGAAGTCTACAGGTACGTCTACCGTGTCCACAGACAAGTGTCCTTCCGTACAGGGACGATGACGACGACGATTCAGTGAAGTCAGGGACCCCAGATCAAATTTGAGTAAGTTTCGTTATATTTTAACGGGGCCCCCGTTAATCCTTTTCATTTCGTTGTGCTGTCGAGGGCCAAAGTTACAGGAGAGGAGGAACGGAGTCCTCTCTGTCGGATGTAAGAATCCCCCTCATTGGTCACATGACCAATGACCAATGTTCTCTGTTTGGAGTGAGTCGAAAGGTCAAGACACGGAGTTCGGGGGTCGTGTTGCCTGAGGGAAAATCCTTTTCGATGAAATCCTGAACTCGATAATGGTGGAAGTGGAACTCGTTTTGTCACAAGGTTAACAGATCAGAAACAGTGAGTATTTAATATCGGTTGTGAACCAGACGAAAAAGGTTTCTAGGATTCGGGGAGAACCGAAGAAATAACGTACCTCACACGGAATCGTCAGACAGGTGAACTACGGTGACGAAAAGAAGTCTAAGGACTATCGAAGGAGAACCAGGGGACTATACCGGAGTCTATCAGTATATGGGTAGGGTAGAGGTTTCTGTTCTGGAAGGTTGGAGACGACAGTGTCTGAGGATAATAATACACAATAACCATGGACGCTCTCTAGAAATCTTTGACGGATGACGGTAGGTCCCTTAGGGTCACTTTCCTCACTCTCGTTCGGCTAGGTACGGGGAGAGGTTCCACGACTTGGTCGTACCAGGGGACGTAGTGTTGCGAAAGGAGATCACATCACCAGTAAGAACAGATCAGAAGGGGTCCTTTAGATGTGGATCACTTCCTTACCACCTTCTCCTTAACCACGGAATCCTCCTTTTCTCTTCACGTCTCTCGTTCTGACTCTCGACTTGAATCCGACTTCTCACAGTTTCGATGTGTACAGTCGGTCTCTCTTATGTCTCCCGAAAACCAAAACTGTGACAAAAGTTTATTGTTCAATGGGTTTCTTCCTTGGTGTTGACTTGTACTTCGACTGGAGTACAAATGAACCATTGAGATGATGGAAAGACTGTCAACGTTTGCAAGGGAAAAAACCGAATACAATGTGAGGTAGGGTAAGACGAAAGTCGGGATGTAAGACATGACTCCTGTTTCTGTATTGGTGGTCCGACTAAATCAAAGGACGTACAAAACGAAACTATCTTCTGGAGAAATCTAGAGGTGTCGGGGGTTAAGGTACAGACGAAGAAGAGGAACTGAGGACAAAGAGGTATTTTAGAATTTCCGGAAATAAGAAGAGATCCTTCGGAAGATTAGTGAGTCTGTGTTAAAGAATTTCATCCATACAGTGTCACCCGGTACTCATCTCCACAGGACTATCATGATAGTAAAAGCTACTGGGTAGACCGGGACGAGGAGTATACAGAAGGACCGGGGAGTGTTGTATTAAAAAAAACGGTGGGGACAGATACTACAATAAAAGACTAGAGGGAAAGATAGGGAAGAATTGGGAGTTGAGTGTAATTTTATACGTCAATCAAAAGGTTTGGTGTCAGAACTGAGAAGAATCGGTACTCTTGTGATGGACACGTAGGGTCTGAGAACTCATAGGGTACAGGAAAGAGCGAGTAAGTGTCTGGGATAAAGTTGAGAAAGAGGATTCTCCTATAACTCATCTCCTGTGTCAAACAAGATCTTCATATTTTCTCCCTAAAGGGACGGGTGTCCTCCTTCCTCTTGTTCGTTCTGGTCCATGACACGATTTCAGTCTGACGGAAAACCCTCTGGTCCTTCGTCTACATGTTCACGGTGTCTCTAAAATTCGGGTTTTCTGTTTTTCACACCTTGACACGACCTCTACGTCGGGGTATGGGTTCTGATCCAGAGACGGATCTCCCACGAACGTTCCCAATCCACCGGGTCTCCCGTATCTAATCTCGTTTACCGAAAGTTTCACGGAGAGGGGTTCATGTCGAGGTTAGACACCCGTTCTACGGGTCTGTGGTAGAGTTTTTAAACAGGACGTAACTAGAATGGTAAGAAGTTTGTAGACAGACATTGAGAAACACAGACCTAGTGAACGAGACTAGGAATCGATTTACACAGGTGTTAAGGGTCATGAGGTATCTATTCCCTAGAACAGAGTCATTATTTGTATACCCAAGAGGTTGTAATACCCGACATTGGAGATATAGAAATACCGAGGGACGTGTCCAGATCCGTAGACGAGTTCTCACCCAGAGACGAGTTCCTTATTCACTGACTTGATCTAAGTGGAATCAAACTACTCTTCCAGTCCTAAGGTCTAGTAGGTTATTACTGTTATGATTATGATTATCGTCGACTGTAATTGACTCAAAAAGACACATGGTCGGTGTGTCGATTTGGGAACCTGAATAATAGAGTAATTGAGAAGTTTTGATGGTAAAAAGTTTACTCTTTTAATTCCGAATCTTCAAGTGTCAGGATTCGAAACGGTTGTTCTCTTATATATAAAAAATTAAAACAACGACTTTTATAAATTCTCCAAACAACCAACCAAAGTCTCTAGGGAGTCTCAGAGACTTTTGTACGTATATACAAGTTTGTGTACAAGTAAAAAGAGTCCTTTTCGAAACAACGAAAGTAGTCTAAGAAGTGCCCCAGTAAGTGTTTGTTCTCTCCTGGAGTAGAGACCGGAATCCGTCTCCCCAGGTTAAGGTCGGACGTGTCCCCTCGGGGGGTCCCCATATAGTGGAAGGATACTAACAGTAGAAGTGGACGAGAGGTACCACCCCCTACGTTCCTGTGGTTGGGACCGCTGTCGTTACGTGTCAATCGACATGTAACGGACGAGACATGAAACCTGGTCGGTCTTTAAGTGTAGATTTAAGACTTTGATCTACAACCGAAAAAATTCTAAGGACTATTTTCACCGAAAGCTCCGAATGGACAGAATTCGTATAAAGAGGAGACTAATGAGTTCTCACGAGAATAAAGGTCGAAATATGTCTATTTGAGTAGATGAGAAAGGGTGGGTGAGACAGAGAGTTAAGAAATTTTTTTTTTTTTAAGTAGACCGGACTTTGTGTAATTCTTCGCCCTCTAAAGTAGAGTCACACTGTTGTGACCCCATCGAATACCGACACCTTCCTATTTAAGACGGATTGAAAGACTTAAGTTTCACGGTAGGTACGAAGTACACCCGACTCGATTGGAGAGTCCGTGTAGTACCTTCTGGGACCTCTGGGTTGGGGTGTCAGGTCTTAGGTGTTACAAGGAGGATGGGTCTCTTAGTGTCGAGTCGTCAAAAGGGTAGGAAATTTTCCTGACTCAAAAGGATCGGGAAAATCGTCCTTCGAAAGTAGTCATCATTGGCACCGTTGTCTAGTCTCTCCGAAGTTTTTCGGACAGACATACATTAATTCTTTTTGCTCCTGCGCCTGCTCTCTCGTCCCTCGAATCTGTTCCTCTGGGACCGAGACTCGGGACGGTCGCGTGAAGGACTCCCGAAGACTCCTGCCTATTTCGTTTAAAAGAAAAGAGAGACCAAGGGAGAGGTGAGGGGGAAAATTTCAAAAAAAAAAAAAAAAAACGACCAGAGTCAACCGGAGGAAGGATTCCTACAACGACCCCTGGACCACGATCTGTTTAAGAGAGACGTCCCCCTCCTGGGGTTTGTCCCCCGATGTCGGATCTACTCATCCTTCACCGGGACTGTAAAGGAAATCCTTCTAAATAAACCTCCGGTTGAGACGATACCAGTCTGAGAAACAGGTCTGTGTCCTCCTAGGTTCGATGGATGAACGTCTTTCCGCAGGAACAGTAGTCCTGTTACGTCCTGAACCCTTGGTAGTAACAAAATCGACGAGTCTGTGACCCGGACCGAACGGACAGGACCTTCCCTGGAGTATCCTTTTCCCAGTCCTCGCTTCGTAACGTCCCTCCGTTAGACTCGGATCCCCGTCGAAATAAAGGACCGTGAATAACAATAGACCTAAGTAGAGGAAATAGAGACACAGGAAATAGAGAAATAAAGAGATAAGAAAAGACAGTGAGGGACGGGGGGTGGGGGGTACATTTGAGGTGCCCTCGTCTTCGAGTAGACCAAACGAAATAGGATAGAGGGTTCACGGGTGTTATCACGTCCTCATAAATAAATTTCTCACTCACTCATTTGTTTATTTATTACTTACCCCAAGATCATCAACAACCACCGGGTCTGGACCCGGTGGAGGTGTTCCCATACGACACTTGGGTCCGTGGTACGACCGAAGACTCTGGTGTTCTATCCACAAGTCCAAGAGGACCGACAGACTCAGACGAGAGGTCCCTCCCGGTAATTTCAGACGAGGACTAGAACCTTCCTTTCCTAAGTCTAAATACATCGGGACCTGAGTCGTTGGTACCGAGGGTCTCTGGCGGCAAGTACCGGGTGTCTGTGCACACGGGACCTCGCGTCGGTACCCACTCTGCACGAACGAAGTATACTTCCGACAAAATTTATTTGCACTTCTTAAGTAGTAAGTGCCTTTGGGTGACGAAAAGAAGAACTTACCCTTCGTTTGCTTGTCTGAACCTGTTTCATAGCTGGTCCCACCCAGAGGAGTCGAGGGTCCCTGCGTCTACCTAGTCCCTACCAAGTCAAAGAGAGGACGGTGAACACAAAGTGGTTTTGGAGATGGGGAACCCGAAGGGGTCACCGAGTCAGACATTTGTTAGGCGGACGTTCCGTCCTCTGGGCCCGAGTTAAGCCCTTCTAGGGGACCTCTTCCCTTCCCGATGGGTGAGGTCATAAGACCGGATCTCTTAAGTTCCTGGCATATCAGGTACCCCAACGTTTCTCAGTCTGTGATGATTCGCTGAAAGCGAAGTGAGATGGTGAGTCCCCGTGTTGTCCCAGGAGTGACGAGGACGTCCAAGGGAACCGGGGTGACGTCCCGAAGACAGAGTACGACCTCTTCCCACGTGTGCACACTGGATGTCGGAGCGTGTGACTCGTCTCCAGCTTTTGACCATCTTACCCCGGAGGGGGTCCGTCTCACGACCCGTACCCTTAGTACCTCTGTTTGGTCGATGGCCGGGGACGAGTGGTCCTGTGGTATCACACCACTCCTACGAATCCTTCTCGGGTAACGTCACACTACCACCTAAGACTCAACAACAAGTCAACGATTTAGCACAGACTGAGAAACGTTGGGGGTCTGACGTCGTACGGTCCGAAGGGACATGGAGTGGTAGTGGACCTTAAACAGGTTCAAGTGTAGGTAACTTAACCACTACGGTAGAGTAGGAGACGGAAGGAGAAGAGGAAAACGGACGTTAAAAAGGGTCTTAATCCCAGAAAAGGTGACTTGACCGACAAGCGTAGTCCACCGGTTCCATAACCTCGAAGTCAAAGTCGTAGTCAAGAAGGTTACTCATAAGTCCCAACTAAAGGAAATCCTAAGTGACCAAACTAAAGGAACGACAGGTTCCCTGAGAGTTCTCAGAAGAGGTTATGGTGTCAAGTTTTCGGAGTTAAGAAGCCGTGAGTCGGAAGAAGTACCAGGTTGAGAGTGGAGGTATGCTAAGACTCAATGTGTCGGTCTTTGCCCGAATACCTTCGGGTCTCCCCTCCACATACTGACACTCGTAGTCCCTTCAGAGGATCACTTTACACGACCTAGACCTTACCACTCTTTCTCAAGGAGCTCATCTATCTTCCTCTTCTTAAGGTCTGTTTGTTCTCTTACGTCACGTCTACGAATCCCTACACTTCACTCAAGCCACCCGTGTCCTGTCCCACCCTTGAAGGACAACCAGTGTTATATTGGGTCTCTACTTTAGTTCTCGTCGTTCAGGTATACTCCTGAAGTTCCTATACCTTTCCTCCCATTTGAAAATTTATTGACCATAAACTCGTCTCTTACTATACTAGGGTACATGTAAAACTTTGAGTGTGGGACCACCTACTCTTATCTACCCTCTATACCTTTCGTTACAACTTCCTAACTGATCTCCGAAACGAAATCCCTTCCTTTTAACCACCTTGGGCAAAAACACTCCACTATCTCTATATCTCCTTCCTTTTTTATGCTCCTTTCCTCTACGGCGACTACGTGTCACACAACCCAAGGGTACAAGACCGGTCACTGGTGTGTCATACAATCCTTCCATTCCTGGTTTAAGACACCTAAACGGTTCATCCCTTGGGGGGTGTGATGGGATGGGGACAGGTTTTTTTTTTTTTTTTTCGTCCGTACTGTCTCCTCAACCCCTCTTTGGTCTGACATCCACCAACTCGTCCCTCTCTCCTCTCGGACACACTACACACTGAGGTGAAACCCCTTCGAACCGACCTCTCACTTCTCCCCTGTAAGTTGTATCTCTTTCTATACGGTCCACTGGTACAAACCCAAAATTTACCGTTACTGAATAAATTCACCTCTTTCATCTCAGTCCCCTCTCCTACTTCAACTTCAAGTTCCTATTCTCCTCCATTGACCTTAGTCCCACACCCCCCCGTAGAGGTTTCCTACCCTCCTCACTTACCAGTGAGAGGGATTGTCATGACAGAGACGGGGAGGCGGGCTCCGACGAAAGACTCACTATTGGTCTCCTACGGTGTCTTATATCGTTCTATTATACCAATTTCCTAAATGGGGTACGGACCGTACCTTGTTCACGGACCACTTACATTAAAAATACTGATACTCTTTGTCACCGGACACCGACTCCGATCCGACAGACGACACTGTTACTCAGTCTGTCTCTCCCGTAAGTGGTACCCCTCGATCACCAGACTCAGGGTAGACAGACTCGTTTGTCTGTCCAGATTCTGTCCGTGACCGGTTATACCCGTAATTACTACTTACACCACACTCTGTTCCGACCGGTGCGGGTGGATCCCGTTAGGGGTTACGGACGGGTCATGATCGACACGTGACTAAGGTTTTCTCTACCTACAAATAGGGACAGTCTACCCACCCCTTAAGAACTTACGATAAACGTTCTGGAGTCATTTTTACGAAGTGCTTAGGGCGGGACAGTGTTCGTACGTACTTTTGATACGAAATCGAGTCCAGATTACTCGAAATATATCACGTCGTGACTAAAAGAAAGTACAAAATTATCTTAGGCTAAATTATAAACGAAAGACCAGAGAGACGAACGACAACTGACTAAGTTGTGTCTTAGGAAGGGACCACGGGGGGCTGGAACAACAATAAGGGAGTAAGACACACAACCGTAAACTAAGGACAAAGGTCGTACTTGGTGAAATGTGTACAGAGGCAAGTCGACCGCTGTCAGTGCACTCACTTAAGACTTACGTAATGATAGGTCTCGTCACCGAGGGCGTCCGGACGGTAAGTCTTCTCCCCGAAGGTCCGTCTCAGACAAAGGTAGTCCACCTATGACTCCTATTCGTCTCGGGTAGGACCCTTGGTCTCCGATACTAGGTAAGACAAGAACCCGTCCTCTAAGAGGTTGACCTAGAGTTTTACGAGTCCTGACGTCGAACCTTAAATCGTCGTAAGACGGGAGGATGATCCTTGGTTCGAAAGATCTCAAAACGTTGTTCCGTAGAGTCGGAAACGTCCACACACTTGTCGTCGGTACCTACCTTGACAGACCTCCTTTCTCCGACGGGAGGAACTCAGGGTCACTCGGACGGACCAAACATCCGCTCTTCCAGACAAGTCTAGAGAACAAAAGGTACTTATCTAGACTGGTGGTTGTAAACCTCACGGTATAGTCGAATTCTAGTCGAGACCATCGATCGTCTCACAGACCCTGTTTGGGGATATGAGAAGAACATAGTACCCCATTCTTTATCACCGGCACACTCAGAGGATGGGTTGTACCGAAGTACGTGGTTTCCAACATGCTACACTTATAAGTAAAGAGGTCCACAAGACCTTCGGGTAGGACATCTCTTTGTGAGGGTGACGGTACGTGTTTGGTGTATCTAGGGTCCAACACACTGTGACATGCGTTCTACGGACTTATACAACTCAGGATCCTCTCCACTGAGGACGAGAGGTTGGGAACTCAAGAGGTGTTCAATTCTTCTCTGTACTTTAGGTCATTCTCAGGTTATATGTATGTACAGTGACTACGATTTCGACGGACCTCCTCCGTCGAATCAGGACTCTTGTTTTCCCGAACATAGGTTCTGGAGGTAGGAGGAGAGGGAACCGTCTGTACTAAGTTTCTTCCTTTCGGAGTGACCCTACTGACTTGCCCCTCGACCGTTGTCCAACAGTAGAGGCAGACAGGAAAAAAGAGTCTTTCCTAGCCCTGTACCAACAAACCTTAACTCCCTCGTCTCCCCTATACACATACACTCCTCCCACCCCAGTGTGGTTTCTCCCTACCTCTCTTCGACCGGTTCGAAGGTGGGTTGGAGTGGCCCGGAAAGAAACAGAGGGATGTCCACAGGGTAGTCCAGGGGCGTTACAGTAGAGGTATCAGTTACTCTGTAGGTAGTAAGACCTCACCGTGGGAGGAGCCCTCTGCCCACCCGCCCTACTGCACTGGATGTTGTAGTAGACATTCTTCACGGCCCGTCTGGCGGCCTCGACGAGGGCGACACTGCTGTTGCACCTCAAGCACGGGTCCGTCGACCCGGACTGGCTCACAGCGCAGAGGTAGTCGTCGGACACCCGGGTATGGGGCATATGGAAACTGTAGGTCCGACAGTTACCCCAGAGGTCGTTCTCAGGGAAAGGGGGTGTCGTACAGAGACAGTTGTAGTGGTGTTTGGTTCGACCATTCAGACCTCCACAGACACGGGGAAAACAGACAGACACCCCGACTGTGAAACTGTGGAGGCACGTCCTTGTTTCGACGTCGGTGTGAGTTGAGCCATCAGACGGGGGTCCGGAGGAGGGTCGTCACTTCCATAGTCCACTACCCGTAAACTCTGGGACCTCTCCATCCCAAAGTGGAGACTCTCACTCGACCTAAGACTCCCTAAAAGGACACGGACCATGTCTTCGTTTCTACATATAAGTCCGATCGCGTCCTGGGTCACGAGACGTGTAAGTCGATCTCGAGTTCCTTGTAGGAACCTTTCTACCTACCTGTCTACCTGTCTACCTACCTACCCGTCCACCCACCTACCCGTCTTCGTGACATGTTAGAACTCTTATGGTCACAACGAAAGAATCTTTTGGGTTACTTTCGTCGCAGGGTCTTTAGAACAGTCATAACGGAAGTATCTAATAAAAAGTTAATTTGGGTACATTAAGTTCTCACGTGAGAGGAAATGTCGCACGAGTCTACTTACGATGTGACAATATCTCTGAAGTCTGTCAAATATTATCTAGCTAGGACTACCGGTCATGTAGGGACATGACGTATCGAGTCTTATGTAAAAGAAGAGAAGAGATAAAGGTACAGAAAAAGAGAACACTGGAAAAGGAAAATAATGTAAAGTGTAGAGAACGTTGTTAGGTCAAAAATTTTGGGTAAATTAGTCAGGTAAGTACATGAGTGAGTAAATAAATAAATAAGGGAGTAATAACTCTGTCAATAAGTCGTAGATGACACACGGTTCGACACCTAATCTGTGACACTCCCTATGTCATTGTGAACCTGTGGTAACAAGGAGGGTACTTTGAGTAATTGACTTTTTAAAGGTCCCGCATCTGTGTTTCACGTCTCGACGTTCCACCACATAGGGTTCGTAGTATACGACATGAGTACGTCGTTTATGGTTTCCTTTATCTTTTATTCGTTACAGGGGGGACCCCCCTTCCAAGTTCCGACGTTTCCCCTGCAATTCTAGTGGAGAATATCTGTTACTACTCTTAGTATCCGTCACCTGGTACTAGAATGAACCTTAATACCTAAAAAGAGTTAGTCGTTTAAGATTTTCCTGTCGAACAATCCCCTTATCGTCCTCGACTCGAGAGAGAGGAAGGTGCATCGAGGGTTAAGAACTGGAGAAGATAGGAGGTAGGAAAGGAGGAGTAGCGGGGGAGGGGGGTCAGGACTCTGAATAAGACGGAGAAAATTATGGTCCGTAGAAACTACCGTCTACTAAGAACCCAAATTCGACAGTCTTGTCTCTTCTTTTTTCCACAGTAGTCTCTCGTACCGACACGTCTACCGACGCAACAACGACTCTCGTACACACACAAGCACACACGCACAAACATACATACGCACGCCAGTGCACAAATGTACGTATGCACACGTCACTCTTTTATTCTCACCTTCACACCTTCGGAGGTCGACCACTGGTGTCGGGGTCACGGTACCTCTGTTTCCAACACTGTCGGACAGAATGGGCTTCTCTTCCTTTACCATTAAAGACGTAGCCCTACTCGTGCATTGTACCCGTCGGAAACAATCGTCATAAAGGGAACCTCTCAAATTCCGTCTTTTGACCGACTTTATAAAATCACAGGGTCGAAGACCCTTATTATTAGGACGGTCCGACAGTACAATGCGACCCGAACCGACAGAAAAGAGAGAGATTCGTACACACTTGTTTGGACGGTGAATATAACCAAACGAAACGAAAGACGGGGAGGGAAGGGAATGGGACGATAAGGGCTTGGACGGGTAGACGAACAGAACGGTAGACGTGGAAGGGTCCGACACACCCCGGCTCTCTGGTCCCGAGGATGTTCCCTGGGACGTAATGGTTACAAGTTTTATAAATAAAAATAGGAGTCGGTAACCGGGAAGGTCTTCGTAAAGAGTACAGGAAACAAAGGGGAGACTACCCGGGAAATAAGAATTGAAAAGGACTGAAACATCAGGACCGGGGTGACAGTGGTAGGTTAGTTACTGAAGAGAAACCCTTAAGGCCTTAATTCCACAGTCTTTCAAATACTAGCTACTCCATTTTGACTTTGACGAAGAAGTACCGTATACCAATAATATTTTATTTCTAGTCCAATTGGTCACTAAAGAATAGGTGTCCTTTAAAAAAGAATAGGTATCCTATTCTTTTTTACACGACGAAACCACTTAGGAGTGCACTTACGTTTAATAAAAGTTGGTTTTCTCTTAAACAGATTTTTCTACTCTTGAAAGTTTTATTTGTGAACTCGGACATGGAGACGTTCTCCTGAAATTCTTGTACTTACCTTCGAGGTCTAAAATATTTTCTCTCTGATTATGGTAGTTTTCTAAGGATCACTGAGTGAGTTTAGACAATTCCCTACTCCATCTACTTGGGGACATAGTGGTTCTTCAGTACTGTAAAGACAGGGGAAAGGTCCCGTGGGGTCTCGAGAAGGTGAGACCGTTCTAGGTCAAGTAGGAGGGATAGGAGTAGAGACCCACATAACACTGGGGAATAGTCATGGACACCGATGTAGAGAGGATGATAAACCCATTACTCACTACCGAGTCTACCATTTCTAAGGTGTCCTCTCGACCCAAGCTAGGAAGCCAACCCTCTTCCCGATGGGTGAGGTCATGAGAACGGACCTCTTAAGGTACTTGTCTCCTCGGAGCACCCGATGTCAGGTACCCCAACGTTTCTCAGTCTGTGTTAACTCGTTGATTGTGAAAGTGAAAGTCTATCTACCGTCCATTTCTTAAACTGGTCCTCATCAGGACCTCAGTTAGTGATTCCGTTGACGATTCACAAGCAACTCGTAGACAAGGGAAGGACCTTGTCGGGCTTGACTTTACTACCTTCTGATGATTCACCCAGGACTAATTCCTCATCTACTCATTATCAATAATAAGTACAAACACAGAGAAAACTCAACTGTCAAAACCTTATGTACCTGAGTAAACTAGAAGTATTAATGAGACACCGAAGACACAATAGCAAGGGTTAAAAAGGTCATTCCTTTGTCTCTGAAGGTTACCGAACTCCTTAGATCCTAATCTTCTTCCCAGTCGTCCGGTAGGTAAGACGGAGACGGAAGTCAAAGGACGGGACTTTCCACCTACCACGGACACCCGAGGGGTACAGTGTCGAATGTTTGTGTCTCCCAAAAGGTCTCGGTCTGTCACGGTAGGACGACTCCCCTCCCCTGGAGTCACACGTTGGACCAATGGAAGGTGTTAAAAAAAGACACTATGACTTGGTAATTTCCGAAGGGGACGGACACCTACCTCTACACTCTATCCACACGTTAGCAATTCCCCACGTTTATTAAGGGTTCCACTCAACCTAGGACTGTTACCTACAAACCCAGTGTACTCCCTTCTCAAACCTGTTCAACCGACGTTCATAAAACCTGAACTAGACTTGTAGTAGTAGACAAAAACCTATGACACGTGAGGAGACCCCGCGAAGGAGGAAACAAATCCTCGATACCCGGTGTCCACCGACCGACTCGGTAAGAGTGAGAGGTCGCCTCAGTCCCAAACAGTACGACAAGAAAGAACCCCGAAGGGTCCATGCGGCGTAACTACGACGCAACACAGAGAGAGTATTCGGGATGGGTCACCTCCGTCTGTCGAGTACAATCGACTAAAAAAAAAAAACATGGAATGTTTTACCCAATACCAACCGTAGTAAGATAGACTCTTTCAGTGGTTATGTGAAGAGAACTAGGATTCCAACACTAGATTCCTCTAAAATATCAAGATAAAACCAGGTAACCTATGTGTAATCTATATAATTATCAAGAAGGTAGTATTTGTTCTTACCGACCCCTGTGGTTTCCCAGATAACTTAGGAGTCTAGGTCTCTCGGAGGTAGAGGAGGACACTACTGGGGTCAGTCCATATATCAGTCTGATGAGCTCCTAGAACTCAATGAACCTCTTCTAGTCCCATCCTAGGAGTAGGTCGAGTATTTGTCACTGTCTCTTGATGGTAAAAACTCTTTCATGTTACAAGGTTCAGAGATAGTTCAAGAAATATTTTTACTCCACCCAGTCTACTTCTTTGACCCGAGTCTCACGAAAACTTTAAACGAGTCGGAGAGTGTCGGTCGATTTACTACAAAGACCCAAAGTATGAGTCCAAACATCGGTAAAATAGGAGCCTGTTTAGTTTTTAGTGTAATATCACTCGGCACATTCAACATTCGAGGGAGATTCGATAACGGTGTATCGACCCGGTGAAATCGACAGTTTTTTTACAGGTAGTAGAAACCAGTCCCAACCAGTACTTAATACGTTCGACTCTAAATGCACTCCAGAAATCCCTACGTCGGAACGTGACTTATGTCGACGGAACTCAAAATTTATCTGGTCTAGTCCATCTTGAGAGAGAGAACGTCACCGGGTCGCTAGACGTCTCTCCAACAATAGTGGTGATTGAGGGCGTCAGTGAGAGACCGTGGACCGGGGTCCAAGTCTCACTACCGACCTAGTAGGTCGACAGTCTGTCTTAATTTCACTTACTGTTTGAAATGGATAGAAAAGACGGTTGATCTGAGTCTCACAGTCTCAACCCCTGCTCCTGGAACCTCCTTTACAACCTTTGTTACTCTGTTTGGTCTGGTCGTGTAGGTATTTTAGTTGAACATCACACCATTTTATTTCAGTCATTTAAACCCTCGTAGATTCGGTCTCTCTCGTGTGAGTTTCTGGGGACTCCGATCCTTCCATTACCTCTCCTCGGTGGGTCCCGGTCTGTCCTCCCTCCCCACCCCCGGTGTCCCTTGGCTGTCCCTCTTTCCTCGTCGGGGATGAGTCGAGGTCGTTCACCACGGTATGGGTCACGACGGTCTAGGATCTTTGACTTTTGGGTCTAATTTTTACAACTGCTCATTGATCTTTTAGAATTTTGTGGACTCTCCGTTTGTTTAGGTTAAGACCTAGACTGCAAAACCGACACGGAACGGGTATCTGAGTTTCTCGATTAGACTAGATGAGTCCGGATTTACCACTCACACGACACTACATGGTAGAGTAGGGTGGTACCCCGTCAGTGGAAGGGACCAAGGACCCGAGTACCACCACCGACACGTCACCCGCCCCTCAGGACCCGAACCAGGGAGAGAGACGAGGAGTGCACTGAGTGGGTTTAGGTAACTTAACGGTGCTAGGGAGGAAAGAGGGGTCATTCTACCCTCATTACTGTGGACAAAGGATCACGACACACTGCTCGTTTACTGTGCCCTATCTTTTAGTGAAACGTTTGGCACACTACCTGACCCTCTACTCGTAGTAAAGACTCTTACATAGGACTCGGCCTGTCGTTAAACGACCCGGAAAGGGGGGGGTCAAAAAGAGAAAGGTTTCGGGACTCAGGGAAACAAACCCTGACTACAATAGATCTATTCTATTTACTGTCTACAGTTACACCGGTAAGAAGTACTTTCCTCATCCATGGTCTTTCCGCTCGTCCCTTTAGACACAGGGTCCCCCGATTACCTCTCCCACTCCTATCTTACCCTACACACACGGGTTTCGCCCGAGGAAGACACCAAGGCTCCTCGGACTGACAGAGAGGAGGAACACAAACCTCTTCGTCGTGAAAAGGGAACATGATGCGTAGTCGTCGTAAAGATAGGCTGTAAATAAAATGTGTGTCAAGTATATACCGGACGACACGACTGACGTACACTTTATGATTGTATAGGGGACTCGGACGTTGTGTCTGTGTTCGACAATGAATTAAAATAAATTTTTTAAGATATGGTGAGACAGTTAGTGGTGTTCGGGGATCAAACAGGTAAAATTCCGTAAAAACTTCAAGGGTTTGTTAATTTCTGTGAGTCTCTACGATGAAAAGGGTATGTACTTAATGGGTCGGGTGGTTAAGGAGACTTGTATAGTGGATTAAACGTAATAAGGAACCAATTTATATCATAAACGTACGTATTTCTTATTAGAAACTTATACTTTTCCTTAAAATACTATAACGTTATATAACTCGAGAAACCTCCTTTCTATAATACATTTAGAGTTTTAATTTATAATTTTGTTATAATGTGACGACGGACACTTTTAAATCTCACAATACTAGGTATACCACTTAGATCAGACAAAAATTCCCGACCAGAGTAACCTTTAATCGTCCACTTTAAACGAGGTCTCGTCTCTCTTCTAACTCAACCTTGAAGTTTTTCTACCCTTACTGAAATTCCTTTTGAAAGTAACTCCAATTATTCCTTTTCAAAAAATTTTTGGATTTCAGTTACTTTTAAAGTGACAAGAGTTAAGTTAAAGTATCAAGTAAAGTAACGAAAGAATAGTATTTTTCCAACAAAAATAACAAAGACTTCGGGACCATAACTCTTCCTTGAAGGTTCGTCGGAGTCTCTCCAGGACGGTAATCGTTAATCCGAAAGAACAGAAAACTCGACTCGTCCAGTCGTACATCGTAACGGGAACTGGTTTCAGTACCCGAAGGGTGACGACCGTCGGAATCCAAGACGTGATCTACCACTAGAGACGTCTCTTGGTCTGAAGGGTGGGATGGGGTCGAAGTACTCTCTTCCTGGTGTGTCGTGATCCGTATTTCAGAACTATTTATAAACGGTGCGAAGAAATCAGGGACGTATGCTGTATACAAACCAACTACACATCACTAGCATTATACAGGACCACTAGGTGTCCACCCGTTCACTAGGAAGGTCCAGTCGTCCCTCGGTCCACAGAAGGAGGGGATATCTAGGATCTCCCTTTTACATTCTCTGACTAACATCCCATAATGGTCCTCGGGGTCACGAGAGTTTCCTTGTATCACTCTAAGTTGGTGCAAGTCTCCCCCTAAACAAACAAACAAATTCGTACAATGGAAACCTTCACATGAGTGGTGTCAGAAACACTAACGGAAGGTGAACGGCTAACGAACAGAAGACGAAGATCCCCGAGAGTAAGTGACTGAGCTGTTTATAAATAACTCCAGAAGACACACAGTAAGTACCAAGGTCCGTGTTTCTGGTGTCCTCGTTTGTGGTGTCTGTTCTCAGACACAGAACCCCTCGAGTACAAGACCAGGGGTCGTAAGGAACTTTGACCCGAGTCACCGGGTCTTCCCGTGGTTCCCCCTTAGAGTCGACCCGAGACCCATGGTGTCGGACGACTTCACGGTCGAGTGTGAACCACTTTCAATCCTACACTAACGTACGACGACGAGTTCTCGAAAGTTAGACCCCTCCAACAACGGTGTGTCACACACGTGAGTCAACGAGTCAGTACAGGCTGAGACGTCGGGGTCCCTGACATAGGACGGTCCGAGGAGACAGGTACCATAAGAGGTCCGTTCTTATGACCCCATCCCACGGTAAAGGAAGAAGTCCCCGAGAAGGACTGGGTCCTTAGTTTAGGCGTACAGAACGTAGAGGTCGTGACCATCCATCTAAGAAATGGCGATCGCGGTAGACCCTTCGGGTGTGTCTCTGTTATGACCCACCCTATAATATAATAAGTAATAGGCTGGTCAACCTTGAAGAACACCTGTCTAAAGTGCACGACCCTGTGAGCCACCAACCCGTATCCATACGAGGGGCAAGGTCGGGATTCGTTACGGATCCCTACGACGATTGTCGAACGCTTGTCGACGCAACGAGACTCCCACTGACCTCCCGGGGTACCCAGGGCCCCTGGATAAACGAGTAAAATGATCGAGAACCCGGTTCACGAGATCCATGTCTCAAACAATCCACTTTTCCTCTACCGACCGTCACTTGACATCATTCAAGGAGGGGATAAGTTTCAGGTTTACTCTAACAAAAGTGGGAGAAATGTCTCCCTCGGAGGTCAACCTCGTCCTCTATCAAAGACAGACGAAACATCGAGTCCGTTTACTCGGACAAGGAACGAGGAGACCGTTTACAGTCAAGGTACTTGTTTGACAGTAGAGGTCCTCTCAACCCAGAATATAGGTAGACACACCGATACTAAGGGGGCACAGATCGATCCACGGACTTTATTATCGAAACTCTTTACAAGTAACTTACTTAATTATTTAATAGTTTACTTACATACTTACCTACGGAGGCAGTAATAATTTAAGTAGAGTCTGTAGTCGTTTACCATATCGAACAAGAGAGACACCAGAAAGGAGGGAGACCGTAGAGACCCACCCGTGACATTAATCTCGACTCTGGTGCGTAAGAGAGTCTACAACGACTCTGGACCTGAAGGACCCACGTTACAAGACGGTTTCGTGTCGGTACACACCCTCTCCAGGAACGGTGGAGACAGTGTCCCGGTAAGGACAGGTACAGGTACCTAAACTGAGGAAACTCAGACCTAGTTGGACGGGATGCTCTCAAAAAAAACGGTAAACTGGGGTTGGTCCTGGAAATTCGTCCTGCCACTGAAATGATCAGGAAGACAGGACTCACCAATCTCGTCCCCGGACCGTGGTACCCACCATTTATACAACTCAAAACTTACTACCGAAAGGTCTCCAATCTCCGTTTCTTTTCTTGGTTCGGGTAGTTTTAGGAGTCCAGTAACCCTAATTAGAAAGGTTAAAAATTATGTATTACGAAGTCGAAAACTCCGTCTTCCTAGGACTTTTAGACACACCGGGACTGCACTCATTGTAGTACAGTTTCCTCGGACAAAGGTGTCTCCTGACTTTTCCGTCGGGGAAGTCACACTACCCGCCCCCGTCCCCAACCCTACCACCCCTTTTCTAAGTTCCTCCGGTAAGGGTGGGTAGGACCACCTGTGTCGTCCTAGGGTCCGGTTGAGATGTTTGAGGTCTTATGTCGGAGTGAGAGGAACTTCGTCGAAATAGGAGAGGACCCCGAGGCGTGCGTCACTTGTGTCCACAGTCTCTTTGTTTCAGTTGGGGGTGAGGGTGGGGTGGGGTGGGGGGTGGTAATTGTTAGGTCGGACATGGTTTAGGTATGGACCACGGATCAAAATGAAATCATTGAGTCGTCGCCGTGGCGTGTGTAGGACAGGAGGACCCTTGTGACGACGAACCAGAGATCCGCTAGTGAGCGAGACCAAGAGGAAGGTCTCAGGACCAGAAAGCAAAGTCCGGGGAACCGTCGAAAGGAAGTAGAGAACTTAGAATCTGACATATTGGAGAAGACGAGGAAGAGAACCAGTAAAGACAGTAAAGACCACGAAAACTATGCTATATGACTACTGAAGTTTAAATATAGAAGTCAGAAGTGAGAAGATACACGTAGACAGGAGTCGGTTGATGATCAGACCATGTAGGATCTACAGAGTTTCGTTCGCCCAGGGTTCATCTCGTGGACCAGAAAGGAAGGTCTGACGGACATGGTCACGGAAGGGACTAGAGTGGATACGGGGATGGGTTTTTGAAGGGTCGACAAGTTTGGTCTTTCGAACCTCAGCACTACTGAGAAAATAAAGAAGGTGTAGGGTGTAGGTGACTCTATCAGATTCAGATAAGTCTTAGACTGGTAGGGGTAAGAGTAACGGAGGTGGTGAGGCTCGGACCGACCTGATAACGTTAACACAATCCTATCAAGAAAGTCGAAAGGGTGTCGGAGACGTGAGGTGAATGTTGTGTTGTCTCCCACTATGTACTTTGAGTGTACAGTGAGAGGACAAGCTTGGAAGAGTACTCAGGGACAGAGAGAGTCATCTTCGGTTCCAGGATAAAATATCACAGGGACGCCGGGATGGTGGACACCGGAGCAGAAACGTAGCCAGGGTGACCGAGAAGGACAACGGACGGACGAGGGTCTAGTCTTGGAAACGGGACTGTAAAGGTAGAGTACCCGAGAGGAGGGTTCATAGGTGGACGGAGGGACAGAAGGGAGGCAGTAGGAAACGAGGATGTGGACGAGGAGTCCGTCCCGGACTGACTGGTGGACTAAGTCTTAACGTCGGGGAGGGGTCGACCGGAGGATGTAATATCGTAAGACATAGGGAAGAGGAGACGAGGTAAAAAAAGGGTGACATGAACTCTAAAAATTGTATGGAACATTAAATATATAAATGATACAGATCAGAGACTTAGGGAGGTGATCTTTTATTCGAGACACTTCTGTCTTTTACAATTAAACAAGTGACACCTGAGAGATCTTGGATCTTACTAATGACCGTGTACTGTCTATGAGTCATTTATGAACAAATTTATCAATTAATTCACCTAGACCCGGTACTAGGATTCAACCCTCCTTCACTTCTACATACACTATCAACTCAGTCCTAGTTTTTAATAAGGGTGAATGAACTGTTTATTCGGTTTAAACTGTAGTACTTCCATGTAAATTTAGGGACATCAGGTTCGTTTTTCGGTTGAGATATCTGTTTTCTGTTCCTCGTATGGTACCCTTTTGGATTTCCAATATAACTGACGCCAAAGTTTTAGGTTAGCGTCCATACACAAAAACTTCGTTTTCGAATACCAGTATACTTATCTACGTATCATGTGTCTAGTACCATCTATAATCAAAATGAGATTAGAAACGACAAGTTTGTCGCCACTCTCTTAACCTAAGTGGAGTCCCGGAATACGGATTTCTCTAAATCTATTGTTCGGAGTAAACCTTCTCTCGGTGGAGTCCACCGTCGTATAGTACCCTCTTTAAAGGTATCCTAGACCGGTAAGAAAAGTCGTCCTTTTTGAGTCCCCTCTGGATTGATCAAAGAAATCGATAAACTGTTCGGTAAGACACTTTCTCCCTTGTAAGATATAATGAAGTCAACCGTCTTGACTCTGGTCACCCTTCAAGGTTCTGTATAAAGTCTATTCCTATTCCTTCTGCACGCGTGACCACCCTCTATGCGTCCGTACCTCGTCGTTGAGGACCTCAGTCACTCGGAGGGCAGGGGTCCCTATGTCGTCCCGACCGTCTCTTATTAACTATTCCCCTAAGTCTTACCGTAGTTAAGTCCAGGAGGTAAGTGTCTACGGCGCTACTTTGGTCTATATGGTTTCTGAATGGTCCTTTCACCCCACTTCCGGTCTCCTCCGACCCTCTCGATAGTCTGGTGTTACTTCTAGACTAGGGAGATTTCCTCTCTCTCCCTTCCTTCTTCTTAACTCACCCTTCTCGAAATCTGTCTGTACTCAACGTCCCTTCACAACCCTTCAGGTTACCCCGCACAAACTCGTATTCAGTGGGTAGCCTTCTCAATTCTTACCTGGACGGTATCGTACGGGTGGTGAGAGTCAGTGACCCACCCTCGTCGCACACCCTTTGACGAGACGTACCTACGTCACTACATAGAGTCTTACGACGTCGACCCCGGTAATCAGTCAATACGAGGGTCCTCATCCTCGAGACTCCCCGGGTAAAAGTGTCTGTAGTGTTCCAGAGATTACCCTTCACCCGTTTCAGGGTCTACGTGTGACACTAAGATTCCCGAGTAGTGTCATGGAGGGTGAGACACGAGAGAAATACCGAGGGGGTCTGATACTCGTAGAAGGATTATAGAAGGGACGCAGCAGGGCCGTAGAGGGACGTAGAGGTGGAGCGGGTCCGCGGAGTACGTCTTCCACAGACGACTCTCAGGATCCTAGTACCTCTTTACCTCTTACTCCCTCGGGATACTGGGTCGTCGACACGAGACATTAAAGTCCAGGATCTCCCCTTAGACAAATGAATTTAGGCCCTGTCATTTACAGTGAGTCGGTACCAGGGGTCTCTTTCGGAACATTTCAACTCAAGTACACTTCTTCGCTGGAAGCAGTGACGTCTTCACGGTCCTGATTTGCCTTGTCGGGGATTTGTCTCACGTCTGACGTCGGAGTAGGTAATGGGCGAAGAAGGGATCTGTCTGTCGGGAGTAAATAATAAAGGTCTGACAAAAGTAAAATGAATGTGACACACTTTTTACAACTTAACCCTTTATTTATTATAAGAAAAATTTGTCTCTAAAGCCTTCGTGAAGTGTCTAAAACTTTAATAATAAGACAAAGGTTTACAAACCAAACACATAGTAAAGAAGTAAATATAAACACTCGCGAGTTATCGTTTACAGGAGTAAACCTTTTGAGACTGTCTTCAGCTTTTCTTGAGACAACGACCGGACATAAGTATAGAAAACCTCTCTACGGTGGAGAGAAGGAAAACTTTGTGTCGTTTTAGAAGGTACGTCAGAGTCTTACAAACGACCTTACGAGAAAAGGTGACGTGTCGTTAAGTCGTGACTGGTCGAGCTGAGAAAACGACTATCCGAAACGGAGGTGTAAGAGAAGAGACCCTACCGAGTGGGGTAATAACGTTCCGACTCCGAGGAAGTTGTGGTAGACGAGTTTTTGTCAGGTAGCGAGAAGCACTAGGTGACGGACGTCGTATCTAAACAGGACGACCAGTGCGGGAAGCACGGACTGAGACCGAAACAGTCAAGTATGACAAGAGGATACCAAAAAGGTCGGTAGAGAACAAAACCAGTCTGGAAAGAAGAACAAGTGAGGTCAGGGACGGGAGTTTGTACAGAAGGACAGGATTTAACGATGGAAAAGAGAGGAAACCACGGGTTTGAGGTAAGTAAGACGTCTTGGAAGTCCTTCAAGACATCTAGGTCGACTCGACTACTCTTTCTTTTCCCCCTCAAGGTTGGGTTATCGTAAAGAGACGGATAAATAGAGACTTTCTGTTGGAAAGAGTATAGTAGTTCCCAGAGAAGTAGACGGGATAGAAAAGGAGAAAGACGTCGGGGAAGGTGACAAGGGTAGTACGTGGTCCAGTCACGGTGGTACTCCTCGTAGTGTAACAGTACCGGTGTCGGCCTCGTTGGGTTGCCGTAGTAGGACCTGATACTCTAGGCCATGATACTCTTCCATTCGGTCGGGACGGACGTCCGAACGTTCTAGGTCCCGGTCGGTGACAACACACCCATCATCGGTCGACTCCCCTATGTCCGACCTCCCTCAGGACTACGCCCCTCCTTGGACCACTGTCTCCGGTCTCCGAGGGACTCTCGTGTTGGGTCGAGACGGGGTCGTTTCCAGAGGTCGCGGGTCCGCGAAAAACGTGGTGGAGTTCTCTCTCGGAAGGTTATGGGGTGGGGTGACAGACCTGGTGAGTGACCCGACAGTACCTACCCGTCCTGGTTAACGTAAGAGGGTCAGTGCTTGAACGATGTACACAAACGACCCGATATTCGAGTGGTCACAGGGGACTTGAAAGACTTCTAAAGCACTAAAACGTTTAATCACAAAAAGTTTCAAAAACTAGTACATGGAGGTTATATTCTAGAAAATAAATATTTAGTATACGTACATACATGACTGTATACATACTTCCAAATTTTATAGATTCACCTTTACTTCTTTGCTCTCGATCTTTAATTATCTTTATCTTCAAACATGTAATAGAAGAAACTGACAAGAGAACATCGACAACGACCCCTGATGTTGTCCCGTACAAGACGGTTCTTTTCTCTTTACCACGGGACACCATAACTGGGAACCGGATAGACACCCCCTTCGTCCCGAAAAGGAGGGTGGTACCACTTGACATTGTGAACGTTGTAGAGTCCTTTTATGTCATGAATAAAAAAAAAGAAAATAATTTAAAAATAAAAATGAAATAAAATGAAATGTTATGACATAACCAAAACGGTATGTAACTGTACTTAGGTGGTACCTACATGCACGCAAGGGTTTGTACTTGGGGGGAGGGTGGAGGGAGGGGTATTGTAGAGAGAAATATATGACTGGGTTGTGTCATAAACACGTTTGTGGTAAATAAGTAAATATAAACAAACCGTTCAAAAACAAAAACCAAAAAAAAAAAAAAAAACTCACGGACGACAAACCGTTCATGATAAGATCCTATATGATGACTAGTTTGTTCCTAAGGACGGGAGTTCTTCGAATAAAAGATTACGTTTATCTGTCTTTTACTTATTACTTGTATTACTTATTCCTATAGTATGTCATACAATCTTTTACTCCTAACATTTCACCCCCTTCATCTAGTCCCATTTACCCTAGTCTTACCAGTCCAAACCCCCTCCTTATCAACCTTTTTATTTATCTTACCATTTTCACCCCGAAAACCTCTTCGATTCAAGATTCATTTCTGGACTTCCTCCTTTCCCACAACATATCGTCCGTACACCCTCTATCTCTCGGATGTATTTCCGGGACATCGGTCTATTACTTACGACCAACTTCCTCGTCCTTCCTCTGGTCGTACTGATCTCACTATACTCGTTGACCCTTTGTCATCAGCCCCTCTCCATTAGGCTCGTCCACGAGTGCAACCCGACATTCTTGGACTCGTAAAGGTGTTTACTCTAGCCCTAGGTATCGTCCAAACCTCGTCTTCCCTTTGTCTTAGACTGAATGTAAAATTTTCCTAGTAAGTTCGTAAAGGTGACTTTTATCTGGACGATATAATATTATTAGATTCTGTTTCTACCCCCTGTTTCGGTTTCGGTTGTCCTAAAGGTTGTCCAACCTAAAAGTTAACCCTCACAAACCCGGACTCAGTGATCCTACTGACTCTTCCCCTAGTGAGCACCGACCTCGTGCAGACCCGACTCCCTTCCCTGGTAAGTCGAAGTACAGATTTTACGGAGACTCTATCGGTTCACCTCTACACGTTGTCCTTCGATGTATACGTGTAAACCTCAAGTCTCCTCACCTGACCCGATCTCTACTGGTAAACCTTCAACAGGCACACATCTTCTGGACTCGGGTCCACTCTGACAGGTCACCCAGTCACCTCTATTCTTCTCCAAGATCCCACTTCTGGACGTCCGAGGTTGTACCTCCGTAACAACTTTACCTCGTACTGACGTGACCCTTCTCTCGGAAGTAAAGGTCTCGACAAGAATTGACTGTTGGTGTGTCGACACCAGGGTAATGACTTGGTGAATGAGATCCAGTCAAAAGTGTAAACATTTTAAGTGGCTAAATGGAGGGACTTTCGTCTTCCGGTCTATCTAGTGGCTAGTTCGGTCGTTGCTCCACACGGGAAGTCGACAATATCGGCTTAAACGTTCGTTCCACTCCCAATCCGTCGATAAATGAGTAAATCTCCTAAGACTCAAAGTGTCTGTCAACTAAGACTATTAAGTCCCTTGACCCCCATTAAGTGTACTAGACCTAAGTATTCGGTGGTAATAAAAGTAAGTCGAAACTTGACTCCCACAAATAAACGATCTAAAAATTTTTTAGTAAATTACTTCATTTACAACCTGTTTAGGTTTTTTAAAAAACTGGTTAGACCTGGATAGCTAAAGTACTGGAGTAAAGTAGTGGTTTCAACTGGACCTGGTTTAAGTCCAACTGGATCTGAATCAAGACAACTGGAAGAAGTTATCTTATAGTACGAACCGGTAGATACCACACTACAGTCAGTGGTCATTCCAGTGTGGGTCAGGGGAAGGGTATATGTGTACTTGAACTCGGAACATCGAGTAGAGTTTATTTATTATTAAAGAAGAAACACACGGGGACAACCCACGGTCTCTGAAAGGTTTGTTAGACACGGGGAGTGTCGGGTCATACCATTTATAATTATTGTAACAGAACCCATTTCTTTGTTTATGTGTTTCTTCAATTTTTTTTGTTCCGACTGAATGAGTCTAGTGTGTCGATCTTTCCCTCAGATCGGACCCAAGAAACGGGACATCGGACACCACCACGACCCTTCCCCACCCTACATACCCTCTGGTGGACGGGAAGAGGAGAGGGTGACACGATTCCAGTCAGTGGTTTCCTCCCCCACTTTCGGAGTCTTGACTTTGGTACTCCGAGTCCGGAGACAGGGGGTCGAGGAGTAGGGGGTTGGGTGCGGGTTGAGGAGGTGTCGGAAAGGGACAGGTACGTTCGGAGGGGTGATTTGTTTGACGTTAATTGAAGCTAAAGACTACGATACTTCCTCCGAATAAGAGGGTAATATCTAGGGTAGGGTTGAAGAGTTATCAAATACGACTAATAATTGTCTTGTGTGCGTGACGTCAAGTTACGGTCTCCCCCGAAGGTATGGAGTCACTCCGTCCGGTAACAGGGTCTCCTATCTTACGAAAGGACTTTCTCTTCTAAGAAACGGGTTCGGAACCAATGGTAAGTAATATAATACTATCTTAAGAGTGAACGAATATTTCACGAGTTTATATTTTAGGTAATGTAACGGAACTGGTACAGATTAAAGATTTCTTTCCTGTAATAGAATACTCCCACAAAACTTTATTATTAGTGTTACGGCTATTAAGTAGTGTATAACTCAAGGTCAATATACGGTCTATAAGTGTCTATATAATCAAGACTAGGAGTCTTCTTTACCTTCTATGAACTTTCAACTCATATTGGTTAAATACCTACTATCTTGATTCAGTGTCTTTCCAGTTTACTAGATGGGAATTGGAGTGTCCGGTGTCGATCCCTTGGTGTCTTAACCTTGACATCTATAAAAGTAATATAAAGTCATATAAAGACTCGAGTGACTTTCTGACCTACGTTACAACTACGACGAGTTTTAATCACACCGGAACCTTTATTCTCTTACATAGAATTAAAAGTTAGGTTTATGAACATCGGTCTTAGTAAACGGACGGACAAGGTGTCCCCACACCTTAGGGCCAGAAATCTTCTACGTTTGTCTTGAGTCGGGTCATCTACAGGACCTAAGTTAGGTCTCTTTATCTTGAGTAGTAAGGAGGAAGGGAACGGTGAAGAAGATTTGATCCTTCGTCGTAGTAAAAAGACACTCCTGGTCGATCACTTATAAAATCCGAATGTCCGGTATCAGAGATGACGTTGATGAGTTGACACGGAAATATCGTCCTTCGTCGGTACCCGTCATCTATCTACTGTTATCTTATACCCGTACCGACCCTAGGTTATTTTGAAATAAACGTTTTTGTCCATCAACCAGTATCCGACATCAAAAGGTCCAGACCCAGACGGTGAGGCGTAGTCAGAGAACCAAAACGAACCCTGTGGACAGTGGAAGTCATGACACTCACCTTAGTTACTCCGAAAGCCGAGGAGGTTATCGAGTAATTATCTCTCGAGTCTACGGTAGGTCGACTACTGTGAGGGTCCCGGAGAGGGTACTAGTAGAAGAAGGGGTAAAATTATACGATGGTAAGTAGTAAGAGAGAACAAATGACAGAACATCGTGAAAAGTGAGGACTGCAGTCACGAATATCCGTTTGGTTCCCTATTGCAGATGTCGACGAGAACCGACAGAATTACTAATTCGTAAATCTGGACCTGAGCGAGAAGTATAATTGATCCACTCCTGTCTGAAGAAATCCGGAACCCATAAAGATGGGAAGTTTAAATAAAGGTGGGAAGTAAAAGAGTGTCCTTGGGTGAGTCTGGAACCGTTATAGAACACGAGGTAGGTACCCAAGTTTAATGACCAGGTTTCACCTGACGACTAAATAAGTAAATCGTGACTCCACAACCCGTGGGTCCGTTCCGCTCGGGGGACGATGTACAATCCCTACCTCTCTCTTCTACACCAGAGACGGGAGTTGTCGACGTCGTAGACAGGGGGAGTGTGAAGGTTTTAGTATTCGTTGGTTTTTTTTCTTCTTCTTTTCCTTTTCGTTGAGACGAGAAGTGAGAATAGACGGACTCCAACTACTTGCCAAAACTCTCTTGTTCCTGACTATGAGTAAAATTAGTGACTTGAAGAACTTCCTACACACCTGTTATTGCACTAATACCCAAGAGCGGTAGGTTTACGGTTATGTGGTCGTGTGTAAAAAGTCCTTTTCTCGACGGGTCCTCTACAAAGTGAATAAAGTTCGTCACGTGCGAACGTAGGGTATGTTATTTTGGTCTCTTAAGTCCGTCGACGGATCTAAAACCTCGTTACCCTAAAACAGGATTAAACGTTCCTGGTACAAAAGTATCAAAGTCTGGCACAAAAGTCACACAGTTCTATCATTACTACTTTCAAAATCTACCGTAGGGAAGATCTCATCTGTCGGAAGAAAAAACGACTCAAGGAATAACCTCCACCTCACCCCAATCCTTAGGTGGACGAAAAATAATAAAATAAAATAAAAATAATTAAATAAATAAATACAATTAAAAATAAAAATGAAATAAAATGAAATGTTATGACATAACTAAAACGGTACGTAACTGTACGAAAAATTTATCTAGTTTACTACATACCGATTTACTACATTCAGTGAGTAGTGGTTGGGGTACGGTGAATAGGAGGGCTCTAAGGGTCAATGAACGTCCACGGATTAGAGGAAAGTCGGGGTGGAAACGTATAAAATAAGACAAGAGTTTCCTATCAGACAAATCAAGAATGAGAGGAGTGAGTAGGTACCCCGATTAAAGAAAGTAGAAAGCCCTGAGTGAGTACGGTGGGAAAGAGACTCAGGGAGGGTTGGTGGAATAGTCAGACCCGACCCCGCCGGGAGATGACGTGGGAGTATTGGGGCACTCGACGGGAGACACGGTAGTGAGTGAGTCGTGACGTCGAAAGTCGGGGTGGGGTGTTCTACAACACATGGGTTTCCGTCCCTGGTACCGAACTATGGATGTCGGGAACCATCGTCCGTGGTGTACCATTACACAACAGTACCACTGGTAGACCGGTTTACTTACTTACCAGCGTATAGTCCAGTAGAGACGGGAACGTGTCATCTGCAGATGTATAAAATTCTACTACCATTAAAGAATAGCGACATGACATAAGAAAACAGGGTCAAGTTGAGGGTTGTAAAGAAGACAGGAAACTGATTCCTACACCGAGTGTCTGGTGTGACCAGTTGTTGAAAGGGGAGGAAATAGTGGGACGGAGAACTTGACGATACGGATCTTGAGCAGTGTCACGGGATCTAGACGTACACCCTGAACCCCCGAAGGAAGGACCACTGGATTCTAGAAGTAAAACAAGATTCTGAGTGTCACGTTTGATCCCCGTCTGGATCTGAGACTTGTCGACGGTAGAGGTACTACCAGTGTACCTTTACTAATCTCTACTCGACCACGTACGCCCGCTCCATCTTTCTACTGCCCGTCGTCACTTCTCTCAGGAACCCGACCTTGTCACTCCCCGTGAAAGAACCTTCTCCTCTAGAACTCCCCACATCCGAATTCCTTTGGCCTTTTACGTCTCCTCGGGGACCTCTCTCCGTAAAGTCTAACCCTTTTGTTGGATTCGTTTCCAGACCTCCGGTCCCGATACCATGGGTCTCTCCGTCGTTCCACCACCGAGTCCCCCTACACTTTCTAACCTCAACTGAAGTAACACTCTCCGGGGACCTGACTCTCAATCCTCAAAACAGATAGACTATTATCGAAATCCCTCAGTCTCTAGAAAAAATGTTTTCTTGGAACCTAACCCATCCTTCTCTCACCGTCTTTTCTAGCCTTCGATGTTTTCAAGTCCGGTTTGGTATACAATGTGTTCTAGTCGTCGTTTCTCTCGTGTTCGTTCCTGTGTCACTCCGTGAGTACTACCCACCCTCTCAGTCTTCCTTCTTTCTGTGTCGTCCAGACACTCGTGGTCTCCTATGGGTACACGTCCACTGTCCCTGACATCTCTCGGTCCGTCTCCCACGACTTCTCTTACCGCGTGTCTCTCACCCTGACTGGGGGATTTGTCACCCTCCCCACTCCCGTCTCCGGTACAAGAGGTCCCTCTTCCCCGTACGGGAGGGATCTACGACTACCCCTCCTTGAGCCTGTCACCCGTGGGTCTGTCTGTGTACGGTTCTACTTTCGTCTTCGTCCACACCCTCCATCAGGTCGAAGTTCAAAAATCGAGCCAGAGTTCGAAAAATCGTCTCGCTTGTGTTTCAGTAAACAGATGCCTGAACTCCAGAGAATTCCACACTAGATCTTGTCGGTAACACTCCTCACTGGTCCTCTCCTTTCTGGTCCCGAGCCGTCTTCGTTGCGTTTCTCTCCGTCCGTCCACGTCTACACCGGCAAACGAAGACGACTCCAGTCCCTACTCTCCCCCACACGTTTCGACGTTCACGAAACATTAAGACAGAGAGTAGGGACCTCCCCTTCCTCATCTTTTGGTGACAGGAACGGTCCGGGACTCTCGAGTCGGTAAAGGAGTCTGGAGAGATTTCTGGTAGTGGTGGGGTGTCAGGTCTCAGGCAAATAATAAGAAATCCAGGTCGGGTCAGACACCCCAAAGCTCCCTACCGAACCCCGAGACCTGTGGAAAATCGTCTAGACTTCCTGGGTCTTGGCTCCCCGGGTGCACGAGTCCTCGTCCGACGGTTGGGGAAAGGGAACGAGAGGACGTCCTTGTGTTACTCAAGTTGAGGAGGTACCGGTCCTCGGTCTGGTTGTGGCGCGCCTAACTGCCGGACGCCGGGCCGTACCACATGCACCAGGTCCACGCGCGGGCGTGGCACCGGCCGATACCTTTCAAGTCGCCGTTCTACACGAAGGTCTGGAACTGCCTGCCATTCCCCGTCCGTCCACTGGACCCTAGTCCCGTCCGTCTTTCCCCTCTTCTTCGGGGGTCCTCCGTCACCAGTGTCGGCTTTACGGTCGACGATTGACCTAAGGTCACCTTAACGGAGTAACCGGGGGTCCTCCTGGACGTAAGTGATCCGTCTCGTAGACAGACTTCGGACCGACCCAAAAGCTGTAGATCACCCAAAAGAAGCGTCCAGAGACATGGCGCGTGCGCGTCTCGGAGGGCGTACGTACGGACGCAGACGTCTCGTTACTCGGGTTGCGTTTTACTTTCCTGTACGAGAAGACCCTAAGACACAACAAAGTTGGAGTGAGGGTGAAGTGAGGAGACGACAGCCCCGACCCTCGACTCACGTGTCGGAGTGACGTACTCAATTCCCGAGGACCTTCTTTTGTCTCCCTGCGTGACCCCTCACCGA
Organism: Capra ibex; assembly: GCA_006410555.1. NCBI lineage: Eukaryota > Metazoa > Chordata > Mammalia > Artiodactyla > Bovidae > Capra > Capra ibex. Next base: position 111,807,988 of record SJYO01020080.1, on the reverse strand, counting down.
CAGGGTGTGCGGAGTCTCATAAATTTTGTCGAAGTGTACACTGGGGGTCCTCCAGGTCGACTCCACAGAGGTCTCTCTTGTCGGTGACGAAAGGTTCGACAGAGGTTCCGATCTGCTAGAACAGGGACTTTTATGAAGGTGGAAACCCGAAATAATCAAGGGACAACGGTGTCAGAGACGATGAGGAGACTCTAGTGGGGGAAATCAACAATACTTTTAAGACAAAGGGACATTGGAGTCTGAACACGTACCCACAGATAAAGTAATCGATGAAAGGTATCACATACATGAGTAAATAGATGATGGATAGATATAAATAAGTAACTACTCGACAAAGGACCATCGAGGGTTCACAGTTAGACAAGAGTCGGAGAGTTTATCTTTCCGAAATTAAAAAAGGAAATAATGAATTTAATATATCTTTTGTGAGACGGGAACCTTTTGTAAAATAAAATCCGGTTGTTAGAGACATTTCAGTAACCTTTCTAAATTTTTAGTTCACTAAAGTATATTTTTAATATTATGGGCAAAATAAAACTTTTTAACACTCTCTTCCGTTACGACCACGCGTAGAATCACACTCCTGAAACAGAACTCTGTCTCCGAACGACGGGGTGCGTCCCGAATAGTGAAGGGTCACCAGACATGGACCTACGAAGCTACACTCGACAGACCGGAGACATCCTCATCTCAAACGTCAGTCAAGACTCAAATAAAATCCACTCAAACCTGAGTATAAAACTCCTACCACTCAATCCTATCTTTCCACTCCGTCAAATAGGTCTAATTACTACGACGGCCACACTTTTCTTGCGTCAGGTAGAAGGCAAGGAATTCCTGAGACAAGGGGAGAAACATGGAATGAAGTGTAGATCTAAATACCCGTGAAACCGTAGTTCTCCATGTGTCCTAATTTTCGGGTTTTAAGTTTTTCGACACTCGTGACCAGAGAACCGTTAAGACGATCTGTTTAGTTCTTCATTGTTTAAAGAGGGTTCTTCCGATAAGGAAAATGGAGACCGTCAATTCAAAACATTTGGGTTCTCCTCGACCTACATTCTCTCAAGACCATTCACCGGTTTAACCTCTCATAAACAGAATTACTGACTCCAAGTGTGTAGTCATTATTAATACAAGTGACTCCGAAGTCCGGAGGGACGTCGTGCTTCCACTCAGACTTCAAACAGTCGCTATCCCAGTAACCCAGCTCCTCCTGGACACCCTAGGGTGGGTCCCAGTGACCGGTACGAAACCCGACCACTGGAGGTGTTCCTGTCTCGACGACACCAAGACCCGACATGAATCGATGTTGGACGATTGGAAACTGAACCGACGGATTAAAAAATTTTTGACTAAATATGTCGTCAAATTTAGTCATATATGTCATATACATCCATATCATATATGAGACATAGATGTACAAACGGTTCGTAAGACCCACTAATAATACGGGGTCACAAACTCTTGGTAGGAAGGTGTGACACCCATTTCCTCTGAAGATTTGGATTCCTATGACCAAGACCTTCGTAGATCTTTAGTTAAACTTCCCGATTTCCAGTGTACCGAATCCTTAAAAAATTAAATGTACCTGAGGAGGGACACCAAGGAAAATAAAATAAAAATGTTTTAATTGAAAAAATTTTTGTGTACAATATTTTTCAAGCGTCGTCTCCCTTTGGCTTTGAGATGGAAGTGAGAAATTTTACCTAAAGATCTTTCACCCTCCGAAGATCTTGTTACAGGAACAGAAACGTTCAGAGTAGGACATCGGTGTTTCAACTTGGTACCAAGGGTTTGTAATCCCACGTATTTTCGGTACGGCTCACGAACCATTTGTGCGTCTATGGGACGGAAAGTGAGTCTCCAAGGCTAAGTAATCTAGACTCCTCACTGGACCTTTTCCCAGATTGGCAACCCGAACTCGCTAAGACGTCTCGTCTTTGGACGTCTCGTCCCTTGGAGTCTTACTACCGCCCGTCACCCCTTCCCTCACGTCTATTTTATGTCAATGTACACTTAAAGTCCATTTATTGTTTATTACAAACAGATTCATAGAGGGTACGTTATAAACCCAATCTAATTTTGGAATAAACAACAAATACACTTTAAGTGTACATTGACTAGTAAGGTATAAAAATAAGTGACATAGACCGTCGGGGTTAACATTATCCTGTATTTATCGAACTGGGGGTAGACGGAGTCGGGGCTTTAAGACACTACCGAGGAACTGTGGTTCACTCTCTTCTTGGTGTTATTATTGTTATCCGGGGACCCGCCTCACCAAACATACCTAATTCCTCTTCTCTTAAACATAAACCCCGTAGACACTATGTAGTCTGTGACTTTATACACAGTGTACTAAATTAAATTTTTAAATAAAATTGTCTATTTCTTAGGCTCTCAGTTCCTGATCTACGACACAGAGTCTAGTGATTCGAAGGGGTACCATTTCGGTCCCAAACTCTCTCGAGACAGGTGGAGACACTGGGCGTCCGTCGGTGAGGGGGTACACAAAGATTGTGACCGTCTTCGGTTCTGGGATAAGAAGAACTCACATTCGAACTCTCAAGACCCGACAAAGAGCTGTACAGAAGTAAGAGACGTCGGGACCTACACCATGACCCACCGACGTCTACGAGAATTCGGAGACGAGTCACTTAGACAACTGACCGAAGTAGAGTCGTTGAAACACAGAATCTTCCATGAAGTCGTCACCAAAGGTATAGGGGACAATCTACATAGGAACCGTACCGACTGTCTGGAAACTCTCCGGAAGACTTACTCACGTCCCTCTGTCTCAATGGAAACGAGACCCCGATTACAGTAGTCGAGAATCAACACTCCAGGAGATAGTGACAATAGAACGAAAATAATAACTGTAATAAACAAACCCCAACAAAAACACTCACACAAAATGAATTTCTAATGAGAACCAAACCCAGTCCGAATGTCGAGACTTTATATCTTTGAGACAGATAGTGAGACTACAGGAACCACCGTAGGGACTCATCGTTCGTCGGGGTACGTCTCCCGTCTGTCCTTCGAAGATTATGGAGAGAGAGACGATCTACTAATGTTCAGACTCGACGCCCTCGTCGACGGGGACTAGCGACCGAGTCGCCGTCGACCCCACCACAAACACCACAGGGACCACCGGCAGAGGTAGCAGACGTCGTCCATCCGGGGGACCGGGGCGAGGACGGGCGAGAGGGGTCTGGGTCCTTCCGACCGAGTACGTGGGAGGGACCAGTACACCTGCCTTGTCCTGGACTGGCAAGTCCCTGTGTGGCAGTCCGAGTGGTCAGTAGTGGGAAAGAGACAGGTACCCGTCGGATCTTGAAAGGTCTAGTAAATAAAAGAGACACGACCCCTATTTAGGAGACCTCCGCGACCCGTTCCGAGACTCGTAAACAGGGGGTTGGAGTAGAAGTGGGTGAGTAAATTGGGGGGATGTGTGCTACTAGAAGGACCTCACTGTCAATGTTTTAGCGTAAACTGGGAGACCCTGTAGGGTGGGACACGGAGTTGGGTAAGAGACCGATGTCCCGACCCCGGACCCGTGTCCCACGTCCACCCGTCGTCCCTCGATTCCTCCCTTTCTCCTCGAGACGTTCTCGCCCAGGATGTCCTCCGTCCTTCGAGAGCACTTAAAAATTATGACGACGACGACGACGGAACCCACCAATCGGATCTAAGTCGACCGGGCAGGGCTCTTCAAGGTGTCCCGTCGGTCTCGAGATCGTCCGTGGGAGGTCCCGGAGAGTGGTTCGAGACATCTCTGGGACCGGGACGGACTGGAGACTTTCTGGAACTGAACTTTCGCCTCGGATGACGGGTGCCTCTACCAGTCCGATCTTACGACCGGTGTTGTCCTCAAGGCGAATTCCCTGTCGACGTCAAGGGTTGGGGTCCTCTTCGGGTCCACTCGGGGGTGGTCTTGTCCCCCGGACCCACCTCCAGGACCCTCGTCTTACCACACCTATATGGGACCGACTCTCTCGAGGAGAGGGAACACAGGTGTCCTTTGCACGAATGTCGTTTCTTCGACACATGTCACTATTCGAGGTCGTAATGTCGTGCCCGGCTCCACTCATCTTTCGGACTCGGTGGGTGGCGGACTCGAGGCCTCAGTTCTCCGTTCACGAACCCCCGAGGAACATCCGTCTGACCGGGTAGGGGTGACTCTCGGGGGAGGGTCGGTGGTCACGGGTCTCCGACCCAGGGGTCCCTGGTTCCGACAGGTGGGGTAGACACAGGTGGGTAGTACCCGTGAATAACTTACGGACCGTCCATCTAATAGAAGGAGTGACTATTCGGGTATCTCCTGTGCCTTACGTCCCTCTAACTCAAATCGTTCAGTTACTTAGGACTTTAGTCTGAGTCACCTTTTTCTACCTCCCAAGAGATAATTGTAGAAGACGGAATAGAATAGGTTACCCCGCCGACCCCTTACACAATTGGTTTAAGTGTCTATTCGGTCTCTTGAACTTGCCTCCCTTAATTTTTCTATCGTCTCGGGTTCTCCGGTTTCACAACCCTATAGAGGGTTCACAAGAGAAAATTCGTCACGGAAATTTTCAAAAAGTGAGTAATAGATGAGAGAAAAAAGTTTTGGATATATATTATAAAAATATTGACTTTAAAGGGAAATGGTTGAACACTACAATTCAGGACACAGCCTTAAGAAGAAACTACACACAGTATTGTTGTGACGTCCCAGACGTCTCCAGGGGTGACCAGTCGACCCAATAAAGGACGGAGGTCCTTCGTCTTACGAATTTAGGAATATCGTCTGTACGACAAAGATTTATTGAGGAAAGTCTAAGGTGCCTGTGTGAGTCTTGGGACGGGGCCGCGACACACGAGACGGGAGAGACAGAGGCCGAAGGAGGCACTCGGCGTAGAGTGGAGTCACGACGACGCCGACATGGTCGGGGGAAAGGGACGAGGGACCCACCTCACGTACCTTTTGTCCGACACAGATGTGTGTGGTATTCGTCCGGAAGAGACCCACCAAGACCCTCACCTTTACCGCAGGCTCCGTTTTCAAGAGTGAGCTCCACTGGGGTCCGTTCTCTCACTACGGCCCCACGAGTGTATCGTCCAAACGGTGCCTCCTCAAGCACAAGTTCACTCCCGTTCCGACCACGACCGACCCCGCTACGTCTCCAACGAGACACCTATACCGAAACAAGGGGTCCCAAAAGTTAGGTTCTGGTTCTTGGATGGTTCCCAGACATTTCCTGATTCGGGGACCGTGGACCCGACGACAACATTCAGTACCACCCCTACCCCGACACCGGACCCGTGACCGACTCTGGGGTTCCGAGAGAGTCCCACCAGGTCGAGTGTGGGTACAAGTCGTTGTGTTTGACCCCAGTCTCCTCCCTCTGACCCTCTCGTCGGGGGAAGATTCCGATGTCCGTGTCGAGGACGTTGTGAGGTCCAGGTAGATAGGGAGAAAGAAGGGGCGTCGTCCGGTGGACCCGGAGGTAAAATTGGTCTGCAGTGACCAAAATCTCCCTTTAGGATTACGCAAGAGAGAGGAAAGGAGTATAAGACTAAAACGTGGAGTTTCGTTTTAGAAGTCTATGAAAATGAATTGTATTTGACTGCGTAAAGGGAAGGTCCGTCCAGAAATCGAAGGATTCCTGTCTCTGAAACTAAACAGACACTAAGAGTCCACCTCCACAGGGGAGGTCCCACGTAGTCCTAATGGACCACCCGAGAGAGGTGGTGGAGTGGAGGGACGGAGACGGAGGACCCCAAGACTGTAGTGGGGCGGAGGGACGAGACCCGACTACGGACCGGTGGAACTCTCGGTGATACGTCAGTCAAAGTCTAAACCGTAGGAAACTTGAGAAACCTACTTTCTTTGTAAATTTCTACCGGTACAGGTGGACTTTCGTCTCCTGTGTTTTAACCCAAGTTTTCCTCCTTACGGTAAAACTTTTGATTTCTGCGGGTTTCACTCTTACGCTATGGGATCCTCCCTCGGGGAGGAAAATTTCCGTGCGTTCAATTTAGAATATGGGAAGTGACCCCCATGTCTCTCAAGGGTCCGTAGTTCGCCCCCACGTAGAACGACGGAAAAACCGGAGAAATCGGAGTCTGGACTGAAAGAAGAGACCTCTCCGACCGAAGGGACCCGACGGTGCACAGTGGGTGTACGTGTCTATCTGAAGGTTTCACGAGTGTCGGAGGAAGACCCCTTAAGAGTGGAGATTCCGGTGCTCTTAGTTCGGAGGGACCAAGAGTCCCAGGCGTCTTCTGGGTTACGGGTCAGGAGTCATCGTCTTTGGTGGCTCCTACCGACTCCTGTGTCACAACTGTTCGACACGTCAGAAGGAGGGGTCCTGAACCCGTGTGTCTCAAGAAGGACGTGGTCTCAAGTCAGGGAGACGACGGAATCTTCAGACAGAAGAAAAATTTAGACAAGAGGAAAATATTTACGAGAAAGAAAGATAATTATTGGGGAAAGAAAAATGGGCCAGGGACTTTGGACCGAAGAGAGGGCGGGAGACCAAGAGACTTGAGTATCGGAGTGCGTGACTTAATGTAGTCACGTAAAAGAGGGTGCCTGTAGGTAGTGGGACTGATTGCGATAATGACGACCTCTTGGTCGGTTTCCCTACGCCTCGACCCCTTCTGTGTCGTGCGTGTATCGTCTTCTCCTTTGAGTTCCGAGACTACCTCCTGTCTGGACCGGGCTCTACCCCCTCCCATCCTTATTAATCAATACCTTTCGAATGGGTCACGGTACGTCCCCCTTGAAATAAGACCATCGAGTAAAGTTGAGGAGGTTGGGACTGGTGGTGAGATCCACCGTCCGTAATTAGATCCCTCCAAGGTACTGAAACGGTCCAAAGCGTCGAGTACCCACCGTCTCTGTCTGGAGCGCACGAGATTTGGACCGAAGTCTCGGGCAGTAGAGAGGTATAACGTCTCCGAGTTCCACCGACCTCCAGTCCTCGTTCAGTTTTGCACTCCTGGTTAGAGTCCTCAGGATCTACCACCAAACAACCGAGGAGGAGACCCAGGGTGACGTCCTCCGTCTTTCCGCCTACGTGAACTAGACCTTCACACGTGTGTCAGTAAGGACCCGATGTGTATACGTACGTGGAGTGACACCCCTACACCTACGATTGGACCTGTAGAGTCGCGAAGGACGGGACCTTGCCTGTTCTTTGGACGTCGTCGAGGGGTCGGAGTGAGTAGTCATGGGTTCTTCCGGAGACGGACAGAAGGGACGTCCGTCCCGTGTCCCGAAGTATGTCTCAGACGACCGTAGACAGGAGGGTCTGGACGGGAAGTTCGACTACGTTTCCGACTTCCTCTGTATTATCTTTATAACCGTTTACATTACCGAAGAGATCGGACACCTCTACGTTGTCTAGAATCGTCAAACTCTTATGGTTCACGAAAGGTCCCGTCCGAGACTCGGACGTCGTGTCTCTTACCCGAACATTTCCTCCTAGACTGACCCCACTCTCACTGATCTCCCTTCCGTCCTTCCCTTCTCTTTCGTGCACCTATACCACGGTCTACGACCCGACTTCTCGGACCCTCGGACACCAAGTACAAGTTCCCACTCACCCATTCACACCCAAAGGGTACAGATCTTTCTCCGTCTGTCTACCGTTCGAGAATACCAAAGGTGCCCTGTCAGGAGTCTTCCAAGACCGACTGATTTTTGACCGACCTACCCTACTAGGTCCACCCGAACCCTTAGATAGAAATCTTTTCAAGGTTAACTACGATGTAAACCCTTTACAATGGTCCATAAACATTCCGAACCTATCGATGTGTGACCTACCATCAATTGTGACGTGACTTAAGATTCTACCTACCTCACTCGTCTTCACCCCTCTCTTCCACTCCCGAACCCTTCCCCAGTTCCCAAAAGTTTTTCTTCGTGATTGTCTTAGTAGAGGCACAATTGTCCGTTGACGTCAATAGTAGTGTCTCAATAAAAATAATTTGAAACTCTTTAAAACTTTTGTTTACTCTATACATAGGGTTTATTTTCTGACCGTGTGTAATTAAAGGTGTGTCCTGTTCTCCTGACTTGTATCCCTGGAGTCTTGTATTCACACTCGAGTTAGGGACGGTTTGTGGGCTCTTTGACCCTTCGTCTACGGAAGTCCCGTAAATTTTGATTCAAGTCACTAGTAACCCCTAATAATTCCTAATTTATGTCCTAATAAAATTTTCAATAATAATTCTTTTCAATATATCCGAAGGGAGTATGGAGTCACGCATTTTTTAGAAGGACGTTACATCCTCTGGGTCCAAGCTAAGGACCCAGCCCTTCTAGGGGACCTCTTCCTTTACCGTTGAGTAAGGTTGAAGAGGACAAGAACGCACCTTTTATGGTACCTGTCTCTTAGGGACCGTCCAATGTCAGGTACCCCAGTGTTCCCAGTCGTGTTGAATCACTGATTTGGTGGTGGCACCCCGGGAGTAGAGTAAATGATCCCGACATGTAAACGTTCTGTACCGTATAAAACCGTTTTATAAACTACCAGAGGATTCCCCTTCTTCGTGCCACTTCACCCATGTCTCGACCAGAAGTATGTCTTTCTTTCATCCAATCACTCAGACAGTCGGTCCCTCCCTCAGTAGTCAAAATAGAATCAGGAACAGGTCAAGCTAGAGAACGAACAAACTAACAACAAAAAAATTTTTAGTATCAGTCCACGTTTGGATCCCTACGAATAGTTCAAACATCCATTGTCAACCCTCCATATTCATTGTGGTGTTTTCTATCTTAGTTTTAAGTCTTGATAGGTTGTCGAGACTTACGATTAAACTTTAGACGTTCTGTTTTACAATCTCCCTATTTAGATCTTCGATCACAACCAATTTTGTTTTTATTTCGTCATTCTTTTCCTCCTCTGGACTGAACGATAGACAAACATACTCTTTCAAACCCATAAATGAACTAGTGTACGAATCATCCTTACTATTTTTTGATCATTTTTTTTTTTTTCGATTCGTGACGGTGATTTCGTCCTTTTATGACGGTTTTGGAGGTGGAACTCGTGACTGACATAATTCGTGTCAGTGATTAAATTAGGAGTATTGGTAGGGTACTCCATCTAAAGTGTACACTCCTTTGTCGGAGTCTTTTTAGGTCTTCGGACAGGTCTCAGAACCTCAATGACTAAACGTTGTATTTCAAAATTTGAGTTCAGATAGACTGAGACACCAGTTCTAATTTCAAACCTAGTCTCCTCCATTATGTATACCTGTACGACAGGAGACGTGACCACTCTTTGTAGATTTCCCTGCAAGAACCAAGACCCCTGGGGTACAGTTCTTCCTATAACAATTGTTTCATCGGTCGGGTACCTCCCACGGTTCAACGCTGGTATCTCTGTGGTTGACTAAACCACGACCCCTTTACGTCCGTCAAAAAAAAAAAAAAAAGGATGACGAGTCAGTACAGGTCGAGAAACACTGGGGTACCTGATATCGTGCGGTCTGAAGGGACAGGAAGTGACAGAGGACCTCAAACGAGTTTGAGTACAGGTAACTCTGTCACTACGGTAGGTTGGTAGAGTAGGAGACAGTGGGAGAAGAGGAGAACGGGAGTTAGAAAGGATCACAGTCCTAGAAAAGGTTATTCAGCCGAGAGGCGTAGCCCATCAGTTTCATAACCCCGAAGTCGTAGTCGTAGTCAGGAAGGTTACTTATAAGCCCCAATTAAAGGAAATTCTAACTGACCAAACTAGAGGAGTGACAGGTCCCCTGAGAGTTCTCAGAAGAGGTCGTGGTGTCAAGTTTTCGTAGTTAAGAAACTACAAGTCGGAAGAAATACCAGGTTGACAGTGTAGGTCCCTCCCTGGACCCCCAGTAGTGGTTCGTACTGTGGTAGTACCGTTTCCTTTCCACTGTGACAAAACGAAACACTTCTATTTACCTTGGTAGTCACTCTCTAGTTCATCCGGTTTAAACTAAGTCACATTCTTGTCGTGGGGTTTGACCTTGACAGGAACGTCTCTATCCGACGAAACACCTCTCTCCCCACTCGAGAGACGAGAGCGTCTGTGTCTAGAGTCATTTTCTACGCCTCAAGACGAAATCCATTCTATGACCTGAACTAAGTAGGGTCTTCGTGTAAACCGAGGTTCTAAAGGAGATCGAGGTCGAACGAACTGAGACCCACCCTCCCTAAAGGGTTGACACGTCTGGTGTCGCAGGTCACACGACCCTTAGTGGAACCTGTGGTCCCACTTCCAGTCCATATGGGCATCCTCCCTCTGTCTGACCCGTAAACCGACGGAGAGGACCTCCATGGACTTGTCCTCATTTACTCCCGGATACCCTTCTCCTCCTTTCCGGGGGTCCACGTTTTCCACCGACTCACAAGTCACCCACGAATAATTTACGGTTTATTTAAATTACTCGACCGAAGTGGGTACACCGACGACAACCGAGATTCGGTCTCGAGATCTTTGGTCCAATTGAGAAACTCAGGGGTCGAGGACCCGACGACGGGAGTCCAAGGGCTGTCCTGAAGTCACCGGGTCTCTGTCCCCCGGAACAGACCTTCCTGTAAGGACAGAATTAGTAACTATGGGTTCTTCATCTCTCTACAATTTGACAAAAAGGACTTTATGGAAAGAGATAGTTCTTCATTCATCGGACACTAGCTAAAAAAAAAGAGGATCTCTGTGTATAATCCGACACTGACACAAAAATTCCTGTTTAGAACTTTACACCATTTTGGAGGTTTGTCTTCCAACTTACTTCTCGGAGGAGTCTGAGCCACCACCCGAACAACGGGTGGGACCCCGAGGGGCAGAACCTAAGAAGGAGATTGGAACCGACCCATGGGTACTGGAGGTAAGAAAGTACCTTTTTCTGCAGGTGGGTAAAAGGACCGGAACCAGGGTTCTTCGTCCACCTCACTTCATAAAGATCACGGGCAGGTGGAAAGGACCATCTAGACCACATCCTTGGACGGGTCACGAATCGGAAAGTATGGTTATCGAAGCCGACAGTGAGTGTACAGGGGGTGCAGGTGGTGAGGTGTAGGTCAGAACGTCGAGACAAAGATAAGACTCAAAAGTCTGACTGAAGATCCGTGGACATACAAAGTAGGTACGTAAGTTTCAGATTTTGGTGCACACGTTTGAAGGACCTGTTAGTTCAAAGGAAGGCTTTCACATAGTGCATCAATTATCATGGTGAACTAAGACCTTTAGAACTGTAATTAAGTCTAAGAAGACCAGGAAGGAAGTAAGGAGTAGAAATTAACGAGTGGTTCACGACAGTCTAAAAGGAAACTTTAAAGAGAACGAAAAAGACGACAACAGCGACACTCCGAGACCGATTTTTGACAATAGAACGTGGAATTAATGACGTTGTTGGAGTCTCGACAAAAGAGTCGGAGGTCGGGGAAGGAGGATTGTTACTTACCCTCACCACTCCCGACGGTCGGTTTACTTGAGGGGCTACAGAACAAGAGTCGTGTAGGGAGGGGACGACGACCGTGTCACCAGTCGAGACACACAGGTCACCGTCGTTAGCCTACGGAAACTACCATCAGTTCCGGGAGGGTGATCACATAGTCGTCACAAGGTGGAACCTGGACTGAAGGAAGGTGTGAGAGGAGTGAGTACGTTGTCGTCCATAGTGAGACTCGATACGACACACTGCGAGGTTCGAACAGGGAGTAGTCACTTCCTGGTTCACTGGACAGGAAAGACCAGAGACTGAGACTCTGACCGTAGGTGTCAGAAGACGGAAAAGACCAAAGACGGTGTGAAAGCCGAGTAAAGGTCAACACCCGAGGACTGAGATCTGAGAGGTCGGGGCGAGGGGCAATCAAGTACAAAGTCACTGGACTCTCGAGGTGCTCGAAACAAAGGGGACACCGAGGATGCCGGGGACCGTGTCAACCCACTGGCCAATCGTGACTCTTTTACTCACTAGTTGTAGGGCTCCGTCTCCTGATCGACTGCAGGGAGGGTCCTTGGGGATTTGTCGAAGGAAGAACACGAATCTATAGACCTGATTTAAATCCTCTGAATGCTCATACCGGTTCAGACGGAACCGAGATCTTACCCTTTCCTCCCCGTCGGAAGGTGGAAGGGGTACCGAGGTGGTGTAGACGACCCTGTGTTCCACAGTTTCTGACTTTCGTCGGATTAATTATGTGATCGAAAGACCTGGGACGACACCCTAAGGTCCTTAGAAGGTGGTCGTCCTTCCGTGACCCGAGAAGGACCGTGGGGACTTCGGAGACAGTACCCTGGGTGCTTTACAAGTACCATGGTAAAAACATGAAAGACTTACACGTTCTCCTAACCTCCCGTCGTAAGGTAGAAGAGGAAGGTGACAATTATGGTTTACGATGGCTGACAAATCTTGACCGGGAAAGGGTCGAATACGAGAGGACAGGACCCTGGGACCGTGAACGCTTGTACAGTTCGACTGAAAATCTATGTGAGGTGTTAGACGGTCGTAGGGGGGTTAAACAAGGTCGGAGAAAGGAAAACTCTCGTAGGACTAGAGGACTAGGTCTCACAGGTCGGTATCGGTCGTTAAAGAACACGAAGTACCTGACGAGGTATGGTACATCCTTCCGAGACCTATCACCGACTCAGTAAAAGGGGGTTTGAATTATAGAAATTTGGAAGGGACCACCGAGTCTCCAATTTCGCAGACGGAGGTTACGCCCTCTGGACCCAAGCTAGGGACCCAACCCTTCTAGGGGACCTCTTCCTTTACCGTTAGGTGAGGTCATAAGAACGGACCTCTTAGGGTGCCTGCCTCTTCGGATCATCCAATGTCAGGTGTCCCAGGGTTTCTCAGTCTGTGCTGACTCACTGAAGTGGATTATAGAAATGTCGGAACCAAGTACACATTCTAAAACGTCTAGAGGACCCTGATACCAGGAACTTTCGAAATCGGTAGGTCCGACACTGGGATCAGTATCGAATTTACTTAAAACTCTCGTTTCTTGTTTGTATAGACGTTTAGTATGGAAGTTATCTTTAATCGTTTGATCTTCCAGTATTTTAACTTCTCAAAAGAGAGAAAGAACCGTGGTAGTTAGTCAAATCTAGACACGTATGGTAAAAACACGGTTTCAATATACAATTTTTATTACTTTTATTGGTCTTTGATATTTTATAATATTTATAACGTTATAATTGTGATTATTATTACTCTTCGTAACTTGCCTCGTAATATTTTACAGAATGTAATATCTCGATATAATGTAGACTATAATAACATTGACGGCAATTATTATAAAGGGGTTGTGAGTGTTAGACTCTTGTAAAAGACTCGGGACAGAGGTTTACAAACCGACACGGGCTGAGGCGTCGACTGCACTTAAGGAACAAGTGACAGACCACTAAGTAACGTGATTTATGGTAAAGGGACTATTAATTTTTGACGAGTGACCGTTCACCCTCGTCCTTGTCCGACTACGTCCTAAATACGTCTTTGTCTTTTACTCGGTTTTCTGCTTACTGGACAAGACGTATCGACTTCCGTAAAAAAAGGGGGTGCAGAGGAAGACCCTGATCTTTTTCCCATCACTACGTCCTCTCTCCAGACCACCCTACACAGTAGGTCCCTACGCCCCTCTCGGAAATCTCGTGTACAAGTCGGTTTACCAAGAGGTCTGCATCCTTATCTCTGACCGAGTCGTCTCCTCAGGTCGGTCCCGGTAAGGATCCGACTGACATAGTCTGGGAACAGTAGCGTTTTCTTGACCCAAACTTAGGTAAAATCTGAAGACTAAAGTCAAAAGGACGGAGTCAGATTATTGCTATGGGAGTCAAAGTCCCTTTTGTTTCTGACTAAGGATGGGACGTGTCCACGTCCTACAAGATTCGACTGTAGTGTAGTCGAGAGGATCGGACGCGGGAGAGGAACCAAAGAACACTTTTTGACCGGTACTGGTTTCGGGTACGGACCGGGTCTCGTCGTCAACTCTGCAACACACGTACGTGCGTGTGTGTGTGTGAGTATGTACCTATATGTAAGCAAACGAGTGTGTGTGTACGGTATATATGTGTGTGAGTATATGTACGTGTGTGTGTGTGTGTGTGTGTGTGTGTGTGTGGAATTAAGGTGTACGGCCACTCCATCGTGTGGACGAGTACTTATTTGGTCTGTCACTACTCTTCCACTTGAAAGAGGGTACTTCTATGTGAACGGGCCTGTAGTAACCGGACTTACTTAGGACCGTGGTAATTCTCTACTTTGAGAGGGAAGACCCTTATCAAGGAAGGGTCTTGACTAGTCCCGGTTATAGACACCTCGAGTAATTGAGTCTTAGGAGAGAGTAAGTAGGAATGTATACAGAAATGAACGTTTGGTAAGTAATGTCGCGTAAGATCTAACAAATTAATCAAAAGTACCTTCTCAAGGACATCCTGTCGAATCGTGTGTAGCAAATTTTCGGGAATTAGGTTTTATTGTTCCACCATAAAAATTTCATTGATTATATTGGAATTGTGACAGGTGGGGGTGGTGGGGTCGAAGGATGGAGGGGTATGTGAAGGATCTTGTTAAATGACCATCATTAGTACGCACAAAGTCGAACACTCGGGAGGGACATGTGGGCCGTGGTACAATCTAGACAGTGAACGTCACACCAGAAATTATAATGTCGGCGGGGCCCTTCTTCCACAAAGAGGAGGAAGTCGTCTTCTTTTTTTATTATCTTCTCTACATACACGAGAACGACGTTTTACGGGTCAATCACCCTCCGAAGTCTCAAGACTGGAGTGGAACCCTAGGGGCGGAGACCGGAAAGTCGGAAGAGAGTAGAGTCAGGTCTTGACCCCTCTTCAGTGTCCAACAGCTGTGACCGGACGGTGGGGAAATCGTAAAACTCACCCAGAAAACGGCACCGGAACAGAGGTCCCGGGTCGGGAGGTCGTGTGTCCCCGGTTGAAGACGGATTTCGTAGACACAAAGAAGTGGACTCGTGGAGAGACCGGGACTTGGGAAGGTCGGGTCGACGTGTCGTGAGTCGGTCACTGACTGCCCTCAACACACCGCGGTGAGGTCGAGTGCGGTGGGATCGACTGAGACTTCGAACACTAGAGTCTGCAAGGAACCCCACCCCTCAATTCGGACACAGTCAATGGGTGTCGGGTACACCATTCACGGAACTCCCGTGTGAAAAGGATCCGACGGAAAGGCCGGACGGAATGACGGGCGATTGGACGTCCGTGAAGAACCCTAGTGGAGGGTCTATTAAGGTCATCCCTAGTGGTGGATGAACGAAAGTGTCAGAATAGAATTCAACAACGAAGACTTCTTTGGAGTTCACTCTGACGTACTTGTACGACCAGACCTAACAATCCGCAGGTACACCAAAGGGAGCAAGAACGAGAAATGAACAAGAGGTCTGGTTTCCTCTTTCTCTACTCGAAGATCAAGATAAAAGGGGAAACAGGTGACGATAATTTCATTTTAAAGGTAAGAGAGAGGTGGGGACGGGGTCCCTAATTCTGTAAGATAGTATTTCTACTCCTAAAAGAAACAAGTTTCAAATTAGTTATCTAAGGTCTCAGTTGTAACAGTAGGGGTTCAAAAGTTTCTCACAGAATCTAACTACAGATCGTGGGAACCTCACGAAAATAAGGAACTGACCCTTATTAGGTTTAAAGTCTTTTTCATTACGGAGACCCGCCCCATGGACCGAAATTTTTGTAAATGTGAAACTCAAGAACCGACGTAGAAGGAAGAGGTAGACCTAATTTGAGACCGGACTGGACCACTGATCCCGTTGTAAGTAAACCCCAGTGGCATCGTGGTGGTCTTGAAAAACCTACCCTTTACAGTAATACACTATTAAATATTATATATTTAATAGTAATATATACATATATATAAGTATGTGTATATTTAACACAAAAGTTCCGACCCTCAACGACTCTTCCTCGACGTCACCCCTCACACACGACTCTCCCGTTTCGAATCCCTTGGATTCCAATGGAATTGGCGTCGGTGTCGTGCTCCCGAAAAGGGGTGGACGGACGGGACTACTGGACGGAGAAAATTCTTGGTCTGTCGTTGTCACCCTTCCCTTTTACTGATGAGAAGTGTTCCGACGCTACGGTCTGACAAGACAAGTCGGAAACCTCGGGTGGAGGGTAGAGTAGTGGGGGTCTTTTAGGGAAAGGTACGAACGGATTACTATACAGGTTGTACCACTTTTTACTGCAACACTACTTAGGTAAACAAAGAACCCAAGGTAAAGGACCAAAACAGGGGAGAGAAGGTCAAGAGCTTACATAAAAAAGACGTCACTGTTAAGAGATAAAACAGGGGCACGCGTGGATAAATAGAACGGTGACATTTGTAGTCACTGTTTCAGGTATAAGGAAATACATAAAGCGTAAGTGGTAAAATAAGTGAAAAGTATGAAGTGACACAGACTTCCGTACCCCCAAGTTAATGGTAAAGAAGAAAGTAAGGTGGAGTAAATAAGACACATCTGAAATGTTAAAAGAGAGAGTCATAAAAGATACGAGAAGAGAAGTGCAAAAGACAAGACCAATGACCGAACCGTGAGGATAGAACTCCAAAAAGATTATCGGTAAAGAAAAAACAACAAAAATTAGGTAGGAGTATGGAGAAGGTCGGGACCTGTATCGACAGTCAATATTGGAATAGCCACCGGAGGTGAGTCCTTTCAACAGTTCAACTATTTATAACTATAGACGGGACGGTAAAATGGTGGTGAAAAGACGATTACGTAAACCAACCGTAGTTAGTCGAAGAAACGGAAGATGCTCGCGGACCACACCCTTGACCAGGAGTAGACAGTGAATATTCATTAGACGAGGTGTAAAGTAGTTCTCGAGTTTGTGTCTTTTATACCTCCTCTTCATCTCCTGTCTCTTGGTCCGATCGTACCGGGTCTCCCTTCCCTCTGTCCCTCCAGGTTGTTCCTTTTCACTCCGTCGACCTACACATCCTCTCTGCGGGGCTGGGTCGGTCTGGTAATGACGACCCCTGTGCTCGGTCACGAATTACTGACGACACAGGAGAAACCCTACAATTGGGACGAATAGAGGAGGTTTTTCCGAGGGGTCCCTACTTCTAGATGTAACTGGGGAAGTGAATGCTCCTGGGGTTGCTTCGACAGGCCCTCAAACGGTTCCTCTAACTACAGAGAAAACACTTTTAGCTTCTCCAGTAGCCTCGTCCATACCGAGAAGGGAGGGGAGGAAAGACGGGAGAACCACAGATCTGTAGGAGAAAGTGGTGAGACCCACTACAGATAGTAGAAAGAGGGGTTTTCCACGTAGATTCGGTAGATATTATACACAGATTCCTAGAAGACCCCTGGAACAAGTACCACAGGTTCGAATAAACCACAACACCTCTTCAGTTGAGACCGAAATTTTCTAAGTCTTTATCGAGATCTTTACCTTGTGGTTTACATTTATTTCTCTCTCTTTATCCCACTATTCAACTCTTTACGTGAAGAGAAAAATCTTCGACTTGAATCATAGGGTTCGTGACTGAGGTTATAGAGGTACCGAAACCCGGTTTGAAATAAGGGTGTGAAAGTCAAAAGGAAAAGACTACATGTTCCTAAACCTCTGTCTGTACTACTTGATTTCTTCCTGGTGATAAAGGTCTTCTTTTAAGTGGGTATAGGTATAAAAGATGTTTTCTAGGTACTATACCTACCATTATATTCTGTCTGAAGGGAGGGTTCTTTACGTACAAGAGTAGATGTACCCTCATGTTTGGGTCGGGTCGTCTCTTATTGATAGACTCTCCGACAATCCTTTAAGATGGATTTCCGACCAGATCGTAAAAGTAGAAGGAAATTATCTAGTTATCAACTCAGTCAACCTATTACCTAGGTCGGAATAACTATATTTACTCCTTTTATAGGGGTTTATAGTAAGGAAACCTTTATTAGAGAAACCACGGGGGAGACACCAGAAAAGACTTAGAAGAATTTTCTACGTAAACGGAACACAGGAGGAAGGATGAAAACCAAGGAATATGCTGTAAGAAACAGAAGCGAAGAAGAAAAATAACCTAATCTGTAACAAGCCCGACAGAAGTGAGTATACGCCATATGAGGGTATCGAGGACACAGACCTTCACGAAAAAAAGTACAGTTATAAACCTCTCGACACCCCAACGGAGAAGGTTATAAAATTCGAAGTATTTTATACAAATCAGTTTCAGAAGGTCTGTCGGTGAGGTATATAATAGAAATCCCCCTTTCAGTGGGAGGAGGGTAAGTGACGGAGAGAATTACGTGACTCCCCAGTTTTTCGGTAGACACTTTAACCTTCAGTGCAAACTTTCGAACGGGGTAATTCAGTGCAAGAGGACGAGACTAAAGGGAGAATTTCTCGAGGTTGGAGTACCGTAGGGACACCACCCACGACCTGGGAGGGACATCCTGTGTACTGGGAGACAGATGGTTGGAGAGTGTACAAGGTCGGTCGACTGATGTTAGACTAGGTGTACTTAGACATGCATAAAGGGTAACTGAAAGTAATTTATACAATGACTTGGTGCTGAAAGTGAAGACACGTCTATTAAAAGAGAAGGGGGAATCTATGGCTGTCTGGATTGCTAGTACGGAATCTTACGACCTAGGGTCTATTCGACCTACTGAACTTCCGTGAGTCTAAAGAGGTCATTTGAACTCTCACTTTCGAAACTAGAGCATGGGACGAGGAGACACAACAAGTAATAACAATACAGTACACTTTTACCACGATCACTAAAATTACAATAAATACAGCTCACGAATCACGTTACGTAAGACCTGACGTAAAGTAGGGTCTCTCGGGTACAGTCGGGGGGAGGGTAGAAACAGTCCCCTCCTCATTTCTCGGAAGAGTGCAATACTAGGACGGTCCCTCCACGTCGAACCTCACTCGAGTGGTTGACGACCTACGGATATTTCCCTGTTAGGTACCGGGTGGAAGTGGAAGGTGGAGACCCGTCGGAAACGACTACGACATTACGAAGACGTAAGACGAATCTCTTCTGAATCAGGAACGGTACCGAATGGACCAGGACCCCTCCCTACCTATGTGTCTCGTCAAATCTTCTACGGGTTGTCGAACGCTATTTCAGAAGACAGGTCAACGACGACTGACGGAAGATGGACTATGGGTAGACGAACGTTAAGTCATTAGCGTGTCGAGTAGGGACACCTACACTTAAGTGATACACCTTGAACTACGTCAAAGTAGTCCTCTGTGAGGACCGACCTCAGTTAGAGAGAGATAGGAGGTTAAGAAGGAGAGACAGTGGTGAGGACGAAAAGGGTGAGGAACGGAGTGACTCGACCTGAAGGGAAATACGATTTTCTCGACCACACTCAACTCAAAAAATTTTTTCTTAAAACATTCCATTGTAAACATCACATCAACCGTTACAAAGGGAATCGGTGGACCGTCTAAGTCGAGTCCCCTGGTTTAGACCCAAGGTTTTACCATTATGTACTCTTCTTAGTCTTCAGGAAAGGGGAAGGAAGTAAGACAAGGAAAGAGGAAGGGAGTTTTACGAGAATAATTTATCAAAAACGAACGCGAACTCAGGGTCTCTACTTGTCTGTGAGAGGACGGGTCTTCAGACTGTTAGAACAACTCTTTGTCCGGTCATTGTACTAGTGACAAGGTGTGTAGGGTGTTGTGTCCGTTTACGCTTCAAACCCCGGTTGTCTCTCGTCGTAGATCGAGGAACAAGACCCTCCCTGACCCCTCTAGTCCTCCTGAAACGTTTCTTCCAGTGGAAACCGGACTCGAAAATTCCAACTTTTGATCATCCTTTTCATTCAAACCTCCTTTGCGTACTCTCTTGCTCCGTCTTCTCCTTTTAACTTATTGAATTCCTCCCTTTACTGGTACCGGACCGTCGTCACCACACGACTCGGTCAAACACGATGACGGTCAACACACGTAGCAAAACGTCGGGACACAAACCACTGTAGAACCATCAGACTGTAGTCGGTACCCTCCTCATAAATGTGGTACTGTTAACCGTTTACGATGTTTCGTTTCGAAAACAAAGAAGTGAAGGACCTCTCGACTATCAAATCGTGTGGGGTCCGGAAGGTCTTACACGTTCTATTAAAGTTTCTCCAACGTCTCCTTGACCGGGTAAAGGCGACGTATATCTAGGTCTCCTCTCCCGACACAAACAACGTCCTCCCTAATCTATCTCTTAAGTTTTTCTAGGAGTAAGTAATTTGTAACTAAGGTACGGACTTTGACACGACCTACGACTTTTCGTGTGAGTCACGGAGTATTAGGACCGACTAAACAATTGTGTTTCAGGACGAGACGTCCTCCACCCCTACCCTGACTCTCCATTCTGCCTCCCAGTCTCTTGGGCGTCGGGATCTCCGTCGTCCTTCTCTCCGAACTACCGGTTTCCTTCTTACGTCCTTTCGCCGTGGACCCCCCGGGGATTCTTGAAACCCGACGACCTACCCGACTAAGAGACACACCGTGTGAGACTCTTGCTCCGACTCTCTTCCGAGGATGTCTCCCCTAGGGACTCCCATCCACTGAATTAGTTCGTAATTCAGACCTTAGATCACTAGTCCTACAACCCATACCTAAAATAGGATATATTTTGTCACTCACTCATCCCATCCCATCCGTTATCTTTACTCCACCCTCTTCTTGGACTACTTGGACACAACTAACTTGAACTTTCCCACTACCCTTTCCAAACATTCTTAAGTCTCCGTGCATCTGTCCAATACCCCGACCCTTTGTACCCCATCCAAACTCCACCAGTTACGATCTTAGTTCACACCATTCCTTCCGACGAGACATCGTTCATTTGGGTGGATTTGGTTTTTCATGGGTTTGTGCCACTTACCCCCCCGGTCACCCGAACTACCGACCTCGACTGCCCCTCTGTACCGTACCTCCAACACCCGTCTTCACTACCGGTAGTCCAATTTGTGGAATTTCCCTTTTCCCCCGACGGACCGATGGTCCCATACCCCTGACCACCAACACGAACGGTCATTTCCGGTTACCTTATGTTAGATTTTTGAAACCCCAACTTCTTAACGTGGTTGGAGGTTTCAAAGAAGATGGTAACAACTCCTATTACTTGTTTTTTTAGTTTTATTGACACTCGGTCTACACTGTGGTTGGTTTTCCTGACTTAATGTGAACTGGGAACTTGTTGTGTCCCCAATCCCCGTGTCTGGAGAGACATACCAACTTTTAACTACACATATTAAACTGTCGGTCGGGAGAGATAGGTACTCAGGTGTAGGGACCTGAGTTGGTTGGTACCTAGCACATCATGATATCACGGATAAATAACTTGCTTCAGAGGCACGATCACTCGGACACGTTAAGTTTGAGAACTACAAATAGTTCTCAGTTCATATATTAATCAAGTAAATAGTAATACATTACAAACGAAACAACAACAAATCGGTAAGTCAACAAAGGTTGGGAAAAAAAATTTTAAAAATAAAAATGAAATAAAATGAAACGTTATGACATAACCAAAACGGTATGTAACTGTACTTAGGTGGTGCCCACACCTAATATCAGACGGTCCAAGGAGACAGGTACCCTAAAGGGTCCGTTCTTATGATCTCACCCAACGGTAAAGGAAGAGGTCCTCTAGAAGGGTTGAGTCCCCAGGTTGGACACAGAGGACGTAACCGTCCTCCTAAGAAATGGTAACTTGGTGGTCCCTTCGGGGTCATAAACAAATGACGGGGAGAAAATAGTGGTACGAGTTTCAAGGCACCCTCACTACTTTGAACTCACGAAGACAATCAGGGTACGGACCGGACGACACCGTGATTCCACGAGTCAATTTTTACAGGAACCTCCTTTTCGTATTATCTCTATTCTGAAACTTCTTGACCCATATCAAACCCTCGTACGTCTCTTTGGTCTTTCTCCAGTGTACTCTACACTCAGTAAGTCACGAGACTTTCCTCTGATCGTCTTACTCCTTCTGACTAGGAAGGAGAAAAGGAACGTCACTACCCTTAATAACTTCAGAAAAATCTCTCCCGTAGACGATAGAAACCTCTCACAGTTGAGAAACTTTGGCACTTAGACTGAGTATCCTTAGTGAGTGTCCAGTCGAAGTTAACTGGACACCTCAAGACTGGGTGACGAACTAAGACTAGTCAAACACGACATCTGCACGGGTCTTGTATTTGATTCCGAAGGTACATATGAACCCAGGATTTCGTACTTACCACAAGGACCCAACATGTCACACGTTGGACGTATTGACATACATCGTTGGGACTCGTGTTGTCACTTGTATCTCCATTTCCACAGTGGTCTTCCCTAGTAGCTTCCCCTCCGTACGGGTAACATAAAATTAATTATTGGTGAGGGGGGGGGGTGGTGAATGAGGTCGTCTACGACTGGGTCGTAAAGGTGTCTACCGAATCAACCCTCCCGACCTATTCCTCTCAACCCCTCTCCCTCGGACACCACATATGTCTATCCTACCCCGGTCGTTTCTTCTGGGTAGAGAAGAGAAACTCCTTCTCTTACCCAAAGAACCACTACTAAACCATCTTTTATGGTTATGACCTATCCTCAGTATCGTTCTTCCCAAAGATCTAATGTCAAGTCAGTGAGTCAGGACAGACTGAGAAACGTCGGGGTATTTGACGTCCTGCGGTCCGAAGAGACAGGCAGTTGTTGAGGGTCTCGAATGAGTTTGAGTACAGGTAACTTAGTCACTACGGTAAGTTGGTAGAGTAGGAGACAGTAGGGGAAGTGGAGGGCGGAAGTCAGAAGGGTCCTAGTCCCAGAAAAGGTTACTCAGTCAGGAAGGTTAGTCTACCGGTTTCATAACCTCGAAGTCGAAGTCGTAGTTAGAAAGATTACTTATAAGTCCTGAATAAAGTATATCCCAACTGACCAACCTAAGGGAACGTCAGGTTCCCTGAGAATTCTCAGAAGAGGTTGTGATGTCAAGTTAAGAAGTCACGAGTCGAAAGAAATATCAGGTTGAGAGTGTAGGTATGTACTGATGACCTTTTTGGTATCGAAACTGATGTCCCAAAGATCTCCTCGTTTCATTTATCTACAACAGTAATTACTATTAATTATATCGACCGTACGTGATTTGTGAGTGGTACACGTACGAAGTAAGTCGGGAGTATCACTGGGACAACCGGGACACTCAATCACACACACACACACACACACAACACACACACACGTGCACGTAAGTGTATACGTAAACATTTGACCATTCCTGCCACCGAGTATGCAATTTCTTAGACGGATGTTACGTCCTCTGGGTCCAAACCAGGAACCCAACCCTTCTAGGGGACCTCTTCCTTTACCGATGGGTACGGTTATAATAACGGACTTCTTAAGGTACCTGTCTCCTAGGGTCACCCGATGTCAGGTACCCTAACGTTTCTCAGCCTGTGCTGAACTCGCTGGTTGTGAAAGTGAAGAGAAAAGTTCCTACAGTTATAAGTCACTTGTTAAACAGTTTCCGGTACAACTCAATTATCATCCCGTTTTTACCTTTGGGTCTATGATGACTGGAATTAGGTCACTTATATTGAGGGTGTGATGGAAGGTGAAGACAGTGACAGGACCTTTTCTCGTCGATTCATACGTCTCTGTAACGAAGAGTACAATCTGAGATAGATCGTCAAACCTTATGGGTTCGGTGAACTGACCCTTAGCGTCATGACAGGATCTTAAGTCGCACGGGTATACCACTACGGTGCCTTTCTCGTAGAAAAAGGATCTTATGGAAACAGGACGAAAGATAAAATCATATTAGTCAATAACTGAATTCTTCCGATTGTTACTCACGGTCTTATAAATCGTAAAAATAAACATACACGAACGAATACAATTCATGAAGGGACCACCAAGTCTACTATTTACCAGAGGACGTAAGAGGACCCAAGTTAGATTTTTATTATTATAGATCCACATACCAACAGATTTACTGATATTCTTTGATGCTCTTTTCCCTTTTGACCTAAATGAGAGTGGTAAATCCATAATCCATAACACCCGTAGTACCGATGATTAATCTCAGTAGATTAAACGGTTGAGGTCATCGGATCATTACCCATGGCCCCCTTGAGACGACTCCTCTTCATCCTAACACTAGTTAATCATTACAGACAGGACTCATATCCTAGTCCTCCACCACCTTACGGACGGTACTAAAGTGATAGGGATCCTCTTCCGTTACCGTGGGGTGAGGTCATGAGAACGACCCTTTTAGGGTACCTAACCTCCTCGGACCATCCGACGTCAGGTACCCCAGCGTTTCTCAACCTGTGTTGACTCGCTGAAGTGAAAGTGAAAAGTGAAAGTACTTAACCTCTTCCTTTACCGTTGGGTGATCTCACAAGAACGGACCTCTTAGGGTCCCTACCACCTCGGACCATCCGACGACAGATACCCCAGAGTGTTTAGCCTGTGCTGACTTCACTGAGTCGTCGTCGTCGTCGTCGTCGTCAAATCGGTATTGGATAGAATGTGTCCGATCATAGTATTTTGAACGATATTCAGTATAAAAATTTGGATCAAATTTAATTAAGAAATTTTGAAAGAAAAGACCACCTTCGAACTTAATCAATGTGGTTCGAGATGAAGGGAAAAAGGGAGGGACTCCGTCAAACACTGAAGTTTTACGATTTCTTTTCTCTCGTTAACACACGCCTAGGCTCGTCGTGTATCGGCTGTCGATCACGAACTTTATGGACGACCGACCAACCTACAAAGTAAAGGTTTTTAACTTTTAAGAAAGGGAGACTAAAATATATATTATCAACTCCGTAAATTATGACGATTTGGTAAAAAAAAAGAGATAAGGAGTAAAACAGTTCCTTCTATCCCTTCTCCTGGACCGTTCCTCGACTTTAAACATCCCTTAGTAAAGTCGTCGACAGACCCTCCCGTCACTGTCCTTGACCGTTTTACTGGGAGTCGTCTGTCGAAACTCCCGACGTCAAGAGTTTGATCTCGGTCTGTAGTCTTAGTCGACCTCCGTTCAATTGTGGGTTCAGTGACCCGGGACGGATGACTCGAAGACTAGATCCACCCATCTCCAACCTGAGGTTTCGACGAAAAAGATTATCCAAAGGTCCACTACGACCACGATAACCCGTCCTTGGTGTAAAACTCTTGGTGACGATTCTCGGTGACCGCGATTTGACCGGACTTCGACTTCAACCCAGGATCGGTTCTCCTCTAAACCAAGATCCTCTCCTAGGTTCCAGTCGACGTTTCTGGACACGGGTAGTGTCAAGTCGGTCTGGTTTTAATCCAACCGACGGTAATGACAGTCAGTTCCTCGACGTATCTTTCTTGATTGGTATTGGTGATGAGTCAGTAAAGGATATTCATAGACAAAATTTATATTAAGACACGAGAAGGGACCGTCAGGTCACTGATCCTGAGTCGTGAAAATAACGATACTGGGTCCAAATTAGGGACCAACCCCTTGATTCTAGGGAGTTCGGTGTGTCTTCCCGGTTTTAATTTTAATATACATATAGATACACACACACATATATGTCTGAAGGGACCACCGAGTCACCATTTCTTAGGTGAACGGTTACGTCCTCTACACCAAAGATAGAGACCCAGGTCTTCTAGGGGACCTCTTCCTTTACCGTTGGGAGAGGTCACAAGAACGGACCCTTTAGGGTACCTGTCTCCTCGGACCACCCGATGTCAGGTACAGACTGTTCCTCAGTCTGTACTGAATCGCTGATTTGTTGTTGTTACACACACAAACACACACACACAAACACATATATATTTTACGATTATGACTTAAACAACTTTTATCTAAAATCCCTAATTCTTAAAAGGAATTTTTATACCTTTTACCTACCGATACTAAACCGCGAGCACACTTTCCTTGAAAAATCTCAAGTACACTACACAGACACACGAGTCAGTACAAATCTTAAGTCTAGTACCGCTTAGTTTCGTGGTGTTTGGAGTTCAAGACCGGAATTACCGTCCTTTCCACAGGTTTTTATCAAGGGACTTGTATCATGTACTTGGACTCCAGTTTCTGGTGTCCACTGTCGTCAATCTAACATTCACTACCTACCGGAATTAAAAGACAAATAATGATTTTTACCACGTTGAGGTCAAGGGACGCTCGGACACCCCCACGATCTCCCCGGTCTTGGGCGTCTGGAATCACGAGTCCCGAATGGACCTCTGTGACAGGTATGGGTCTATGGACCGTCCCCCTGAAGAGTGGTGGGAACCGTTCTACGGGATGAACAGAACCGACGTCTTTGGGAAGAGAGAAGGTAAGAGGTGAGGGGTGGGGACCAAGTAGAAAAATTTTAGTGGTAGGTCGACATAGAAGTTCAGACCTCAAACGTTACGTGAAAGAGTATCTGGGATGTGGACCCTTCCGGGGTGTCAATTAGTCAAGAAAAACAGGTTGTCTCGACTCTTTAGACTCCGACTTGTTCCCTTCGTGGAACGGACTTCAGGTCACCACCACGGTCCGACTCCCCCACCCCTCCACCACATCTGAGTTCAAAGAAAGAGGTCTCAAAGAGGCAAACCGGTCTCAAACGAGGTCGACGAGACCCCCGGTGAATGAATGTACCATCTCCTGTCGGAGACTCACTCTTGTCACCTACTTCACTGAAGGAAACGTCAAGCACCAAACTTTTGGAGACCCGAACCTCTTATACTTCAGTAAGGAAACAGTCTGTGGTCTTTCCTCGATAAAAATGTCTTGGTATTAGGAAATTTAGTGACGAAAAGTCACTAATACCTCGTTTAAAGGGTTCTCGTATATCGCGACGATACATCATTGGTATATCTTGGGTAGAGAGGGATAGGTTCCTCTCGTGAAAGAATTTTTGTGATAAAAAAAAAATTCTCGTCAAAATCCAAGTGGCTTTTTATCTCACCTTCCATGGCTCTCCAGAGTATATTGGAGACGGGGGTGTGTATGTGTCAGAGAGGGTAACAGTTGTAGGGGTCCGTCTCTCGAGGTGAAAAATGTTCACTCTTTGGATGTGACTATGTAGTAATAGGGGTTCCAGGAATCACGTCCAAGTGAGAACTACGATACCCAAATCTGTCTAAATATTACTATCCGTAGGGGGGGGGTAAATTAAAGAATGTCTCCTTAAAGTGACGGACTTTTTAGGAGAGTGTAAAAATGAAATATTAAAGTTTTTTGATATACTTCTCTGGGGGATATCTCCTATATTAAATCTCGATTTCACAATCCTCGCGATGTGGACTTCTGGTCAGTCGGTGTTTCCAATTTGTTGCTGTGCTGTAAACAGCTAGTCCTTTCCCTACATGCACCGGGTGGGACAAGGTACATCTACCCCGAAACGCTACGGTGTGAGTAGGTGCAGAAGGAAGAAAGAGAAGAAGGAGGGACCAGTGTCGACGTTTCGGGTGAGACACACAGTCCGGGACACGTCACTCTCCGTCGAATATACGTTCGTGACGAAAGTTTTCTTAAGTTTCCACATCCCTACTTAAGGTCCATGAGGTCCCGGAAACTGTCAAGGGACTAGACAAAGTTATACGAACCCACCAAAACTGGGTACCGAGAGTTGAAACCGACGAGGAGTCTGGGTGGACCCGTCGGTCCGGACTGAAACACCTGGACACTGGACACGTGTCCGGGGGAACGAGTTGTCCCGGGTACGAGTCAAATTACGAGACGGTGGTGGCGGAATTTTAAGAATCATTTAAAACTTGTCACTCAGGGCGTAAAAGTAAAACGTGGTCCGGGACGTTTAATACATCGACTAGGACACCCGATGAAAATTTATACAGGTACGGGTCCGACGTGGGTCTGGTTGATTAGTCTTAAGGACGTCCACCCTAGGTCCGGGGACATGAAACATTCGAGAGACCCCCCAACGACACCCAATGTAGGAACTCTTGTCGAACATATTTTGTCTTCAGGAGTTGATACCCCAAATACACATACAACATCCCTTGTTATTTAAGTGGGTCCCACGAAAATGTTTGAGGGTCTGACTATACATCTTTAACTATTTATAAGACTAAGGATTGATAAGATTAGAATGGATTGTTCGGTCCGTTCTCGAAAGGTATTCATACGGTTAACAGATCTTCTATCAGGGTGACACAAACGACAAGGGAACAATGACGCAGTAACACTGTCATTGACGTAAACTTACCAATCCTGGGCGTGCGAACCCCGTGTCACCAGGGACGCACCCTGAAGGGGGGTCGAGAGAAGGGCCACCGTGACGATTGACTTATGTGGAAGACTCTCCACTACACTGTCCTTTTCCATACTTGATACCTGTCGTAGGGATTGAGACGGAGTGAGGACACCGCACACTCCGTACAAAAGGAACACGGAGTCAAACAAACAATCATTTTACCCGTATTATTATGGGTTGAGTATTTGCCCAACACTCTTAATTACTCTATTCTGTACGTTTCTCGGGTCGTGACACGGACCGTATATCCGCCAGTTTTGTATAGCCACATGATAGAGGGGGTTCTTCTTTATAATCGTACAAAAGGGGAGTGAGACTTTACACAGCAAAATGATTTTCTTTTATCTTGAGTAATCATGTTAGTATTCTTTCTTTATGACTATAAGAAGTCAATCATATGAATAATTTTTACGTATATATAAGTAAGTCAAGTCTCGATAACTTATGGATGATCCAGTTCCACAGTCTCTTAACTAACGCATATATAGATACGTGTCCGTGGGTACATATATGAATTTTTGGAACAGAGGATTCAGAGGACGCAGAAATGGTGATCGTCCGAAAAATGGTGATCACGGCGGAGCTTTCGGGAACTAGTTTCACCTTTCACATTTTTTTAATCTTATTCGTACTCCTCCTCCTCTTCTTTCTCTTTCACGTTGATTTATTTTGGGCCACTTGTCCTGCCCCGAAGAGTACGGGAACCTGTTAGGACTTAGGTTGTTCTTTTTTTAATGGAGAAGAAAAGACCATTTTTGAGTCGATTTCTTTTTGGTGTCTCAAAATCAAGGTTCTCGGGAGTGTGGAGTGCCAACTGGAACTATGTTTTCTGTCAGAGAGGTGAAGATGACCCCTTAGAGTGCACTGAAGTGAATATCGAGTCGACCATTTCTTAGAGACGTACGTTACGTCCTCTGGACCCAAGTTAGGGACCGAGCCCTTCTAGGGGACTTCTTCCCTTTTCGATGGGTGAGGTCATAAGATCGGACCTCTTAAGGTACCTGACATATCAGGTACCCCAACGTTTCTCAACCTGTGTTGACTCGTTGAAAGTGCAAGTGTATATATGTGTCGGTATATATATTATATACATTTGTACATATATCTGTACGTACATATACGTACGTGTCTGTGTGTATACATATGTATGTACACGTATGTGCGTTTATACATGTATACGTTCGTGTGTGTATACACTGTCCATCAATAATAAGTTATGAAAAGAAATCCAAAATGAGTTTGACTTTTTAGTTACGAATAACATTGTTAAATTTGTTGTCTTTTCGTTGATTTAATTCAAATGATTAGGTATGAGGGGGTAAGGATAAGGGTGGTAAGGTCACATTGGTTAAAAAATTTGTTAAACTTTAACTTTTATTTAAACGATACCTAAAAAAAGGTATTACAAAAAACCGTATGTGTGTGTCTAGAGTTGGACCCGTACAAGATGTCCGGTGAAAGAATTGAAAGAGAAGAAAAGACAGAGTGAATTGTTATATTACGCCTGTAGAAAACTTCAGTCATATAGAGTGAGTAGATAATCAGAAGTCACCGAGTATCGTAAAACGTCATACCTCCAAGAAAAATTGGTAAGGGGACCAATACCAGTATACCATAAATTGTAATTTCCTCTACGACGTCATTTGTCAGAAAATATTTTTACAATTATGACCATGAAGATGAATAAAACCTATCCTGTCTCTATCTCGGAGGTCGTCAAACATTGGGTTCCTACCCGTTTCGGTTTGTTCATTATTATTTACACTATGGGGTTGAACATAACGTACGGATGGTGTATGGTCCGTTACGTCACCCACGTTCCACGTCTGCACTTACCCTGAACCAGACTGGAGTTTGTCATACTAGTACATAGTTTTGGTCATAATGTATATGACAGATAGGATTCAAGTACAACTTTAGAAGGATCACCACGAATTCTGTTGGAGATGAGGTCGGAATCTCAGAATTCTTCAGGGTAACTGAGACCTCGTCGAAAGGTAGGTTTCAGGAAAGTACGTCGAAGGAAGGTTAGGTACGTCGTCTTTTATGTTTTTTTCAGGGTAGACTTAGTGTCTACAATTGAACGAAAGCATTAAGCCGGTCATTAAATAGACTAACGAGTGTCAAACGAGGTAGTAGCAGAAGGTCTTCGACTTTCACTGTTTCTTTAAAGAGGACCGTCTTTCTGTACAAAGAGGATAGTCCGGAAACTGTGGGTAGAAACACTATGTGAGTGTTCATCTAAGATTTGACGAAGTGTGTTGTCGTGACTTCAGTGTTTTGGTTCAATTTAGTATTGAAAACTTTCGTGCACTTGTTCTAAGTTGTCTAAAAAATTCGTCGACACTTTATCACAGTGGTCTTAACAAAAATGAGGACCACTAAAATGATGTCTTTACAAATTTACGACGTCTTGGGTACCTCCACACGACGAGTACAGATGAGCTTTTTCGGTGAAAGACAAGTCGACGGTCCTCACGTCCATCGACGGTCGAAGGGTGGTGTCACGGAAGTCCTAGATGGAATCGAAAGGGCGTCCCGGGTTGAGAAAGACTGTTTTGGGGTCGGTCACTGTCTCGTGTCACCCTACGATACCATCCAGAAAACCCCTACCCGCGAGAAACAGGACCTCGAGAAGTAACCCAACCTACTCTGACAGTCCAGACGTGACGTCAAACCCGGAGAGGATGTAACACTAGACTCCGAACCCGTTAGGACGAGGAGAGGGGAAATAGGACGTGTCTCAGACGATTGAAGGGAAGGATTGAGGAGTCACAGACGAAGAGTCCCTGGGTTATCTGTATTTGTGAAAGTCCCGTTACATCCTTGTATTTGTGATATGTAGAGTAAGTCTCCTGACCTCCTGGACTTGTACAGGGATCGGGGACTTGTAAGAATATCATCCGAGACGATTTTTACTTAATAAAAAGACGGTGTCACTTTGACTGGTAAAGTAGAGTTAACAAGTCGACCCTATGTTTACTTTTAGATTTGCACTCCTTTTTATTTGGGTATATCTCAGACTTTAAAGTGAAGTCAATGGGTTCGACAGATTTTAGGTTCCATTTCTTACACAAACCCATAAAGAAGACACAAACGGTACTTGACGATTCTCGGTCCGGCAGTGTCAATATTACTCTCCAGTAAGAAAGGAAAAACGGTGAAATTAGTGACAAGGTGAACCCCGTGGTAACAAGGACCATTCGACGGAGGGGAGTACCGTCGTGTCCTACTCCTCTTTCGCCCAATATTAACGTAAGAAAAACGTCCTCTCAAACCTCTCCATATGTTCCCCGCAAACTTTGAAGGTCCGTTCTCCCTTTAGATACATCGGTAATTCTGCGACTTCCGACCCATGAGTCTCTTCGTCGCTGCCCTGAAAGACTCGCTCCGCTCGTAGTACCCCGTCAAACTGGTAGGGTTGTAGTAGGCGGACCTCCCACACCAGTGGTTCTCGGCCGGCCAGTACTAGTAGTGCCTCAAGTACCTCTTACCGCGAAACCTAAGAAAAGAGTCCCATTCTTGACGAGTCGAATGGAAATAGGAAGTCTCATTTTCGTGTCTACTACGACCACGACCACCCTCGACCCCCTGGTACCACCCGACCCTTCTTCGCAGGTGTACTCCTGGTGGACGGTGAATCCTTAGGGACTGCTTTATGTCTATCCGCAACCTCCACAATCGTTCCAATTGTCTAAACAACGATTTTTCTTTCTTGTTTCGTCTCGGGCACCTGGGGAGGCATCTTCCTACCGTGTCTCGGTCCGGAGCTACTCATTCTTACTTATCTCCTGTCTCCTACCGGTAGCCGTAGGTATACTTAGTACCTCTAACTTCTCTGAGGGTCGACGATACGACAGGACGCACTAAGTACGTCTGTAGTCACCGGTAGAGACGGAAAAGGGGTCGTGTCGGCGGGAAGGTAAGTCGAGAGAAGTAAACGTCAAGTCTTTATTTTGTGTAATGGGAATAGACTACGGACCCGGTGGACCGGAGACTCCTCCACGAAGACCCGTCCTGTGTCCTTGTCACACAGTGTTCACGGGTGTTCAGAAAAGACCCCAACTACCTCTTGACACCGAGGGTGGGTCGGACCTCGTCCCTATCTCCGGGGTTTCCGGATACCGGCTCTCTAGATATTTCCTGGTAACAGTCTTACGGGTTTACGTCGGTGTTATCTCCGTGAAAGTAAAGACACCTCGTAGAGTCTCGATGAATCTATCCCGAACATACTCACACCCGTATCACGAATACAGACTCCCTATCTTCGACAGATTGGTGTCCGGTACCTCCTTCCGGACGGAGTCTGGTTTCCGAATCGACCCCTCAGACCCTCGTTCTCCCATGTCCCCGTTCCGGAAGACTCGTTCCCGAAGTCCCATTATGGTTCATCGACCGATACGTACAGTGGTTTCGATGGCTTGTCATCGATACCGACGTCTAGTTTCCTGATCAGTAACTTTGTAAGTGGTCCACTGACGAGACTGGTACGGGACACGACCCTTGCCCCAGATATGACTACTCTCTCTCTAACGAAATTACGGTACCTTGTTTAGTGGGGTTTGAAGTTACTGAATCGTGTTATCGTTAAATCAAACGAGTATTCAGACATTAAACCCTTGGAGAGACAAGGTACACGACAGTCGTCCCCGTCGAGTTCCCGATTCTAGACCTTAGCGGGTTTCTGAGTAAATGAGGAGACAGAGTATCACCTACGACCCACAGTCGACTGTAGAGCGGTGGACCGGTAGAGACCGAAGGAGTGTCGTTCGACCCAGGAGTCTTGGTCGTAGGACTCGTGTCTTCCATCTTCGACATAGTCAAGACATTGGATCGGACTTGTCAGTGTGTCGTAGGAAGTCAGTACCACTACTCGGGTGGGTCTAAGTACCTCTCTTTCGTGAGGGGTGTAAAACTACCCATGACGTTGGACTACAGAAGAACGTGTATTCCCTACCCTTCAGGACGATACAGGTAGTATCTCTTATGTTGGACGTCTCTACGGGGACGGGGAGTCCTGGAAGTACGGGTTTCGAAGGTTATTAGTAGACAGACCTGACATGAAAAACAAAGATACGTACTTCGTGTCTCCACAGTGTATACACTACTGCCCGAAGAGACCACCGAGTCTACCATTTCTTAGACGGACGTTACGTTCTCTGAACCCAAGGTAGGGACCCAACCCTTTTAGGGGACCTCTTCCTTTACCTTTGGGTGAGGTCATAAGAACGGACCTCTTAAGGTACCTACCTCCTCGGACCGTCCGAGGTTAGGGACCCCACTGAAAAACAAAGGTGTGTACTTCCTGTCTCCATAGTGTACATCATCTTGACTTTGGAAGAACTCTTTCGGTCCCTACCGAAGTTTCTCCTCTCTCTTGAAGAGGTTATAACTTCTTTCTCCTTAAACGGTCTGTCGTCTATCCGACTGTCTTGTCATCTCGACACATAAATCTCCGACTTCAGTCCCACCAGACAAGTCATTAGACAGTCGTCAACGTACCACCGAGACTTCGGGTCTTCATCTCAAATCCCCGAAGGGACACCTGTCCTTCGACTCCTGAACAGATCTTCGACGTGAATATGCATGACTTCGAAGGAAACGTCCACCTCGTGTGCGAAACACGAGCAGATCCAGCTATCCGTCATCACCGAAAACAAACCGTCCAACGCCCCGTCTACTAAATCCACTACCCCGGGTACAGGAAACGTACCATGTCAGAGGAACTCCCACACCCTATATGAAACATATTGGGATCGTGGATCGTGTCACTCGTGGCTCATCTCCCATCACCTTATTTTCTGGTAAAGACCTCGTTTTCGTCAACCCACACCGTCCTAACTACCTCGTAGGACTCACATGTGCCTAGAGAACAGGAACAGTGGTCTGGAGAACACAGTGTCACCCCGTACCTGGTACGAGGGGACCCCCGTAAGGAAGTACTAGTCTAACGAGTACGTCTGTCAGTTTATTTGTACTTGTCCACCATTACAATCTTCTTCACAGAAGACCTTGGTCGGAGGTCTGGGTAAGTCCTCAGTAAATAAAGGGCGTTCAGTGGACGGACACGAAGAGTCTCTGAGAGTTGTGTCGGACCCTTGACTCTACTCTAGGAGAGGACTCTTGTACGTCCCCTCGTTTCGCTAAGTACGAGTCCCCGGACGTTTTTCAGTCTTGAGACGTGACGAGACGTGTACGTATAAAGGTAAACCCCCCGTGTCCTGTACCCCCGTTCAACCTACGGTCAATAAAAAGTACTACTACGTCGGATCCGTCACTCTCTTTTCGAACTCCACTCTCTCCTCGTGTCTCTTTACCTCCCTTTTCTACCGTCTTTCCCTCGCCGGTCTCGTCCGTCGCGGTCCTCCCCTTCCTTTACTTCGCACTGGTTGAGGGGCGCGCCACATCTCCGTCCATTAGATATTTAGATTAAAGTCGGAATGATGGTCTGGGACCTCGTATCGTCGTAATTAACTACATAGACGACGAACTATTTTAACTTTTCACCCAGTAGTCAAGTCAAGACGTCCCAGGTAGAAGACCCTCCATCATATTAAAATCCTAGCGGTAAGTCTCTTCTTTCCTTTTCCCAGGCTGAAGTTAAACACGTGAAAAAGAGAGGAGGTTGGGGTGTTTCCCCGGGGAAGTGTGGTCTGCATCATCGAAACCTAACACCGGTACGGAGGTCGAACCAGAGTCTCGGAAACCCGTAGTTCCCAGGTCACTGCTGTAGTCTGTGACGAAGAGTGTCAGGTGAGTCGCGAAGAGAGAGTAACGTCTTGAATCTTAGGAAGTGTAATACCTCCCTAACCTTTATAACGACAACAAATTGGTATGTAAGTCATCCCAGTATTAATAGGTATAAAAAATTTTTACACGATACCTAATGCATCGTACGTTTAGATATTAATTTATAAAGGAAGAACCGTGAGTCTAAATCCCCTAAGTTAGACCATCGAGAAGGTAGTAGAATCTGTGTTCGTGACTTCGGGAGGAGTTACGGAATACGGGATCGGTTCTTCCAACCGGACGAGACATTCCGGGAGAACCGATTTCGTTCCGAAACACCAATAACGACCAAGTAAGTGTATACCGGTATTGACCCTTTGAGAATGTTCAGTGACTCGTTACAGTCAACCCTCCCAAATAGTAAGTACCCTACGAGTAAGTATCCGACCTCGATCTACTCTCGTTCAGTCAACAGTCCTTCTCTTAGGGTCTAACGTTCAAGACTCTGGTTCCGGGACGAAACCTGAGACGATACTCAGTGGTACACCGGAACTCGTTCAGACAATTGAGTTAAAGGGTTAGATATTTGATTTCCGTAACTCGACCTACCAGAACTTTCCCGAGAAAGTCCATTTTTTTTTAGATACTAAGTAAGAGAAGTTTGTTTAGTTTATTCCCAAAGTAAAGGACTTCACCCAAACAGTTACTTTCAACTTTATGGATTTAGGAAGGACAGATTATTTTCCCGGTCGTTCACCGAAGTCACTTAAACGTCTTTTCGTTAAAGTCGTCTTTCGTAAAACACTTCCCTTCTTTCAAATTTAGTGAAGTGGGTCGGACATAAAGAAGATATTCGACAAAAATGGTACACGAGTCGTACCTTGGTCTAGGAAAGGGTCTCAAGATTCTTTAGACCCGAAAAAAAAAAAAAAAAAGACAGAACAAATAGAAAGATACAACTACAAGTAATAGAGACCTTCAAGAAAACACCTTCAAATGTAGTTACTTGACTTATATTTTGTCGACCTGTACAGTCTTTTTGAATTACAAGTATAGATATTCAAAGTGGTTCTAATACTTGAGTTGACCACACTGACAGAATAGTGTCATACACTAAAGGGACGTCTAGAATTTCTTTTTCATAACGTCTCAATCGTAGTCAAGTCAAGTCAACGAGTCAGTACAGACTAAGAAACACTGGGGTACCTGACGTCGTGCGGTCCGAAGGGACAGGTAGGGGTTGAGGGTCTCGAACGAGTTTGAGTACAGGTAGCTCAACCACTACGGTAGGTTGGTAGAGTAGGAGACAACAGGGGAGGAGGAGGAAAGTTAGAAAGGGTCGTAGTCCCAGAAAAGGTTACTCAGTCAAGAAGCGTAGTCCACCGGTTTCATAACCTCAAAGTCGAAGTCGTAGTCGGGAAGGTTACTTATAAGTCCTGACTAAGGGAAATCCACCTTTTCCGTGACTTGTCCTTAATCTTTTCTAAGTCTAATCACATCGTATAAACACCAAGTACCGAGAGGAAAGATAAAGATACCGGTAGCGTCTGTAGTAGTTAGTACCGAGAAGAAGGATGTCTCGACTATGTGTCTGAAAAGGTGTGTCCGTCAGTAAGGGTTAGCTAGTTTCTACCTTACAGTCACCTCTTCGTTAAACAACAAACTTGAATCTAAAAAAATTATTTACTTATAGTGCGTCTTACTGAATTCCGATTAGTGAATTTGAAAGACCTGAAGAAAATTGAAGAAATATTTTTGCTTCATTATAGCGGACGGAATGGATGAGGTGTCCTGGTCACAATTCCTACTTTTGGATAGGATACTTCATACTGAACGGTATGTTTTTAGTTCCTTCCCTTCTTCAGTCTCAAATATCTAATTAACTAGGATTGAAGTCCGGAGACAATAATCCAGGATGACGTCAAGCCCCTCATCCTACACTCCCAACTGTCACCGGACGACGTCCCTGACCCCGTGACTGACGTCGTCCCGGACGTACCCTGGAAAACTTCCTCCAGTGGTAATTGAAGTAATGGAGGTGGCATCAAACCGGAGTCCAGTTTGTTGTGCCTCCCTTGTGTCGGTTGGGGGGGGGGGGGTTAGTTGTCTTTTAACCTAATTTCTAAATGATTTGTTCCGGAACGGGTAGTCTTGTTCTGGGTCAAAGGGGGAGTCATTCAGAGAGGGTAGTCCTTGAAGGTATTCGGAGAACAGGAATAGGTAGTCTCCTGTCTGTCTTACTTTTGGTGTTAGTGTTCTTTGATTGGTTTAACTAGTGTACCTGTTGTCGGAACAGATTGAGTTACTTCGATACTGGGTACGATATATCCCGGTGGGTTCTACCCACCCAGTACCACCTCTTAAGACTGTTTTGCACCAGGTGATCTTTTCCCTTACCGTTTCGTGAAGTCATAAGAACGGAACTCTTGTGGTACTTGTCGTACTTTTCCGACTATCCTGTGACTTTCTACTTGAAGGGTCCAGCCATCCACGGGTTATACGATACCCTCTAGTCACCTCTTTATTGAGGTTTTTATTCCTTCTCTGCCTCGGTTTAGTTTTTATTGTGGGTCAACACCTACACTGACCACTACCTTCATTTCAGGTTACGACATTTCTCGTTATAACGTATCCTTGGACCTTACAATACAGGTGCTTAGTTCCGTTCAACCTTCACCAGCTTGTCCCCTACCGTTCTCACTTGTAACCGTAAAATTCTTAGTCACTTGATTTTATCTGACTTAACCGACTTAAATTGAGTCTACTGGTAAGATAGATGATGACACCCGTTTTTAGGGAGTCTTCTTTGTCATCGGTAGTAGCAGTTGTTTACTCAGGTTTTACGTCATGAACCTACGTTAGAGTTTTTACTGTCTTACTAGAGACAAGCAAAGGTTCCGTTTGGTAAGTTATAGTGTTATTAGGTTCAGATACGGGACTGGTCATTACGACTTCTTCAACTTTAACTTACCAAGATACTTCTGAATGTTCTGGAAGATCTTGATTGTGGGGGGTTTTTTCCAGGAAAAGTAATATCCCCTGACCTTAGGTTTTCATCCTTCAGTTCTCTATGGACCTCATTGTCCGTTTAAACGGGAACTTCATGTTTTGTTTCGTCCAGTTTCCGATTATCTCAAAACGGTTCTCTTGCGTGACCAGTTTCGTTTGTGGGAGAAGGTCGTTGTGTTCTCTTCTGATGTGTACCTGTAGTGTCTACCAGTTGTGGTTTTAGTTTAACTAATATAAGAAACGTCGGTTTCTACCTCTTCGAGATATGTCAGTCGTTTTTGTTCTGGCCCTCGACTGACACCGAGTCTAGTACTTGAGGAATAACGGTGTAAGTCTGAATGTAACTTCTTTCATTCCTTTGGGTGATCTTCTAAGTCCATACGGGATTTAGTTTAGGGAATGCTAATATGTCACCTTCACTGTTTATCTAAGTTCCCTAAGACTATCTCACGGACCTCTTGATACCTACTTCCAAGCACTGTAACATGTTCTCCGTCACTAGTTCTAGCAGGGGTTCTTTTTCTTTACGTCTTTCCGTTTTACCAACAGACTCCTCCGGAATGTTTATCGACTCTTTTCTTCTGTTCGATTCCCGTTTCTCCTTTCCTTTCTATATGGGTAAACTTTACCGTACCTGGATTATCTTCGTCTTCTATAATTCTTGTCCACCGTCCTTATGTGTGTTGTTGACATGTTTTTTCTAGAAGTACTGGTTCTATTAGTGCTACCACACTAGTGAGTGGATCTCGGTCTGTAGGCCCTTACACTTCAGTTCACCCAGAATCTTTGGTAGTGATACTTGTTTCGATCACCTCCACTACCTTAAGGTCACCTCGATAAAGTTTAGGACTTTCTACTACGACACTTTCACGACGTGAGTTATACGGTCGTTTAAACCTTTTGAGTCGTCACCGGTGTTCTGACCTTTTACAGACAAAAGTAAGGTCAGGGTTTCTTTCCGTTACGGTTTCTTACGAGTTTGATGACGTGTTAACGTGAGTAGAGTGGACGATCATTTTATTACGAGTTTTAAGAGGTTCGGTCCGAAGTCGTTATGTACTTGGCACTTGAAGGTCTACAAGTTCTACGACCAAAATCTTTTCCGTCTCCTTGGTCTCTAGTTTAACGGTTGTAGACGACCTAGTAGCTTTTTCGTTCTCAAGGTCTTTTTGTAGACGAAATAACTGATACGGTTTCCGAAACTGACATACCTAGTGTTGTTTGACACCCTTTAAGAAATTCTCTACCCTTATGGTCTGGCGGACTGGACCGAGGACTCTTTAGACATATGTCTAGTCGTTCGTTGTCAATCTTTACCTGTACTTTGTAGTCTGACCAAGGTTTATCCTTTTCCTCATACAATTCCGACATATAACAGTGGGACGAATAAATTGAATATACGTCTCATGTAGTACTCTTTACGACCCGACCTCCTTCGTGTTCGACCTTAGTTCTAACGACCCTTTTATTGTTATTGGAGTCTATACGTCTACTGTGGTGGGAATACCGTCTTTCGCTTCTTCTTGATTTCTTGGAGAACTACTTTCACTTTATCCTCTCATTTTTCAACCGAATTTTGAGTTGTAAGTCTTTTACTTCTAGTACCGTAGACCAGAGTAGTGAAGTACCGTTTATCTACCCCTTTGTTACCTTTGTCACTTTCTGAAATAAAAGAACTTAAGGTTTTAGGGACGTCTACCACAAACGTCGGTACTTTAATTTTCTACGAACGAGGAAACTACTTTTCAATACTGGTTGGATCTGTCGTATAATTTTTCGTCTCTATAATGAAACGGTTGTTTCCAGTCAGACCAGTTTCGATACCAAAAAGGTCACCAGTACATACCTACACTCTCAACCTGATATTTCTTTAGATTCGTGACTTCTTAACTACGAAAACTTGACACCACAACCTCTTCTGGGAACTCTCAGGGAACCTGACGTTCCTCTAGGTTGGTCAGGTAGGATTTCCTTTAGTCAGGACTTATAAGCAACCTTCCCGACTACGACTTCGACTTTGAAGATATAAAACCGGTGGACTACACTTCTTGACTGAGTAACCTTTTCTGGGACCACGACTCTTACTAACTTCCACCCTCCTCTTCCCCTGCTGTCTCCCACATTACCAACCTACCGTAGTGGCTGAACTACCTGTACTCAAACTCGTTCGAGGCCCTCAACCACTATCTGTTCCTTCGGACCGCACGACGTCAGGTACCCGAACGTCTCAGTCTGTGTTGACTCGCTGACTTGACTGACTGACTGACTGTCAAACCCACCCACACGGTTGGACGACTTGAGACTTAAGAGTCACTTGATCCGAGAGACTCCCGTCACTAAGATTCTATAGACGGGGTGTGTGGTTTCTCCGGTCCTCCTTGGACGTCAGAACCGGACACCACAGAAGGTAGAGAGAACGGTCCGTGGACCCCAAGTACCCTCTCGACCAATCATTCTGTAACACCGGAATGACTATTACAGTCGCTATCACCGACGACAGAAGCATAGCTACTCTGTGACTCGGTTAGGGAGGTATACATAATAGAGCAAATTGGAACTTAGAGTTTAGATTCCTTTTCTCTAAGTGACATGAGAATAAAATGTCTACACCACTAGTGACGAGACCGTCAATTTATTGAATGGGTTCCCGTACGTCGGTCATTCTCTACCTCGAGTCTGGGTGGTACTTCATGGACCTGAAAATTGGTAAAGAACAGGAAACAACTGTGGTCTTAGACATTCTACTGACTAGATTTATAAGTTTAGTCTTTTACTTCGTCGAGTCACTTCAAAAATTACTGAATTTCACCTTTGTGTCTGTGTCTAGACGTTTACGAAAGTTACGACGAGAACCGTCTTGACGTCGACGGTAGTCACGGGAGGGGTTGTAGACAGACGTTCACCCGAAGACATCCCTCTATAAATAAAAATTGGTGTAACAACAGAGGTGAATGTCTCCTCTTCATTGTTTGACTTAACTTTTTTTGAGTTGGGAACACCGAACACCGACTTCATGTAAAAGATTATATGCTTTCAACGTACTGTTGAAAGACCCCTCCGTCTAGGGGTCTCTGGGTGAATCTCTTTACTACCACGACCCCTTTCGTCCCGATCGAAGAATTCCTCCACACCTCACTTCAAGCAATCATTCTTTCTAAACGTAGTGAGTGTCGTGTAGGTCGAGACCGTCTACCCGCGGTACACGACTTTTGGTTAGTCAAAGGTTTTTCGCCGGGACGTGAAAGAAAACCTCAACCAATCTTCGTTTATAACGTCCCTCTCGCAAGACCCGTCTAACCCTCCACCAATTCCAAACTCACTCTTTAACTTTGAGCTTCACACAGTCTGAGTCACACAAACCCCCTTGGAGGAAGGCCACCTCCTCCACACGAGCCCTTCCTGATCTCCCTCACGGCCAAACGAGGGGAGGAAGTCAACTGGGTCCTCGTAGCGGTAGCGGTCCGAACCTTAGAACGTACTCCTTGTCTCAGAAGTTGTTAATTACGGTGGTAACAATTTGAAAAGTTAACAACCTAAAAAGGGACTTATTTTTTTACACATTGTAAAACTATTGCCGACAAAATAAAAAGGAATGAATAAAAACACATCTTTGAATGAAAACGTGTTGGTGTACGGATTTACTACACAGGGTATGTATAATCACTCTATTACGTACACTCACGTAACATACGGTAGAGTGTCTGTCATCTACGAGTTATTTACCCTCGAGGTGTGTAACAAATACGAAGGACATAAAATGTCCTCCTGGGACCCCGTCTCCCTTTCCGACGAAACAGGTTCCAAACACAAGTCGTTATTGATCTGATTGGGTCCCATAGAACTGAGGAGGGTGGAGAGGGGCTCAGTCTCGTGGAGTTACGGACCTGGTACGAGAGGAATGTATTGGGTGTCGTGAAATCCCTCGTCGACCCCGACCTGACTAACCCTTTTACACAAGAATCGTCGTACCAGGTCCCAGGTGACTACATTGGTCACACCCGTTACAGGTTTGAGTCACCGAAACCCCTCCACCTCCTTCCCTGTGTAAGCAAGTGACTGTTCGACAGACATCGGTACCTCCTCCCTCCCGTCGGTCCATTCTTTGAATAACCTTTCTTCCAACCGTCCTCCACCCCGTCGTTGTCGAAAGTAAATGACCCTGCCAGGTGCTCGGTCTGTACCGCGTGCGTGAAGAGGACTGGTCGGTTGGGAGACTCCGTGTACACAATAGGGTCACAGGTCCTTTTGTAGAATCGTAAATTAAGACCCCGGTCCTTCATTACATGGTCAACAAGTAGGTCGTTTGCAAATAACTCGTTGCAGACAGAGGAGTTTGCAGTAGTCGTGACCCTCACGATGCCGCTGATGTTCCCTGTCTCACGAATAGAGTCTCGTCGTCTCTGTCCGTCTGTGTGTCGGCAGGTGTGTATGTTGATGTGGAACACTATGCTCGATTCTTCCTTTCACTCTCGTGCGTGACTTTCTGTCACTGTACGTGCGCGATCAACACCCACCCCCTCCCCTGACCGATATCCCTGTGAGGAGAGACTCCTTCACTGTAACTTCCCCTCTAAACTCCGTTCACCCACAACTGATACCCCCTCTTCGTCTCTTCTCGGACATAGTCCCGGGACTCCGTCCTTCCCGGACCGGTCCCTCGCTTAACTTTCCAGTAGTCCGTGACACGGAAGTCGTACCCTCACGTTCTGTCTCACCGTATTCCACTAGGGGACCCCGGGACACCCGGTTCGACTCCTCTAACCGTGAAAGGGAATTACGTCATACTTCGGTCATCTCACGAAATTCGGTCGGGCACTGTACTGACCTAAATACAGAACATTCCTACCGAGATTGAAGGGAATCTCTTCCCTAAAGTCTCCCCTCGTCCACCTCCCTCCGACAATGTCCACTACCTACTTCTACTGAACCAATCTTACCACCGTCACTTCCGTCTCTCCTCACTTACCGAAACTCTACATTGAACTTCTACCCTAGGTGCTCCGAACCGGTCTTCTTCCGCCTCATAGCCTCCTCTCCTTTCTCTTACCCTCCCCGCGGCCCTCCTCCACCTTCGTCGAATCAGGTCGTGACTGTCTTCACTGCTCGTCTCCCTGGGACCGTCGAACCGAAGGAACATTGGTGACTTCGGTCAGAACTAGACCTACGGAAACCACAGAATAATGTCGTTTTACTGCCTGTCAAGTGCCACTAGGTCGACCACCCCTACGACTCCCCGTAGCGGCGCCCGTACTTCATGGACCGCCTTTACTTGATGCACGTGGCCCTGGAGCGACGTTCCTTGTAAGACCAGTTGTCATTGAACCACACGTTCCACAGGCTGAAACCGGAAAGGGCGATGGAGGTCCTACTGTGGAGTCTAGGGTGGATGTGGTCGAGGAACCACTCAGGAGGACCCAGAAAAGTCTAGTTTCGTACCGTCCTCATTTTTCACCGACGTGTATCGCTCCTGGGTACCACCCCGTATGTCCCTCCCTGACCTTGGTCCCGAGTAAACAGGAGACCCCTTCGGTTTACGGCCCACCTGGTAAGTAGGCCCTCTTTACTGTCGGTGACCAACAAGTCCGTTGACAATCCCGTGTCCGACACTCCTTCACAACCACAGAGGAGACTTCGGTACGACAAGGACCGGTTACTTTCTCCTACAAAACTTTTCCTACTAAACCCCCTCAGGTTTGTAAACCAGTCACCGTACTTTCTGTAGTAGATGCCCCTCGCCCGAGGTCAACCCAACTCGTGACACAGTAGTCCATGTAAGGACCAGGACTAAACCCCGTGTACGTCGTCGATCACCATCGAACGTCTTTCGTCGTCGTCACTCACCATCAACCTTTACTCTGAAACCAAGGGACTGGTTTACACGATTGGTGATCTGGTGTCTTCACACTGAT
Source organism: Capra ibex (assembly GCA_006410555.1). Classification (NCBI taxonomy): domain Eukaryota; kingdom Metazoa; phylum Chordata; class Mammalia; order Artiodactyla; family Bovidae; genus Capra; species Capra ibex. The sequence continues at coordinate 111,764,122 of SJYO01020080.1, read as the reverse complement.
CTCGGATTTAGGGGTCAGGAATGGATGGAACTGTTCTTTCTTAAGACTACTTCTCCACCTTCCATTTCTCTTTTCATTTTGTAAAAAACGTTTTCGTCTCATGTATTCTGTGTACCGGCTTGAGACACTGGGAGGGGATCCACGCGCACGTGAGGAATCGGGTCTACCTAAAGTTGTGTTTTCGCAGACCCTCCTATCTTCGGTTTGAATAATACTGGACCGTAGGGGACTGAAAACTGGGGGTTTCTTAGAGAGAGACGTCACACATCAGAGAGGGAACGGGGTTCCTCCCTTTATACACTAGAGAACTAGAAAATGAGTTTGTTTTAAATCGGGAAGAGACAAGGACGGTACGACCAATAAAATTCCACGGGTGTTCTCTGTTTTAGACCGATAAAGGGACAAAGACAACAATAAAGGTAAAACCTCTCGTTTATCCTCTGACTAACTTTTACGGATGGACCCCCGGGTGGATAGAAGACAGAGTCCGTCACGTCTGTCCTCCGATTCACGTTTGTCAACATTCACAGGTCGGACTTCGGGTGAAAGTAAGGACGGGTACTTAACATTTGCCCTCCGGTCAACATTTACGGATTGGGCCTCGGGTAGACACAGGACGGAGGCAGCAGAAGAGACAGAGGTAATGAAGGTCTTTCGATATTCATAGTGTTGAACCATTGACTTGTTGTTGTTGTACTACTCATGAGAGTTTAAATATAAAGATAGAGTTGGGGAAGGAGATGTCGGACTTGTCGATATTAGTAGACACAAGTTGACGGATCAAGTGTGTTAAGGGAAATCTTGCATTGTCCAGGATTTATCTCGAGAACTAAATGAGAGGTTAACGGAGAGGGGATAGAGAAGTTGAGTCATCAACGTGGTAAGGATTACCACTTTGGATCCTTAGTCAGAACTCAAGAGAGACACGGAGGGGTAGGTTCATGTTAGGAAGGTGATTAGGATACAACAACAAATCAGTAATTAAACACAGGTTGAGAAAACACTGGGGTACCTAACATCGGGTGGTCCGAGGAGACAGGTACTCTAAAGGGTCCGTTCTTATAACCTCACCCAACGACAAAGGAAGAGGCCCCCTAGAAGGGCTGGGTTCCTAGTTTGGTCATAGAGAACGTAACCGTCCGTCTAAGAAATGGTAACTCGGTGGTCTCGTCGGGATGGGATAAGGATATCCATAGATATTTCAGACGAGGAAAGAAGAGTAGAGACGACGACAAGTCAGTGCACAGACTGAAACGATGGTGTACCTGACGTTGTGTGGTCCGAAGGGACAGGAAGTAGCAGAGGACCTCAAACGAATTTAAGTACAGGTAACTCAACCACTACAGTAGATTGGTAGAGTAGGAGACAGCAGAGGAAGAGGAGGACGGAAGTTAGAAAGGGTCATAGTCCCAGAAAAGGTTACTCAGTCGAGAAACGTAGTCCACTGGTTTCATAACCTCGAAGTCGAAGTTGTAGTCAAGAAGGTTACTCGTAAGTCCCAACTAAAACGAATCCTAACTGACCAACCTAGAGGAACGACAGGTCCCCTGAGAGTTCTCAGAACAGGTTGTGGTGTCAAACTTTCGTAGTTAAGAAACCACGAGTCGGACGAAATACTAGGTTGACAGTGTAGACATGACACTGGGGTGGGATAAGGTTTCGTGGTAAGAGAGAGTGGACCTGACAATGTCATCGAAGGATTACTCAGAGGGACCAAAGGAAAACAGAAGTATGTAGGTAAGTATTGTCGTAGTGTTCACTGACTAGAAGGATTAGATGGGTGGTCGATATAGGGAATTTGAACGTTTTTGTTATGGACTAATAATGTTTTCAGTCTTGTTATGCCTCTTCTTTTTTCCTATTTATTCTTGGATGTTAAGGGAATTTCTTCCCAAACCACTTGAAAAGGACTTCACTCACGGTATATCTTTTATAAAATCTGAAACGACCGATTCTCCGGTTTACTCCTATAATTCATGTACTAATATATTGGTAAATTTTACATTGGGAAATTTTTACATACTTACGGTAAGGATCGGGGACCCGACATTTTTTCGTCCACTGGACGGTCTAGACCATGAATCCGTTACCAAATGGTTGAGGACACGACTTCGTAGTCAAAGTTGTTAATCTACACAGACGAAAGTGTGAACATAGAAACAAGTTTTTCTTTAAAAAATAAAATATTTTTACCCTAGTATGACACGGACAAAAAGACACAGAACACACAGAGAACCCCTAAGAATGAGGTCCAACGATGAAACTTTCAAACATTTGGAAGTGTGAGGTGATTCCTATATACCACGGGTAGAAGATTGTAGAAGTGGTCGTAACCTTCATTAGTTATAAAAATTTTCAACAATTAGGTTTCTACTTTTTACTATTGAGCAAAACAAAAGTAACTTAAAAGTTGACTGAGGATCTCTAGAAAAACGTATCAATAACCCTAAGTACAAAGAAGAAAGTGATTAGTAGATATGTACATAAATGGATAAAAAGATGACCCAATGAAAGACCAAAGAATCTTTACATATCCTTAAGAAAAATATCATCTCTATAACTGGGAAAAAGACGGTATATACTATGTCAATCAAGGAAGTACAAAAGGACATGTTTTTTCATGTTAAGAAAAAATATTTCTAATAAAAAAAGAAAAACAGACGAGGCGTGGAAGTAACGCCGTGAGTCCGAATCAACAGGGTGTCATACACCCTAGAATCAATGGTCTGGTTCCGAGCCTGATACAGGGGACGTAACCTTCCGTTTAAGAATTGGTGACTTGGTGGTTCCTTCAGGGTCATGTTAAGAAAAAGCATAAATTTTTTTATGTGAACAGAAAAACTATAATAAATACTATGGGAAACCGAACGCTTTCACCAAGTATAAGTAAACCAGTTTTTATAGATAGAAAAAGAGATGGACAACCTAAAAAACCGAATAAGATTTTCAAGAGAGGTAGGGTTCCAATATTTTACGAAAATTTTTAAAAGATATGATAAAATAATAGAACTGTTCAAACTAAATAGTACATTGATAAATAAATTAGGTAAGGAGACAGATACGTAGTGAGGTGGGACAAAACAACTATACAAAGGTCTTTTCAACATCTGTAATCATGTGTAGTGGGCGTTTGTGAAACCGTATACAGAAAATTACTCTCATATATATAAACAAATATGAAGAAAGGAACTAATTCCGTGTTAAACGTATTTCTTCATGTGTCTAGAATTCACATGTAAATGTCTCAAAATTGTTTACGTACGTTGACACACTGGGTTTTAAGATAGTTTTATCTCTTGAACCAGCAGTATGGTCCTTCAAGGGAGTACAGGAAGGAGACAGGGTTTACGTCTCCACGGACGACAAGACTGAAAAAAAGTTTATATCCAAAGAAAGCAGAGAAAATCTTGAGGAGTATTTACCTTAGTCTTACGAGAAGTACGGACTGACGAAAGAAAATCGTAAGACTCATACTCTAGGAAAGGACAACGACTCACTTCGTCAGTAAAAAAGAATTAATGACATTGTCAGATACAAATAAATAGGTAAGAGAACTACCATCTGTCGTCCCGATAAGAGTTTATACTAAAACTTATACAATCCTGTATATAAAAATAACACAAAAATACGTCCATTTATATCTTTTAATATAGTTGTGGTAATAACTTTATAAAAGGTATAAAATAACCGAGTATACAGTAAGAACAGTATACAATTCAAGGAATGTATTTGTTACAAAACTAAGATTTCAGAGGAGACAACCAGTTAAATAAATAAGAATACGGTTGGTATAATAAGATTAATATCATTGAAATAGTTTTCAAAATGAAAGTCATAATAAGACTAATATAATTAAAATCGTTCTCAAAATGACAAACCTATTTAATTCCATAGAAGTAAGTAGAAATTTTTTAGAACCGAGAAAAGTTTACATAAAAGAAAGTTGAATTCCGGTGAAACAGATCACTAGATGGATTTTGATGGATCATTATGTATATGTGAGTGTATACTCAAAACTTACCTTGCGATAAGATGTAAACCTTTCGAACTGTAAAATTACTGGAACTCAGTGTATTTATTATTACACTTGGTTTGTATGTTAGACATATACGGAATGTGACTTTTAAAGAGTCTACATTTCGAAGGATACAATAACAGGACGTGTGTAATAAATCTAGTAGACAACACTGAAACATACACAAAGAAGATTTACTACTTGATCTATTTGAGGATTTGGATTGTCGAAAGTCCTAGGTAAAATGGTATAATAAGAAGGTACAAAAAGGAAAATAAGTTTTATCTCTTTTAATAGTACAAACTACTGATTTGATAAATACGAAGATTTTTACGTCAAATAAGTATACTTTTTATAAATAACTAGTAGATGATACATCTACGGTTAACATGACACGGTTAGGACCCGATGTTAGACCTCCGTGTTAATCCTAACTTTTCTCTGTCGTAATGACAAGAGTGTAATGAGTGTTGCCTTACTCCTTTCCCTTCGAATCAGTCTACGTAAGTGTTTATTCACGTATTAACTGTCAACTCTACTCTCAGTGACATAAGACACTGTCGTACTTCTTTTATTATGTATTCTTTTTGTCGGAATAATCTAGATCCCCTTAATTCCTCTCGAAAGTCTCCTCTACTCGAGGTCGTTTCAGTTGGTTTACGTATTCCATCCAATCTCGTGACTCTTTGTATTCATCATGTATGTTTCCTGAACACAGCTATCCCTTCCACCTTAAAATCTTCTCGACTCTCTCCTGTGGACATGAACCGTAAACCTATTTCTTCCCTTTTACTGGTTACTCCAGTCGTCATCAATGTAATCTACCCCGGAGGACCTGTAAACACTACCTTAAATGACGGAATCTCGTTATTTGTCAGTAAGACACATACCCCCATCCCCACCCCCCTCTCTTCCCACATGTGGCTACGTGTGTGTACTGGGTTTCCACTAATTAAAGGTAAAATCTTTTTATTGGACCAAAAAGGAGAACGAAAAAGAAAGATTATAGAAGGGAGGGAAGAAATATTTGTTTGTCTTTTGGAGAGAACCGAAGGAAGGAAGGAAGAAAGAGGTTTTCCGGTAAACCGTCAGGGTCCAATCCATCTACAGGACTGGATCTCTTCATTTGGGATCGTCCTTGACTCTGAGTGTCCACTCCCTCGACCTTTGGGTTATACTAACCCTATAATCGATATACGTATCTCTATAACTTTTAATATAACCTCTATTACCTTCGAAAACCTTTTCCTCCATGTTTATACCTTTGGTACTTTCGATCTTACTTAATACACTTGACTTCATCTTTATTCCTTTTACATAGGGGAGTCTGAAGACTCCGAAACAGAAGTTTCAACGACAACTTATTTATCGGAGAGGTACAAATTTTTTTTACTTGACCTTAACCTCCATAGTCACACTTTGAACACCAAAAGTCATATTCTTCTCCATTTATTTATACCCGACTCTTACGGAGTTTCGTTACCGTGGGAACATCGTTTTTTTATGTGGACCGTGAGTCTAGAACCTAAGATATAAGAGAAGATATGATTTTCGTTGGTCCTGAGTGATCGATTTACCGGGGAAGGTCCCGGATCTGTCTCCTTCATACATGGAACAAAACACGGTCTTTCATTCTATCATGAGTTTTTTATTACCATTATACAGTTTTCTTGTGTTATGAGTCGAACTTCCTGAAGGGTTACAGGTTTATATCCTATTAAATCTTGAATTATATATGACTACCATTGTCTAATATTGGATAACTTATTCTATCCTTGACACCTCAATTGTGACTATACTTTTTAGTGATAACCCACTGGTAGTCTAATTATCAATTCTTTGTATTACCTACGAACATGAACCCCACTTTGACCTCTCTCTTTACCTCTAGAATGTATCGGAGTTTCATAAAGGGGGTTTTATACATAATGTTTTCTCCTCTTTCATTGAAATGTCTCTTTAGACCATTGTGGTAGACTTAGTTTACAAATCTCAAGTGTGGTGGTTATTGTCTGTGACACGGTGAATTCTTCTACGTCACTTTTTTGTCGTAAAGTCTATGACACAAGTTTTACATATTGAACCCAGAATAGTACTCCTTTGTAGTCTTTTTAATTTTAACTCTATACGAAATAATTTACGAATTGGATACTAGAACTTTAAAGTTTCAGTACTTTCAATTCATCTGGTTGTTGACAAGGTCTAACTTCCCGTAATTTCTCCGTACTATTGACCCATTATATATACTAGGGATATCCCGTAAAGACACTGTTAAAAATTCTTAAACTTACCCCATAGAACTACTTCTTACATATCCGTAAAAACCATTATTAGAACTTTGAAAAGATCTGTAACTTTGAACAAAGTTTTATTTTATAAAAAATTTTTGTAAATGGTACTGAGTTTACACCTCCTGTCTACCGTTTTCACCTTCGTTACACACAATCCTCCGGTTCCCGTCACCCCCACTTACTTTGGGCCTCTTTAGTCCTCTCTTTGTATCCATTCTGAACTATCACCCACTATGAACCCACTCTCCGACTGTCTCCAGGTTCCTACTGTGGACCGTAGAACCTGACACGGAGACCCACCTACCACCACGGTAAGAGACTAACTTACCCTTACGACCTTTCCTTGGTCAATCTCTTTATCGTCCAAAACTTACTTAACACCCAAAGTAAATTTATTCATAACGAGTTTAAAACCACCCATAGTCCAAATGGACCTCAATTATTCCTCGGGTCTCCGTGTCTAAGGTCCTACTAAGACTATGTTTTAAAACTTTCTGAGAACAAATCTTTTTAAACTGAAAGTACACGAGCATCCGATTCATCTCGACGACTTAGTCCGGCGACCAATACCCAAACCTCGTACTCCCTCTTCAGGTTTTTCCTACACGTAATTCCTCAGTAGTCGGATTTCTGTTCTTAGTTTTGTCCCCGACATTTACACAAACTGAGTCCTCTCCTGTTTCTCCCGTTTCCCTAAGTAAGACTCGTACTTCTTCGGGCTGTCACTGGTTGTGTTTACGTGTTTTTATTTCATCCTCGTACTTACGAGGTGACAGGGAAAGGAGATCTCTCCGTTAATTAATGATTCTTAAACGACATTTAGGAAGGGGGAGCGAAACGTCTCCTCCCTAGACTCCGGGTTTCACTAGTTTACTCGACGAGTCAAGTCTCGGACAAGTGTGTCGAAACCAGGAAGTCAGGTCAGAGGTCTGACACTCGGGTCACGAACCCTGTGGACCCGAGAGAGGGACCGGGGTGTCACACGGACTGAGGGATGTGTCTAATCCAGTAAACACTACAGGGTCTTTCGGATAAAGAGGAAGAAAGAAAGGGGAAAGGAAGGGTTTCTAGGTCTTTTCTTAACAGTACAAACGGTTGACCGAGACGACCGGAAACCCGCTACACCTCCAGTCCGGTACAACGTAGTGACGGTGGTGGGGTATAAATTCGTCTCCACCCGTCCGATAATTGAAAGTAAACAGATACGTAAAAAAGTCAAGATGAAGAAGTGTTAAAAGTACCAATGGGATCCTCTATATATATATTTCACATATATATATATATATATACACATATATATATATACACATATATATATATATACATATATATATATATATGAAAAAGAGACCAACGAAAATTCTAAAAGGGTAATAAAAGTCAAAAATTGAACTGATACTACACGGGTCAGTACAGAAGGGGGGGTGGGGGGTTAAATAGAAAAACTCTAAGAAATTCGAAGAATTTAACATTTAAATACAGAAAGTGATAATGAACCCTTAAAAAGTTGGTGTCAGGAAGTATATAATAAAGGAAAGGGTAAAAGGGAGGAAGACCCTGATATTAATGGTTACACATCTAACAGGGTGTCCAAGGATTCCGAGACAAGTAATAAAAGGTGTAACAAAAGAAAAGGTAAGGAGTAGAGATAGAAATTTAAGTAACTAAGAAAGTAAATGGTAGAGGTAAGAAGACTTTTAAAGGGAGTTCTCTAAAAAAAAGACTATAACATAAAAAAAATCGAAACATGAAAGAATACTTAGAAAGAAAATATGAAAGATTAACAAGTGACTCTACAAACAAATTAAGTAGTATTGATATAAAAAGAAATGGGGTAACTTGTGTCGGTATCATTGGTGATAGTATTTAGATCCAGTAGTACCCAACCGTAGAAAAAGGGGTACTTCTACCTAGTGTAAAGAGACCGAGAAACATACAGATCATCAAAACCTAATGTACACAACACTTACAAAAATATACCACATCTCTGAGACTGAAGACATTGTAACTGGGTTTCTAATAACTACAAAAACTATATCGTCCTTTACTTGTACAATATGAGTTGGACGACTGAGAAAATACAGACGTCACCCGTTGTCGAGTCAAGGACACCGAAAGTCAGATAGAATACGAACGTACCAAGTCCTCAGTCGGTATCTTAACTCCTTTCAAATGTGGATCTTAAACCTTAAGGTACAGGGACCAAGAGAACACAACTCCCTAAGAAGGGGTCGAGAGGTCGTAGGGACTAATAGGTCCTGAGGAAGGGAACCAAAGAAGTCGGTCTTTCTACCATCAAAAAGGTAATCACAAAATCGGTGACCCACCTGTCGATGGGGTCCCGTTTTGACGTTTTTCATTCTGAGTGGAACACGACGAGTCAAAGATCTTGGAAGTCCATCAAAAAGGAAAGAAAAAAAAAGAATAAAGGAAAGAGAAGAGAACATAAAATTAAACGTCTCTTAGACAAACAGTCTCCGTATGAGGAGGTGTGATTTTCACCTTGGAAGTCGAATAATTACTGGGAATTAGTCGTCTAGGTACTTTATCGGGAAGTCGGTCGAGACGAGGTAGAATTCAAGGGATAAATACGTTAAGAAAGTTCTAGAAAATTTGTAGCAGTCGAAGATTATGTAGAACAAAGTGAAATATTCACTTCTGGAGTCAGTATCGATAAGTTCAAAAGATCAAAAAGGATGGTCCGGGAGTCGGAAGTAGAGAATAAGACAGAATTAAGAGATGGTACGAAGGGGGGTCCAGAAGGAAGAGACAAAATTTAACGATAAAGATCGGGGTCCTCGTAAAGGAAGGGTAGTCCGAGGACCATATTACTTGTCTATCTTAACGAGGAAACACGAGAATACTAACTTTATTCGGATGATTTTGTCCCTCCTCAAGACTTAACGAGGATTGTAAGGTCTCTCTGTCTAGATACTCGAATCGACCCGAGATTGTGGACATGTTAAATGTGGTGAAAGGAAAACCGTCCATATACAGACTTACGGCAATACCCATAAGTTTTATTGTAAAGGTACACAGAATCAGATGAGTTCGTCGATATTGTTTTATAGTATCTGATCCACCGAATGTGTCATTTGTAAATAAAGAGTGTCAAAACCTCTTTGACCTCTGACCCTTCAGGTTCTAGTTCTACGACCGTTTAAATCAAGGACTGTTCTCGGGAGAATGGTCGAATGTCAACCGTCGGAAGAACGAGATACCAGTGTACCGTCTCTCTCCGTCTCTTTCTCTTTCTCTGTCTCTTTCGTTCGTCGAGACCAGAGAGAAGGAGAAGGATATTCCCGTGATTAGGGTAGTACCCCAGAGATGGAAGTACTGGAGGAGATCTGGGTTAATGGAGGGTTTCCGGGATGGAGGTTTATGGTAGTGTAACCTCCAATACACTATTTATATTTGTACTTAAGTATACTTAAACCCCTCCTGTACATGTAAATCAGGTACTGTGGTACGAACTCAATGTCTGGGTCTGAGTCACAAACTGAAGTGTCCAGTGTATGATCATCGTGTTTTTCCGTGAGTATAGTCCCTTTCATGGTGTAGAAACCAATTGACAAACGTAAACCCCGAGTGTTTGTCTTAAGTGTTTGGACTGGAAGTGGGAAAGAGTCGGGTGTGACCACCTGTCTCGGGGGTGTCCCAAGGTGCCTGGGAGAGACACATCGTCGAAAGACGACCCATTCAGTTTTCGAGACGAGGTAGTACGGACCGAAAGAAAAGACTAGTCATCCTTCTCCGGGGTAGGTCAGGGAAACACTCGTCTTAGAAGCGAGGAATCATAAGTCCGTCCAACGAAGACGATTTCGTCACAGTTGGAAGGGTAGGAAATCTCGGGGTCCGATAGAGAGATCCTTCAGAGACCGGGGCGGACGCGGAAGGGAGTTCGACGAGGGACGTCCGGAGGGACAAAATATACTTCACGTGAGACAGAAGTTCCACGGAGACTAGAAGGGCTCGGGGAAGGGGAAACGAGACGGACGGAGAGTTGGGAGAACAGAGTCGGGGCCGAGGGTCACACTAAGACCACAAAGACGAAAGGACTCCGAGGGAAGACAGGATCGGACGGACACGGAGGGAGGAAGGCCGAGGGAGACAAGTTTACAGTCGACTGTAAGGAACGGATGACAGGGGTAGACACTTGGAGTTTGTCTCGACGAAGAACCCGTAGACGGGAAGGACCGTCCTTCGTCTTAGGTAGAAGAGTCCACTAGTCGGTCGGCTGAAGACCCGACGGGTCGAGAGGGAGTGTGTGACGTGAGGGATGACGGTGGGGACGAAAGGTACTTCTGCCTGTGACCCTACCGAGGCGACCCGGGGAGGGAGATCTTAGACGAGGTAGACACAGTCTGTGTCACCGGGGGGCCCCCGTGACCTGTACCTCCCAGGTGGGAGGGACGCCCTGTTCCCAGTCGGACAGGGGCCTTCGGTAGAGACCCCGTGGACCGGGGTCCCGAGAAGGACTTAGGTGAGGTGGTACACGAGACGTCTCCGGGAACAAGGGGTACTACTTAAAGGTCAGCGGACAGCGGTACCTCCGTCCTGGGAACAGAAGACGAAAGGGTAATAAGGGTACTGAATAGCGGAGTCGGTGTCGGACGTAGGAGTGACACAAAGGTCCTCTGTCGTAGGTAAGATCGGTGTTAGCTAAGGACGACTTCAGAGATCCCGGAGAGGAAAGTGTTTTTTTAACCGGAAATAAGGTACTATACGACGGGTACAGAAGTCCTTACACCCGACCCTTCCACCGTTTTTATAGAGAGATCTTGAGAGAGGGTGAGACCCCACCGTTTTATTCAGAAACTTGTACCATCCTTATACGTCCTAAACCTAAGTTTACTACGAAACCGAAGGGACCACCGAGTCTGTCATTTCTTAGACGGTCGTTACGTCCAAGTCAGGGACCCAACCCTTCTAGGGGACCTCTTCTCTTACCGTTGGTTCAGGTGATAAGAACGGACCTCTTAAGGTACCTGTCTCCTCGGACCGCTCGATGTCAGGTACCCCAGTATTTCTCAGCCTGTACTGACTCGTTGATTGTGACGACGACGACGACGACGATTCAGCGAAGTCAGCGCAGACTGAGACACGCTGGGGTCTCTGCCGTCGGGTGGTCCGAGGGGGCAGGGACCCTAAGAGGTCCGTTCTTGTGACCTCACCCCACGGTAAAGGAAGAGGTTACGTACTTTCACTTTTCACTTTCACTTCAGCGAGTCAGCACAGACTGGAAGTGCTGGGGTACCTGACGTCGGAGGGTCCGAGGAGACAGGTACCCCAAAAGGTCCGTTCTCATGACCTCACCCACCGGTAACGTAAGAGACAAGGGAGAAGACTCAGTAAGGTTTTGTCTTTTGTCATCTTGTCTCTCGAAGGTCTTTGGGTCCTTTTCGACTATAAGTTTTCCTTTTGACTCCCGGGAGCACTGTCCTAGCCGTACCTTCTTAAAACTTTCCAAAGTGGAAGGTTCCGGTCCCCACGTCGGAGTACCGGTTTTCTTAGTTTTGTATTTTATCTTCGTTATAATGTCGTTTAAGTTATTTTAAATTTTTTACCAGGTGTAATTTTTTTTTTTTTTTGATTTTTTTTTTGGGGTTTAGGGGGTACCAAGAGTGAAGGGACACGGGGTCTTACCGGATCTCCCGGTCCTTTCGTATCTAAAGACCCAGGTTATGAGTCTTAAAGACTAGTCACCCGGTCTCTATCCCGGGTCCTTATACGTAAAGTATGTTCTTGGCCTGTTACGACTATAGTGATTACGACCTGGTGTGAAAATCGTACAGACGTAACTTTGACAAACTCCTTCGTATTTAAAGGAGTGTTTGGATGTAACGTTCTGTACAGTCAATAAAAAGTTTTTAGCCTCATTTAGACTATGACTTAGGGACAGGTTAATTTGATCTTTTCTTTTACACAAAAGGTAGTAGGATCTGGAGAAGGAGAGAGGGGTTCGGGGCCCCTCATACGTCCAGGGAACCCGTGGTACCGAAACATCCTTGACCTCGGGGGGACGGAATCAGGTCGTAGTGGACACAGACTGTTCCGTCTCTCCCGTGACGTGGACACTCACAGGGGTGGTGTCTCGGGGTGTGGTCGTATACGGAGGTCGAGAGTCGTGGGAATAGATTGGGACGATGAAACGAGGGGGATTACTGGGTAAAGGGTCTAGACTTGGGGAGTGGGGACGGGGTAAGTAGTCGAGAGAAAACCTACCCCCACCCCCACCCTTCACATTGACTAATTTAGTCAGGACTTCTAGGACTCCAATCAAAAATCCTCAACCTCTGTCTGACTACTAGTGGGAGTCGAAATTCTAAGAAGATACGGTATCGTGGTTTGAATGTGTTTAATTGTGGAGGTAGTAAAAGTAACTGTACCAATGACCGGTCGGTGACTTCAAGTCGTGGGTCTCCAAAACATGTAACGTGAACAAATCGGAGGTAGAAGAAATCCAGTTATTCACGAATTCCTTCCCTTCAACAGGTCCCACGGACTCCCCGTACAGACTCTACCTCTCAGAAAATAAGAGATCCTTGGACGAACCCTCTGAAAGTTTCTCCCTTAGCTGTCTCTTTTAGTTACCTCCCCAGTCTTGGAGTCGGAATCTCCGGGAGGGGGAAGGGGAACGGTCCAGGACTCGGGTGGGACGTGTCCCCTTCGCCCATGGTGTTTGTTAGACTCCGGCGGAAACGAACCCGTGTGAGGCCTCCTCACCTTCTGGACATAGTGACAGGAACTTGGTCACCCCCTGACTCCCGTTTCGACCCTCGTGTCGGTCGGTAGAGGGCAGGTCCGACGGGTCTGAAAGACAAGTGGTCCTCGGTCACCACGTTAGAGGTCGGAAGTACCCACTGTCTACCAATCCCCCTAAGATCCACTTCTATCCTTCGGAGACACTTGAAACAAAATTTAATTAAAAACAACCTCATATCAACGAAATGTTACAACATAGTTAAAGGTAACATGTCATTTACTTAGTCGAAATGTATACGTATATAGGGTAGAAAAAACCCTAAGTCAAGTCAAGTCAGTGAGTCAGCATAGACTGAGAAACACTGGGGTACTTAGCGTCGTGCGGTCCGGAGGGACAGGTAGTGGTTGAGGGCCTCAAGTGAGTCTGAGTGCACGTAGCTCAGTCACTACGGTAGGTCGGTAGAGTAGGAGCCAGCAGGGGAAGAGGAGGACGGGGGTTAGGGAGGGTCGTAGTCTCAGAAAAGGTTACTCAGTTGAGAAGAGTACTCCACCGGTTTCATGACCTCAAAGTCGAAATCGTAGTAAGGAAGTTTCTTTAGGGTCCCGACTAGAGGAAGTCTTACCTGACCAACCTAGAGGAACGTCGGGTTCCCTGAGTTGTCAAAAGAGGTTGTGGTGTCAAGTTTTCGTAGTTAAGAAACCGCGAGTCGGAAGAAGTGTCAGGTTGAGAGTGTAGGTATGTACTGGTGACCTTTTTGGTATCGGAACTGATCTGGCTGGAATCAGCCGTTTCATTACAGAGACGAAAACTTATACGATAGATCCAACCAGTATTGAAAAGAAGGTTCCTCATTCGCAGAAAATTAAAGTACCGACGTCAGTGGTAGACGTCACTAAAACCTCGGGGGGTTTTATTTCAGACTGTGACAAAGATGACAAAGGGGTAGACAAAGGGTACTACCCTGGCCTACGGTACTAGAAGCAAAAGACTTACAACTCGAAATTCGGTCGAAAAAGTGAGAGGAGAAAGGGAAAGTAGTTCTCCGTAAAATCAAGGAGAAGTGAAAAACGGTATTCCCACCACAGTAGACGTATAGACTCTAATAACTATAAAGAGGGCCGTTAGAACTAAGGTCGAACACAAAGAAGGTCAGGTCGTAAAGAGTACTACATGAGAAGTATATTCAATTTATTCGTCCCACTGTTATATGTCGGAACTGCCTGAGGAAAAGGATAAACCTTGGTCAGACAACAAGGTACAGGTCAAGATTGACAACGAACGACTGGACGTATGTCTAANGGAACTGCCTGAGGAAAAGGATAAACCTTGGTCAGATAACAAGGTACAGGTCAAGATTGACAACGAACGACTGGACGTATGTCTAAAGAGTTCTCCGTCCAGTCCACCAGACCATAAGGGTAGAGAAAGTCTTGAAAAAACCCAAATGAAGGACAAATCTAGTGGTGTCTCGTGGTTCGTTTCAACGGACACGATATGTCATCCAAGAATCATCAAATATAAAATCTATATCGTAGTTTCACGTACGATTCAGTGAAGTCAGCACAGGTTGAGAAATACTCGGATACCTTGTATGGGACAGTCTGAAGAGACAGGTACCCTAAGACGTTCGTTCTTATGACCTCACCCAACGACACGGGAGGAGGTCCACTAGAAGGACTGGGTCCTTGACTTGGGTGTAGAGAATACAGAAGACGTAACCGTCCGTGGCGGACTAGGGGCGTCATAGTTATTACAACAACAACAAGTCAGTCGTTCAACACGGACTGAGGATCGCTGGGGTACCTGTTATCGTACGGTCCGAAGGGACAGCGAGTGGTAGAGGACCTCGAACGGGTTGAAGTACAGGTAACTCAGTCACTACGATAGGTTTGTAGAGTAGAATATAGTGGGAGAAGAGGAAGACGGAAGTTAGAAAGGGTCCTAGTCCCAGGAAAGGAAACTCAACCGAAAAGTATAGTCCACCAGTTTCATAACCTCGAAGTCGAAGTCGTAGTCAGGAAGGTTACTTATAAGTTCCAACTAAAGGAAATCCTAATTTGACCGAACAAGAGGAACTACAGGTTCCCTGAGAGTTCTCAGAAGAGGTCATGGTGTCAAACTTTTGTAGTTAAGAAACACGAGACGGAAGAAATCCCAGGTCGACAGTGTAGGCACGTACTGATGACCTTTCTAGTATCGAAACTGATATACCTGCAAACAACCGTTTCAGTACAGATACGAAAAATTGTGTGACAGATCCAAACAGTATCGAAAGGAAGGTTCTTCGTTAGTAGATTAAAGAACCGTCGTCAGTAGTAAGTGTCACCAAAATCTCGGGTTCTTCTCCTTTAGACAGTGACGAAAGTGGAAAAGGGGAAGATAAACGGTACTTCACTACCCCTAAGGCTACGGTACTAGAATCGAAAAATTATAACTCAAAATTAGGCCGAAAAAGTGAGAGTAGAAAGTGGGAGTAGATCTCCGAGAAACCAAGGAGAAGTGAAAGACAGTAATCTCACCATAGTAGACGTATAGACTCCAACAACTATAAAGAGGACCGTTAGAACTAAGGTCGAACATTGAGTAGGTCGGGTCATAAAGTGGACTACATACGACGTATATTCAATTTATTTGTCCCACTGTTATATGTCGGAACAGTATGAGGAAAGAGTGAAGACTCAGTCAGGTAACAAGGTATATTTTAAGATTAACAACGAAGAACTGGACATATATCCAAAGAGTCCTTTGCCCATTCTACTAGACTATAAGGGTAGAGAAATTCTCAAAAGGTGGCAAACAATACTAGGTGTATCAGTTTCCGAATCCCGTCAGTTACTTTGTCTTCATCTACAAAAGAGGACCTTAAGGGAACGAAAGAGAAAAGAGTCATCACACACACTTATATATATACTCAAAAAAAATTTCGGACACCACTCACTGAAGGTGGTCGTAGTGTGTGTAGCACACCTGTCCGTGGATGTGTCTATATCACGTCATATGTGTGTGTCTATGGGATCGTGTTAGTTTCTGTGTCTCCTTGTGTGTACGTGGGTCCCGATGGAACTCTGTCTGTGTACGTCTGTGTTTGGGAGGGTCGACGGCACCCCACTCCCGATCCGACAGGGAAAGGAATGGTGACTCTTCACTCACTACGACGCTTTCGTAAGATAAAACAAACCCCCAATAAAAAAACAAAACAAAACAACAACAAAAAAACAATATATCATATGAATTATGAATTTTGTACGATCTTTCGTCTTTTAATGGAGTCTCTGTTAGTGAGGAAGGTCAGAAGTCCTCTCTCGGGGAGACAGACGTGAGACGTCAAAGAGTAAGTCTTCAACGGTGATTCTTCCAACAGGGAGACGGATTACAAAACCCAAGTCCGATCCTTGAGTCAGGAAGACTCACTCTTTCCAGACGGCCGAAAGACAGGTCCCTGAAGTCCAGGCCAAAGTGAAGAGGAGTGGGAAGAACCGTCAAAAACGTAAAGTTAGTATGAAGAGGAGGACCAGACTAGGACCCGAAGGGAGTCCTCCGGCAAAAGTTTAATACCAAAGAACGAGAAGAAAGTTAGTAACTTGATCCCATTGTCCAAGAGAGAACCCACCTACTGTTTCACGTCTTCTTGTTTCTGTTCCTTTCTTTTCTCCCCTTGAGGAAATTAACGTCGGTCTTACTTTGACTTAGGGCCAGGGGACTTGAAAGGGATCAACGTAATTAATTCGACTCCCAACTTAGTAAGTTTATGGTGGAGGTATCGGGGACGAGCCGGTGACTGTAGTGAGAAGAAGGTCGTCGTTGGGACGGGGACGAGGTGACGACAGAGAGGGTCCTAGTGAAACAGTGGTCTACGAGTCAATCCCTATAATCCGGGACTGACTTTATGGGAAAACTTTTTCTGAGTCGTATTAATAATAATCATTCCGGTCACATAATAATCGTACTCACCTTAGTCCTACCCTAAAGTCTCGGACTCGGTCGAGCATGGGACCCCTCATCTCGCTCCGGATCCAGTCCAAAGAGCCGGTCGTGAAGACAGACGAGATTCGGACTACCACCCAAGTCGGTCCGTTTCGGGAGGAGGGACACACGGACAGTAGTACGTCCTCCCCGGTCGGTGGACATCCTTTCGCGTCCGGGGACGTTACGGAGGTGGTCAGTAAAAGTCATTTATGTATAATTCGTGGATAACACATGTTTTATGCCGTTACTTTTTTTTGTCTACGAAGGACTCGAGGAACTTAAAGGAAGGATCGTTTTTTCTACCTGTAATTTATTGTTTACGTTAATTGGTACATTAATGTCAACAACGTACGACATTAATGTTAACAATCCACGGTACCACTTTGTCTATAGTTCGTACACAATGTATGAGACTCCTTCCTTACAGACCCGACTTTGAGTCTCCACCTTTCCACAAGTAATCCCTTTCTCACTTCGGTTGGTAGGGTCGTTCCTGTCCCACACCTGCCCTCCTCTCACGACCCTTTCGACCACGCGTCGTGTCTATCCCCTTTTAGTCGACACGTCCTCCTTTTTGAAAGTTTTCCCTACTAAACCCTTACCACTCCTCTCCACTCAGTCGAAGTACCCTATCCTGGCACTCGTTGGGTTCACTCGAGGGTAATCGAAACGAGGTCGGAAACACGAGATCCCCACCCTGACCCCCATCCTTCTCTCCTCCCCGACATTTACTCTGGGACTGGGTGTGGGTGTCCCTTATCCGACCCCCGGGGATACGTCTTTACCCCGAACTTTGGACTCCCGCGGACCTAACTTCGTGTGGGTCGTCTCCCACCCCTCTGTCTAAAGTGGAAGAGTCGACTTCAGGGTTTCTCACTCAGTTCTTCAGTTACTTAGACAGTTAGTTCCTAGTAACTAAAAAACGTTCTCGGTTCCTGGAGACGATCCCTTCCTCTTATTTACAATAAATATAAATTATACAACTAACTGTCATCATAGACATTTAGTAAGTGGTTCTATATTCGAATGAATGGACTAACCTACGAATCATTTATGTTCAACCTCGGTACCGAATCTCTTTTCTTTCTACCGAAAGTCGACTCTACTCTCTTCCCCACCTCATTAAGACCTACTCAATGTCCGTTTGAGTCGTCATTGTGACCCGTGTCTTTTCCATGAGTCATTGACAAATGTTCTACCTACCTACTTTCCTACCTAACCCACTTACCTACCCATTTACTTATTCCAATGTTCCCGAGTCTCCGACTCCTAACAGGTCTTTCCCCTTGTCTAGTCTTACCCTCTCCAGTCTTTCATCACACACGTAATCACACGAGGGTTGACATTTGTCCGACCAAAACCCTTCTCCCACACGTCCGGTCATTTTAGTACAGTACAATTGGGACCTTCCCGGGACAATAATCAACGTAACATAAAGGGGTTTTCTTCAATGTAACTTCAAGATTAGAGTCATGGTCACTCACACTGGAATAAACCTTTATCCCAGAAACGTCTATATTAGTTCAATTCTACCCTACCTAATTCTACCCGGGATTTAGGTTACTGGACACAGGAAAATTCTTCCTCCAAGACCTCAGAAACGTTAGAGGGAGATCAAGACGTCCGGAGGAGACGCAGTAATCTCTTCAACCATGACCCCTGTCCCTTCACTAACGAGGGTCAAACCATCCCGTAAATCCTGGACTCTCCCGAACTAAGTACTCGGGACGGGTCCCGTCTCAGAGGAGTGTCTCTCCGGAGACCCCGATCGCTTAGAGATCTTCCGTTCAACAAATAGGTTCTCTCCTTTTGGTCCGGGAAGGTAGGTCGGGAGACTCTCGTGTACCTTTGTTCTCACTAAAAGACTTCTGGGGTCAGTGAGTTTTGGTCGGGATAGTTCCGACTCGTATAATATGGAGGAGACCCTTTCGACTTAAATTTTTAGACTTCCGTCGGTTCCTCGAGAGAAGGTCTCGTCAAATATCTAGGTCTCCATTTTCTTTCTCACTCAGTCTCACATTCGTTCTCTCCTTCTCTCTCGCTTCACTCTTTCCCTTTCTCGTCCGTCTCTCGACTAGTGTCCAGTGAACCGACGGAGTAGGACGTATATGAGATCGAGGCCCCCTTACACACCCCTCCTAAAGTCTCCCTTCTAAAATAAAATTAGGAGGGTGTTTTCGTAAGTTCCTTTGGGAAAAGGACACTCTTTCACTCTCTCATGTTTTGCCCTTTTCTTCTGAGACCATTTTTCTAGGCACCTCTGAAGATGATTATGACGAGTGAATCTCTTGTGTACGGTAGACCCACAAACTATTTTTCCTCCCCCTTTCCGTATTTCTTTTCAAGTTTCGGGTACCTAAGTCGAACACTCAATGTTCGACGAACGGAGAGGAGGACCGGTCGAGAAAGAAAGAACCTCCACCTATAAAAAAAAAGAACCAGTCGTCACTGACCGAAAAGTTTCATTGGACAGTCTAGAAACAAGGAAAGAAG
The DNA here is from genome assembly GCA_006410555.1 of Capra ibex. NCBI lineage: Eukaryota > Metazoa > Chordata > Mammalia > Artiodactyla > Bovidae > Capra > Capra ibex. Next base: position 111,744,651 of record SJYO01020080.1, on the reverse strand, counting down.
AGAACAACCGGTTCCTTGACGCGTCACCCCTCTTCAGTCTCCTCCACTGGGTTCACTGTTCTCGTTCCGACTGGAAGGTAAGTAATTGGAAGACTCTCAAAAGATAATTGTACGTTTCGGAGTCGGGTTAAGACGGACCCGGACTGGGTCGTCGAAGTGTAGAACGATGAGGTACGGTCTACCCTGTTCTATGAACGGAACAGACGTGTGTAGAAAAATGAAGAACTGATAATCTCTACATACAAAACTCTTGTGCGGGGTCCCGAGACCGGGTACTGAATCGGTCCTCACCGGTACCCCGGAACTGAAATCCGTGGTAACAAAAAAAACAAAAAAAAAATTGAAGAAACCTTCTCTTAAAACGTGTGAGCTTCCTAGAGAGGGTCACCGAGTCACCATTTTTTATTTTAAGAGGATGGTCACGTCCTCTGCGTCCAAACTAGGGACCCAACCCTTCTAGGGAACCTTTCCCTTTACCGTTGGGTGAGGTCCTAAGAACTGACCCTTTAGGGCACTGTCTCTTCAGACCTTCCGGTGTCAAGTACCCCAATGTTTCTCAGTCTGTACTGACTCGCTGACTCGTACGTGTTGCTACCATCTCCTACCGTCTTTTAGGTCCCTCCGAGGTAGGAGGTAACGGGTCTTTACACTCAAGTATACGAAAATTTGGTTGTAGTGACTATTTTATCATCCTTTACCGAAACGTCAATCTATAAGATGGACCTCTTTAATCTTCCCGTCTCTAGACCGGTCCTTTGTGACCCTGTCCTCACCTACCTTACCCCACTTTCCACCCTTGCTTTCGGACCTTTTCCCCTCCCCGACCAAGGAATCATAGTGAAATTCCCTCGAATACAAGGAGGATTTAATGAACAATAATGTGTACGATACCAAGATAATAAGATTTTATTACTAACCAAAAGATGTTATCAAGAGTCATAATCTTTTAATAAAATCATTTAATCTTACGGAGTAGTAAACTTTATGTAATAAGTCAAAAACAACAACAACAAATAAACATGACCGAAAACTATACGTAATAAGATGGTCATTAGTAATAGAAGTTACTGTGTGTGTGATTTTAGTAAAAAAGGAACGAAATAAAAAGTTACAAAAGTAGTGTAAAGTTTTGCACATCGTATTGAGCCAGGGTATCGAGATTACTGTTTGTTAAGTTTCGTATCTCGAAGTGTCATCTATTAAGACTTCCCACTAGGGGAAGTAGTAAATATTCTTGTTCCGACGTAAAAATCGGTCTTTTGTACGACTCAGGACCGGTTTAATAATTGAATACTCTTTTCAGTGAAATGGAGAGACTCCGAGACAATAAACAGTCTACCCTTATCCTATAATATGAGACAGATATAGTGTACTGATAACTAACATCTCTAGTTTCCTTTTTATAACATAACTTTCACGCAATTATGTAAAGATTTCAGGACATTTTACATTGTTCTATGTTTAATGATATTTTCAACTACTTTATCTTAGTTAATAAGACTTAGAATCACTTTATAAAAAATGGACTAAACCCCTCTTTTAGACAAGGTTATTTCAATGTAAGTCAATTATTGCGTTTACCACCCTAGGAACGTAATTTTAGACTGACTACATTATATTTCTCATGTTTGAACCTACCCTTACTCTGACTTCATGTTTAGGTCTTAGACGACGATTATATAATCCATTTGGTCCACTCTAAAAAATGAAGTACTTGGAATCAAAAGATTAGATATTTTGTTCTTATTCTTGGATGAAGATTATTCCATACTGACACTTTTAGTTTGCCAAAATTTATATGGTTCACAGGTCGTCTCATGGGTCACCTAGGAACCATTTACAAGTAAACGAGAGTGGAGGAGACTCTAAGGAGCGTTTTTGTCCTTACCTCTATATCGACAAGGGAATATCGTAGACAAAGAAGTTACGTTTGAGTGAGTTATACACCAACCAATTACCCCCTTGGCACAGTCACATTGCCGAGAGTATACTCGGAAAGGACCCTATGAGTACAGTATTTCGTTACTCCCCGTTCCAAAGGATTTTAATTTGTCTTTTGGAATTAATCGTAGTATTCTACTGGAATTCTTTTTTCAACTTTATTGTCTTTTCGGAAAGACATCACGTTCATCACCGACCAAATCATCAAAAATCTCGGTGAGGTAAAAGATGAGACGATGGACTATTTCGACTCTGTTTTTTTTTTACTCCTCTGATACCTTCTTACAGGAAATACAATTTAATATTATAAAACCTATTTATTCAGATATGACATACAGTCTAAAAATTAAAATTACTTTGACTAGAGACACCCTACCCTTACGGAGGGTCCTGGATATAGAGGTTTCTTCTTCGTGTTTTACGTCCAAAACTAACGTTTACGTCCAAAATTAAATGGATAAACGATAAAAATGATCCTGACAAAACAAAAACAATATAATACTCAACAGAAGAGGTTTACGTTAAAAAGGGGTATCAGAAAAAACAAAATAACACGTTAAAACGTCTCACATTCCAAAAAAGTTTTTGATATATCCCGTAATATCTTTTTTTTTTCGGACATAATTCTATAATCTCAGGTAAGTCAGTGGATGTCCTTCGTATACGAAGGAGATCCGAATTATTTATCGACTTGGTAGTGACCCGGATTGGTAAACACTGTTTATTACAAAAATGGTAAGAATTATTCTAGTTTTAACTTCGTTAATACAATCTTATATGTACACTTAGTTTCCTTTCTTTTTTTACACTCAGTGATCTTACGGAAAGTTGAGTGTACTAGTTATACGGTCGAGGTACAGTCGAGGATCTTAAATATCCTTGACCCAACCCCGGGACGGTCCCTCTACCCCTTTGGATCGGTCCAAATCTGATGGTGGGTCGAAGTTGGTGTGTGGACCAGATGAGATAAAATCTAACTTGAGAATGGTCCCAAAGGAAAGTCTGTTCCCTAACCGGTGATGTTCATATCATGGACTTCTGTTATCTAGTAGGTAAACTACTGTTACCCAGTAAAATACACAAGGTATAAAAATAAGTGGTTAGTATAGTTATAAAAAAGTCCGGACTTTCTCTGAGAAGTCTAGTACGGGTGATAATCAGAAATTCCTTCTAAGTCCCTTCAAAATAATGTAAAACCCTCGTAGTTTCGATCCTATAACAGGTACAACATAAAAGAAGTGACAGATGTAAACTTCAGTACTATTTTTACGAACCTCCGTGAGTAGTGACCGAAGAGACATCCTTGTTAAAGTTTTCCTTTAAGGTAATGAACCAGTCTCTTAAAGATACCTATGAACTAGTAAACTTTTCCTATAAAGTCTCTCGAAAAATAAACCGATTTTAGGTACGGGGGAGGTGGGGGCGGTGGTGGAGTTTAAACTACTTCTGTGGATGTGATACCTATTCTAAAAATTAAAAGAAGTTTAGTCAGAGATACTTCTGACTGACGGAAGGTCCTGAACGTCAGGTCTCAGTCCCGAATCAGGAGTATAGAGCAGTCAGAGGAAGTCAGACCTTATAAAGGTAACAGAAAGAAACAGAAACTACTGTAACTGAAAAAATTTTTATCATGTCGGTCAAAACAAAAGCAATTCTCTTGCAATAGAGAAACCCAAAAAGACCATAAGTAGTATTAATCTAAGTCAACGGTGTAAGAACCGGTGTCAGATACCTTCACTGCACACAGGAAGGATTTCATAGTATAGAGTTCGGTGTAGTACAGATGCACGGGGTAGTGTGACCTGAATACTAAACTAGTGGGTCAGTTCCAAAAGAGGCTGAAGAGGTTACATATAAATGTACGTTATATACAATGTATAAAAAAGAGAACATTGACTATTCGTCAGACACCCTTCTGTCACTCCGATACTTTTATGTGACAAGAAGTAGTTTTAGACGTGAGAGAGAAGGAGTCGAAATCGCAAGTAACTACTAAAAATAGACTTGGATGGACATGATGGTGTCGACGTTTTAATGGAAAAGGTTGAGATCAGTGGTCCGGTCGTGAACAGTAACTGTTTCCCTTATAAAAGTTACGATCAAGGTATTTGGTTAGTCTACAAGAAAACAACACGAACCTTTGAGTTGGATTATTGTAAGATTTCTAGTGTGAGAGACTAAAAACGGACTCTTGGAAACCTTACTAGAAACCGGTCTTTGTAATTGTAAGGTAGACAGGGGTTAAGGACAAAATCCGATACTGGAAAGTTTCCACGGGTGTGAAAACTGGATGAACCAAATGAACTCCCCTCCCCTCTTCTCCCCCCTTCGTCTGTTTGAGGTTAGACAGGGTGTCTATACGACCGAGTAATTAAGGACAAGAGACGGGGTACGGATGAAACAAGGTCTCGATCCTACGGGAGGGAAGGGGTTGAGGTGGGACGGGACAAGACTGGAATGGGTAGGAAACGGGGTCCATCATTTTGTGTCGTGACCTGCCGGGTCTTTACACTTTCAGACGCTCCGGAGGTCTCTATGACTTTACAAAGGATGTCCTACATCTTGGTGACCCTTCGACAGGTGGTTCGGGTCTATTCGTCCGAGACGAATGGTACCAGTCTCCGGTGTCCAGAACCCTTCAACGGTCTCAAACAGAACAGAACACCAACTTCTGACAGAGGACTTGAAAAACCCGAGGATGTTTTGTCACCCAAGGGTCTAGAGTCCTCTGATACCTAGACCACCCTGATCCTTAACAAAACCTCCCCGAGTGTCAAATGGTCTAGGTTTATTTTACCCAAAGACTTGAGAGACTTCTCTTTCTCCGAACCTGAAGTCGTCCCTTACAAGGGTACTGAGAGTGTCTTTTAAACCTTACCTTAACCGGAACGTTAAGGTCTGTCTCAAAGTTCCGAGACCACTCTAATCCTTCCGGGGTTCACCGTTGTCGGTGATTCACGGTGTCGCTTTTCCAGTTCAAGTCCCGACCTCCATGTCTGTGACTACCCAAAGAGGAAAGATGACACTTCACGGGCCCACCAGGGTTTGGTGGGTCGGGACCCGAGGATACCCGAGTTCGTCCTATCCGTCCCTCCGTCTGATCCCCAAATCTGGGTCGTTCAACCCTCTTTCGACTCGGACCCTTACACACTCCGAGAGGTCCTCAGTCAAAAGATTCTTTGCCCTTTTGATATTTAGGATTTCATCTAGTCTTTTATCTCTCTAATTAGTTCTCTTTCTTGTCTATTCTACGTTCGTTGTAAATGATTTCAGATTTAGTCCGACCCCAGGGTCATGTGGGGTTCGTTCAAGACATACGTTCGGAGCAACCTGTCGTCTTAGGTTCCGGTTCTTTCTGGTACTCTCGAACCCTTGTTGGCACCCGTCGAGTCGGATGTCGGATCGAGAGTGGCACGAGAGCTGTGACGACCGTGTCGGGTATGGACGAAAGTGTAGTGACGGGAGGAGGTCCACCGAGTCACCGGGCAGTTCCGGAGACGGTGTCCGGAGCACCAGAGTGGGTCGGGACGCAGACAGAGAACGTCGTCGACCGGACCGAAGGAGCAAATGGAGGCGAAAGCACACGACGAGTCATTGACACCTCACTTAATTCTTTAATTAATTACTCACTGTGGGTACGAAGGGTCTCTAGACTTTATGGTTCATCCTCTGACCAGTCACAACTCGTCTCATCTTTGGGTATTTGGGTCCCTCACTCTACCGACAGGGTTCCGTCGAACCGAGAAGTGTCGTCCTCCTTCTGCGGGAAGTCAAGGACGACAAGGTTGGGTCTGAACTGGGAAGGGGGACACCTAGAATCCCCGACAATAGTGTCCGGGGTGAGTGGTCTGAATCCGGACAGGAGTGGGGTGAGGGAGGGAGGTGTGGGTCCCTCCTGGTCTTCTTCCCGGAGTACCCAGGTTGAACTTTGAAGTCGAGTAGACTTGTTTCCCTGGGTTTCTTCAGGGATCATTACGACACAAAAATTTTATAATACCAAATAAAAATTTTCGTTACGAATTTTTTATTTAATTTTAACACAACTTTCATTTTTCACTTTCTCTGAGAGGGACGGGTCAGAGATCTTCAGTGACAGTACTCATAAAACCACACAAAGGAAGGGTCGAACATACACACACACACAAATATAAAAAATACCAGAGTTCTTATCAGAGTTATATGTTTGGTTAGGTAAGTAACGGAACGAAACAGTGAACTGTTACATAGTATCTATACTCGAAAAGGGACGAATCATGTAATGAAGGACGAAAACCTTTGGACAACGACGATGGGGACATCCAAAGAGTCTAAAAAAAGAGTCCGTAGGACACATACTTACTCGACATCTTTGATTGTTTGAAAGGAAAAAAATTGTTTGAGAGAAACTACCGATAGATCCGTCGAAGACTACAACATAATAAAGTTTGGCACGAAGTCACTTATAAGAATATATCTACTGAGACGTGTGGACATATCGATCAAGACATGTTAATTGAAGTTCTTTTTATTAACGACTCGGTTTCTTAAACGTGGAAAAATTAAAAATTTCATTACAGTTCGAATTTCCTTTCAAGGTTTCTATTATGTTTATTATAGGTATATTGGAGACGGGTCTAAAAAGTGAACAAGAATAGTAAAGTGGGGTGAAGAAATAATAAACAGACGAGGGGTGGTTTTTTCAAAAATAGATTTGAGAGCCTTCCGGACGACGTCTATAGTACCGAAAAGAAGGGTACTTCATAGGGTGTATGAAGTCATATATAAAGACTTAAAGGATTCTTATCCCTATAAGCCAATTATTGACATTATCATGTCAACAGTTGAAGTCATTAAATTGTACCCATTTTATGAAAATAATTTAGATGACAGACATAAGATTATGACAGTTGACTGGGAGTTACAGGAAAAATCGTGAAAAAGGAAGATCACGTTATAGATCAAGTCCTAGTCTATAACGTAAAGTAACAGTACAACTATTTCAGAGAAAATTAGACCTTGTGAAAATGTCGGAAAGAAACAAAAAATACCATAACAGTAACAATTTCTTATAACGGGGATGAAACTTATCTTCGAAGGAGAAAACCCCAAACAGACTAGAGAGGAGTACGAATCTTGATCCGATACGAAATACGTAATGTATTTACTACCACACAGGAAGAGTCCCATGGTGTAAACTCGTGTACTACAAGTCGACGGGGAGTACCACTACAATTCTTGACGTATAAAGTTCAAACCCACCCTTTTTTCAAGTGAAGGATTTTGAAAAAACGGTAACATATGTGAGGACGGTGTCAAACACTCTAAGGAGGGTGGAGGGGTAGGGGGAGGAATACACCCCTGGTAGTGGTTAGAAGAATCAAATACGGACGAGTCATGTGACGCGAACAATTACGAAATAAACTTTTTCTTTCGTTGTGTATAAAAAAAAAGGAGCAAAATGAAACTCCATGTGAAATCATAAGAATATAGCGTTGTTTCCGAGGGGTTTGTAGTTTTTACGCCGTCTGAGTGTACCAGAAAACATCCGGACTTGAGTGACCCTGAGCCTGTCAGATCTCCACTACTACTTCGATCACCGAGGCACGAGACATTTTCACTTTGTCTTTAGTTAAGAAAAAAAAGGGAAAAACCTATCTGTTCTACAAGGACCGGAGGCATAAGTCCCTGTAAACAGGGGTAAGAAAGAATAATAGACGATACTCCTTTTCCGTCGCACCCTAATCCTTGACTTCGACGAAAGTTCACGGGGGAGGTGGAAGATAGTTCACACCTGGGGACCGGTGGTAGGAACGGAGGGAACCAAGTACATTGACTAATTCTTCCCCGAGACCTCCTCGACCGGAGGGCCTTACCAGAAACCCCGACCGGGACGGGAGGAAGTGACGACGGTCTCTCCTGTCCGCCGGACCTCTTGTTCCGAGGGCGGTCCTCCGTCCGTCTCGTCGGAGCGAGTGTGTAGAGTGTGCGACGGTCGTCGTCGGTCGTCGCGGAGGACGCGGGGAGACTCTATTAATTCGTAATAATAGGGATAACCGTCCACCTCTGCCATTCTGTCTCACCAATTCACTGAACCAATATTGACGACCCTAACAAACTCCTTCTTCGGCACGGTTCTTCCCTCCCGTCAAGTCTTCCGGTCCCCTTGAAGTCGATAAATTACACTGACTAATAAAATTTTATCGACGACCTCCCACCCTTGTCCTTCTCTCCGATCTTCGCACCGATCACCTGTAACCACTCCGTCGTATAATGGGACACTTATTCCTTTTCTGGATCATATGGACACTTTTACTCAACGGTGGCAGACAGCTACGAATGTCTCTCCTTCCTTTTGTACCTTCCGGAATCAGTCGAGTCACTCCAGCTCCTTATTTGTCCGAACGGTCTCGCCCTGTCTTCAGGGGTCCTACCGGCGCATCTGCCCCGTCGGCGGGCGGGACGCCGGGGACGGGAGTGGCGAGTGACAGACTCCGGAGCGGTCCAACGGTGCCCTCCACGTCGGCGCGGATTCTCGTCGTCCTTCGAGCGTCTGTCTCCGTCCTGATCTTCCCCTCTTCGCACCAATGGACTTCCAGTGTCCCCGCTGGAAACCCCGTTTCACCCCGTGGTAGTGTCGGACAACCGTCTCTGTCCTCGGTGGCTCTGGACCAGGTCCCGTTCCGTTCGTCCAACTGATCTTTTCCTCTCTTGACACCAAAGATTCCCACCCCGACTCCGACTGGCCGTCGTCACTTAGACACTACTACCGCCGAGGTCCTTTTTCGAGTCAAGGATGGGACGCGTGACCTAGTCGGGTCCTTCCCTTCCCATCTCTAGCCCCACTGACCGATCGGAGGAGGATTCGGGACGAGTAGGGACCTACCTCCCGCTTCTTCGAGTGAGAGGGTGGGCTGGGAGAACCCCACCCCACCCCCCCACAAAAACAAAGTGTCGACCCGTCTGTGTAGGAACGAGTCGTCCACGAACTCCCCCATGACCCAGGGAGGGACCCACTGGTCGTCAAGCGGAGACCCATCCGTGTCACACCTCTTAGACTTCGTCTAATCTGGTCAATTAGGTTTACGAGAGATCCCCGTCTGAAAAGTCCTCGTGACTCTCGCTCCGGTCCGAACCCCCAACGTGCTCCTCTCTGGTTCGGGGTGGTAGGGACGACTAATGGCGACGACCTGAGGCGCGTTTCGCGGGAGGAGTCCCGTCTTCACCATAGCAAGAGACGGGGAGATGGCGGGGACGGGAACGGGTCTCTCCCATGTCTGTGGGACGAACAGGTTACTTACTTCCGTCGGTCACTTAAAAATCGGGAACAGAGAGATGAAAAAGAAAATTTAATATTTGAGCTCTTTAGACACTATATATAGTTGATTTACGGGTGTAGAGTCGGTAGTCCCCGATAAAACCCCCACCTATCATTTCCTGTCGACAAACGGGACTGTCATATCATGTCTCTTTGTTGCGGACATACCAACTTTTGTCCCACACACACACACACAAAAGGTCGACCCTTTGCAGTGGTTTACCGGAAAGACAAGAAGTGTGTACTTTGTGTGTGATAGTAGGCGTATAAAAATCAATTAAATACAGGTTTATCCGGAAAGAGAGCGACGACCTTTTACTACAAACCCGACGTTAATGGAAAGCGTCGTAGAGTGTCTTCCCAAAGTTACGAGTGTTTCGAGTCTCCTCTCCGTCGGTCCTGGGGTGGCTGACATTTAGAGAGGTAAACATCAATAAGTTTAGTGTATAAAATAATGATCATGCTTTATGTAACACAGTAAGTAAAGCCTCCTCGTCGATTACGAAGTTCTTTTCGAAACTTTTTGTAAGATAAATCTTTGTTAAAACAGACGTCGGTTGCGTCACACAGAGAAACCCAACAGAAAAGAGGGTCGGGAAAAGAGACAAGACACACGTTAAACGTACTGTTTATTCTGGTAGGAGAGGTTTTCGAGTGGACAAGGACGTCGGCCAAAGGGTGGATTTCAAGATTAAGAGACACACAACGTGGTATTAGGCATCGTACCATTATTTAATGTCACAGTGGTAGTTCTAACACCGAAGACCTTTCTTTATTCGTCACCCCGGTCTACTTGAGAGAGTCTTCTACCTCTCTACCTCTCTCACAAAAGTACGTTTAAGGACCGTAGGATCCCTTGATCCTTACCGGAGAAATATTATATCTGAGTCAACGTTAGGTCGTCGGTCTTCGGTAAAGGTGACCGACAATCTTCGGCCATTGTGATTCTCTTTCTATTGGAAAAGTTGCATTTGAAGAAAAGGAAGATCCGACTATACCCAGAATAGACCTCTTTTTTAGTGAAACGACTAATCCAACCCTTTTTACCCAGTCACATGAAAGTCTCACGAAATTTATCTCTGCAAGTAAGATTTGATGGAAGAATCAAATTGTGAATCTCAGTACAATCTAGAGACCCGTGTCACGTCACCTGTCCTCGACCTCTCGTCCTCTCGCGTAGGGTACCTACACGGGACTCCCGTCCCTGTAACCACAGACTTGACAGATGGCTCCCGACGTTCCTCGGGGAAGACCTGTCTACGGAGTAGTTCCGACGAGTCGCTGTCCAAGTCCTGTCAGTGACGACGACCGTCGCGAGGTGAACGGCGAGGTCTCCCGACGAACGAGCTATGTTACATTTGAACTGGAGTCAATTGGGAGACAAAGGGAACCCGGAATTTTTATGAATTACCTTTGAAACTACTTTGGTCGAGTAACGGGAAGGGGGGTGGTAAAATTCTAGAAAACACCAAGGTACGTCACTCCGTTTATGAACGGTATATATCCGATGGTAAGGGAGTGAACACCGTCCGTAGCGAGTCGTCAGTACCGTGAAAAGGAACGACTCAGGTCTACTTCGGAATCTTAGGAAGAGTTGGGTCGACAATTGTTACTGGTCTCAACCATAAACTCTACTCTGAAGTGAGTTAGGTACTGAATACGAACTAACCAGATACGATCACTAAGAATTTCACATCCTCGGTGTAACATTTAAGAGTTTCGGTTGGGATCTCGATCATGTAAGCTTCAGGTCCAATCCCGGTACACTACACAAAATTGTCCTGACTAAGACTACGTGTAAGTTTAAACTCTTGGTGTCGACGTCTGGTCACACACACGAGTCACTGACGAGTAATCTTAGTGGTCATGAACCCGTGGTGAGGGTCTCTAAAACTTCTTTAACCTAGTGGATAACCGTAAAATTTTATTATTATCATTACTGGAAGGGGTCTCACTAGGATCTTCGTGTGCGATCCAAATGACCCATACAGTCCTTTTCTGTAACTGTACCGGAAGTCGATCACGATACATTAGTTCTACATCGATGGGTCCGGACCTGACTGACGGACCCAGACACGTGTGACGATCGTCTCACTCCCACCCAAGAGGGACCCCGCACAGTGGTAGTAGTAGTCTCGACGGAAGACTGACACCAGGAGTCATGGTGTAGTCACCTTAGTGGTTCCTAGACAGGAACTTCCGGGGTGGGGTGTCGTGAGTATAACGATCTGTTTCCCGTCAGGAAATCCTTCATCTGACTAGTTGTCGTGACTCCTCTATAATGTCTTCCGGGACACCAAATAGGCGACCCGAAGGTGGAATTACAATCTTTCAAGGGAGTGGGGGTTTAGGGTGATGGTAGTGGGGGGGGTCATCATCGGGTACCACCTGGACCCTTAAATTGTCGTTATAAAAATTGATCACGGACTATTTTACCGTATATGAGTCACATAGGTACAGGAACCCGACAATATTGTTTTATGGTGTTTAAGCCATAATTCTTCTCCACCGTTCTCATGTGTCTTGATATGTCTTTTCTAGAAGTACTGGATCTATTGGTCCTACCACACTAGTGAGTAGATCTCTGTATGTAGGACCTTCCGCTTCAGTTCACCTGGAATCCTTCGTAGTGATGTTTGTTTCGATCACTTCCACTACCTTAAGGTCAACTCGATAAAGTTTAGGATTTTCTACTACTACAATTTCACGATGTGAGTTATACGATCGTTTAGACCTTTTGAGTCGTCACGGTGTCCTGACCTTTTCCAGGTAAAAGTAAGGTCAGGGTTTCTTCCTATTACCGTTTCTTACAAGTCTGATGGTGTGCTAGCGTGAGGAGAGTGTGTGGTCGTTTCATTACGAGTTTTAAGAGGTTCGGCCCGAAGTTGCCATACAGTTGACACTTGAAGGTCTACAAGTTCGACCTGAATCTTTTCCGTTTGCTTGGTCTCTAGTTTAACGGTTGTAGGCGACCTAGTAGTTTTTTCGTTCTCTCAAGCTCTTTTTGTAGATGAGACGAAATAACTGATACGGTTTCGGAAACTGATACACCTAGTGTTATTTGACACCTTTTAAGACTTTCTCTACCCTTATGGTCTGGTGGACTGGACGAAGGACTCTTTAGACATATGTCCAGTTGTTCGTCTTCAATTTTGACCTGTACGTTGTTCTCTGACCAAGGTTTAGCCCTTTCCTCATACAGTTCCGACATATAACAGAATATACGTCTCATGTAGTACTCTTTGTGACCCGACCTCCTTCGTGTTCGACCTTAGTTCTAACGACCCTCTTTATAGTTATTCGAGTCTATACGTCTACTGTGGTGGGAATGCCGTCTTTCACTTCTCGATTTCTCGGAGAACTACTTTCACTTTCTCCTCTCACTTTTTAAACCGAATTTTGAGTTGTAAGTTTTTTGATTCTAGTACCGTAGACTAGGGTAGTGAGGTACCGTTTATCTACCTCTTTGTTACCTTTGTTACTGTCCGAAAATTGAAACCCCCCGAGGGTTCAGTGACGTCTACCACTGACGTCGGTACTTTAATTTTCTGTGAACGAGGAACCTTCTTTTCGATACTGGTTGGATCTGTCGTATAATTTTTAATCTCTGTAAACGAAACGGTTGTTTCCAGACAGATCAGTTTCGATACCAAAAAGGTTATCAGTACATGCCTATATTCTCAACCTGATATGTCTTTCGACTCGTGACTTCTTAACTACGAAAACTTGACACCACAACCTCTTCTGAGAAGTCCCAGGGAACCTGACGTTCCTCTGGTTTGGTCAGTCAGGATTTCCTTTAATCAGGACTTTTAAGTAACTTTCTGACTACAACTTCGACTTTGAGGTTATGAAACCGGTGGACTACGTTTCTTGACTGAGTAACCTTTTCTGGGACTACGACCCTTTCTAATTTCAGTCCTCCTCTTCTCCTGCTGTCTCCTACTCTACTAACCTACCGTAGTGACTGAACTACCTGTATTCAAACTCGTACGAGACCCTCAACCACTACCTGTCCCTTCGGACCGTCCGACGTCAGGTACCCCAACGTTTCTCAGTCTGTAGTGACTCGATGACATGACTAGACTTTGTCGTTCGTAAAAAAAGAGAGGGTCAACACCTCCGATTTTCAGGTTTTAGTTCCACAACCGACACAGTGCAAGGGAGGTCTTGGAGGTCTCTCCTTACACTCGCTCTGGAGAGAGGAGTAGAGACCACCGGCGACAGTTGGGAACGGTAAGGAACCGAACATTTATACAGTGAGGGAGACGACAGAGACAGAAGTGAAGTGCACGGGAGAAGGTAGAGACATAAAAGTGTACCGGAAGGACATTCCTGTGGTCACTGACCTAAATCCCGGACGAGATTAGGTCATACTGGAGTGGAAGATGAAAGACAATGGGTCGTTTCCCGACTGCACGTATCTTGGGCTGTCATACCGTGATCGTAAACTCTTTTCCTTTTCGAAATAGTACTCCAGTTGGTCGTTTCTCTGTCCCGAGTCTAGACAGAGGGACTAGCTAGGTCCCAACCCAGTATCCAAATGTTTAATCCCCTCCTCCCAACCGTGTACCTGGTGACCACGCCGTCCAAAAGTAATCTACCAAACCCTTACGCCGACAAATACTATACCATTTCCTCGTCGTCTTGACCAGAAGTACCTGTCACTTGGAAATCGAAGACTTTCCCTAAGTCGTAAGCCCATGGTAGTACAGGAACAGGAAACCAAGACACCCCACCTCTTTGAAACCAAGGCCCACAGTAAACTCTAGTTATTTAGGAGACGTATGTGAAGTCGACATACTGAACATCAAAACAAGGATAACGGAGACTTTTTACTGAGTCATAGAACAATCTTTGTCTTATCCCGGTCTAATCTCGACCAAGACAATGTCAAGGTAGGGGTTTCTGGTCTAAAGGTTTATTCCAGTGTACATGACTATGTCCTTAAATCTTCAACTTACATAACGAAAACCCCAACCCTCCCGTTTGAGTTGAGTGTTGTGAGGTATTTCAGAACAAATTACCATTGTTATTATAAGACTCACCAAATGTATATATATATATATATACACAACCTAGAAGTTTTGTTGGGGTTATACAAAATATATAATAGTTGGACAAACTCTCCCCCGTAATACTTTAAGTGTCGGTGATGTACTGCAGAGTCAGTATTTGGACAGTGAAGTTCCCCTAAGGAGGGTGTTGTACTAAGGTTTCTAAGATACTAACTGTTATGAGTTATAAGTAGTCACAGACCTAAGGACGTTATAGGGGGGACTCTGAAACAGAGTGTGGACTACCACCTCTTTTCATGACATCGTCACGGGTCTGTCGATCTTTGCAATGGGAAGACCCGTAGAGATGTGACTTATCGATCCTTCTCTTTGGTCACGATGCGAGTCTGATATCGGACTTTTTGAGGTGTCAACCCACCCAGGATCTCGGTCTCTATACTCGATATGGAGAGATTACAGTGGCGTCGTTCCGTCACTCGACAGACCCACCGGAACCCCTAGAGACAGTGGGCTCTCACCCCGACTCGCAGGAAGGACAGTCCAAGGGTCGTCCCACGAACGGCTCACCCACGACGTATCTACAAATAACGTCCGACCGACTCGGGTTCCCTGATGTCATGGAGATCCGACTTTGGGAGATGGATGACCGTAGAGAGAATCACCATCCATACCGACACACAAAAATCGTCCACGGGAACTTACAGAAGGGACCACCGAGTCTCCAATTTCGTAGACGGACGTCACGTCCTCTGGACCCAAGCTAAGGACTCAGCCCTTCTAGGGGACCTCTTCCTTTACCGTTGGGTGAGGTCATGAGAACGGACCTCTTAGGGTACCTACCTCCTCGGACCACCCGATGTCAGGTGCCCCAGCGTTTCTCAGCCTGTGCTGACTCACTGAAGTGAAAGTGAACTCACCGACCCAATTTTAATTAGATGACGGTCTGTAGTGAAGGATCAAATAGTTTGGTGTGTGTGTGTCTCAGAAACATCAACCAGAGTATGGACTCAATTCCGTACTAATAAGACTTTGTTTGAAGATCTTCACAGTGTGAACACGTCTTACGGTGCGAAAGGGACCTTCCAGTCACATACTTCATGTGACTACTACCACTCGACGGAAGGGTAGGAGAAGAGAAGAGAGAAGGGGCACAGGGTCGTCACTCAGGATCTCGTCGAGATCCCTTGGACCAGGGGCCAGGGACGTCTTACGTGTGGACACGGAAGTCGTAGGGACCCCCTGTAGCTCCGTAGACCACGAACCTCCTTGGGCACGTCCCCTGTCACGAGAGAAGTTCGGGTCACAGTCGGGGAGACCGGGTGTTCCCACGTCTTAGGAAGGGCACCCGAAGCCGACAGCAGACGGGGGGACTCTCAAACAGGGAACACGAAGGAGGGTAGACCGTCTCGTTTAGTGAGGAAGGAATACGGAGAAGGAGGACGGAGGTGACCGTTCTTGGTCCTGGGAGTCTCGTGAACCGGTAGTGTCCCCGTGGAACTGGAACCAGAAAGGCCAGGTCTGAAGAGAAGACCTTCTTCCTGGAAGGAGTACTCTTCTTCACGACCGTCGACACCACAGTAAGGTGAAGGAAAAGTGGATTAGGGGACGTACCCCGACCAGTGGTAGGAGGTGTAATTATCCAAAAGAAGGTACATTACCTTCTACTCAATTTATTAGGTAGTATTAATGGAGACTCGTAGACTTCCGTTACGACTACTACACTACAAACGTTTCGACTCTCCCTTGAGATTTTGGGGGTCCTTCCTTTGGTGGGTCGGGGAAGGGAGGACGACCGGACCTCCAGTCGTAGGGGACGAGAGAACCGCCCCCCGGAAACACTGTTTTGACAGTGGACGGACAGGTCCCAGTGAGAAGAGTTTCCGAGACGGTGGACGACCCTACCTCCGTCCCACCACTGTCCTGCTTGAGACAAGTCACTCCGGGTTGTCGCGTTCCACCGTCCTCCCGACTCCGTGGAGCGGTCGCCCGGACCGTGACGGTCGACTGTACGTCCTCCCTCCACGTCGTCGACAGTGTCACCGGGGACCCCAGACGGGGTCTGAACCGTCTCTCCTGTGGAAGTCTGAGGGTTTAGCGGAGAAACTTTAAGTCCTCTTCGTGCGAAAGTAGAGGGAAGGGGTAAGGGACTGTGTTTGTCTGCGTTTTCTATTCGGGACTGAGAATAGGTGTCTGGGTGTACTGGTGTAAAAGAAAGAGTGACCATTCAAAAGTGAGTGTCTCAGAGTAACGAAGAGAGAGAGAGAGAGAGAGAGTGTCGGACTGTGATTAATTTAAGGACGAGAGAGGATGGAATTCATTGGGTCCACATAACATAACTCTCTGGGGAGACGAGGTTCCCTCGGGGTCCAGGAGAGGCCCACACCGTTGTAGGGGACGGGTCACACCCGTGTGTCGTACCCTAGAGACTCGACAGCCTGTGACACAAGTTGTTGACCAAGTGACCGACCTAAACGGTGGAGAGAAGGGTTGGTACCATGGTTCCTCTATTTTGGTTAGTTAAGTAAGTACAAACCCCCCTACCACTCTTGTCTCGTAGGACGACGGAGGCGTCGGGTTCGGACGGGAGTTCCGTAAACAGTGTACCGACCATAAACTCAACTCCTGAGAGGGTGGTGTCTCCGGACGGCGTCAGGACCCCCTTTAGTCTCGACAGAAGAAACGTCTTTCGACCTATACACGGACCCCTCCGACCCCGGTCTTACGGAAGTAGGGAGGGTCTGGGGCCGATCCTTTGGTCTATTTTTATGCGAAACGTCAAACGAGGGAAAAGAGAGTGACCGCGAGTCGAATTGGTGAATATGTAAAATTTCCATACAAAACAACCTCAGGTCGCACATAGAGACCACTAGACTTGTCTAGTACTCCTACCAGTCATATTTTTATCGGAGGAAGTCAGTTCCGTCCCCCGTCTACTCTTCCCCTACCTCCCTCGACATCCGGAGTACGTAATACCTCCGTCTCGGGTCCGTAGAGTTACCCCGGTCCCGTCACTTCAGGTCACAAACCACACTTCTGAATTTTTACTCCTAGCAAAAAAGGGATCTCTTACTACTTGAGACGGGGGTACTCACCGTAGTCAAGGACTCTCTCGACGGGAGAGAAATGTAGGGGGAAGTCTTAAGACACGAGACTGGTGGGATGTAACCACCGTCAATGGAGGGAGAGACGACGGACGATGGGGTCGTAGACGGGCACGAGGAGAGACGGACCTGAAGGGAGGAGGTGTACGAGACGGACTAATTGATCAATGGTTCACCTATCGTACCTGGGAGATACGGACCGGGACCTACCTATCATTGGAGCAAAAGGAGTACTGTTGGACTGATACATTCACACTAGTAATGGGGGTAAAACCGTTATTCTTTGTCTCCGTGTCTCTCCAATCCATTGAAAGGGATTCAGTGTGTTCATCTTTGCCTGTCATGACCATAGGTGTAGACCGGTTTCCGAGGTCTCTTGATGGGGAGACTGACAAGGACCGGTGAAAGGGACTGGGGAAGGACACAATCCCTCAGAGGAGGTCAAGAGTGTTTGGGACATAGGGGGAACCGGAGTGGGAGTGAAAGGTAGGACAATTGTCATACATAATTCAAAGACAAAGAACAGGCGGAAGGGTACGAGTTACGTCCAACTCCCGTCCCGGGGATCGACCGAGTCGAGACCCTGTGGTCGAGGAGTCCTTTCCGGATCGTGTTTCGTCACGGACGACGGATAGACAACTGCCCCATGTACATGTTTACCTACCTATCGTTAGGGAACGAAGAGTCCACCGAGTCACCACTCTTTGAACGAAAGGTTACCTCCTCTACGTCCGAGTTAGGGACTCAGTCCTTCTAAGGAACGTCCTCCTTTACCGTTGGGTGAGGTTATAAGAACGGACCCTTTAGATTACCTGTCTCCTCGGACCTCCCGATCAGGTACCCCAGCGCTCCTCAGCCTGCACTGAAACACCGACTCGTACGTGTGACCATTTGTTTAATCCGACTCTAGACCGTCTACTGGGCTCCCGGTTCGTCTCTCGGTTCGGCTTTTGAAGGTCCCATCCCGACCTCCCATTCTACCCCTTTGTTTGGATTCTCACCGGTAAATCCTTTCACAGACGTCGAGACCTATAGTTGGACGTGTCTTCCCGTCCCTCCTCTCGGTCGTAGAAAGTCACGACCCGGCCCATTTGGTTCACGTCGGTCCCGACGGACGCCTGACGTGTCACTCCTGTCGGACAGGGGCCCCGACCTCGTGTCCCACATCCCCCGTCTCCTACTAAACACCAACCCCCACAGGTCTCCATAATGGAAGTGACAGAAGGACAAAACGAACGAATCGAAGGAAGACTGGGTTCACAACACTGAGCATACATATTATGACATCCAGTCGTCTCGGCGTGGACGGACAGTGCCGAGTGCATCGACTAAAGTGTGTCACAGGACACCATCACCGAGAGACAATCAAAGCGACGAGGAGAGTGGGTACCACTACCATCCTAGTCCTGTATCCCTTGACCCCGACTTACGTTGGGGCCAGTGGTGGAGACCACACCTCGTTACGTCACACGGGTGTGTACCACACTCTCTCTGGTCGGGACGTCTAAGGAGACGGACCCCTGGGGCGACTGGATCAAACGTTCTGTAGCCACATCCCCACCTTCCTACCTACACACACGGGTCAAATAAGGATGGCTGACCCTTGGGTCACCAACCTGACTGGTCCGAAGAAGAAGGGGGTCCCTCCGTTCTAGGGGCACTCTACCTGTCGAGGTCTCCGGTAGCGGATGGCGTTCAAGTGCAGACGGTCGCTGCAGACCTCGATGCCCTAACAGTACACCCTTCAGTACAGTAAACCTCTCTCTGGGATGACCCTGTACAGGTTGGTTCTACATTCACAGTCGACGAGGACCGACGATGGTGGGAGTGGGGTCCCCAGGGTCCCGAGACCGTACGGTCCGGGTGGACGAAAGAGTGACCCGGAACCCAGGACTTACACTTCACAGACTACGTCCCCTACGTCCCTGGAGGAAACGTGGTTACAAACTAGATTGGTTCTTGGGTCGTGTCTCTACACTACCAAGGATACTGGGGCTTCGGACATTTACACGGGACTGGTTAGGTCCTCTACTACCCGACCAAGACTTACCGGACTTAGTACTTATCTAGTCCGGGTTTCAACTGGTCCCTGAACATGGGACGACGGTTCGTGAACGGACGTACGGGAGACAGTGGTACACACTACCTCTCCTTCGTCACGACCAACGGACCGTCCTGGACCGAAGGTCGACGAGATGAGACTACCTACACGACACAACTCGGTCGTCGTCGAAAACAGACGCTGAAGGCACGAGATTTCCCTCCTCAAGCAACATTTCCGGGAAGAAAGGACTCTTAGACGAGAAGACTTAGGAACCGTGGACAGTCACTTCCTCCACGACTCGTTCTCAGGGTCTCAACCAGTCGAGGTCTGCCCAGAACCTTCCCCTGGTTCGACTCACCAGTCACTGGGAGTTCCCTGTCCCTCTGTCCTTTCTCTTCGCAATAGACTCTACGAAAATCGTCTCCGTATAATTCCCACAAGGTCTACCCTGGGAAACGAGGTATTAATGGTTTTTCACCTATTGGAAAACACCTACTAAACGAAACTATTCCAGTGTTAGTTTTAGGATGGACCCAAGGGGGGTGGGGTAGGGACCCTGGTGAGGAACACAAGACTTATATATGTCAAGGAAACCCCGGTTCCCCTAGCGTCAGACGTTATATACGTAATGGACACAAGAGTGAACGAGAAGGGTAGTGACCCATCGTCAATAATAGAAGGGGGTTGAAGGTTCCTTCTTCTCTGTCCCGACCGGGTCAGGTCTACCCCGTTTGTCGGTAGGGTCTTCGTGAACGTAAGACCCACACCCGAGGGCTCCGTGACCATTTGACCTCTTCAACCGGGGGTTGGTCAGGGGACAGGTCAGTCTCCAAAGGTCGGTATCGACAACGAGTCTTCCGATTCTTTCCACCACTGGCCCGTGGGTCTTTTGTGAAAGATTACTCTGTCTTTTCCTCGACCACGAATCACCATTACGGCGGACGAGGTCTCCCATCTCACGGAAGTCGGGTCTCGTCCGCTTTTTCGACAGAGGAGTCGGTCCAAGATAACGGCTGGTACCCACCACAGATCTAGGAGATAATAGAGACTAAGAGGTACGAAACGGAGACGAGGACATCGTACAGTTTAGTCATTCACAGCCTTAACTACGGTTCCGACGAAAGTACTTTAGTCGACGTGAGACCAAGGCAGGTGTGACAGTCGATCTACTCATTATTTACAATCGGTCTTTTTCGTCTGGGTACAACGGGACGGGTCTCTGACATTAGGCTAATTCTTGTTAAGTCGTGTACACCTTACCTAATCTTTTGAGAGACTGTCCGTTCTAAACTGTAAGTCCTATAAGAGTCGTTTACATAAGTGGAGACAACTTTTGTTTACCTCAAAGACTATAATCTGAAAGTCTTTAGGGTTTAGTAAGTGAGTTGTCTGTGAGTCTCAAACGATTGACACTGATTCGTAACACGAATGACCAAAATAAGAAACCCCCAAATGTCGGGTCATGGTATATGTATCCTGATACCCTTGTAAACCCCCATCCATTTCTTCCAAAGGTCTATAAATTACGAGCTCGACCCGGAGTTTCCCTTATCCTTGTAGACGTTTCCTCGTCAAAATAAGAGAAAAGTAAGAAAAAAAAAAAAAAGGGGATTTTATTTCGGAAAGTGGTAACAGGGTTCATGGTCAGATGAGAGACACCTTCCGTCTCTCACTGAAAACGGGTAAGTCTTCCGTAGAGGGCTGGGCCGGACCCTCTCTGGGTCCTCCCCGAGGACCGACGTCGGGATGAGTAGTCTTTGGTGACTCCACCACCGTCATTTCCTAAAATGTCTACTGTTAACTTTCCGAAATTCTTTCTCTTAACGTCTCCGTTCAGTCTCACGACCATTAACCCGAAGGTCTCGGGTCCTTCAAGAAACTTGTACATGTCTCTCAAACAGTCGGTCTCTCTCTTGAACCTTCAAGATGACGAACCTAGACTAACTGTCTCTATTACTCTCACCGTCACAGACACCTCTCCTCGACGCCAAAATAACTTTGTAGTCTCGAGTTGAATTGGGGGAGACGGGACCTAGGTGGTGACGAGACTCGAGGAGGTGAAGTGAGAGGTGTACCTTCCAGCTCCTTCGGGCGGGTGGCGGGTTGAGTGATTACTTTTCACGCACAGACCCCCGTCAACCCTCGGGGCGACCTCTGTCCTCCGTCCTCCTCCCCAGGACGAGGAAAGTTTCTCCTCGTGGTCGGGACCCGGGGACCAGGTCTGGTGGACGGGGAGTAGGGGTGGGTTGGGGCGTGGACGGTAGGGTCCCATGTCCACTCGTTTCCGTCGGGGGACGTGGACAGCGACATCTGGTAAGTTTCACTCGATCCGGACGAGGCACTGTCGAGGGCTGTACAAGAGTGACGGTGTGAGTGGTAGTCGAAGAGAGACCTCTATGGTAGACTAGAGTAAAGTCAGTGGTCAGAAAGTTGTAGGTAAATAGAGTAGAACAGTACCTAGTTCCTTTCCCCGGGTCCGTCTTCACTTCACTTTCAGCGAGTCAGGACAAGCTGAGAAACGATACCTGAGATCGGACGGTCCGAGGAGATAGGTACCTTAAGAGGTCCGTTCTTATACCCTCACCCATCGACAGGGGAAGAGGTCCCCTAGACGGGTTGGGTTCCCATCTTAAGTCCAGAGGACGTAACGTCCACCTAAAAAAATTATCAGACTCGGTGGTCCCTTCGGGTTCCCCGGGTCATGAACGAGACTAAAAGTTCAGACGAGTCGTCCTACGGGAGACTGGGGTCCAAACCCAGTGTAGAAACAAGTGTTCAGTCTACGTCAGTGACCACAACCCTGATATTCAGGGTTAAGAGGACGGAGGAGAACCGAAAGAGGTGTCGATGGTCACTCCGTCCACACTGTCCCTCACTAGGGTTTCGGGGTAATCTCCTAGTGTTTATGAAAAAACTTTATTATTACAAAATTAAACTTATGTTGAATATACATGAGTCTTTTAAATCTTTTTCGGTCAGGAATTTTTCTCTTATTTTTAGAAGTTTACATATCACGAAGTCACTTCCTGTACTCATTTACTTACGACAAATCATCGAGTCAGTACAGTCTGAGAAAACGTTGGGGTACTTGACATGGGGTGGTCCGAAGAGACAGGTACTCTAAAGGGTCCTTTCTTATGACCTCACTCAACGGTAAAGTAAGAGGTCCCCTAGAAGGACTGGGTCCTTAGTTTGGGTCCAGAGGACGTAACCGTCCACCTAAGAAATGGTGACTCGGTGACCATTTTAGTATCCAATTACAATGGGTAAAAAGAGACCTCGTCTCTCTTTTCGAAATTCTTTGTAGTAACGAGGGTTTCATAATAGATGAGTTCGTTATTGTCGTTTCCACAGGTCTTCTTTGTCGTCTACCTTATTTCAGGTTAAAACATTCGTTTTCGTCTCCTCCCCCAAAGACAGAGGAGACAGTGTTTTCCACTGTGTGACCCTCTCTCCACGGTAAATTGTTCAGGGGTGACGCACGAACCACGAAAGGTCTGTGGCAGAAGGATTCGGAGGTCTACCGACGACCTCTTGTCGTTGTGAAAGACGTCTCTTCTGGAGGTGACATTATCGGCACCGGTGTCACTGTCGGAGGTACACTACTACCCTAGGAAAGGTACTGCGAGTGGAAACGACGAGTAACATAGTAAACTCAGAAGGCTGTGGGGGTAGACACGTCAAAGTCCTTCAGTTCACTGAGAGGGTACAAAGACCTCGATTATTCTTCACCTCAATCATAAAATTGGGTCTAGAGGTTCCAGATACATGAGTTACCGTTACGGTGTGGTAGTGGCCGTGTCACGCACCCCGAAGCCCGGACGTCCCTCCTCCCTAGTCACTGAGAAATTACAGGAGAATTTTTCTTTCAGTCGTGTAGTTCGTTTGCCTTCTTTATGTATTAGTTTGGGGTCTTGTCAGAAGGCCTCGAAGATTTCTCCACCACACATCTCCTCTGCCCCATTTCGCCGATTTACGGTAGACCAGATTTCGAGGGTCTGTCCTCTCAGTCTCGTTCGGTCACGAGACCGGTGAGTCACTACACGGTCCTCACGAACCCAGCCGACCGGCGTGGAGACTCGACACGGGTGTCTTCCCGAGACGGAGGTCACGAGGAAGAGGAAAACCCGTCCGTCTTCTTCTTAGAACAACCCCCCTTGTAACCACATACCCTTAGATCGGTACTTTATTAAACTCGTTGCTCCGGTCGTCAAATCCCCTTGTACTTGACGGAACGTAACTTTCTGAAATCCCCGGGGTTGGGGAAGTTTCTTCAATTTAGACTTGTGTTTGGGGAGGACGACCGGGGTGGTCGATCAGGAATCCGTTAGGTCTCGAACACCTCGGTAAGTCACCCATTAGGGTGAACAGGGGTACGACTCACCCTTGAGACACTGACCCGGGGAGGTCGACCGACAGACCTTCCTCAATCTTTCCTACGGGACAATGAGCGGGAGAACCCAATGAACCAAATCGACGTATAGGGGTAAAGGATGGCACTTCTGTAGTTTGTCGAGGTTCCTGATAAGAGGTCCGACTCTAGTGACACCGTTAGGGTGCCTCAGACTTTCTCATCCGAAGTCTCACAAGTCTTGAACTTGAATCTATAGAGAAAAGGGTCGGGACAGGGAGTGATCGACGCACGGGAGTCCATTTATTGACGGGGCTAACGTACAAGTAAAGGAGTACCCCCTTTATCCCGATTTTACCTGAGGACTCTCCCATTGTCCATTAGACTAACTGTTGTCAGACCGGCTCTATTTGTAAACAACCACCCTATTGTATAATAAGTCTTCACGTGTAGGTGTCATCGACCAAAAAATATTTCACTAGTATAACCATACCAAACACACGAACAAAAAAACTTTGTAACACCCACCACACAAAAAAAAAAAAACGGTGTAACTTATCTTCATTATTATATGGAACTAATAGAGATTACTGAAGTCCAATAATATAATAGAGTAAGGGGGAGTACGGGACTTATGGTACGTATCTTAAACATTGATATTTGATTAGTTCTTATAAGTGAAAGACTGGTTAAATGTTTCACCTTTTTTTTTTTTCTTATTAGTTAACTTTACTTAGACTGTAAAAAATTTCATCTTCGTTTTTGTGGACTTTTAAGGACTCGAGGTTTAATAGAGGATACAACAATTTCCAGAAATTGACAAATACAATTACATTTTAGTTGTGGATTAATAATATCCCATATTTGTATATTTCTTTCTTTTTCTGTTTGTGTTTCCCGTAAGTATAAAGATGGGCGGGTCTCCGTTGGTGGGAATCGAGGTACCATATCTAGGAAGGTTCCTGAAAAGATACATACACACATTAATAATCAGAAACAAAACAAAACTAAGAACAAAAAGATGTTTTCATTCTAATATGGTATGGACGTGAATCTGTCGGACGAGAAAACGGATTATAATATTACCCTCATATAAAGATAGAGTTATCCATGTAAAAACGTTGTAGAATTCCGGACGTAACATAAGGTAAGGAAGGCAACACGATACTCACACGGTATTATTTAAACATACAAATCGTGACCCAACGAATATTAATAAAAATGATAAAGGTTTTGGTCTCTCGTCCGTATTAATTAAATTTACTTAACCTTTGACTCTTCATTTCCCACGAATGCCTAGGATTTTAGAAATGTTTTAGTAGGGGACCTTAGATACTTTTAATTGTTTTGAACTACCTTCTATAAATACAACCTAGTGGAACAATAAAGATGGTAACAGTAACATGACTTGGTCAAACAAATTGATTTAATAGAAGATAGTTTAAGGATGGTGACGGAGTATTTCTGATTCCGTCTATTACAGATCTTTCGTAGATTTCCCAGGGACCGTACTTCATCCAAGAGGTAGTGCAAGACTAGGGGAGAGAGGGAAAGAGAAGGGTATCGTCATCTTCCTGCTCCGGGTGGTACCCGAGACCACCCACAACAAACGTTTGTCGCCCAAGTAACGTAAAGGCACACGGTAACAAAGTAGACGGGACCACGGTGGTCGACGGTCCTTCCGTTCTAACCCGGACCGTAGGAGAGTTTCCTCTTCGAGGTTGGTAAGAAATCGTTTGTAAAGTATCGGTAGATCATATACAGTCCGGGATAGGGTCATCGACCCCTGTGTTTCTGTGTTATTCTACGTCCGGGACGAAAGACCCTTGAGTATCAGATCCCCGTCTTCGGTTCATGGGTATTTCAGATAATATCACTGTCCATATCACCGTGTCTTACTCCTGTGGACTCCGTTCCTCCGAGGTGGGAGTCCCCGATTAAACACTTACTGACCGATCACTGAGTAGTCGTTAGTATGAACAAGAGTACACACAGGGACGTCCAGTAGTTACGGTAGCTCGTCCTGATGGCCGACGGGGGAGGGTACCTGACGGGTCGACGAGATGTGGTCGAGTACGACCTGACAACCGTCTTCCTGGCATTGTCGGCCGGGGCGAAACGTCTCTAACAATTGTGGGACCTGTTCTACTAGGCCTTGGGCCGTTCAGAGTTCTGACACCGATGGTAGTGGCGGCACACTCAGGCCATCTCGTCCCACCATGGATCACGCCCCCCCCCAGCCCCACCCCCACCCCAGAGTATCAACCCGTCTCGGGACTCGTTCCGACGATCAGAAGTTAGGTGACTCTCGTTCCCTCTCCATCGACTGGAATAGGTGTCTACCTTCTTCAAGGTTCTGAGAAGGGAAGGAAAAGGGGAGATGGAAAGACTTTATAAGGGAGAGGGGTCGTACCCAACATCTGTCTACTAGTTTACGGACAGACCGAGAGATACAGGCAACCGGAGTCTACCTGACCCGTGCCCGAGACATTATTAATCCGACTAGAATAGACTGACTATGCTCTGGGGTGAAGACCCGTTAAGTCAAAGGTCTTCTGTGGAAAGTCACATACTCCGTCCCCCTCGACGTCTGAACCTTGGAACCGGTTGGACTGTCGATACCCTGTCTTTGAATCTCGTTAACCTAAACAATGATCGTTTACGTGTCTCGACAGTCGATGACAGTCGTTGACAGTCGACATGTAGTGAGTAGATGTAAACGTCACAATTGAACAAAAAATTAAGTAGGAAACCTGGTCTCACATAACCCACGAATACACGATTGACGGTACTGGAACGACCGGCATATCTTACTCGTTCTATCTGTACGGGGGTACCTCGAGTCTTAGTAAATCCTCGTCATGTGTAATTCGTCTACCAACGGGTTTCTATGAGGTCAACTGTGAACCGACCGGTCACACCGTCCCTTCATACACTATGAACCTCTCGTATGTGGAACCAGAACGCATTCCCTCCACTGGGACTACGGACAATAAAGTCAACTCTCGACTTCCCGCTCCTACGTAATCGACTCACTTTCGCTCTACCCTCATCTCCCAGTCCCAAGGGGCTGGACACGTCTCCCGGTTCGCACCCTTCCTGTCCCGGTCGCACAACCCTCACGACAAACACTCCCCTGGTCAACCCCTGACTCCGACCCTTCTATCCGTTCCCGGTCTACGAGTCTCGGAAATCCGGGACGATTCCGGAGACTCATAAGGATCGTTACTAATGGGTGACTTCACCCAGTTCAAACTGTACCTAGTCCCCATTCCCTACCCCCAAGGACAGTGCTAGTGTAGATCGAAAAAATTTGTCACGTCCGATCACACCTGGACTACAACTCCCCTCGTACTTCTGTCTGAACTATCCTCCTGTACCGTCATTGGTATCTCTATCGTAGAACTTAGTCCGATTAACACATCTTTCTTCGTTCACTCGAACTCTGCAAAACTTTCAGTTTAGAAATACTGAACCATTTCCCAACCCACACCTACGACTTCCACTCCCACTACACTTCTACCGTGGGACTAAAGACCTCCACCATGGACCCCCAGACGAGACTCTGATACGCTCTCTTCCAGTCACCACCCGACGAGATAAGGTAAAGAAAGTCAGTCACCTCCTGCCTTGTTCCTCCTTTCTTACAACGGTTGTGACCCCTCCGGCGTCACTTGAAGTATATAAACATTTGCTTGGTATAGAAACCAACCACTTCGAGAATCTAAAGTCAAATGTTTCCTAACCCTAGGAAGAGAAGGGAAGTCTGACGTGCGACACAGTCAGACGGCCAGACCCGACTGACCGTACCCTGTCTCGGGTCCCTGTCCTCCTACCCGGTGGACTGGAACTCCTCGACACGGTCCGGTCTTGACACATCTCTTCCTTCCCAGTCGGGGTCAAAGGAGGTATTAGGAGTAGGGTGGTCTCCGCGGCTTGGAGGTACTTCAGGTGGCAGGCGGGCCTCACACCAGACGGGTACGGGGGAACGTCGACATCCCAGTGACGACGGGAGACAGAGCGTCCGGAAGGGTCGGGGATGAGCTGGCGAGGTAGGGTCTGAAGTGTCGGAAGTGGTGGCACCTACTGACCGAGTCGCGGTAGTTCTACCAGGTCATGTCCCTGTCGAAGGAGTGACGGCCGAAGTGCAGGGAGGTCGACCAGTGGGTCTACTGTAGTCTCATTCACCACCCGTAGCAGAGACAGGACGTACTCCCACCTCCAGTTCCGAGGGAGCGACGACAGGGAGCACCACACCCAGACCGGAGTAGGAGTCTCGGGGTGGAGCCCTATCTTGGTCCGGACCGCCCCTTCTCGGACCCTTTCTACCTTCCCACTCCACCCCTCCGTCTAAATAAGGTCCAGGGTTTACTCTCAAGGAGGTTCGGTGACGGTATACAGTAAACGGATTAGTGGCTCTCGGAGAGGAGACAAATTCAAAAATTTGAGTCGGGTAGTTTCTCTCGTAGGTCTACCTTTCTTGTGTCGGTCGGTCGTGAAATTTGTAGTCTCATCCTTCTCCGTCTCGTGACTAAGTCGTCGTCAGCGGATACGCGGACCTCGGACAGAAGCAGGAGTCTATCGCGAACATTTATTCGTCTGCAAAGGTCGGGGGTGTTTAATAAAAGGTTGACGTCGGGGGTGTCCTCACACCTCCTTATGTTTTTGATTTTAATAAGTTTATTCTACTCTCGGTCTTTCCCAGAATTTCTGGGTACGTCAGGTAGTAAAGGGGTTCTTACAAGACTCGTCGTGGGCAAGACCCTTTACAATTATCCAAGAGGAACCTTTTTTCCAGGGTACCAGTTTATTTAAATCCTTTATGACTCATGAAA
Source organism: Capra ibex (assembly GCA_006410555.1). NCBI lineage: Eukaryota > Metazoa > Chordata > Mammalia > Artiodactyla > Bovidae > Capra > Capra ibex. The sequence goes on along the minus strand of SJYO01020080.1, from coordinate 111,716,067 downwards.
TAGTGAGAGGACCTCTAAGTGAGGTGTATAATCGTGACATTTCCGGTACTTTTTAGGACTCTATTTCTTCGGGTACCTTTTAATAATTTATGGAACCTTGACATAAAGTCTTCCGTCCCAAGACACCTGGACGTCAAACTCTTTAGACATAGATCAAGATGGGGAAGGTAAGTCTCTAAGTCTTTCCGCTACCGCAATCACGGACCTCTGACCCGACAGTCCCCATTGTTTCGCCCTTGACTTCGGACGAAAGGATTGACGACCGAGGTATACGAGGGCGGATAGGCTGACCCCTGCGTGCCCCGACATGAAACCACGCACATGTGACTCAGAGGACTCTAGGAAAATTGCTGACTACGGACTAAGGATGTGGGTCTAGAAGACTCACTAAACCATGTACCACTCTGGACTCGTAGACCTACAATTTTGAGGGATCCATTAAGATTACACTGACTGAGTTTAGACGTAGACCTAATGTCACCCGTTCTCAGTTTAAGACTTGTGTGTACGTATGTGTGTGTGGTCGCCCCTGGACTGGTCGACGGGACGACGTCGATCCCAACCACCGGACACTGTGTATAAAGGGGACCAGTCGGACGGTCCATTACCTGCTTGTGAATGACTAGTGGACACGACAAAGTCTGTGTCACGAGACCCGACCCCAAGGTAGGACCCCACCCGGTCAATGACTCAGGGACCCCTCTCCACCCCCAGAAGGTCGAGATCGTCAACCCACGGTCCCCCTGTCGACTAACTGGGAGTCGGAAGATAGGGTCTGAGGATCAGACGTCAGTTCAAAGGATCTCAGGTCGAAGTGTAGAGAGTCCAAATAAGGGAGGTCTTTACAACCTTGGAGGTGACAGAGGACCCTTTACCGAACCTACAGGGAGATCGGAACCTAGGTGATTTGTGGTCTTAAGTAAAAAATGTGAACTCAAGTTAAGGACCACTACGGAATTTTTCGGGAACAGTAGTACTTAATAGTAGTCTGTGGTTTTTATTTTTTATTCGGGAAGGGTCACCTTTTGGTCGAAGGGGTAGAATGTCTCGATTTTTCCTACGAACCCAAATCTTCACCTTACTCACAGGTACTCACGTCCTGACATAGACTAAAGGGTGACAGTACCCTACTCATACTCCTGGGCGTAGTGGACTAGGAGGTGTTCGGATTCCTTAGTTCACCTCTGTAAGGAAGTCAGACCCTTATCGGTGTACTATTTCTCGATCTCCTTTTTATTTTCCTTTCACTTTGACTTTTAATTCCCTAAATCAATTTTCATTTTTTACAGGTGTGTGATAACCTCGTTAAAGGACACGAAGAACTCACTATTTTCCGTCTTTTTCTCGTACACATTGATTTATTTCATCTAACGTCCTGTCAACACTTAAGTCTTAAGTTCCTATGGAGAGTTTTCATAAACGACTTTTCTGCACCTGTTAAACTGATAGATCCGGTCGACGTTGGGTTCCCTCCGACTGGTGGTCGACTTTCCTCCTCAACCCTCCCGGGTCCACATCTGTCCTTCGGTCGTGTCCCCGGAGGAGTACTCAGAGTACATGTCACGAGTCTCGGTAGACGGGACGACCCCGTCCCCCAGAGGTCCCTCATGTCAGTCCTGTGATCTTCTTAAGACTCTCGTCGGCACGTCCCATTGACTCTCGGTCCGTCAGGCCTCAAACTTCGGGTCGAGGTGGTGACGAATGGACGACACACTAGAACTTGTACAATGAGTTAAAGAAACTCGGGACGAACGGAGCAGATATTTATACCTTTATTATTATCATGGGTGGAGTAACCAAACACCACTCTCTATTCACCTTATCATGTATATTCCGTGAACAGATAACAAATGGGTGTCCTGTGTCCACTCTTTACTAACGACCATTTAATAATAGTAGCTAAGACTCACCAAACCGTCAAAAATACTTTACGAAGGTACCCATATTTACTTAATTATATACCGTGCACCCTTCGTGAGTTTATTACATTATAATAATTGATTTTCTTCTACGTACCCAGAGGGGTTTCAGTTTATATTCGGTACTTGAACAAGTATAATTCTGAGTGTCGAGTTTCTACTTAGGTCAGGTTTAGGGATAGGATTTGTAGAAGGAACCTAAGGACGAACCCGCCTATAAACTTTCAATAAAACTCTAGTGGGAAGAATTTTTAAGTACTGTAATTTTAAGATTGTCTTCGTCTTTTACCTTTGAGTCCCCTTTTGTAGTCTTTTGGTCCGTTCGGGATGTAGAAAAGTTAGTGTTACCCGTTAGTGATTGAATCCGTCTTTGGAGTGTCTTATTGGTTTCGGGGTATGTCACACACGAACCTCACAATTTTTTTTTTGTCGTCTCCTTTCAAGATCAGGTGGATCCCAGTACCTGTGTTACTTTCCCGACGAGGTCTTGGACGTCCACTTCTTCTTACGTGTCGTGAAAGTCCCAGCAGATTCGACCTCCCCCGTAACCTCCGTCCCCGGTGACATACCTCTCTAACTCTAACTCTTTCCCTTATAACTCAATCTACAAACGGTCGGAACCTATTTGAACCGGTGTAACCTAAGATTTGTGGAAAAGAACGGATGGGGTGATAATAATCTCGAACGGAAGACACTACTCAAAACTGGTCACCTTTCGTGATTACAGGGAAGAAACACCGAAAAAGGGAGGATCTCTGGAGGACTCTTATCCCCAGTGGAACCGTCCAGTAGTCTTCTTCTAGGACTTGTCGTAAGACAGATACTCCCAGGTCTACTCAGTCAGTGGTTGCCGTTACCGTACTGTTGAGAACAAAAGACACCCCTCCTCTCCTTCCTTTTCCTGATCCGAGTTCCCCTTGGTCTCCAACTGGTGACACCTTACAAGACCTCTCTGACCGAAGAGTGGACTCTTTACGCAAGAGTATTACTTCTTATTCGACCTGGATAAGGATTATCCGTTGGAAGTAAAGAGTCACTGACTACGTGTAAATTCCACGGCACCCCTTGGTTTATACATTACTATTTTTATGTCTTTCCACTACAAGTCACCTTCACTTCTGCTTTGTCATTCACAGTCTTTGGGGTTCTCACTTGAGTCGAGCGTGGGACCCACCCGACCTCAGTAGGTGGCCGTTCTTCTTTCCCTTCCTCCAGCTCCCTTCTTTGTCTTCATTAAAGGGTAAAAGAAGGAGTGGTTACTGCAAGAAAAGAAAAGAGGAAAACAGGAGGAGGAGTGCTCGGGAGAGGGAGGGGCGTGTAGGTAGAGGGAAACGAGTACTGAGCACATCCCTTCAAAGAAGTTTGTTTGGGGTCGAGGACTCTGAGGTCTACAAAACAGTCAACGGTTTCCTGGAACGACTGGTGACGTACCCCCTAGGTTGGTTAAGTTAATTACAGAAGTATAACTTCTTCTCTACATGGAAGTTAACTTTTGGAACAAAAAGAAAACAAACGTAAAAGACGTTTTTACTTTTTCTTTGGTGTTTAACCTTTTTTTTTTTTTTTTTGGACAAAGGCACACGTTTCCGTGCGAATACATACAGACACAATAGTCCATTGACGAACAAGCATTGTCTACGTTTGTTCTTTCTTGACCCTTCAGAAACGGGGACCTTTTAGGTGTCCCCGACCTCGTACAACAGCCATACCAAAAGACTAACCGGGGTAACCGGACAACCGAGTCACCCCTCTCTCTCATCCCTCTTTTTATTTTACTTTTTCCCTTTTTAGAGGCCTTTCGAACGTTTAAGTCTGTCCTTTGTCCACTCACCAAACTTAACCTACGTCACACCCGGTAAACTCTTACTATGACTGACTAAGCACTAAGAACCACTGTAGACTTCTCTTCCTCTTCCTTCCACAAAGACCTCTTACAAGAAGGTGTAGGGGGCTTGGACTAAGTTCTACCACTTCTTCTCTCAAGAAGAAGGGGAGCAGACCCCTGACCGAACTCGACACACCGTAGGCTCCTTGCAAAGTCTACACAGACACAAAGAGACGTAAGGAAGGACATGGAGTAACAAGTTAAGTGAAAACATTTAAGGTGGATTGTGAATTTATAAAAATTAAAGAGGAAAATGGAATTAGAGGAACGATTAAAATAGACAGATTAATTTTACTCGTCTTCGTACAGGCCCAAATGTATCTTACCACAGTCTCACACATAAGGGTCTGCGGTCGCCCAGGGAGGGGTACCATACCTTCTTAGGAATTATTGACGCAAAGAAGGGGATTATTCCCCAATCCCCCTGTAGGGTCTGGGGTGCTGTGGGTTCTTCGTCTTACACACTCTTAGTGAGAGTGACCACACTGGGGTCTCTTCTTGGTTTATTTGTCCTCCGAGGTTTCGTGTTCTTCCGTGCCCGTTTAATTGTATTTGTTAGTTGTCGTTGTGTCTGAGACGGGAGTCGAGTCAAATGTGTGACGTAAGCTCCTAAAGTGTAGGTCCGCTCAAAACACTTTCGGTGACTTCTGATAGGTCCGTGAAGGAACACCCCAGACACTTGTACGTCAACCACACACAGCCCCCCACTTCACTCCGTCTCTTTCTTCGATCCAAAGGGTGAATCCATTAAAGTTTGTATAAAGTCCACTCTAATCGGAAAAATGGACAAGAGTCCCTTGAAATGGCCCTCTCTGTGAGTGGAAGAACTTCAGGGAAACCTCGCCGAGTACCCGGACCCCCATACCGAGACTACGTCCCCCCGGGATAGACGTTCGAGGGACGAAACGAAGCACCCGACGACCCTCTTCTGTTAGGTCTGCCAGAGTCGTCTGACCGTATACCGACGTTTCCCGGGGTAGGTCGGTATGTCGTCTATCTCCTCTCTTGGAGGGAGTAATTATTGAGTGGTTAAGGTATGTATTAAACACTTAATAGGGGTTTCTGGAGTTAGGTGCGGGACAGAGTACTCGGATCCGTTAAACCGATTAGATCAGAGTCAAAAGGTGTCCTTACTTAAGATTAAACAGTGATGTAAAGAGTTCGTCGGAGGACTTGGGCTGTGGGAGTGACACTGAGGTGGTTCCGGTCAGGTGGAGGTGGAGGACCGACACTTGTTTCGTTCCAGTTCCACTCCCAGTGCCGTTCGGGAAACCAATCCACACAGGTATTCTAGGGTGCTTTCTCTCTTTCTTAGATTGTATGGGTTCCCCTTTTGTACTCCCCAGTTGTCTCAGTTCCGAGTCCGTGGGAGACGGATCAAGGGTCGTCCTTCCCGTACCGGTTCGGACTTGTGTTGATGGATGTCACTACGTCTCACAGAGACCACTCACTCTGGGGCACGGGAGGGAGACTCGTACCCCGTCAGTCATTGGAGAGACTGGAGGCAGAGGTGAGTCGATCACTATTGATAATTATGGAGCCTCCTACGGTTCGATTGTGCGACCCCGTCCGACAGGTACGGTCCGTACAAGGATTCACGAAATGGACATAATTGGAAATCGTCTACGGGGTACAGTCCACCCCTTTGACTTCCTGTCTCTGGAATGGATCTAGTGTCTTACCACCTAAGTCCGACACCGAGTCCGAGACTAAGGCGTGAGAGTGGACGGTAGGGTCGTCCTGAATGTGGACTCGGACGTGGTCGTAGTGGACCTCCCATCAGTTATTTTGTGTGTAGAGACCCGGGGTGGAGGTTCAAAAGACTAAGTCGTCTAGAGTCCTCCCCTTGGACTCTTACATGTGAAGAGTATTCAACGGTCCAGTACGACTACGGTAACCAAACCCCTGGTGTGATACTCTTGGGGACGTCATTGGACTGAAGGATTGTTAATCACTGTCATCTACATTCCGGGAACTGAGTCCCCAACTATCTGTAGTTCCAAGAACTCAATTGAGTCTTTCTCCCCTTACTTCGGAGAGTGAGAACCCGCACTCCCTACCTTCTCCGACCAGAGGACGTCCTCCGTAGACACGGATGACCGTGATCCACTGAGATGAGTGTAACAGCTTTCTCAGGGACCCCTCTTCCGACCACTGTCGTTCTGGGGTCAGAATACTTAAAGTCGATCCGACGGAGTGAGAGACCTCCTCTTAATTAAGATTAAGTCTAGGAAGGAATTTTTGGGTGAAACGTGTCATCAGTCACCGGACACCGGGATTCTTGGTCGAATTTCTTTACTTTAGATGTCGACACGACAAGTCGAGTCCCACATCGAGGGTTCCCTCGGTGGACTTAGTGGTTCTCAGTGTCCCCATCCCCACTGTACCCTCCGTCCACTCTCTACGAATTAGGCACAAGGACCTAGTCCTCAATAACCTTACCTTCACTGAACACCCTTTCGGAACTTCTAATACTGAGTGGAGGGATATAGGAGACGAACGGGAAGAGGTTATGAGTTTCTATCCTTACTTCCTATCTTATCTATTTAGATGTCTGTACATGAATAACGTAGTAACCTTTTTAGTGACTTCAAGAATCTACAACTTGTCCATGTGTATGATGACTCAAGTATGTGGAGGAAGATGGAGGGACATGGGTTGGGGGTGGTTCAATTAACATCTTGGTCAAGTGACCCGAGTGTGGTTCCTGCGGATCATCATCTCATCATCATTATCAACGAGTCAACACAGACTGAGAAACATTAGGACACCTGACATCGGACGGTCCGAGGAGACAGGTGCCTGAAGAGGTCCGTTCTTATGACCTCACCCAACGGTACGGTAAGAGAAGGGGTCCCTAGAGGGACTGAGTTCCTAGTTTGGATCCAGAGGACGTAACGTCCGTCTAAGAAATGACAGACTCGGTGGTCCCTTCACGTGATTCCTGGGAATCCTATTAAATTTAGGTTGTTCCTAATCTTGAATGGGAACTAGTAGGTAAACACTACTCTTATCTTTGGTTACTCCTGACTCCTGATCCTGAGGTCCTTATGGTTCCCCGCACCCGTCTCGTCCTTCCCTTCTGTCCGTCCTCCCACTCTTAGATATTTCGTAGTCAATTGCTTCTACGATTACGATACAAGGCAAGGACTCCGGAAATACCCGACCGGACCCTTGAAGTAGTAGTAAAGACTTTATTATTGCCGAACCCGTGACTGATTCGCACTAATTAAGGACCACACTCTCACTCATTTCCCTCTTTGTGTCGTACTATCCCATGGTCATCACCTGTCCATAGTAGGTCCCAAGCGACGGTGGTTCTTCCGAGTTTCTTCTAGGGACAGTCTCACTCGGGACACAAGTAACGGTGTGGAACGTCAAGTATTTCTTCAGTGTCCCAGTAAAAGTTTTCGTCGGTCTACAAAGCATAACAGGTTTTATGGTTATCCCGATCCCCGACCACCACCATGTCCCCTCAGTGACTTCAGTGTCTTGCCAATAGTTTCCTTCCTTCAGTAAGTTCAACTAACTCTAGTTTACAACTTAATAAGTGGTGGTTCTCAGAGAGCTCTAGTCGTCAAAGTATATTTCTTGTCTTACCCTCGTGTCTCCAGATTCTTGTTTGAGAGTCAGGAAGAGTCTCTCGTAGTCCGGACCCTCAACCCCCACCTACCCCCGTTGTGAAAGACGTCTGGAGTCCCACCCACCCGACCTGTTGGGTACCCGTCGACGTCTATCTGGACATAGTGAGTGGACTCTCGTTTCTTCTACGAAGGAGAGGAAAGGGTGGTGTAAACGTAGGGAGAACCCAATTGGTATAATAGTGTTCGGGAACTACCCGGGGCACAACGACCCTCAGTACCGACCGTGTGTTTACAGGGGTCTATCTTTGAAGGTCACTAAGGGTTTCACTTTCACCTGTGTCTTCGTGTAGGATAAGTAGAGACATCGGTCGTGTGACGGACGGTGTCCTTCCACGAGGTGTGTATAACCCACTGAAGTTAGTCAAACTCGACTCTTTCAGCTTATACAGGATGTAGTGGATATCCCAGTGTACTGGAATTTGTTGTACGAAAATTTCTTTATTTAACGATGTATAAGTCACCCTGAGAAAGATTGAAGAATTGACGTTAGTTAACATCCGATAAGATTAAAATCAACACACTTCAAATTGTGCGGGGGAAAGTTGGGACGTAGAAACTATGCTACAGTACTTGAAGGGGTCTCATGGTCAGACCCTCTCGTCGGAGGGTGGCTCACAGTCAGTGACATGCTTCAAGGTGTCTACGTCTCTACTTTTGTCGTAGCAGGGACCCTGTCAATTCTGTTTGACCTTCCCGTTACCTTGTGTCCCTTACCAGTAGGAGGACTTTCGTCTTGACCGAGGGACAGGGAAGTCCTGTTACAGTCTAAACCGTCTTTCCTACCCGTCCTCAAGGGACTCGTTCCTTTGAAATAAACGTAGAAACGGTGAGGAACATGGGATGCTTAAAGAAGATGCTCAACAAAATGTAAAGATTTCGGTGATGTTCTAAAGGACATCGGTGTGTAAGTTGTCCTCTACTTTAGCTTTTTGTTTTACTACCCGTTTATTCGGTGAAGACACGATGACTCTACGACTCGGGTACAATACGACAAGATTTTCTCTCTCCAAGAGAAGTAAGGTTACTCTGAAGTCGAAGGAAAAGACTAGAAATTTAAGTATAACCGTTGTTGTCATACTTAATTACATCGAGACCTTTACCAAAAGACTGAGTCTAATGCTACGGTTAAGGGTCGATGGTAGAAACCATCGACTTGATTTAAAGCATTTATTGAAGTCACCTCTTTATTTGTTTGTACCGATACCCTCGGGTCTCTTTCCGTGACGGTAATAGGGTCTCATAGTTTTTTCCGGAACCACTCCCCTAAGTGACTCCTACCTTTCCTGAATAGTTTAACCCTTCCCCCTCTACAGTCACTACTTTGAGTGGAACGTTCTCCTGCATCGTCGTGTCTACTTTCAGACTTTCGGTATCCCATCCACCGTACAGACACCCTAGTGGTCGACAAATTGTTCCGACCTCTTCTTCTAAAACCTACAACTACGGACCTGTCCATCCGTCCCCGATCTAGTACTTTCCAATTCCTTAGACCCATGATAAGATTCACGCTTACCACCTTTCACCTGACTTCGTTCCCTTAATTATACAAGATATTTATTGAGACCGGTGTTTTACCTTTTACATTACCTCCTTGATCTAAGTTAAGACCCTCGGACCAATCCTCCGACCACGTTATTACGTCCGTCCTCGACTACCACCAGACCCACCCCCATACTTCATGGTAACCCCTACTTCTTTTCACCTGGTTAAGTTCCTTATACTTCCTCCATTCTGGTCGTCTTCCATCTCCACCTAACCGACAGTCCCTACTCCCACCCTCCTCAACTCCTCCTGTGGGGTTTAAACACGGAACCCGTTGACTCATCCAAAATTATGGTAAGTGTCTTTATTTTCTATGCTCTCCTCCTTCTATACTCTCTCCCCCATTGTTAACTTAAACTCAACGACTACCCGGTAACCTGTGTCCCAAGTATTAAGTCGTTTCTCTAAACCCATCTAATATATCTAAACCCCCGGTAGGAAAAAGATCTACTAGTCGTTTTGCCACCCTCACATTCTCAGAGGACGTACTCTTACACTTCCGCCCCTCTCTTCACCTACGTAACTTTTGTCGGTATAAATTTTCTACGGGACCGTTTACTACCGGGTGTCTCCCCAGTCCTACTTCGGTGACGTCCTTCACTCCTTTTCGGTCTCACACGGTACAGACACCTCGGTTTCCTTTCGGAAAATCCCTCTCTTGTCGTCGAGGTCCCGGGTCCCGACGGTTCTTCCCGACTATATTCCGTTCCTAACTTGTGACTGACATTCAAATCGACGTCCTCCGGTGCCCACTAGAAACATCCCGTCAAAGTCATCTTCGTCACTGTCTTCTGTGACCGACTTGACTTCTGTCTCTCTGGTAGTTGTTAGAAAGTTTTTTGAGTTGAAACTTCCCTTCTTCTTTTTCTTTCTTCATCGACCTCCTTCGAGGGAAACGAACAATACAAAATCACCCCTTTTGACCTCGTACAAATTTCCGACTACTTTTCCTTAGGTACTCCTCTCTTCTGTCCTTCTACGTACCTCTCCCAGTCCGGGGTTCTTCCGTCCCTCACGACGACCTACCCACAACACCGACTTTTACGTCGACGAGATTAAGTCAAACCTCCCACTTACCTTACTCCTTACTGTCCTCAAGATCGTCTTGAGTTCGAGGGGAAGAGTAGAGGAGGGTTAGATCAGTGTACCAAGGGCATCGGAGAATACACTGATGGCCTCAGAGTCAACTTGGGTACCACGACCTCTGTTCCGGATCTGGGAGCTTATGAGTTTTCGTCCAGACCGAGCCAGAGAACACCCCAGTGACGAGGGAAGGGAACCAGGACCATATGTGTTCCAAGAGAAACTCAGGAGGTTGACAGAGACTACCCATACTCCAAAATAAAATTTGTACTAACGAGGGGAGGATGCTAGAACAACTTCGAAGAGGAAACGGGAACCAGTACCCCTATAGAGAAAAACCACCCAAGGTTGTAAGAGGACAGCTACCAACAAGTCGTCGATCAACGTTAAAACCACAAAGACGTCCTTTTCTACCCACGTACAGGATGAGGTGCTTGAACTTTGTTGACCTCTCCGTTCCGTCTGTAAACTCTACTTTACCTACTCACCAGTCACTCTCCTCGACCACTCCTTGAGTACACCGTGTAAGGTCCTGGGAGAGTGTGAGCCTTGTGACCGGGGGGTGGTGCTTTCCCTATTTCAGGGCTAAGGACTGGTACTCCGCTTCCGGGTACGGGTAGAGAGGTCGGTTGGAAGAGTGGTATACAGACGAGGGGTGAACGCGAAAGGTGGAGACAGAGACGTGAGTTCCGACAGGGACACAATCCTAGGGAAGACGGGGGGCGTCCGACACTCGGGTGGTCCGGGGTGCAGTCTGTCCTCAAGATCGTCTTGAGGTCGAGTGGAAGGAGTGAGAAGAGTTAGAGGAGTGTACCAACCACCCCAAACCGAAAGGTCGACCCGAAGGTCACACTGGTGTCTGTAGAGGTCTTAGAGACTGGTGTCGGTCCTCTAAAAAGTCTCCGTCTATTCGTCTAATCCCGAGGACATAGAACGAAGTTAGACACATTTTCGTCTCTCATAGGAAGTAAATCTTAAATTTCACTCAGAAAGATAGTCGATTAATCTCCTCCATAACGATCCCACTTCGGCCTTAATACCGGTGAACTCTTCAAGAATTTTTATTAGTGTTTAATTTAATATATTAACCATTATCGTTAATGATGATAACGATGAAAAAAAAAAAACTCGTGAACGATACTTGGTACGCGTGGTGCATAAATAAGTTGACCATAATAATATGCATAAAACTTTTACTTAATTCATCACTCCGAGTTCAAGTTCGTTGAACAAGATCTACTGTCACTTCTCGGTCCTAAAGTTGTGTCCAACAAACAGACTTCCAACAAGAGACTGAGTGTTCGTGTGACGGTAGGAAACACTCCTCAGGAGGGTTTTAAGTAATGACCTACAGGGTTAGGATAGTGAGTCGTACCCACTGAATAACTATGTACCTCCGAAACACAGACATTTTACCCCTAGTATAGGAGATGGAGTGTTCCAAAGACACTCCTCCCGGGGGTAATAAGTGTGTCAGATTAAAGACCAAAAATGACTCCCGAGGTATTTACAACGGATCATAGACAAAACGAAGATCTCTAAACCCTTGTACTAGATTTTTATCTTTAGTTTAGTCACGGACTCCAAACGACATTTTTCGGAAGAACGGAGACTATTCCAGTCAGGAATTGGAGACACCTACACCCCAAACACACTTGAAGTGTCAACGAACATAGACAGTAGAATTAGTAAAGACGGGAAGTGGAACGTACAAACGACTCCAACTTTGACTTGAAACGGAACGAGGACTCACCCAAGGGTCCGACGGACAGTAGGACCTGGTTCCGAACCTAAGACCTTTACGGAAGTTATACAACGGATCCGTGCAACGGACGAGAGCAGGAAGGACCACGATTTGGTTTAGAGAAGTAACCTAGTTTTGGGTCAAAGACCCGGATAACCAGGTATACTCCTCGAAAGAAGTCGATCATTGACAAGTCTCTAAAAGAACACTGACTTTACGTCAGATCACCCAGTTGGACGACCCAAAGGTACTTACGTAGTTAACCGTTCTTAAATACACAGATTTAACAAATTTGAGTATTATTAGTATGTAAATAAGATGACATATGATCTCTTTTTTATACGCCACGTATTTTATGTATGATACAATAAAGTACTTATGGTAGTTCAAAGGAAAATTTTATTTAAATAAATTCATTTTGACACGGAACCAAAATTCTTCTTTCTCATTGATTTACTGTCACATTAATTATACACCTATATCGTTTCACGAATCCGAAGGGTCCACCGCGATCACCATTTCTTGGACGGACGGTTACGTCGATCTGTTTTGTCTGCTCCCAAGGAAGCTAGGGACCCAACCCTTTTAGTGAACCTCCTCCCGTACCTTTGTGGGTGAGGTCATGAGAACGGACCTCTTAGGGTACCTGTCTCCTCGAACCACCCGATGTCAGGTACCACAACGTTTCTGAATCTGTGCTGACTTCACTGAATCGTTCGTTCATGTGTACCGTTTCACGAATTTCCTCCCTGAACCTTTTACCCTCAAACCTTTGGACACGTAGAAAGAGTATAAAAAAGTGTAAAAGGTTGGGGGACGAGACTAGAGGGTACTGGGAAAGGGACTATACGTACCGGAACGACAGACAGGACCCTGAGGTTCAGCCTTGTTACGAGACGGGTGGAGAATAGTGGACCGACGAAGGACCGGTTCGAAACTCAGAGTCGAGGGGAACTTCCGTAGGGTCTCCGAAGGGTGGACCAGTCGACGAAGAGAAGACCCCGGGGAGTCAAGGGACACGAAGAGTGGTAGTATTACGAGTGAGAGACATAGTATTACCAGACAATTACGTAGACATAGGGTGTAAGGGTCTGACCCTCGAAACGGTTTGACCCTTCGTACAGAATAAGTACCGACTTGGACTTCCGGACCCCGTCTCAGGAGTGTGTCATTTAGACAACTTATTTACTTGATTATTAACTTAGGTACGTGGGGACTGTAGTCAACGAAGGTTGGCTCTTTTGGTTTTCTGGTTGTTATGAGTAACTAATGTGACTAAGAAGAACTTCACTAAAGGGGTGTCCACGTTTCGACCCGGTACAAATGATGTTGAGAAACCTTGACACAAATGTGACGGGACGAGTGTACGAAAATAAACACGAAAGAGACTTCCTTTTACGTCGTCGACTCGTCCCGTGGACCACTGCCCAGGGGGACGTCTTGTCTCGTCTACCGTGGGTCGGAACGTAGGTGAAACGGGTCAACCCCTTCCCCGGGAGACGGAGTAACCACTGGAGGTCGGAATGAGTGTTAGATTACAAAAGGTTTACGTTTGACGGTTGACGCTGAAACTTTCTATAAGAGAGACTGTAAGTTAAATTGTTAATTGTTAAAAAAATAACAAAAAAAAGGGTGGTACCCCGAGTCGAGGACGACCCTACAAAGTGTCTTTCCCGTCAAACGGTTCGTAATTGAACAGACCGGGTCCCCCGTATTGACATGTCGACTAAAGTAGACTCACTTGTAGTAAGGAAACCAGAATAAACGTTTGACAGTATACCACGACTCCAAATCAATTGACAAACACCAAGACTCAGGACGCCTATTCGTCTCTCGTCCTGATAAGTCGTAGAGAAGATCTTAGATGACGTCATCTACATTAGGTCCTCTATCATCGTAAAAAAAGACATTTTCCGAACTCTTTTTTTATAAAATCTGAACACTCGGTATACCACAGACGATGTTGATAAGTTGAGACGGTAACATCGTACTTTCAGCAGTATTTAATATAAATCTACTCACCCATACTGACACAAGGTTGTTTTGAAATAAATGTTTTTGTCTACCGCCCGATGTATTCCATGTGTCCATAATCAAACGACTCGGACCAGATTTGATCACCAATTCTTGAGAGCGAGACCTCAGTCCGGTTGGACCTATGTTGGACGGAGTCCACCTACTTTTCCGTCACTGACCTCAGTCCCTCCGATACCATTTCAAGTCCTTAGGTTTTATGAATGTTTTCGGAGGGGTTTATGTAGGACTAGGACCCTGAGAGTAGTCACCAGAGAATGTCAGTAGGACCTTCCGGGTAAAGTCCTCTAGGAATGACCTGAGAGTGGGACGAATAATCGTGGGTAGTGTGTCTTTCCACCTTTGTTTCATTAAAGAGTCTTGTAACGACACTTACCACCTTCCATCTGCGAGGACCAGTCACAATTTTACTAGGACCAGAACTTCGTAGTCCTTTCCCTTCTCAGTAGGGTCCCTTAGACAGAGGAATCCCTAATTCCTTTTCTTACTCCGGAAGAGTTCCGCTGGTTATCCCCCTGTCCCCTTTCGTCTCTGTAGGTTCGTCCACTGAGCTCTCACGATGTCAATTCTGAGTTTTTCCCAGAACTTCACCAATTTGGTTTCAATAAATACATAAGTACTTAAGTAACTGAGTGCACAGAAATGACTTAGGGATATCGTGTCCGTGTGAGAAACGAGAATTGTCAGATTAACTCCTCACCTCTTTTTACTACACTCTCCACGACAGTATTCCCGTCCTCAGGACTTCCTCCGTCTCTTCCGACTAAAGTCTTCCAGACCGGAGGACCTACTCCCTAGGCCGTCCTCTGCTCGACCGGTAAGGGCCTGTATGTCCCTTGTCGTCTGCACGAGGTCTCTGTCCGGTCGCTCTGTTCAAACCGGGGGTCGTCGGGCGTGGGAGGGTCCACTCCAGGGGGCAGTAACCGCCACTACCTTTACCAAGACTACTGGGTCTACGACACACGAGGACCGGGACTAAGAGTCTCGGTAACCGGGTGGGGACGTCGGAGACTCCGGGGTTCTCGTAAGGATTTCGGAGCGACTCTGGATATGAGAAGTATATGGTGCCCCTTACACAGAGAAAGGGTCGGACGTGTATCGACGGTCGTATTGATCAACGGAGTATGTATATCATTAATCTTCTTTATTTTCGTCACTCTATTTTAACCAATTCATTCGAGTTTTACCGAAAAATTTTTTTATATATATATTACTTCCTTATTTAGAGTCCCTTTTCCTCACTTTCGTCTCACGTGTGAACACAGAAGAAGCCAGTGTGTAGTCCAAAAGTCGACCTTAGAGTTCCAGGGGACCGACGGTATTCCGAGGTAGAGTGGGTGTGGTCTTACGACCACCGATCAGGGTGTTGACCGTACCTCCCGTAGGCCGACCATGGGTACCGTAACCACGTAAAGACGTCTGGGACACAATGAACGAAGAGAGCGAGATCCGGACCACTGACGTAAGACATCAGTAGGGACGGGAGACCGTCCTAGACGTGAGAATCCACCTCTGGAGAGAGGTGTAGAAGGAAGGAGGTTTGTGTATAATACGTTGACGGGTAGCTAGTTGTCGAGGAGAGCGGGAGCAGTTGGAGGGGAGGGAGAGGAAACGAGGCGTCTCGAAGAGTCAACAGTCAACGTAAAGAGATAAAGATACCGTTGGCGTTGGGGGTGGGAGTAACGGAGGGAGTGGGGGGCGAAGAGAGGAGTAGGGGAGGAGGAAAACGTTCATCCTAAACGTTTCTTCGACGACTGTCTGACCAGAAGATCATTAAAGGGATTATTTTGTCGAATCCTCTCCCTCAACCCTCCGCCACGACACCCCACTCTGGTCGAGAAACCTTCGGTGTCCCCTGTCTCTTTGTGTTCTCTCACTACACGTGTGTGTTTCTTTCTCACGTCCGACATCACTCGCTGTCACCACACCTCGACCCCGGTGGGGTCGGACCCCCCGACTCGCTCCACACGTTACGAGGGACCTCTACGTGTTCCTACTACTCGGTTCTCGAGCGGGCTGACAACCGGTAGTGTCGTCCGGGGTCCCCTCTGACGGACGGACCGACGACACTGTGTCCGGTCCCGATCACTCCTGTGTTCGACGTCGAGTGCCCCTTTAATAGGGTTTGTGAGAGTAATAGCTCCGTTCACGGAGACTTGGGTAGTCGCGAATTGTCGACGGGCGCTCACAGGAGCAGGACCTTCTGCCCCGGTAAAGTGGTTGAGACTACCGTTAAATGTAGGTAGGGTCAGTCGACACTCAGTGTCCGAGAAGACCCAGGACCTCCGGAGGTCCGTCGACATTCTATGTCCCGTCCACACTCCTGCGTTTCCGGTGGTTTCCTGTACAACGACCCCCGGTTCCCCTCCGTTCGTCGAATTCGACCTTGTTCAGTCGTACGGTCTCGAGTCCTCCTCTCATTTATAATTATCGAAATAATGTACGGAAAAAATTATTTATTCTCTTTATACAAAAACTGACGATTACTGGAAGTTTAATCGTCGAGAAAGTTTTTCGTGAATACATAAAAATTAAGGTTTGCATCGACTCACAGTCAACGTTGTCGTTACCTTCGTCGCCCCGTAGACCCATCAAAATTTATTCTCCTTTGGGTCTAGTAATAAAAACTTTGACAGTTGAAAATGCGGAAAATTATCTAAGTGAAAGAGAGTAGAGAAGGGGGTGAAGACTCGAGAAACTTCTAAGGGTCCGTAAGAGACACCCTCTTTCCTTGTTTCCGTGTCCAGACGGTATACCTTCCTGGACTCGAAATCAAGGGTGGTCCCGCACGTCCCACAGTGACAGGGAGTGTCTCTCCGAAACCGTGTTCCTGAATACTTTGTAGTCCCTCTTTTCCTTTCTGTCTTCAGTTCGGATCCCGAGTCCCACGACCCATTACTCTGGACCCCGAAGGAAGAGATGGACAAGTGTTAAGATTCAATGGTTTCCTCCTTGGCCACTGGAGTCTCGTCGTGTGTCTGTTTAATCGCTCCTGTATCTCCTCTCTGACCCTAAGGGTCAACCGAGGCACCATTTCTTAGATGAACGGTTACGTCCTCTGTGCTCAAGTTAGGGGACCTCCTCCTTTACCGGTGGATGAGGTCATAACGATGGACCTTTTAAGGTGTCTGTCTCCTCGGACTATCCGATTTTAGGTACCCCAAGATGTTCATCCTGTGCCGACTCACTCGTGTGTGTGTCTCCTCTCTGGTTCTGTCACTCTCTCTCCTCTACCTCCGTCTTCGTCTATTTGTATGATTCTTCAACTCATTTCCCTCGTCCGTCATTTCGTCCCGAAGAGTTTCACACCTGGGGTCCGACCACCGACGTCGTTAGTCGACCTGTGAACAATCTTGGTGTTCGAGAGGACGAAGTCGGGTCGTCGTTACCTAGTCTCCGAGACTCCCTGTCCGGGGTGGTAGACACAAAAAAAGGTCCGAAGGTGACTAGATCTCGTCTCCTTGCTTTCCTCTCCTCACTTCCCCCTCGCCACCCTTCTTTCCTTCTCTCAACTATCACCGTGTCCTCTGTGTCTTCCGTTGATTCTCTCTTCTCTTTGTGAGGAACATTGTGAGGAACGACAAATGTTTGTCGGGTGTCTAAGGTACCTGGGATGTCTATGGTCGTAGACAGGAGTGGACCGTGGAGAGAAAGGATCATCAAAAGACTCGTCTCGACTGGTGGTTCAGTAGTCACTGGACGTCGACGTCGTCGGAAGAAGACTATGACCCCCTCCTCCTTACAGTAAAGTGACCAGACATTTTGTCCCTACCACAAGGAGGAAACGAGTGCACCCTAGGACTTTTGGGAAAGATTACTCGTGAGGTAAAAGTAAAGTCGATGGTCTTCCTAGTCGAAGATCCGACTGAAAATCTGTTTTCAATTCGAGAAAAAGTTCAACAACCCGACTACCTGTCCTTTCCTGTAAAGAGTAAACCAGTACCTCGAATTCGATATTCGAGAATAGTGAATTCCGTATTTACATACAGAGGAACGAGTTTCAATTATTTACGTACGGTAGAGTTTTAGGTCGGTCGTCCGGAAATACTTCACAGATGAGGTATGTTCCCACTGAGACGGACTGATTTAGGGGGTTCCTGGAGACCAGAGACTGTGTCACTAACTCTTATGCAAGAGTTGGGGTGGGTCTGAAGTCGGACCATAAACAGAAGAGGTTTCTGACTGAAAGAGTTCGTAGGTAAGACCGTAACACTTTTTACCCTGAGTCCTGATGAGACTAAAATTGTCACGATTGAGATTGATAAGTAAGTTGTTTACAAATGAATCATCCTTGAAGTTCGTAGACCTTTGTCCGTGAACTTCACAAATCCTAGGTAGTCATCTGTTTTATGTCTAGACCTAGAAGTCATCCTGGATCCCTTCCTTCTGTCTGTTCATTGTTAGTTGTATTTGAATTCAAAAGATTGCAGAAACTTCCACTTTCACGACACCTTTTTCCTTTTCAACCTCTTCTCATCAAGTGTTAAAATTAATACCACAAGTCCCGTCTTGAGTAATTCTTCTACCCTAAACTCGTTTATGAACTTCCTCCATTCCTTTACTGGGCCTACCCTCAGAATATCCGTTTACGGAGACCTCGATACTAGACTACACAAGTTTTTTGTCGGACTACAGAAGTTTCTTGTCATTCATCAGAACAGTATACGATAGAGTAAATACGGAGTGATACGTGATTACTTGTTCCATAGTAATAATCGTAAAGTGACTACATTTTTGAATCTACATTTTTGACTACTCCGTATCCTTCTGACGTACGAAACCGATTCTATAACCCAACGTCTTTGCTCTAAGGTTAGGACTAACTTGACTAGGCTTTTATGTGTAACAATAGATTTTGTATGGAACGAAAGGACACACATTTTCAACTACACACCCACGACTAGTGTTTACCGTGTGTCTCGGTTCCGTACTTCTGTTGTGTCAACGGTGGCTCATACCGGGTCAAAGGTTTGTACCGTGCACGTAGAAACGGTTCCCCTTACAAGAATGTAATCTTTTCCCTTTTGAGTACTGGTTCTCTTCTACGTTCAGGAGTTGTCATTGTTTTCTCAGTTCTAGTCGGTAAGATTGACTAAAGTTTAGAGGGTCGAGTCAACTGATCACAGCGACTGAGATGGTCTTCAACCGACTACCATTCTGTAGTTCCGTTAGACCCTCGGATAACGACTCTTTCAGTTATCGGTTTTACACAACCTACGTGTGGTACCTCACGAACACAGAGCCCATTACCTGGTCATCTCAAAGTGTATCTTCGAAAGAATTTAAAATTGTAGTCATCCGTTTCATTCTTAATCCTACCTACTATATTATGAATAAAATAATATATGTATGTATTGATTTCATCGACGTAACTTGTGTTATTTTACCAACGGATACTAACCTTTATCACACCTATTCGATGGGTAAGGGGAGAATAAAGAGAACGACGGAAATTTGGTCTAGTTACGTGTGTGTGTGTGTGTGTGTGTGTGTGTGTGTGAACAGATATGTATGTGCATATATGTATAGACAAAGACCTGTACACTCTACGAAGTAATCAGACGATCGAGAATAAGGTCCTGTCGTGACAGAATTAATAGTGTCGGAGTAATGTGTAAAATTACAACACATAGTACCCAGTAGTTAGGAATAAGTGAAGGTATTAAAAGTGATGATAAAGGGGGATATATAAAAAGGTCAACTTAATACTCTAATAAAACATTTCAAGGTTTTATTACCGTCAAAATAACTATATCGAGACAACAACAATTCAGTGTGTTAACACAGGTTGACGAACACTGGGGTACCTGACGTCGTGCGGTCCGTAGGGACAGGAAGTGGTAGAGGGTCTCAAAGGAGTTTGAGTACAGGAAACTCAACCACTATGGTAGATTAATAGAGTAGGAAACAGTAGTGGAAGAGAAGGACAGAAGTCAGAAAGTGTCGTAGTCCCAGAAAAGATTACGTAGCACCAAAAAAAACGTAGTCCACCGGTTTCAAAACCTCGAAGTCGAAGTCGTAGTCAGAAAGGTTACTTACAAGTCCCAACTAAAGGAAATCCTAACTGACCAAAATAGAGAAACGACAGGTTCCCTGAACCCTACAGAGGTCGTGGTGTCAAGCTTCCGTAGTTAAGAAGTAGTGAGTCGGAAAAAATAACAGGTCGAGAGTGTAGGTATGTACTGATGACCTTTTTTGTATCGAAACTGATCTGCCTGGAAACAACCGTTTCATTACAGAGACGAAAAATTATACGAGAGATCCAAACAGTGCCAAAAAGAAAGTTTCTCACGGCAAATTAAAGTATCGACGTCAGTGGTAGGTGTTAGTAAAACTTCGAGTTCCTTTATTTCACACAACGACAAAGGTAACAAAGGGGTAGATAAACGGTACTTCACTGATCTGGTCTCCGGTATTAGAAGTATAAAACTTACAAATCAAAATTCAGTCGAAAAAGGTGAGAGGAGAAAATGGAAGTTCTTCTCCGAGAAATTAAGGAGAAACGAAAGACGGAATTCCCACCCCAGTAGACGTATACACTCCAATAACTATAAAGAGGTTGTTAGAACTAAGATCGAACACTAAGTAGGTCGACCTTCTATATCGAGATTTATAATTACACCCTCTCATCTTTAGGAACGGAGTATATGGTACATTAAATATTTATACTGTAAAAATAGGTAAAGTAATTCATCATACAATATCAGGCGTCGTTTCACAACATTAAAAGAATATCTACGACACATAGTAAAAACGATTTTTTATGACATCAAGTTCAAAACTGTATCAATTCTCTTAGAACAAAGAGTAACGTGAAAGATTAAAAATTACATAAAAATTAATTAAATAAACAACTAATGTGACCCAGGAGTTACGACGTACGTCCGAAAGAGATCAACGTCACTCGTTCCCGAAGAACACCACACATCCGAAGAGTGACGCCGCCGAATAACGCCTCGTACCCGAGATTCGTACGTCTGAAGTCATTAACGTCGAGGGTCAGAGTCGTCAACTCCGAGTGTCCGAATCAACGAGGTACCGTACACCTTAGAAGAGTCTGGTCCCTAGTTTAGACGTACGGGACGTAACCGTCCACCTAAGAGTTGGTGACCTGGTGGTCCCTTCAGGGATTACATATAAAATATTTATAGGTTTATAGGTTATTACGACTCGTAATAATGATAAATTGTAAAGAA
The DNA here is from genome assembly GCA_006410555.1 of Capra ibex. NCBI lineage: Eukaryota > Metazoa > Chordata > Mammalia > Artiodactyla > Bovidae > Capra > Capra ibex. Next base: position 111,695,020 of record SJYO01020080.1, on the reverse strand, counting down.
GTTACTTTAAATAATAAAGTAAACGAAAAATAAGTCCATGTATTATAACGTCAGAAGTTGTTTTCTCTTATAATTAAGGTTCAATAGTTATAAAAATTGAATTAATAAAAGGACTGAATAACGTAACAGACCTTGAAGATCTTTTCACAAGTTATTATTATAACCGTCTATATAAACAGAAAGACGAGTAAATTTGTCTTTACGGAAAATAACAAGGTATTACTTCACACTATAACCGATGACGATAATATATCTATAAGTTCATTCTTTCGTAGAAACAAAACGGTCCTTAATAATAAAATTTATCCATGAAATAAAAAAATTACGTGAAACTGTAGATGTCTCTCCTATTATATAACTAGATCTGAACTTAAGGACTTCGTTTTATAAAGTAGTACCATACAAAACGAAAATTAAATCACCACCTAGACTATACAATAAAAAATGAATCCTAAGAACGAAGACACAAGTATTTATACTAATTACACACCAAAAGAAGAAACATATAAACACGATCGTAAAAGAAAAGTTACTGGGACTAATAAATTAAAAGTGAAAATATTTTCATATTATGTCTTCTTTTTGACAGTTTAGTATTCAGTTATAAGACTATTGAAAAGTATTTTGTTTAAATGGGGACATTGATGTTGGATGTAGTCCTTTATTCTTTCGGTGATCGTAGTTCAAGGGAGGGTCAGTGATAACGACGTCGAAACGTTTTCATTTGTCCCTCAGTAAAGGACGATGGATTTTGTAATTTGTATCAAAAAAACACAATAAAAATTGAAATATATTTACCTTATTATTACACATAAAAAGACATGAACTATAAAAACGAGTTTAGTGTAAACACTTTAAGTACAGGAATGTTAAATTAAGCAAGTAAAATTATCGAATACTATAAGGAAAAACACTTATGTGGTGTTAAACGAATAAATGGGGTAACAGTATGTAAACTCAATAAAGGTCAAAAACTAACAATATTGACATGATACTTATAAGATTGTGTACGAGAACCACATGTACAGAAAACTATTTGTGTACAAACGTAAAGACAATCATATATAGGTCTTCACTTTAACGACCCGTGTCTATGAAGGTTCATCAAAAGGTTTCAGTATCTCATCCTGTACTTCAAAGAAGGTTTCTCTATCAAAAGTGAAAAAAATTACTTTTTTGGTTCCCCGACAACCCGGTTGGACCCATTCGTGAATTTGTATGATAAAGGTATACTGTTCACTCCGAGTAACCTGTAAGGGGTAAACAATTAGTAACTAGAACTCAATGTTCCTGAAGTACTAGTCCGTAAATGAAAGGTGTTCTCGTTCGATTATCTACGAAAAGTTTTCTCCATATGGACTTGTGACACTTAGGTAGGTGTAGCAGCGTTCTCTCATCTCAAACTTAAAACAGTCCCAAATAGTCCGTGGGGTCTCCATACTAATATGATGTCAGTCTTGGTGTCTCTGGGTTCGAAGACTGAACGGTTGGTGTCCCGAAGTAAAAACATTCTTTAGAAACCTGTAGTCCTTCATCTCTGTGAGAACGATTTTAGGTTGAGTAAGTAGAGACCGTTTAGTGTCGTGTCAAATCCGTGGACACCTCTTTATTATTCGTAAATCACTCGTGAATAGAAGACTAGTCCTCTGAGAGGAGACCTGAAGTAATCGTAAGTGTTATGTACGTACATTTTGTAGTTATAGTTAACGTGTAAGTCGTCACCTTCGGTGTTGGTATCATGTAAATTAACCGGACTTCCCAGGGTTGGTGTTTTAATGTAATTGAGGGAAGGAGGAGAGACTTTGAACAAGTTTGGGGTAATTGATGTAGACGAGAGAATAAAGGACTAGACCCACCACCAATGTACCTAATCAAACGAAATACTTTTAAGTAGTCCGAAAACTGAATTTGTTAAAACTGTTAAAAAGAAGATATAATATGAAGTATTTTCACCCATAATTTATTAGCCCGTTGTCCGTACTATCACTGAACCCATTGATACGTTGTCTCGGTGTGGTTAAACTTAGAAAGAGAGAAATTTCAAGGATCGTGTGTGTCTGTCCACGTATAACTCAAGTCTTGAAGGACCTTGTCCTCCTTTAAAATCGGGGTACGTATTAGTAGAAATAGGAGTTTCATTGACTCTATCGTTCCCTATCTCTTTAGCTCCCTTGACCTCTCTCATTGAGGTGTGGTCATTCGTTCTGTGTAAATGAAAAGTAAAGTTCGTCATGTCGTCGAAGAGAGTCGAGAATGTTTGTTTGAAGGTAACAAAATCGGATCGGATATGATTTACCTTACCACTGCAGGAGCGCCGACTGTGGGAGATAAAGTAGCAACCCTTAGAGAACTGAGTCGTCAGTGTCGGTGTAACTAAAGAGTGACTCCGGTACCCTACACACGGTAGACCGACCGAATCCGAACCGAGGGTGAGGTTATTGGAAGAAACTCCTCGGGAGTAATTAGACCCCGTAGTAAAGGGTAATGATTCTCTTTTGGAGGATACAAGAATGAACTAGAGATGCATTCCTGATCCCCTTAAAAGTCCCCACCATCCCAACTGTCGTTCGTAAACAGATCTAAGGTGACCCAGTCAAAGAGTAAGACGTCATCCAGTGAAATTAGTAATAACATTTGAGTTAGGTCCCGTGATTCCGGGACCTATGATCAGTTGTGGAGTAAATACCAAAGGGTCTCCTCAAACAAAATCCCTTTTGAGGGAATAACGCCGGTCATGGATGACGTTTTTCTTTCTTTCTTTCTTTCTTTAGAGACTTGGGATATAACAGTGAAGGTTTATCTAAACATCAACAGTACTGTCTGTCTACCTACTTGGTCAAAAAGGGTTGAAAGGAATTGTTCGTAGTAGGTAGGGTAAAGAAATAGAAGGTTGACTTGACCGGTTTTCAAATGTCTAAAGAGACCGAAAGACGTGTAACACCAGTGTTTAAGGGGAGGAAAGGAAAGTCCGCACACACCCATAAAAAATTAATAATAAGTTACCTCTGTCTTGGAAACCGGTTGACGGGAGTTCTTTTGAGAATTATAGTCAATATATCACTTGAACTTCGACAGGTCACCTGACTGTTTGACAGGGGTAATCTCCTCTCAACATTGTAGGTTCCGGGTCAAGTCCGTCGACAGAAACTTGGAAAAAGGATCATAGGTTAGATGTCAAGGAGGGGTCGAGGAACAGTAATTGTCCGTTACTTTACCTCCTGTTAAATAACGGACCAACTTGTATATAAAACCACTTGTACAAACGACTGTGACAGTTTTGGTACTTCCCAGTTCTCTAAAATGGGATAAAGACTTGATTCACTAGGACGGTAACAAAGTACTTACGACAAGATAGTCTGAGGACCCAGTCTCCCGTCAAATAAACATAGTAAAGAAAAATCTAAGGTACATATTCCTTACAGTCTGTTGTAAAGAGGACTTTACTTCCTGTCAAGTGATGGTGTCTTTATCGTCCTTGGTCTTATTGTATCAAAAACCCGACCGAGGGACGCAGGACAAGGGGGGTCTTACCGTACTGTACCCGGTCTACTGTGGACGCGACGTTACTCAACATGACGTCTCTTCTTGAGACTTGAATGAGTTACCATTTAAAAGAAAGACAATGTCTCTCTCCGTAAAAGAAATGACATGACCACTGATTCATACGTACACGAAACGAGGTCTTGTACAGAGGATTCCGATACCTGATACGTCTGTAAGAACTCTTTTATCAGGTCTTGTTTCCCGTTCGTAACGGAATGGGTTTTCTGTACGTTTTTTAGGTATCTCTTTACAGAGAATTGTTCAGATTAAATGTACTTCAAGTGGGAAAACTCGAAGGGACCACTGAGTCACCATTTCTTAGGAGTTACGTCCTCCATACCCAAGTTAGGGACCGAACCCTTCTAGGTGACCTCTTCCTTTACCGTTGAGTGAAGTCACAAGAACGGACCCTTTAAGGTACCTATCTCCTAGAACTGGGCGATATCAGGTACCCAGGCGTCTCAACCTGTGTTGACTCACTGATTTTGCAAGTCAAAAGTCGGAAAACTCCACATGTTAGGATACTCAAAACTTTTTGTGTCTATCAGAACACTAGTGAGGGTGTTAGTTATATCTTATAAAATAGTAGGGGGTGTCAAGGGGACACGAGGAAAGAACAGTCGAAGAAGGGAGGTGGGTGCCGGGGACCATTGGTGACTAGTCTGAAACTCGAGATACCAAAACGGAAGAGGTCTCACAATATACTTACCTTAGTATTTTTATCTCGGTAAACACAGATCGAAGAAAGTGAATCGTGATACGAAAACTCTAAAGAGGTACCGTAACGTACATAGTCATGAGTATATAAAAATTACGGCTCATCATAAGGTAACATACGTGTTAATAAAAAAATAGGTCAGTGGTCAACTACCGTTAAACCTAACAAAGGTCAAAAAACGATAATACTTATTTATGCGATATTTGTAGGTGCATGTCCGAAAACACACTTGTATACAAAAGTAAAGAAAACTCATTAATCAAACTTTATCTAAGAACCCGGTATCTCATTCAAGTACAAATTGAATTCTTTTTTTTTTGACTGATACCAAAAAATTTCACTAAATATGGTAAAAAGTAAAGATTGTCGTCACCTACTTTTACAATGAAGTGTAGGAACATGAACCTACCTTAACAAAAATTAGGGTTAGCAAGATTATTTATAAGTCAATACTAAAAGTAAATGTAAAGAAATTACTAATTACTACAGTTTGTGAAAAATTACACGAATAAATAGTAAAACATACAGAATGAAACACTTCATCGATAAGTTCAGAAGAAAGGTAAAAAATTCCGAAAAAAAAAGAATGACTCAAACCTCTTAAAAAACGTATAGGACCTACCTGTAGAAAATGGTCCGAAAGAAAAAAAGGGGGGCTTCTACAAAAGAAGGTCAGATACCGAATAGAAAAATAGAAGAACTGTAAGTTTCTTGGATTCAAAATGTAAAAATTTTTAAATTAAATAAATAAAAATTAACCTCCTATTAACGAGTGTTATAACACAACCAAAGACGGTATGTAGTTGTACTTAGTCGGTATCCATATGTGTACAGGGGAGGGAGGACTTGGAGACAGGGTGGAGGGTGGGGTAAGGTGGGGAGATCCAACAGTGTCTCGTGACTCATGTCAATGCAAGTTAAATTGAAAAATTTTTATACCAAACATGAAAACACAGAAGAGACTATTTAGAAACAAATGGACTTTCGTTTTTTATAGGAAACTACAAAAGAAACAATACGAAATGTCAAAAAGACAAGGAAAAAAAAAAAAAAGACCAAACGAAAATTTTATAAAAACCAGTGCGTTGTGTCGAACACTCTAGAATCAAGGGGTTGGTCCCTGACTTGGTCCAGGAGACGTAACCTTCGTACCTCAAGATTAGTGACCTGAGGGTTCCTTAAGGGTCAAAATTTAAAATATAAATCCGAACACTAGGTAAAACTCAACAGAAACAACTCCAAACAAAAAAAAAAAAAAGGAAAAATATACCCCTATAGGTACTCCAGCGTTTCTCAGTCTGTGTTTACTTGTTGAAAGTGAGTGAGTGTAGGGCATTTTTCTTGACAAGGTAGTTATAAACGACTTCCCGATAGAAAATAGATAATTTAATGTAACCCTTGAAATCACTTTTTGTTAACTAGTATGAACAAACTAGGATAAAAAGGATAGAAAAAAGACAAGGTAAATAGTTATATGGATTGGAAAGTGTTTATGATGACACAATTAACATAAAACGCTATTCATTCATTTATTATACTACCTAAGGAGGTACCAGATATGTTCCAACAAAATGGATAAGATTAAAGAAATGAAAAGGTACATCACAAATCTTAGACGAAAGACTAAAGATGTTTTTTCGGCCGACCATAAAACTTATCCCAACGTTACTTAAATATCAAAAAATCCATATTGAGAGGTAAACAAATCAGGAAGAAACTAACGAAAGTAATTACAAAATATCAAAATCGTATGTTTATAGCCCCATATAAAACGATTGTAAAACACAAATACTACGACAATGCTTACTTTGATAAATTTAATATAAAGGTTCACCAGTAGAGATTATATATCTTTATATTAAAAAATAACTGGAGTAATTTAAATAAATAACCTTCTTTTCAATACTGGTTGGATCTATCATATAAGTTTTCGTCTCTGTAATGAAATGGCTGATTCCAGCCAGATCAGTTTAGATACCAAAAAGGACACCAGTACATACTTACACTCTCAACCTGACACTTCTTCCGACTCGCGGCTTCTTAACTACGAAAACTTGACACCACAACCTCTTCTGAGAACTCTCAGGGAACCTGACGTTCCTCTAGGTTGGTCAGGTAAGACTTCCTCTAGTCGGGACCCTATAAAAACCTTCCTTACTACGATTTCGACTTCGAGGTCATGAAACCGATGGAGTACGTTTCTCAACTGAGTAACCTTTTCTGAAACTACGACCCTCCCTAACCCCCGTCCTCCTCTTCCCCTACTGACTCCAACTCTACCGACCTACCGTAGTGACTGAGCTACCTGCACTCAGACGCACTTGAGGCTTCTCAACCACTACTTGTCCCTCCGGACCACACGACGCTAAGTACCCCAGCGTTTCTCAGCCTGTGCTGTCTCGCTGACTTGACTTGACTTAACTTAAGACCCTCGTAGTGACATGTAAAAAATCTTAAAGGACGTATCTGTGAGTACAATGGACGTTATTTCTGTCAAATAGGGAAGGAAAGGTTAGATCTAAAGAAAAGAAGTAAGGAAAGAAGAAAAGAAAGAAAGAACAGTCGGACTGATCTTTGAGGTCATTTTACAACCAGTCTTCACTACTTTAGTCTGGTCTGTAGGGACGGAACAAAGAATCCCCTTTTCACAATTCAGAAAGTGTGATTTACACCATAATTTACATCCTAGAAAGATCTACGGGGAAAAATCTAACTCCCTCAAGTGAAAAGGATGAAACTACTTGTAAAAACAGTCCTTTTCTATGAAGTAAAACTGTTTACGAAAAAAAAACGTAGATAACTCTATTAGTAAAAAAAAACCTAATATTATACCGATTGACTTAGATAATTATACGATCACAATTAGATTGGAGTCAAGTCAAGTCAAGTCAAGTCAAGTCAGTGAGTCAGTACAGACTGAGAAACGCTGGGGTACTTAGTGTCGCGTAGTCCGGAGGGACAGGTAATGGTTGAGGGCCTCAAGTGAGTCTAAGAGAGGTAGTTCAGTCACTACGGTAGGTCGGTAGAGTAGGAGACAGTAGGGGAAGAGGAGGACGGGGGTTATGGAGAGTCGTAGTTTCAGAAAAGGTTACTCAGTTGACAAGAGTACTCCACCGGTTTCATAACCTCGAAGTCGAAATCGTAGTAAGGAAGGTTTTTTTAGGGTCCCAACTAGAGGAAGTCTTACCTGACCAACCTAGAGGAACGTCAGGTTCCCTGAGAGTTCTCAGAAGAGGTTGTGGTGTCAAGTTTTCGTAGTTAAGAAGCCACGAGTCGGAAGAAGTGTCAGGTTGAGAGTGTAGGTATATACTGATGACATTTTTGGTATCGGAACTAATCTGTCTGGAATCAGCCGTTTCATTACAGAGACGAAAACTTATATGATAGATCCAACCAATTTTGAAAAGAAGGTTCCTCATTCGTAGAAAATTAAAGTACCGACGTCAGTGGTAGACGTCACTAAAACCTCGGGTTTTTTTATTAAGGACTGTATTTGCGTCAAACCAGTACTACATAATAGGAGAAATATATAAGACCAACGAAACCTAATACTAAAAATGTAGCTATAAGTACTCCCTATAAACAAGAAATGATAAGAACAGAAACAGACCGAAATGGTCATATTACGACCGGTGTATCTTGAGTCATCCTTCGAAAGGAAAGAGAATGTAAAAGTTTTTCTCAAACACGTTTCAACCGTAAAAAGAAGGAACATAACTATACAAACCACCTTGAGGGGTAACCATACTTGATCCGGACTCCCAGAAACACTCTTTCCTAAATCGATGTATAAATTAAAGAAATCATTATATCCCCATAAGTCCAATAGACGGTAAACTTTTTCGAAATTGTCAAACATATAAATTTCTGTTACGTGGTAAAGTAGATTCTAAAATTTTAAAAAACGATTTTTAAGAGGTATCACAAAAATTTAAAAATATCAATATTTTAGGTAAAACAACGTATAAAGAAAAAATTAAATAAAAATAACTTCATACCACCACCGTCACCAAATCAGTGATTCAGCACACGTTGAGAACACTGGAGTACCTCATATCGGACGGTCCGAGGAGACAGGTAGCCTAAGAGGTCCGTTCAACCAACGGTAAAGGAAGAGGTGATAACTTCATATCAACTTAATGTTACAACACAATTAATGACGACATGTCGGTTTACTGAGACAATATGTGTGTATGTGTGTGTGTAACAAAAAGTATAAGAAAAGGTAATACCAAATAGTGTCAATAACGTATATCAAGGGTCACAATTTCTCATCCTGGAACGACAAATAGACAAGATATATATGGTCAAACGTAGACAATTAGAGTTTGAGGGTCAAATTGAGAGAATAGGGGAGGGGGTACCGTTGGTGGTCACATAAGAGGTACGGGGGCTAGAACAAAGATAAAGTATCTATCAAAGTAAATACAGTATAGAATTTAAAGTGTGTGTTTACTACACTATAAACAGAAAGAGAAGGACTAAATGAAGTAAATCATACTACTAGAGATTAACATAGGTACAACGACGTTTACCATAACAAAATAAAATAAGAAAAAACAACAACTTACCATAAGATAAACATATACATGGTATAGAAGAAATAGGTAAGTTGACAGAACGACATATAAAGTAACGACCGTGACTGTTGATCACAGAAGAGGGGGAAAAAGTATTGGGCAGACTGAATTTCAGATAGTTATAAAGACTAAAAAAAATTTCAAACAAAAATAACTAAAAGAGACAAAAGGATAAAGGATAAAGTAACAGTAGGTGAAACTAAAAATCACAAAAGAAAGAAAATGAATAAACTTGAATTAAACGAGAAAAAAAGATTGAAGATCTCTACCTGTGACTGAACCCCACAAAGAAAAAGAAGGAAAAAAAATCGAGGTTCATAAAATATTAAAGAGAACTAAAAAAAGAAACTGGGTACTCAAGGAACTTTTGTACAATAAATGAAAGTTTATAAACCCTTAAAAGATCTATAACAAGAAAATGACTAAAGGTCACATTAAAATCGAGACCAGTTTCAAATTTGAAAATTAGTAAAGTTAAGAAAATTTATTTAGTTGAAAATTTTTAAATAAAATTGACCTCCGATTAATCAAATATTATAACATCACTAAAAAAGGTATGTAGCTATATTTAGTCGTGTCCACGTGTACACTGGAGGATGGGTCTTGGGGGAGGGTCGAGGAGGGGGTGGGTAGGGAGACCCAACAGGGTCTCGTGGCCGAAACTCACGGGACGAAGTACGTAGTGTGAACATGACCAGTAGACAAAATGGATACCATCATATGTACAAAGTGACGATAAGAGAGTTTAGTAGGGTGAGAGCGGAAGAGGGTGTCTCAGGTTTTCACAAGAAATGTAGACACAGAGAAAACGACAGAGTGTATATCCCAGTAGCAATGACAGAAATATTTAAGGTATATATAAGTAATTATATGACATAACCAAAAAGAGAAAGACTGAATGAAGTGAGACATATTATCCGAGGTCAAAGTAGGTGGAACAATCTTGACTAGGTGTACACAAGAAAAAATATCGGCTTATGATAAGGTAACACATATACATGGTGTTGAAGGAATAGGTAAACAGACGGTCACCTGTCGGTCCAACGAAGGCACAGGATCGATAACATTTGTCACGACATTACTTGTAACCCCATGTACATATAGAAAGTCAAGACCAAAGGAGCCACACATACGGGTCTTCACCCTGACGACCCAGTATACCGTCAAGACAAAGGTCAAAAATTTCTTTAGAGGTGTGACAAGAGGTATCATCGGTATGATCAAACGTAAGGGTGGTTGTCACATTCTACAAAGGGAAAGGAGGTGTGGGAGAGGTCGTAAATAACAAACATCTGAAAAACTACCACTAGTAAGACTGACCGTACTCTACCATGGAGTAACACCAAAACTAAACGTAAAGAGACTATTACTTACTACAACTCGTAGAAAAGTGTACAAACAATCGTTAGACATACAGAAGAAACCTCTTTACAGACAAATCAAGAAACCGGGTGAAAAACTAACCTAGCAAATTAAAAGACCATAACTCGACGTACTCGACGAACATATAAAACCTCTAATTAAGAAAAAACCAACAAAATAAACGGTAATAAAAGAGGGTAAGACTTCCGACGGAAAAGTGGAACGAATATCAAAGAAAGTAACACGTTTTCGAAAATTCAAATTAATCCAGGGTAAACAAATAGAAACGAAAATAAAGGTAATGGGACCCACCCCCCCAGTATCTTCTAGAACGACACTAAATACAGTTTCTCACAAGACGGATACAAAAGAAGATTCTCAAAATATCAAAGACCAGAATTCAAATCTAGAAATTAGGTAAAAATAAAATAAAAACACAATAAAATACTAGGTATCATATCAAATAGGACCATTTATTAAGTACATATAAACTTTTTTCGACAAAATGTGACAAAACCCACTCGTGTGACACCTACAGTTCATCCAATCCAATTGACTCACAAAGTTCAGAAAGTCTAGATCAAAAGACAGAAGAACAGGACAGTCAATAATTCTCTCCTCCCAACTTTAAAGGTCGTTACTGACTAAATAGATAAAGAAAAACATCAGACAATCAAAAACACATGAAACTCAGAGACAATAAATCTAGTATTTGTAAATCCTGATCATACAAAAGAACTACCTAACTATAGAATATCATAGTACTTTACGGGAAGAAATAGGGACTATCATAAGAAACCGGTGGACTACACTTCTCGATCGAGTAACCTTTTCTGAGACCACGACCTTTTCTAACTTCCGTTTTCCTCTTCTCCCTCCGTCTCCTACTCTATCAATCTATTGTAGTGACTGAGTTACCCGTACTTAAACTCGTTTGAGGTCCTCTATCACTTCCTGTCCTTTCAGACCTCACGACGTCGGGTACCCCGGCGTTTCTCCACCTGTGTTGAATCACTGACTTGTTGTCGTTGGTGTTGTAAGAATGAGACTAATTACAATCGTACGACGTAGTAAAAGATAGGGAAGCAAAAATTAACTGAATACAGAATATATATTTCACGTAAAGAAGATCCTTCGTTCATGTAGTCTGAATAAAGAATAGGTCAGATATTGAGGTGATATGTTAATCTCACCTTTGTAACAAACGTAAATTACACTAATGACATATCGTAATAATACTCCCATTGAAAATTTTATGATAACTCTCTGGGTTTTATTCAAAAATTATTACCTTTCAGATAATATAATAACCTGTCTTTTTAGTTATAATATTTCTTAAGTGAACCAGGATTAAAATATAGATATTTTCGTTATCTAATAAAAACTTCATCTTACTTAACTTAGAATACAATGACCTTTTTATTGGTACATACATAGTAATTCTTTTAAGACTTTTTATGTTTATTACTCCTTTTTAGTCAGAATGTTTATAATTTTATAAAATATTTTACATTAAATTTTATAAAATATTTACATGTCACACGACAACGATACTGACCTTGTCTTTTCCTTTTACTCTATATCTGTGTTACAAGTGTATTTTTAAAACATATACTCCTTAGACCTTGTTCTACTGGAACTCGAGTGGAGGAGGGTGTCTATGTGGTTTTGATATCGGGGTACATCTTATTTATAAACTCTTACTGGACTTCTATTCGTCCTCTCTAACAGAAATTGATTCCTATGTTCCTTTTCCGGTGAAATTCTGTCCATTCACCCCGTCTCTACGTCAGAATAGTCTTATGAGTGTGAACTACACCTCTGGGTGTCCGTCCTCCTAATATGGTAGTGTCTTCCAGGGGGACTCCTCAGTCTCAGGTTTGAAGTACATTCTCAGAGGTCGAACCCCTGGACGTGGTCCTTCTCTCAAGGGTACTGTCGACCGAAACTTTTGGTTAGCCCAAATGTAGACCTTCTTGTATTCCCGACAATCTTTTGGTTATGAGGTGGGGACTTCACAAGTGTGTCTATGACAGAGGTTCAGGGTCGTGTCTTCGTCTCACAACTTTTCGTGGACTCAGTATATTCTTCCTCTAAGCAACTGATTAAAATCCCATAAATGGGTTTCCCCTCCCTATACCACCTTCAGAGTGGTTCCTGTCTTCACGACCGTCGGTGGAAATTTTTTTTTTTTGTTTTGAAAAAGAAACCAACCACTTTAATAACACATACTACAATACATACAACATATGACCGAACTGAACTAAAGTTTGGGTGAACAAGTACTAAATTCACTTTCATTAAAATTAGATGAACAAGTACTGTTTCTGATTTTTACAATAAAAGTCTTTATTTCAACAAAACTATACTTTTACTTTATTCACCGTAGTCTAGTAATATAGTAGACAACGACGACTATTCGTGAATTATCGACCCGACAACTGTCTGGGGTAACGTCCTAATAGTCATTTTTGTCTCTTCATCGATGTCTCTCCCCTGTGAATCTACTATCTATAACTCTCAAACACTCCTTATAGGATCCCAAAGAAAGTCCCCTTTAGACGGGAAACGACTAGACGATAAACTTCTAGAACTCTACGAACGAGGACGGTGCCGGTTCACTGAGAAAAAGTCAACCGTCACCACAATTTGGTACGTCGTTAGAGTTCTTGTCTTCCTTGTAACCGAAGACGGGATTTTTTTCCACTGAGCAAATGACCGTTACCACCGTCTGGAACTCGGTCGGGTGGTTCTAGTCGGTCGGTCGGTTGTGGTAACAAGGGATCACTGTACGAGATCGTTGTTCTCTGAAAATAAAAACACGACCGTCGACTTGAAGGGGTTTCAGAAGAGAGGTCTCTTTGAGATTGTTACATTTGAAGATGAATTAAACTTGAAATAAGGGAAGTAAAAGGAACGAACCTTGTCATAGTATTAATTCGATAGTGAACAAACCTCACACAATAAATGACCATATAATTCTTTGTAATAAGACATACGATAACCGAATGTTTTAATAATATTAAGGGTGACACTTAGACACATGTGTCGGTGTGTTTAATATTTAACACCCTCTTATCTGTTTAGAACAGTACGTCTTAAGAGTTATTAAGTCCCTCTACAAAGGAAAGTACTTTCACCTCGTGTTCATGGGTGAGGAATCCACACTCGACATGTATCGTAGAAGGACGGTTTCTTAATTCAAATCTTTCCCCCCTTTCGTCTCATTTAAATAGCACCTCTTTGACCTGACGGAGTCGGTCCATTAGTTCTAAGTATAGTTTTCGTAGTAGTACAAATATCATACAAATCGAACGTACTACACTACCCTTAACATTAAAACACGAGAAGAAGGTTCAGATTAGTACTCTTTTGTGACTTCCGGTAATATGTTTTACGGACTGGTCTTGAGGAGTTTTAACAGTTCCAGTAGTCTTTGTTCCTTTTAGACTCTGTGATTCTTCCTCTGAAGATGCAGATTCCCGAAGGGAACACCGAGTCGACCATTTCTTAGGCGGACGTTACTCCCTCTGGGCACAAGTTAGGGACCCAACCCTTCTATGGGACCTCTTCCCTTTTCGATGGGTGAGGTCATAAGACCGGACCTCTTAAGTTCCTGACATATCAGGTACCCCAGCGTTTCTCAGTCTGTGCTGACTCGTTGAAAGTGAAAGTGAAAGTTCCTCTGTACTACCGATTTAGATTGTAATCAACTTTTGATTCCTTTTAGACTTGTTATTTTATACCTGAAATTAATTTTTATTACATAATTATAACTAAAAAATTAACGATGTCAACTTGGTATGAGTAGATTCTACAATTATTATCCTCTTCGATCCCATATCTTCAAGATACAATAAAAGTGTTATAAATTTTTTAAGTCCACTGAAAATAAAACAAACAAACAAAAATTGAAATTGTAATGGAACTACCGTTGAAGAGGGTGACTGGAAGTGTCAACTTTTTTTTCTTTGTTTTTGGACTTTATAAGTTTTAAACTCCTCAAATAATCTCCAAATTCTACTTGTTTGAGGTATTTTTCAAAGATTTATTTACGAAAATTGAGAGTCTCTCGTTTTACGATTAAAGACATTATGTCTTCTTAATGATATTTTAAAAATTTTATCGTTATTGAATTATTTATACACCAGACACACGCACGATTCAACGAAGTCAGTACAGGCTGAGACACACTGGGATACCTGATATCGGTCAGTCTGAGGAGACAGGTGCCTTAAGAGGTCCGTTCTTATGACCTCACTCAACGGTACGGGAGGAGGTCCCCTAGAAAGACTAGGTCCCTAGGGTGGGTGGAGAGAATACAAAGGACGTAACCCTCCGTCCAAGAAAAGGTGATCGCGGTGGATCTTTCGTATGTAGGATATATATGTTCGTGAAAAATGTCGATCCTTAAATAAAGTGACTTTATTATTGGATATACTTGTTTCTATAAGTATAATTCTATTGTCAACATTTTATTACAAAAATTATAGTTAATAAATAAAATTTTGGTCCATAGGAAATGATTCTATGAACGATTTATCAATGTATATACATTTTATATTTTACTCTATATTCCAACGATAATTTTTCTTTGTTGGAATACCCACGGCTGTATGTTATCGGTTTTATTTGACAGTCCGCTTGTCAAAGTCTTTTGTTTCAAGTCTTATAACACACGGATTTTTAGTAAGTAAAATCATGTCTATCGTTAAATTCTCTTTAATTTAGAGATCTTCTTCTTAACCTATTAAATTTTTCATGTTAGTCTTTTGTTTTCACAAGAATCACTCGTTTATACTAACGTTTTTATTTTTTAATTTAACGTAAGACTATTAT
Organism: Capra ibex; assembly: GCA_006410555.1. Lineage (NCBI taxonomy): Eukaryota > Metazoa > Chordata > Mammalia > Artiodactyla > Bovidae > Capra > Capra ibex. Next base: position 111,679,978 of record SJYO01020080.1, on the reverse strand, counting down.
TTATGTGTCGACTTCTGTTTCAAGTAGGAGACCGTTTATTCCAATACAATTACAGAGTTTTGTCTTATTTCACTTTGTATATTAACTTTCAAGTCCGTGACATTCTGTCTACATCGTCAAGATTATAAGTCTTCTCTAAATTTTCACTTTTGACTCCCTTCTTTTACTATCGTCGTTAATAGTCTTTTATAATCTTCTTTTACAGGACTTTGATTTCTTCTCTAAGAAGGTTATCTTTCTTCACTGGTATAGGGTTGTCTCTAATTACGGAATTTCGAGGGTAACTCTCTTTCGATTCACTGTTAAGGTTTGTCCTTCTCTGCTAGGATTTTGAAGGACCTCTCTTTGTTTCTGTACTGAAGTTTCATTCTTTTTAGTTTGGCTAGGTCTGAATGTACGTTGTCGTCCAAGATCTTCTGTGTTTTCCCCTTACGAAAGTTTTTAGGCCTTCAGGTACGGTCAGATTCATTAGTTAGTTCACACTCCGACTTTACTTCTGTAAAGTCCGTAAGGTTTTAAGTAATTCAAATTTAAGGTAAGTGTATATAAAAGACTTTGTTTTGGAGTTCTGACATAGGGTCTATGGGTTTATTTTCTCCTGTTACACCTGAGGGGCTTACCGGATTGACGACATATCGTTAGGATCTTGTATTCGGTGTATTTTTGTCCCCGTTCTCCTGAAGTCACCTTTTACAAGACTACTTTTTCCCCCTAAAGTGAGTTTGACATTGTACTAATTCCTTGAATTTCTAGAAGTTTACACTCCTCTGAGTCAGTACTATCGATCTTCTTTACTTTTCGATGAGTCCTTCTTGTACCAAGACAGAAATTTTCGTTTAGTCTCTACTCCATACAATATGCGACTGTCCCACATTTCCTTTCTTTTTCGTGAACCGAAAATCGAAGGCTGGTCAGAAGTTATTATTACTTCCTCTTATATATAAAAACTCACCTTTTTTCGTGTCATAACCTTAAACGTAACTTATTATCAATGTATAAGTATTATAAAAACGACGACGAGTCAGGGATTCAAGTACGGGTTGAAAACACTGTGGTACCTGACGTCGTTGGTCCAAGGAGACAGGAGATGATAGAGGACCTCAAACGAGATTAAGTATAGGTAACTCAAACTCTACGACAGAGTGGAGAAGGTGGGAGAAGAGAACAGGAGTTGGAAAGGGTCGTAGTCCTAGAAAAGGTCTCACAACCGAAAAACGTAGTCCACCGGTTTCATAACCTCGAAGTCGTACTTATAAGGTTACTTATAAGTACTGACTAAAGGAAAATTCAAACTTGAGGAACGTCAGGCTCCCTGAGAGCTCTTAGAAGAGGTTGTGGTGTTAGGTTCTGGTAGTAAATAAGCCACGAATCGGACGAAATACCAGATTGAGGTATGTACTGATAACCTTTTTGATATCAAAACTGATCTGTCTAGAAACAACCGTTTCACTACAGAGATGAAACATTACGTAACAGATACAAACAGGATCGAAAAGAAGGTTCATCGATCCAGAAAATTAAAGTACCGACGTCAGTGACAGGTGTCACTAAAACCTCAGGTTCCTTTATTTTGGACAGTGTCGAAAATGAAAAAAGGGAAGATAAAAGGTACTTCACTACCTTGACCTAGGGTACTAGAATCAAAAAAATTACAACTCGAAGTTCTGTCGAAAAAGTGAGAGGAGAAAGTGGGAATAATTCTCTGACAAATCAAGGAGAAATGAAAGACGGTGATCTCACCGTAATAGACACCCTCTGGACCCAAGTTAGGGACTTTACCCTTCTAGGGGACCTCTTCCCTTTCCGATGGGCGAGGTCACAAGACCGGACCTCTTAAAGTGTCTGACATATCAAGTTCCCCAACGTTTCTCAGCCTGTGTTGACTCGCTGAAAGTGAAAGTGAACCCTTTGGATTCAAGGTAGGGACTCAGTCCTTCTAGGGGACCTCTTCCCTTACTGATGGGTGAGGTCATAAAGTCGGACCTCTTAAGGTACCCGACATATCAGGTACCCCAGTGTCTCTCAACCCGTGCTGACTCACTGAATGTGAGTGAGTAGACGTACAAATCCCCGAAGCGATCATCGAGTCGACCATTTCTTAGGCGGACGTTACGTCCTCTAGGACCAAGTTAAGGACCCAGACCTTCTAGGGGACAACTTCCCTTTCTGATGGGTGAGGTCATAAGAACCCGAAGGGACCACCAAGTCGACAATTTCTTAGGTGGACGTTACACCCTGCGGACTCAACTAGGGACCTAACCCTTCTAGGGGACCTCTTCCGATTGGTGAGGTCATAAGACCAGACCTCTTAAGGTGACTGACAAATCAGGTACCCCAACGTTTCTCAGTCTGTCCTGACTCACTGAAAGTGAAAGTGAAAGTAGACGCATAAACTTCAACAATAAAGAGGGTCGTTAGAACTAAGATCGAACACTAAATAGGTCGGGTCCTAAAACGAACTACATGAGACGTATCTTCAATTTATTCGTTCAACTGTTATATTTCTGAATAACATGAGGAAAGGGTTAAAACTTGATCAAAATACAGGTCAAAATTGACAACGAAGAACTGAACGTATGTCTAAAGAGTCGTATGTCCATTCCACCAGACCATGAGGGTAGAAATTTCTTAAAAGGTGTTAAATAACAGTATGTGTGTCAGTTTACGAATTCGTATTAGTTACTTCTTCTTCATCTAAAAAAAAGACTTAGAGATAACGAAGGAGGTACTATATTGTTTAAAACCGTTAAATAGAGACAAAGGAGACGGAAAAGTTTTGGGTCGAAAATGTAGACCTTCAAGAACCAAGTACACGACGACTTTGGAGTCAAGTCAAGTCAAGTCAACGAGTGAACACAGGCTGAGAAACTCTGAGGTACCTGACGTCGTGCGGTCCGAAGGGACAGGTATTGGTTGAGGGTCTCTAACGAGTTTGAGTACAGGTAGCTCAGTCACTACGGTAGGTTGGTAACGTAGGAGACAGTAGGGGAAGAGGAGGACGGAAGTTAGAAAGGGTCGTAGTCCTAGAAAAGGTTACTCAGTCAAGAGTTGTAGTCCACCGGTTTCATAACATCGAAGTCGAAGTCGTAGACAGGAAGGTTACTTATAAGTCCTGACTAAAGGAAATCCTACCTGACCAACCTAGAGGAACGTCAGGTTCCCTGAGAGTTCTCAGAAGAGGTTGTGGTGTCAAGTTTTCGCAGTCAAGAAACCACGAGTCGAAAGAAATATCAGGTCGAGAGTGTAGGTATGTACTCATGACCTTTTTGGTATCGAAACTGATCTACCTGGAATCGAAACTGATCTGTTTGGAAACAGCCGTTTCATTACAGAGATTAAAAATTATGCGAGGGGTCCAACCAGTATCGAAAAGAAGGTTCCTCGTTCCCAGAAAATTAAAGTACCGATGTCAGTGGTAGACGGTCGCTAAAACCTCAGGTTTTCTATTTTAGAGAGTGCCAAAGGTAACAAAGGGGTAGATAAACGGTACTTGGCTACCCTGGTCTACAGTACTAGAATCAAAAGACTTACAACTCGAAATTCGGTCGAAAAAGTGAGAGGAGAAAGTGAAAGTAGTTCTCTGAGATCAAGAAGAAGTGAAAGACGGTATTCCCACCACAGTAGACGTATAGACTCCAATGACTATAAAGGGGACGGTTAGAACTAAGGTAGGACACGAAGTGGGTGGGACCGTAAAGAATACTACAGGAGACGTATATTCAATTTATTCGTCCCACTGTTATACACCGGAACTGTATGAGGAAAGGGTCAAACCTTGGTCAGAAAACAAGGTACAGGTCAAGATTGACAACGAACAACTGGACGTATGTCTAAAGAGTCCTCTTTCCATTCCACCAGACTATAAGGGTAGAGAAATTCTTAAAAGGTGTCAAACAACACTAGGTATGTCAGTTTCCGAAACCCTATCAGTTATTTCGTCTTCATCTACAAAAAAGACCTTGAGAGAACGAAAAAGATACTATACTGCCTACAACCGTTTAACTAGAGACCAAGTAGACGGAAAAGATTTAGGTCGAACTTGTAGACCTTCAAGTACCAACTACATGACAACTTCGGACCGAACCTCTTAAAACTCGACTTCGGATCGAACTTCCTAAAATTCGTATTGGAACGATCGTACACTGTGCTCTCGTTAACGTGTCATCAAACTCGTAAGAAACCGTAACGGAAAGAAACCCTAACCTTACTTTTGAACAGGTCAAGACACCGGTGACGACTCAAAAGGTTTAAACGATTGTAACTCACATCGTGAAATTGTCGTAGTCGAAAATTCTAAAAATTTATCTAGTCGACCTTAAGGTAGTGAATGTAATCGAAATAATATCATTAGGAAGAATTCCAGGTGAACTGAAGTGTGAGGTCCTACAGACCGAGATCCACTCATTGGTGTGGGAACACCAATAGGTCCACTAATTTTGGAAAATACATATAAAGGAGACATATAAGAATATATGTATTATAAAATTCATGAATTAACTATTCATGATTTCTTGATTTAATACGAATATCTTATTTTTATTTATAATATTTGAAACTGGTACATCTTCCATGTCTCTTCTTTGCTTATAATTATAAAAGGGTTTGTAACACCCTTTATTACAGATTTCAACTCATTTTCTTTATTTAGGATTGTAATTTTGACAGACTTCAAACTAGTTCTCCTATTATTGTAATAAATCACTGTGTCACCATTTATTGGTAGTCTGTACGATTCCTGTCCTCTCTAATACTCACTAATTGGGTTCTCTCTCCTTGAATACACAGACTCCACTTCCTCCTGTTGATCCCAGTAGTGAAAGGTGTTGTCCGAGATGACATGTTAAACTTTAACAAATTGTTACACCTACAAACGAAGACATTATTCTATATACTTTATCTAATAATTTGGTTACTAGTCTCTTTTAATCTTTGATCCTGATACTAGTTAATCTTGTAAGTATCTAAAAAAAAAAATTAGAGAAATTACACCAGAATCCTTTTGACTTTACCTTTTGATCATAAGAACAGGACCGAAACGACTCTTGAGTGAAAAAGGTTCAACAAAGGAGAGACCCCGGGGCCAAGGAGTGAGTATTTTATCTCCGATCTCGAACTTTATAGATTCGAGAAAAGTGGAGATTTAAAGATTGTAAGATTAAACTTGAAGTAAATAAAGGGTAAACTATTCGAGTGATCGAACCGTCTAATTCCCGTAGTACGATTCAGTGAAGTCAGCACAGACGAGAAACGTTGGGATATTTGACATCGGGTGGTCCGAGGAGACAGGTACTATAAGAGGTCCGTTCTCATGACCTCACCCAACGGTACGGAAGGAGGTCCTTCCGGTAGAGTGTATAGGAAAAATAAGACTCCGATAGTCCGTAGACATAGACCGACCAGAAAGTACTGTTCAGTACACCATCTACCCCGTGTCCCGACCTTCCGTCCGGTCGAGGACTATCTTTCAGTGAATACCGAATACCGTCACTCCTTCCGTTCACCCCATGAGTCGGGACAGAAATAACTGTCTCAATAGTTACGTAAGTGTATCTTGGATGTCTCTCCATAAAACCCAAGTAAAACGTCTTACTGTCAGTGGTATTCGTGTCACTTTCTCAAACGTCGTTGTCTACTATCTGAGATCGTAACTCAGGTGTTCACCATCCTGACACCATCCCCCACTCCCACCGAAACCGTGCCGTACCGTAGTTCACACCCCTTTCCTGACCAAGACTTCCTCCTCTCCTCTCTTCTACAGAGTGGACGAGTAGTGGGAGTTCCAGTCGACCTGGATCGCCGACTCCCGTCCCTCGGAGGTCTCCGTGACTTTCCTGTCTCTCTGAACCGACACCACACTGTAACAATAAGTATTATTTTTTTATAAATAAACCAAAAATAAAGGGACGGACCGTGTCTCGAGGATTTGAGAGGATTAAAGGACACTACTCTCGTTACTTCTACAGAAAACGATACAATTACTCCCCTGAAAGTCTTTTGTTGATTCCTACCGCCGACTAACGGTCCTTTTGGTTGGTACCTTAATCTTCCAACTTTTAGAGTCAGGGTAGACAGAGGAACTGGAGACCCCTTCTCTCTCTTCGACCTCCAACTTAGTTAGTGGTTATCGGCTACTAATTTAGTTAGTGCAGGTACATTACGTCGGAGATCTTTTTGGTTTACCCCAAACCTATCGAAGGCCTAACCACTTGTGAACCTCCACGACCCTCTCATAACTCGAATCTTTCTCGTACCTTCGATGTCCCGGAATGGGGTGTGGTACGGAGAGTGTAGAGAAAGTAGACCGATAAAGATTTTACATAGGAAAATATCATTAAACCATTAGACCATTCATTTTACAAAGAGACTTAAGACACTCGCCGAGATCGTTTAATTCTCTTACGTTCGTCCCCGACAACTTTGGAACACAGAGACCAGACGGAAATCTTCGTGTCTACTGTTGGACCCGAACACTAATCTTAGACTTCAACCCCCTCCGTCAGAACATTCTACTCGGGAATTGAACACCTTAGACTGGTGTGGTGATCTATCCACCACAGTCTCAACTAGACTTGACATCTGGTAGGTTGGACTCAGTCTCTTAACGAACCACCCCTTTCTTGGGTATCCGACATTAACCCTCGTCTTAGACTCCACCGGAGTACATAATCAAAAGGACCGTGACGGTATTCTTTCGTGGAGTTTGACCGACTGAATGTGTTATCTTTACACAACAGAGTATGAAGACCTCCGACCTCAGATCTCCAGTCCCACAGTCGTCCCAACGAAGAAGGAAGACTCCGGTACTCCTTCTTAGACAAAGGACGAAGAGACCATCGAAGACTACTAGTCGACCGTTACAAGGTGTAAGGAATCGAAAATCTCCGTAGTGGGACCAGCGGTGGAAGTCCAAGTGTTCCGCAAGAGGGACACACACATAGAAAAAGACACAGGTTTAAGAGGAAGAATCTTCCTGTAGTCAGTATGACCTAGTCCCCGATAGAACGAGGTGATACTGGAGTAAAAATGATTAGTGCAGACGTTACTGGGATAAAAGTTTACTCCAGTATAAGACCCCACGACCACCAATCCTGAAGTCGTTCACTTAAACCTTCCCTGTGTTAAGTTGAGTGTTGTTGAGTACTAATTCGACATCTGGTTTCAGGAAAGATGAGGTGTCTTATCCTTGAAAACCTCTTTTCTTACAATCCTGATCGGTCCTCCACACCGAGGGAGAAGGAATGGTCGTCCATTACCACCCTCCGTCCACCGAATTCCCGTCCTCATCCACTCGTATCGAGTTTACCCACCACCCCTCCGTGTGTGATTCCTCTCCCACCGATGTTGTCGACCTCTTCCCGTCCACTGAGAAAGGTCCTGTAAGGTCAGTCGTACCCTCCTCGACTGAGAGGGAAGATGAGTTAATAATGACATTTGTACGATAATAATTTTCTGAGGGGGTTAATGTAAATAAAAACAGTTAGTCCCAAGATACCCAACTAACCCCTTACCCCTAAAGACGGAACCCGATACCTGGTCCAACTAAAGACCCGGTTCCCGAGAGTTAAAACCCTGGTTGTAAATAGACCTCGTGTGAGAAGAGTATCACCTACCACCCGACGTCTTCGTGTTCCCCGGTTGGTCTGGTGTGTCTGTTCGACGACGGAGACGAGTGTAGTGTGGTCCATTGTCGTGTAGCTGGTATCCTCCAGTGTACCCATTTGTGGTACAGTTATCTAGTCCATGTATAGTCACTATGAGATGACCCCCAGTGACGTTTCATAGGGTCGTCTTCTTTACCCACATAGTAGAGAAAATGCTTCTGTTATTTATTCGTCTTTATTATAGGTTAGACATGTTGAAGTCGAAAATAAAGTAACAAAAATTACTGTTTTAATTGGGTACGAGTGGTAATCTAAACCTTTTACATATGTTTATGGGTGGTAGACCTTTATCGGTGACGATTGTAAATCGTGTAAAACCCAATTAGCAATTATATCATTGGGAGTTTTTCGTAGGGTTACGGGGGGAACGAGGTCGGGACATCAACAAAGGAATCCGGACCTTTTAGTCCCATATGCATGTTACAATCTGAACACTTCCTCTTTCGAAGATCCGAAACCTAAGTCTTCATTTTTTTCTAAATTAAGCGACCTTACCATCTTGTGTTGGTCGATGTACTTTGAGTCATACTTCTATATTTTATAGGATGTAAATCCACTCTTTTTTTTGACATGTTCTACCTCTCTACTTTTGAATTATTGTGAAGTACACGCTTTCTATACCCACAAGGTTAAGTAGTATTTATTTTGTCCTCGGTTAGCCCTCCGACAAATTGTCTACATCGGTTCTATTCCCACCTAACACACACAATATATACATGGATACACACACACACACAAGAAATAAAATTTACTTCTTGTGTAAAAACTTTCTATATATTCTTTGACGATTGTCACTACTAGAGTTTCACCTCTTTCCGATCACCCCTCCCTCCGGATGAAAAATAAAATATAGGAAAACACGTACACTTAAAAAAAAATCACACTGGCATATAATAAAAACATGACATTTGTAACAAATTTAACCTTTTTTACGTTTACTCCACTATCTTTGTGACAACCCGTACCTATTTCGACAAAAGGTGAACCCCGTACGACGAAAAATAATAAAAATAATGTTATTGTGTGATACTGTCGTAATCTCGTATGAGTCACATATAGGAGTAACTACACCAGTCGTGAATATGTGTTAAGACATGGAAACGAAGTAGTAAGCTGAAATCGTCACCAGTCTGTGTCAATGAGACCTTAATTTGACGGACCCGACACACTGACACCCGTTCAATGAGTCGGAGAGACCCGGAGAAAGTGACAAAATTTTACCTCTATTGGCATAATAGAAGAAACGCTCCAATATCACCACTAAGTATTTCCATTAGTGATTATACTAAACTTGTCTCAGACTCCACATCAGTTTTGAGAGATATTTATAATAATTGTACCTGAAGGGACCACCGAGTCTACCATTTCGCAGACGGATGTTACGCCCTCTGGCCCCAAGTTAGGGACCCAACCCTTCTAAAGGACCTCTTCCGTTACCGTGGGGTGAGGTCGTGAGAACGGACCTTTTAGGGTACCTGTCTCCTCGAACCACCCGACGTCAGGTACCCCAGCACTTCTCAACCTGTGTTGACTCGATGAAGTGAAAGTGGAAAGTGAAAGTACGTAACCTCTTCCTTTACCGTTGGGTGAGGTCACAAGAACGGACCTCTTAGGGTCCCTGCCCCCTCGGACCACCCGACGGCAGATACCCCAGCGTGTCTCAACCTGTGTTGACTTCGATGAATCGTCGTCGTCGTCGTCGTCGTCGTCCAAAGATACATAAAAGATCTAACAAGGATACGTATTTTGGATTATCGGGTTTATACGGTATTACATTAATTAGAAAGAGGATAACAAACCTATCCCCAATGTATACCTGTGTACACAACGATACTTCTACGATATACGGTCACGAGTTTCAAATTGTACATACATTGAGTGTGTCTCTTTGACAATTTTCCGTCGAAGTCCTTTAGACCCACTGGACTCTAAGACGTACAGATCGTCCGAGGGGCCCCCTACGCTTACGATAACCAGACGCTTGGTGTCAAAGTCATCGTTCAATACTTGTAGGTCACTTTTACCCTCCTAATTCTCCCCAAATCTTTGTCAGGGACCTCTTTGTTCCCCATTGAACGGACCTAGTGTACCTACAGTACTGAGAACTTACGGAAGTCTATGAACCTTCCGACAGTGTGTTTCCTCTTCGGACAAAAGACGTCGAAGTCTTAAGTCTGATTTACCCATCTTTAACATCCCTCCTTTTCAAAGACCGTTATATTCCCTCTTTAAAGAATGCCCGAGACGACTATAGACGTCGAGATCTCCAGACACTTGATTGTGACCGAGCTGGTCACTGGTGCTATTGTTTCGACCGCGGGACGTCGTTTCGTTCCCCCACCGTCCTACTTACTGGGGTCTACGTCACTGTCGTCCTTAGAAGCCTTTCTCTTTTGGAGTTCTCCTCTGCTCGGGGACGCACACCAGAGTCTCCTCCGGACCTTAGGGGTGATGTAAGAAATACGGGGAGACACAGAGCGGGTAGGAAGAAGACGAGACTCGGTTACATCACTCCGGGACAGATCACCGACCTACTTAGACAGAGACTCAAGAAGGACACGGTCTGAGAAGCTCAGACGGACGTCGGTGTGACGAGCGATTGAGTAAAGGACCGAGAACCAGAGAGGTACTTGAACGTCGGACCTCTGACGGTTCCGTCGTCTGAAGTCGTTGTCTAAAAACGAGTGGTGCATTGGTCCTTCCTAGACCCGTACAGGAAGTCACCCTACATCTGTAGAGTAGCAGGGCGACCGTCTTCAGTCACCGTGGATTCAAGCGAGAAGACTTCACCACTCGGACCGAGAGATGGGTGACTCGTCCTTGTCGACACAGAGTCGCCCTCGCCTACTCGTGGTCTAAAGGACAGGGACAAGGTGAACCTTCGCCTCTTAGTAATCCCAGGAGCCCGCTGAAGACTTCCCGTTTCCTTTCGACCCCTCTACGTACGTCCCCTATTTGTCCCGTCGGGTTCGAGACTAACCTCGGCCTGGGTCCTTCGGTCGTCCCCTCCTCCACAAGATCTCAGTCTCAGACCGGACCCCTCCCCGACAGCATCCTCTCTGTGAGACAGTCACTGTCGCATGTCGTCTGGTAAAGGTAGGGTTCCCTGTCGAGAGCGAGGTCACGTGTGGGTAGAAGGCAGTAGAGTTGTGTCTTGTTTTGGACGGTCCGTCTCGGAAAAGGAGAGGACAGTCGGTACCAACAATACTCTACTTACCCTATGTTCCAATTCACTCCACGTGACGTCTTAATCTTGAGTTCTGTTCACAGGTAGGATTCTACGACTGTACTCTTTTTGCCACAGTTCTCTCGTTTTTCTGGTGTGATGATCCTCGAGTGTCTGCGACGATATTTACTATCCCTTTGTCCTTTCGTCTTTCGGGGGTGACAGACGGACCGGGCCACCCTCCACCCACTCCGCCGGACAGAAAGCGTACAAAGGTGTACAAGTACAAGACCGCCTACAAACGACAAGTAGGTACACAGAACATAGACACCAAGGTCGGGATGTGACTCTCGACAAAGAGTCGTTTTAGAACGACTCACTGGCACAGAGACCATCTTTCGTTTCCCGTCCCTTCCCGGTTTTTCCTCTATCCTCTTATCAGCACACCTGAGGGGTCGCGTCCCGTACACCACACGTAGGTGGGGAACATTATCCCTGTCCGGAGGAAAAAGTACTAGTAGACTCTTTACTACTAGTAAAAAGAGTTCCAGTTCCTGTCCTTGTAATTCTGTTAGTCGCCTTCCATAAACAACTCGTGTGGAACATAAGAGGGGACACGAGTTATACCAGTTTGTGTGTTTCGGAAGTCGAGTTCCGATGAGTGGAACTGTATTGGTCATAGAAATCTAGTCTCTTCCGAGGACTACTTGTAAAAAAATTACTTACTTACACTTCATGGTTATTGTTACCTTGTATTGTGTCTTCCGAAGAGAAGTCACATAAAGTTTCCCCTTCCTCTTTCTACACTCCCCTTCTATTCTTTCTGTCCTCTCACTAGGGATTAAACCGTACTTCCTCAAACCTCGACTCAAACACACACCTCACCGACTGGTCCACCTTAAGAACTTGGGACTTGGAACCACATGTGTGTGTGGTCATCCCTAGTCTCAACCCTCACCCACCCCCGTGGTCGAACGGTAGGGTACAAGGGATCGTGACAGTCTAAGAGGTAGGAGGATCCGGAACGACACTAAAGAGAGGAAAACTAATAGAATGTTTGTGGGAATAATCTGTTAATTTACGAATACAACGTGTTTTCTTCTCTCCCACACTTTCACTATCAAACGTACGTGTAGATTAATCGTGACTCACCCTATCTAACGTATTCCGGGTTGAATCTAAGTGTTTCCCTTACTTCCATCTCGACGTTTTGGTTTGAGAAGTAACTTTACCCCCGCCCCTCCACCCACAGTCGTACTAGAAGGGTACCAAACAGTCACTGAAATATTAGAAAGGTGAGGAGAGTTGGGTGTGTAAGTAAAAAATGTTTTTAGAAATAAATCAACCGACGTAGCTCAGAATCAGCACCGTATACCTTAAAAGCCGTAGTACACCCTAGGGAGAAACCTCACATACCTGAGAGATCAACACCGGACATCCGAATCAAAGAGGTGTCCTACACCCTAGAATCAAGGGGCTGGTCCCCACCTTGGGTCCAGGAGATGTGACTTTCTGTCTGAGAATTGGTGACCTGGTAGTCTTTTCAGGGGTGTGTAAGTGAAATCTAATAATAAAAGAAATTTTCCTTTGAGTGTTTTAGGAAATCCAATCTACTGATTGGACACTACCATCTCAAGTTTACGTGGCAGTTCTGTAGAAGTTCCTGATCCCTCGTGTTTTCTTTCCAGAACTGTGAGACACCCGTTCCAAACCGTCGACGGTCTCGACCCCGGGTCACCCATCTCCCTTCTTGGTTTGTCACCCAACCGGTCCTGGGTCTCTCACCTAGGAAGGAGTCCGAATCCTTTCCAGTCCAGGTTCGTAGTCCACTGTCTTCTGACTCGTCCGTTCCGTCATTTTCCTTCAACGAAGGAAGGACTAATTTAGTTTAAGGTTAGTATGTTCCAACCTTTGTAATTTAAATCATCAACGGTAAATGACTTCCAAATGAGAAAAGGTCCGTGATACGACAAACCGTATACAATAGAGTTAAGCACATTGGGTTCATAAACTCAAAAGTGAAATGTTTCACTCCTTTGATTTCTTGTTTTTCTAATCCATTTGACAGGTTTAACATTTGGATCACTCACTACCTCCACTCAGACATAGGGTCCAAGTAGACGCAAGTCTTAGGTATGAACATTCCACGAGGTTCGACGGTCGGAGGATTCCTGCCACCCAGAGGTTACTCTCAGGACCTCCTTGGTGGTCGGATAAGTCTAAGAGTGACGGTTCCAAGACGAAGAGTGACCCTAGAGCGATCATCGGCTATGGTGAAGGTGGACCCAAGTCCGTTAGACTAAAAAATAAAGCGTAAAGTCGGGTTTGTCTTTGGGACTTGGGCTACAGTACACGATACGATTTTGGTCCGGAATTCTGATCTTGTTCCAAGTTATGAGCTATGAGTCCTATGGCGGGTGAGAAAGGACATCAGTCCTACCAGAACAAAACAAAGATTGTGTCATCCACGAGATGTTTATAAACATTGTACCGTAATCTATTAGTTCATGTTTTCTCTCAGTCAATAACTCTTAGGTAACGAGGTCGGGAAAGATAACCTACCAGACGTGAGAAGACCACCTATGGTAGTTCCGTGGGGAATGTTGGGTCTTCGTGTACGGACGACCGAAAGAACACCAACACCAAATCGACGATTCAGTACAGAGTAAGAAACGTTGGGTTACCTGACATCGGGCGGTCCGAGGAGACCAGTACCCTAAAGTGTCCGTTCTTATGACCTCACCCAACGGTACGAGAAGAGGTCCATTGGAAGGGTTGGGTCCCTAGCTTGGGTCCAGAGGACGTAACGTCCGTCTAAGAAATGGTAGATTCTGTGGTCCCTTCGGGGTCATCGAAAGAATCATATTTTATACCAGGGAGAACCATAGCAGTTTCTCCGTTCACCACTGCGGAGAAGTCGACCGGATATATTTCGACCGTGGACTCATCAACAGGTCTCCCTACCAGGATGGGAAATCTGGGTTAGGTGTCTGTGTCCCGTCTCGTGCGTGGGTAATCTAGTACCTTAGTTACGTCCACCGTAACCCACCCTCCGTCATAAAGGTCATAGAAGGACCTTCGTCCTGTCACCCTTCTTCGGTCCTCCCTCGTGACTCAGATGGGGTCGTCCTCGATCCTCGGACCTGGTACTCCGGTCCCTCTATTCGTATACAGGTCCCCAACACTCCAAGGTTACCCTGTCTGTAAGTTGTGTTTCTACCCCGTGTCTACAAGTTCACGTCTCGTTATTCCCCGGGACTGTTCACCCGTTATAGGACTGTCCATAATTACCGAACCAGGTCCCTACCCTATTTTGAACATCCCCTTCCGCCCCCAGTTTCTTTCCGTTTCCGACTCTTGTTCTGTTTTAGACTCTCCACAGTCACAGGGTCTGTGTCCGATTCCCGTCCTGTTTAGAGACCCTCTGAACTCCAGTTAGTCCCAGAGGGTATCCAGTCCTCTTCCACCTTGGGTCTCAATCTCTAAGTGACATCTTGTCCCCAGGGGTCGGAGGTCCTAGATTACGGACTACTAGACTCCACCTCGACTGTATTATTTTGACCTTTATTTCACGTGTTATTTACATTACGTGAACTTAATAGGGGGAAGGGGTCGGGTACTTTTTTAACGGAAGGTGTTTTGACCAGGGACCACGGTCTTTCCAACCCCTGGGGACGAGATCTCTTATTCCGACCACTGACACCTCCGTTTTCTTCTATCTTTCCAACTAGGATCTTTTCCCTACTTACGGGGTCAAAACATTAGGTCCTGTGAACTCTACCATGGTGTTAGTCTGACTACTTTAGGGTTCAGTTGTTTAGTGTCTGGGTCCGAGGAATGTCTCGTGATCGGACCTCGACCTGTACCAGGGACTCTGACCTTCTAGACAGGTCATAGTTCCTGGACGTTCCCAATTTATCAAGTCAATGTCCCCTCCCGATACCGTCGGTCCCAGACTCGTTTGTCGGGTAGAGTAGTGAGAGGAAGACAGGTGACACTATAGTTGATTTCTAGTCGGTAGACACCTTTAGGTTATCTGTATATTGTACCTGTACAGTTCATTTAGTTAGAGGTTAACTGGACCTGGTCGGTAAAGACGAAGATCGGGACTCACCCACGGTGAGTCCTCGACCGACTGTCGTGTGCGGTGTTACAGTACTGGAAGGACGTCCGACGGGCCCCGAGGTGCAAGTGACACGGTCCGACAAGAAGGACCCTGACGTCACCGAAGTCCCACATACGTACCAGACTGTTCTCAGACTCGGAATGGCTCCCCTTGAAATCCGATCTTTTGGACGGGGTACGGTACAGTACGGTCACAGGAATCGTACGAGTCTCCTTTTAAGTTAATGATGGTTCTCGTTCGTTGGGTCGAAAACTGGTAGTCCTCAATTCGGTGGTTAGATCTTTGGAGACAAAGAAGGAGTCTTTATAGATTACCGAGGGGTGGTGGACCCGTCCTTTGATCTCCCGGTTTGGGGTTGTAACCAGGACTCCGACGGGTGGAGGTACGACGGATGGAGACCCGATTATGGTGACATCGGTAAACTCTCTGTCCCTTCAGGGGAAAGGATGGCACTCAACCCTAGGGACCGGTCCTGTACTCCGGAATAAGGGTAGGTAAGGAAGGGGTTCCCGTCTCGAGACATCACTGTTGGTTCCCTCTGACACCAAGTCCTTCTACTCCAGGGAAGTATAAACATTCACATAACTCCCGAACCGTGACCCCTCCCTGTGGTGTCCGACCTACCTATTTCTTTACTTCTGTGTGTACATACCCTTAGTAAGAATAAGTACTTTCTCAAACGATTCTACACAGGTCTCCTCTAAAAAACAAACAAACAAACAAAAAGAGAACTCGGGTCATGGGTCTGGAACTGTGAGTAGATAAGAAGATCCGACTTGACCGGAGACCCCTCCCAATAGTGAGAGGGTCACCATAAAGTCCCGTAGAGAATCATCTCTACGGGAGTGAAGAACCACCCTGGTTGTCTACGATGATCTTGGTGGGTGGAACAGTTCCACAACACACTACAAGTTCACCCATCCTATCATCAGTCTTAATCAAAACAGAGGGTTAATAAAAGTCGAAAGGTGAAAATTCATGTGTCACCTGTCACAAAGGACCGAAGGATAACCAACCTACCCTGACACTCTGATGAAGACGGGTCCCTCCTTAGTATATATATATCGAGGTAACTCCAAATCACGCTCTGGGAGGTCTAGAGAAGGAGGTCCCACACTGGTTGTACTAAACTGTATCACCGATGAAGTAGACGAACCCGGGTATACTTGGATACTCTTGACGACAGGAGAGATTGGGGGAGGAGACCCATTGAGGTCAGTTTTTACCACAACTCACTCTCTCTAAATTTAGAAACAATAAAATTCATTGACTATAATGTCTTCAACAAACAATGACGTTGTATTGGATCGGACTGAACTCACTATGTCTGCGACTCCACCAGTGTCAGAGACACTTACGTACTGACTGACTAGTGTTGATCAATAATGACCCGTATTCTGAGAAGTGACTCAGGGTTGGTGTGAATGTTTCGACAGATAATGTTCTTGGTGTCGACGAAACGAAGGTCAACACGGGACCCGATACGGTAAGATTCTAAGAAGGTAGGAGTTCCTATGGTTCCCGGGTGAAAAATTTTAACCCCTTATTAACGAAATGTTACAACAGAATCAAAGACGACATGTTGTTTCACTTAGTTGACATTCATATATATCAACTAATATATGAATACATATGTATATGTGCGTAGGGGAGGGAGAATATACCCTCGTAGTTTGACTCGAGGGACACAATAGGTCGACGAAGGGCGATCGATAGAGAAAATGTGTACTCTAGAGAAATGTACATGATGAGAGAGTTAAGTAGGATGGAATAGGAAGGGGGGACACAGGTACCCAGACAAGAGACACAGAGTCAGGTATGAGGACGGGTTCCCGGGTAAAAATAACTCGAGATATGTGTCATAACCGGGTCTCCCCTGATAGGTATTTCGTAAAAATTTTCTAAGACCGTAAAGGCAATGATAGAGAAGAAGTTCCGTTTCCTCTATCCTCAGAAACCCCAGAACAGTTCCCTATATTGTTCTTTCACTCAGAAACTTAAAGGAAGAGACGTAACGACGTCTCGATAGACCGGGAAACCAAGGTGGGTCGTACACGGTTAGAAGTCCTCTTTAAAAGTAATTATTTTCTTAGGTTAACAACCTTGGGTCGATCTACAGGTTCCTCTGTGTGTCGTCCTTGTCTTAAACTACCCGAGTGGATACTGTTATATAAGACGGAGTAAATTTTAATATAAAGTGGGAGTAATCAATTGAGAGTTTAGCATACGGGGGTTCAATGGGTTTTACCACCTCAATGTTATGTAGGTCCGTGTTAGAAAAGAAAACATAGGACTAATAGGTAAAGTGGGGTCCGGTACAGTTTAGGTTGAGGACGAATAAGTCTCTGTTTGTCACTCCACCCACGTTTGACAGTCGGAGAAGATGTTCGTTGGGTCCCCGTCCCACTCACACATAAAGTCTTCCCTAACGTCTTAGTCCCAGGAGTTTAGGAGACCACGAGTCTCAAGAGGTAGGGACATAGTATTCGAGGGAGGAAGTACGGGGTCTAGGTACTCTAACACTTAATACCTCACGACAGTAAGTCTTTGTTCTCTATGTTAGAAGTCTTAAAAATTTCTACGAAGTCAATGTCTACTCTTTAATAAATGAAATTCCTATCTAAAAACAAACTCGAATCCCATCCTGTAAGAAATACGATAGTCTACGAGACGGTGCCTGGGTAGCACAGGTGCCGAACGGAGGAAGGTACGAGACGTCGTCCTGACGTGGAAGTGACCCGAGCACCGTAGTGTCCACTCGTGTTGTCCATTGGGTCAGTTATAAGGAAGAGACAGATGAATGCGTAAGGTAGACCCGAGTACTGGTTAAGGTGTTTGGGGCTCCCGGACGACGGTTGTTGATTAAAGACCTTGGTTAAAGACATAGTCGGTTCTAAAACGACGTTGTTGTCTTTGGTTAAGACTGACTGAATTCGTCCCCCTTTTTTTTTTTCTTCTTCTTCTTTTTTTGTGGTACCTTTCTTCCCCTCAAACACACACACTGACTGACCTTCCTAGGACTCCATCGAGGGTCTTGGTTCCTTCCTTTTCGGTCGAAGTCTTAGACCTACATCCTGATCCGACAAGGTGTGTAGAGTCGTCGTCGTCCTTGGTCTCAGGAAGAGTCTAACTCTGCCCCTTCGTCTTGGGAAACGACGTTCCGACGTCGTGGACGTGGACCTGTGTCGAGTACGTTGCTGTGTGTTTCTTTGGTATACCCTGATTTTCATTGACGTACGAGCCCGTCGACCCCGTTAAGACCTGTTTTCTATGTTTTTCTGGTCTTTCGATGACGGTGGACTTCTCGGTCCTCGTTTTAGTCCCACGTCCCTCGTTTTCGTCCTATGACTTGCACGGGGGACGTAAATGGTGGTAGTTTCTTCTCGCGTTTTGTGGATTCTATGGGGACGGGAGTACGGTGTCTTCCTCGTTCAAGTGGTGGGGAGTCATTTACTCGTTCGTTTCCTTTGAGAACAAACAAGAGCGAGGGGTGACGACGTAGTCCTTGGGTTTTTCCCGGAACGGACTTAAAGAACGGACCGGAGATCGGTTGAAGATAACTAACCCTTCCGGTTCTTGGGACCCAACCATAGTGCTACAGTAGACGTTGGGAAATAGAAGAAACGGGGTCTTAATATTAAAGGTATTCTAAACTCTAACCAGGTCGAACTAGAGTCAAGGTCAGGACCCTTCTCAGTCTTAGACAATGGTCGTCTTCCCTCTCTTTGTCCACAGACATCTTTACTGAACTGGGAAGTGAGTCGGGTTTCGGTACGTCGGGAAAGAGGACTCACGAGAAGGGTGACTCGTTCACTATACTCCCACTACTCCCGTTCCGACAGACCCGTTACTCGTCTGGGACCAGATCTCCTTTCCAACCGTAGAGACTCTGGGATCTGTGTCCCTGGGTAGTTGGTGACAAGACGAGAACGGGTCTTCCTTAAGGAGACCCGAAGAGAAGTAGTCGGAGGGTCTAAGAACATGGAAGTGATGTCTTGTTCAAACGGATTGTAGTATCCTCGGACCTTTTCCCTGTGTCTGATCCAACCTAAAAAGAGGATCTACGTCCTCGTGTACAAGAAAAAAGGACAAAAGGTGGGGACGATCCTTTACCATCAGTCCTTTCCGTGGGAACAGATAAAGGTGACCCACCTTAATTGTACGGGGACCCACCCGGGGTGAACCTTTTACCCACCCAAAGTGACTTCTTTGGGAAAGTTGTGAAATGGTCGTCGTCGGAGAGAACCCTCCTTACTTGGAGAGAACTCAAGTGACTGTCAAACTCTAGAGGAGGAATGTTCACACTTTCGAGGGGGTGGTTCGGATCTGATATCGTCCTGACCCGAGATTCCCTCTTGATATGAAGCCTTCCATTTACGGGCATGTTGAAGTATAGGGTCGGACTTTCTCGAAACCGTTACCCGGACACTCAAAGGTCTCCAGACAAACGAACTGGTCTTCTGTGTAGGGCATACTGGTTTACAGGTTAAATGATGTACCACCCCAACTAGGAGTATGGTTAGGTCGGAGAATGTTCTCGATGACAATGGAAGGTCCCACCCCGACTATCCCGTGTTCAGTCCGGGAAAAGGTCCTTAGGTACTGATCCGTAGATGAAGGACCGCACTCGACTGAGAGTCTATCGACTGGACTGAGAAGGGAGGGGAGCGTCACGAGGGGGACGGAAGGAAGGACCAGGGACAACCGTGAGTTGGAGTGAGAGGGGAAGTGCGAACCGAGGTTACGGTAGGTGATAAATGAAAGGTTTGATTAGAAGAAACCGAGGGAGGAGTGAAGTAAGAGTTGGAGAGAGAGACCCTCATGACTGATGGAGGGACGCGGGGTCAGAAAAGACATAAAGAGAATCTAGGGGAATCGTAAAAGCGCGTTAATAAACGAATTGGAGGACGGAAGAGGACATGTGACACTCGAGGAGGTCCCGTCCGTAGATGCAGAGAAATAGACTCTTGGGTCTCATCTGAACCACACTTTCGGTAAGGTTCGTACAGGACCTACTTACACATGTACCCACGTCGGGTACGAGACGTGCGAATTGTCTTGTGACACTACGTCCGTGGACGTGTTCGGGTCGGAGGGAAGAAACCAGATTGACCGAGGTGTGAGTCGAAAGATCTCGGAGAGAGGGCTCCGGTGAAACATCTAGAAGTTTATCAAAGTTCCAAATTAAGAGGTGGTACTCAGAAGAGTATGACAGAGACGACTGTCTCTTCTCACCAACCCTTTTTTCAATACTTTACGTAGAAAGAAGTAAATCACTTAAGGTTTAAACAATTTCGGATTATATTCTTGTTCAACTCTTCGTCATAGTCGACTGTCTTACTCCGTCCATCTGACCGGACACAGAGGGATAAACAAGGTGTCGGAGAACGGAAGTAGTATCCAAAAAGGTGTACACTTTCTTCGTTGGGAAGACGTCTCCGAACTATACTTGACACTATCTCATTTTATCCAATTCGTAAATTGTCACGAACCGATTACGATCCGTAGCTGACAGGGTTCAAACTTGTTATTTTATAGACCGATTTACTCTTAAAAGTCCTTCGTAGATTTATATATATATATTTAGATCCTTTTAGTCGTTGTACTTTAGACTTGTCCTTGAATATTCTCCTACGGTACTCGAGTAATATGAAACATAGTCTTCAAGAAATAGGGGACGTTTTCAGCGAGATCTCCTTCTGGGTCGGACCCCACGACTCCCGACTCTCACGGATAGCTACGACTCTTTCTTCGTCGGGTTCTGACTGGTATACGTATGATGTCCTACGTCGTTAAAGTAGGTTATCTTTGTGTCGGCATTTAAGCGGGTTTAGTATATGTAATAACGATAAGTATCGTCGTCACACGTACTGTTGGATTTTAAACTTAGATTGATGTACTGGTAATCGTCTTTTTACCTATCGTTATCACCACGTACGTAAGTTTCCTTATGACGTGTAGTTACCTGTGTAGTTACTCCTATTTACTTGATATTGGCGAACAGTTGCACCACTTAGGATGGAGTGTTACGACTCACTTTCTACAGTCCGTGTCCCCTACTACACGAGACACTAAGATAAATGTTTTTAAAGTTTTCGTTCACTTAGTGCCAATACGACAATTTTCAGTTCACCGGTACGTACCTATTTCTTTTATCCCATAGATATATATGTTAATTTATAAAAAGTTGGTACTTTTTCTTCCTTTAGGACGATGGACACTGTTGTATCTACCTGGAGTTCCCGTAATACAATTCACTTTACAATCTGTCTCTTTCTGTTTATGACATACTAAAGTAAATATATACCTTAGACTTTTGTTTTGTTTTGGAGTATCTTCGAGTAACTCTAGTGTAAACACCAATGGTCCCGTCCTTCATCCATCACCTCCTTAACCTACTCCCACCAGTTTTTCATGTTTGAAGGTCAATATTCTATTTATTCAAAACCCCTACATTACTACGTACCACTATTATCAATTGTTATGACATAATACATAAACTTTCAAGGATTCTCTCATCTAATTGTGAAGAGTAGTATACTTTTTTTAACAATGACATACTCCACTATCTACAATAGATTTGAATGACACGACTAGTAAAACGTCACGTATGTACATAGTCTAGAAATACAACATGTGAAATTTGAATATGTCACAATATACAGTTAATATATAGTTATTTATAACTTTATAAATTTTTATAGTTCTCTCAACAGACCACCCACTGGAACCCTTCTTCATAACTGTCCTTTCTCTCGATCACTACAAAACAAAGAACTAGACCCACGACCAACACACGTATACTGTTCTACTACTTTTAAGTGATTTGACCTACGAATAATAAACACTAAAAGAAGATATCCATACAACATGATACTAAAAAAAAATTAACGATTTTACAACCGTGTATAGAGACCCGGTCGTACGTACGAGTCAGTACAGACTGAGACGAGTAAGTACAGACTGAGACACTGGGGTACCTGACATCGGACGGTCCCAGGAGATAGGTACCTTAAAAGGTCCGTTCTTTTCTGACGAAGAAGTATTGTCGTCGGACGAATGAGAATACACTGGAGTAGGTATGAAAATGAAGATCCAAATGGTTCCTTTCCTAGTGTACGTGTCAGTTAAATAATTATTAAACCCATTTACTGTAGTATCGGTAACGAATCTTAAAGTCGTGTTACAGACCAGTCCCTTGTTTAGATTTATGGAATTTCACTTTATCAATCAGAGTGTCAGTACAGGTTGAGAAACGCTAGGGTACCTAACATCGGGTGGTCTGAGGAGACAGGAACCTTAAGAGGTCCGTTCTTATGACCTTACCCAACGGTAAAGGACGAGGTCCTCTAGTGGGACTGGGTCCCTAGCTTGGGTTCAGAGTACACAGAGGACGTAATCGTCCACCTGAGAAATGGTGACACGGTTGACCTGTCGGGTGTAACAACGGTGTATACGTGTGTTTTTTCCACCCGATACCGTTCCGGAGACTTCTCCAACAGTGTATCCTACAAACCCACTCACCCTTAAGGGTAGACATCGTCACACTATGAGTGAGGTATATTTTAAGAAAGCTACCTACTGTGTTGTAAACTAATTGAAGGACCGAAAACTCTACTTAAGACTAAGTTCCTAAGGGAATGTTGACGTGACCCAACACCTAAAACCAAGAACACTTTGTGGAATGAGGTGTATCGGTTCGTCCAAACCGGGGTTCAGATAAATTATTGGGATCTCTTCCGGGAGGAACCGAGTGAGTCTAAAATCGATGTAGTCGGGTAACTTACACAGGAGTGAAACCACGGTCTAGACGGAGTCTATTTGGTCTCCGGATCCTTGAAGTTGACCTTTATGAGACACTACAGGCAAGGGAGACTTTTGTGTCCATTTCTATTGGATTCTCGATCTTCGTGCATAACTAGAACAATAGTTGACAAATGTGGTTTCTGTCTTTAGTTTGGACCGGGTTCGACATGTTGAAGTAATGACTGGAAGCGGATAGATTAAGAGAAAGTTTCTGAAATGATGTTCTTAGTCTGATGTTCTTTACGGGAATAAGGGGTGTTTGAGTGGTTATAGTATTTTCAATAGACACAGGATATGGAATATAGATATAAGACTCTCAAAATTAAAGAATAAAAAAATCTATTTCAATTATAAATAAAATTCTTACATAACTATAACATCATGTTATCTATGTTTCTTAAAAACAGACTAGAAACTATATCTATTATAAATCAAAGGTTTTCAGTTGTTTTAAAAAATTTAAATAAAAAATTAGTCTCCCTTTAACGAAGTGTTACGACACAACCAAAGACGGTATGTTGTTCCTCTTAGTTGGTATTAATATACACATAGGGGACGGAGAACTCGGAGGGAGGGGAGAGGGATAGGGTGGGGAGATCCAGTAGTAGACCTACTGGATCTCTCACGGTCCGTCCCGAAGGACACAATATGTCGCTGAAGAGTGGTCGACAGATAAAGTGTGTACCATCACATATATACAGACACGATGAAGGAGGTAAGTAGGGTGAGAGAGGAAGGGGATGACACAGGTGTTCGGGTAAGAGATGTAGACGCAGAGACAAGGAAGGGACGTTTATCCAAGTAGTTATGATAAAAAGATCTAAGACATATATACACAACTATGTGTTATATACAAAAAGAGAAAGACTGAATGAAGTGATACATATTGTCTGAAAACCAATTGGGTGGACTGATCTTGACTGAGTTTAAACAAGAAAGAATACCGACTCATTATAGGGTAGTGTATATACATAGTGTAGAAGAAATGGGTAAACATAGAGTAACGTGTAGATCCAACGAAGGTAGGAGACCGATAACATTTACCACAACGTTACTTGTGACCCCATGTACACAGAAAATCTTAACACTGAAAAGTCCCATATACGGATCATCACCCCAGCGACCCAGCACACCATCCAAATAAGGATCAAAATCCTTAGTAAATCCTTAGAGGTAGGATTAGATTTCCTAAAATTCCTTAGAGGTATGACAAGAGGTATTACCGACATAGCTGAATATAAGGGTAGTTGTCAAGGGAAAAGAGGTAGGAGAGGTGGTAAATAACAAACATCTAAAAAAACTCCTACCAGTAAGATTAACGATACTCCACTATGGAGCAACATCAAAACTAAACGTAAAGAGATTATTAATACTCCTCTTCCGTTACCGTGGGGTGAGGTCATGAGAACGGACCTTTTTGGCTGCCTGCCTCCTCGGACCACCCGACGTCAGGTACCCCAGCGATTCTCAACCTGTACTGACTTACTGAAGTGAAAGTGAAAAGTGAAAGTACGTAACCTCTTCCTTTACCGTTGGGTGAGGTCACGAGAACGGACCTCTTAGGGTCCCTGTCCCCTCGGAGTACCCGACGGTAGATACCCCAGCGTGTCTCAGTCTGTGCTGACTTCACTGAATCGTCGTCGTCGTTATTAATACTACAACTCGTAGAAAAGGACACAAATGACCAGTAGACATACAGAAGAAACCTCTTTACAGACAAATCTAGAAAACGGATAAAAAAAACTAACCCGACAAACAAAAGGATTATGACTCGACAAACTCGACGAATATATAAAACCTCTAATAGGAAACAATCGACATAGTAAACATTAATAAAAGAGGGTAAGACTCCCAACAGAAAATTAGAACAAATAACAAAGGAAAAGACACGTTTTCGAAAATTCAAATTAATCCAGGGTAAACAAATAAAAACAAAAATAAAAGTAATGAGATCCTCCACCCAGTTTCTCCTAGGACGACATTAAATACAGTTTCTCGCATGACCGATACAAAAGGAGATTCTAGAAAGATCAAAGACCGGAATATAAATTCAGAAATTAAATAAAACTCAAATAAAAACACACACTTAAATCCTTCACAAGATCAAAGTAATAAAACGTACAACGACAGATCAAAACGGTCGTGGTGAATAACTTCTCCGACAGAAAAGAGGTAACATATAGGAACGGAGGAAACAGTTTCTATTTCATGGGTATCCATACACCCAAATAGAGACCCGAAAGATAGAACAAGGTAAACAGATATAAAGACAAAGACACGGTCATGGTATCACAGAATTACTGATATCGAAACATTATATCAGACTTCGGTCCTTCTACCTAAGAAGGTCGAGACGAAAAGAAAGAGTTCTAACGAAACCGATGAGTCCCAGAAGACAAAAAGGTATGTTTAATCCTTAAAAAAAAACAAGATCAAGACACTTTATATGGTAACCATCGAACTATCCCTAACGTAACTTAGACATGTAACGACACCCATCTTGTCAGTAAAGGTGTTATAACTATGAAGGTTAGGTTCTTGTACCATAAAGAGGAGTAAACAAACACAGTAGAAACTAAAGAAAGGAGTCACAAAATATGAAGAGACGTATGTCCAGTAAACCGAGAAATCCATCCAAATAGGGATCCATAAAATAAGAAAAACAACGTTGTCACTTACTCTAACAAAGGAATTAAAGAGACTAAAAAGTAACAATCACATATCCTTACGTTCCCTAAAGACATATAATTAAAATATAGGACGTTGAAATGATATAAGTAACTAATCGAGATCATTAAAATGCCACCGTAGAAATTCCGAAAGATACACATCCATAGTACAGTAGAAGTTTGTCACTCTTAAAATGGAGAAAAGATTAGATCTAAGGAAAATAAAGAAAAAGAAGAGACTAACGGTACCCATCCTGAAGGTTTTGATATAACTTATTATTACTACTCTTACCCGTGAGAACAGAACGAGAACTAGAATCTCATTTACGAAAGTCAAAAGGTGGTAACTCTTATTACAAACGACACCCAAACAATATATACCGGAAACAATACAACTCCATCCAAGGAAGATACGGACAAAAAACTCTCAAAAAAATTAGTATTTACTTATAACTTAAAACAACTTTCGAAAGAGACGTATATAATTCTACTAGTGTACCAAAAATAGAAAGTTAAACGAGTATACCGTATACTCTAGTTAACTAAACGTTTATAACTCTTTAGGAAAGTAAGGACTCGATTTAGGGTGAACTAGAACCATATACTTGGAAAATTACACAACGACCTAAGACAAACGATTTTAAAACAATTCCTACAAACGTAAATACAAGTAGTCACTATAACTGGACACTAAAATAAAAAACCACCATAGAAAAAGAAAAAACCATAGTCCTACTATTACCAGAGTATCTTACTCAAACTCTCAAAAGAAAAGATACGTTAAAAGACCTTCTCAAGTTTGCCCTATCCATTATCGAGAAGAGATTTGAAAACCATCTTGAGTGAACACTTCGGTATACTGGGTTCCGAAAACACACAACTTTCTGATTCTAGAGGTTGGAGTCTCCAAGTCGAGTTGAAGAATGACATCGGGGTTCTGAAGGGTTATATGTGTCGTACATTCTCTTTCTTTCCCTATCTCCCTTTTCCTCCCTTTTTCTTCAGTTGATTTATATGTTTGTTTTTTTCTTGTCTGTCTGTTTTGGAGTTCTGTTTACCACTTTCGTTGTGAGTTGTCTATTCTTATGGGTTTCTTTAAGTGTGTGAGTGTTACTCTTTTCTTCTCTCTCTTATTTTTCTCTTTTGTTTCTTATTTTTGTCCTTGGTTTTTCACTTTCTAGTTGGTTTTGTTATTTGTTTAGGTATACACTTTTACTTATGATTTTTGATCTGATCATTTTTAAAATTTTCTAACTTTTGTATCTCCCCTCTCTTGTTCTACCGTCTTCTCATCCACCTACACCTCATGTAGACAGAGGTACCTATGTAGTTCTTATGTGGAAGTCTGTGTCTTCTCGTACGTCTTGTGATCGACTCGTGTCTGTCCTCATAAACTCGTCACCCTTTCTTATATCTCTCGATACGTTTTGAACCATCCTACCTCCTTGATCCCCCTTTTTGTCCTCACAATGATCCTTACCTGGACGGGAGCCACCAACCCCCTTGACTTTGTCCTCAGGGTAGGGGTGTAGTTCCGTCAACAGACTCAATCTCCTCTTTGTAAATCCGACTCTCACTTCGTTGACTAGACACCGTCGGATTTGACTTACTCTTAGTCTGTCGGGAACGTGTCGGTATGTATGGGACCTGTCCCGACGTCCAGGGGATCTTCTACGTCACCGACCCTCGACCTCAAATCCCTAATACTTCGTTAGGGTCCCACTCCCGACGACAACTGACGTCTCTCTACTTATTCCAGCTCCCCTACACTCCTTCCTCTAACACCAACCCTTCATGGACACCTCCTTTCGGTCCGTCGGTACCTTCGTTCCGTTATGACGACTCAGTACGGATCCCCCACCTCGGTAGTGGTATCGGAGAGAGAGGGGTGTACGGTCGTAACCGTCGACTTGTTATCTCTCCGACCGAGTAGTTCGTGGCTTGATGTCTCATCTTGTGGTGGGTCTCACGGGGAAATTCACGGACTGTACGAACTAGATGTCTCATCCTGGGGTCGGTCCCCATGGGGAGATACAAGGACTACACGGTTTGGTGTCTCTTCCTGAGGTCCGTTCCTTCGTGAGAGTCACGGACTTACCCGACCCGATCCCTCTTTCTGACCGGTTTCTCCGGAAGACTAGTGGTCGATGTCCTCCGAACTTTTGTTTGTTTGTTTGTTTGACTATCCCGGGATCGAGGACGGACCTCTGTCAGACACAGGGAAGTGTGAACCGCGGTGGTCCCAGTGACGTCGGGTTCGTCGACACGGTGGAAGTGTGAGTTGGGAATGACCCCGTCTCGACGGTGTCCGTTTTTTTTTTTTTCAGAACGTAGATACGTACGTCCCAACGAATCCAGCACAAGTTGATAAACACCGGGACACTTGACACCGAAAGGTCCAAAGAGACAGTCCCCCGAAGAGCTCCGTTCTTACGACCAACGGTATGGGAAGATCTCGTGATATAAAGGACGACCGGGATCGGTGGTTGAGAGGACTCATGGACCACGTCGGTCTTAGGGACACCTGAGTTCGTCGACGTGGTGGAGGTGTTGACCGGGAGTGACCCCGTCTTGGTTCAGAAGGTCCCATTGGAGTCCTCGTTTGACGTCACCTGTTGGGTGTACGTCTCCACCTTCATTTTGATGTTACCTTTGGGTCCCCGTCACACCGATTCCTTCTTCTGGGTTTTGGAAGGGTGTTCGACATGTTCGATGTCTAATTTAGGTGGGTTAGTCGATCCGTCCGAGACACAGATACCTTATATATTTTCCTATAACTCTCGAGAGTGTTTTCTTTTACGAGATCAAGACTGTCGACACCTGTAACCTCCGTTCTTAGACTCGACGGGGTGGGGGGTTCGTCCAGGTCTCTCGTCGTGTCACAACCTCCCGTAGGATCCCTCCACTCCACCTGAGGATCACTGTCTCTCCTGAGACTGTCGTCACTGAGTTCTTTTTGTAAATAATAAGAACACAAAACTGAACAAGACATCTAAGAAAACCTAAAAAAGAAAGACAAAAGAAAAAGAAAAAAAAAAGGGGTGGGGAAGATACATCAACAACTAAAATAACCGTGAGACTTTACATTAATTCGAAAACTCAAAACAAAAAAATTAAGTCAGGTTGAAAAATAACAACAATATTTGGAGACGGAGATGTAACCCGAAAACATCAAGTCACCTAAAAAGGAAAAAAAGAAAGAAGAAGGAAAAAAAAAGGGGGAGAAAATAAAATCAAAAATTAAAAATTTTTGGATAACAATAAAAAGACGTAAATAAAGAAACAATCGAAGAGGATGAAAAGGTGAACGTCAACTAGAAATTCCATATATTTTGAAATAGATGGAGACAAATTAAAGGTACAGATAAGAAAGAAAGAAAGGAAAGGAGAGTTGTATGAACAAAAGTAACAAAATAAAGGGTGAACCGTGGAACGAAATCAAAACAAAAGATCGAACACGAAATCAATCGAAACAAGAATTGACCAACTATATTAAAAACCAAAGGAAATAAACGACCCAGTTAGATAACATGAGATAAAAACAACCTGACAAAAGTAAAACAAATACCCACATATAAGGTAACAAAATTAATAATAAACGGGCTAAAATTTTGACCGTAAACAACCCAAGTATAAACCAAAGAACAAAAACCTATAAACGAAATTAGAGTGAATTACGGTATTGTTTGGTGAACACCTTAGAAATAAGGACTGTTCTCGAGTTCGGGACTCGGGAACTTCACCCGAAAAAAAGGGTTCTGGAATCTGATGGCCTCTTGATTGTGATCCCTCATAGTTTACCACTCTTAAGTATGTTTCTTTTAGTGAAGTCATGTTCTGGACCGTAGTGGGTTGGTGGTCATCGTGAGACACGTCCTACGGAGTAGATTTGTTGTTTGTTTTGGTTTACGTTTGGGTTAGTACTCGTCTGTCCTGATGTGGAGTTAGTCGGAACGGGTAGTCTCCTTTTTTGTCTTGTCTTGTTTTGTTTTTTGAGTCGTGTTAAGAGTGGGATAAGTTTCGAATGTATTTGGTGACGTGGTTGGAATCCTCCCCTCTTTGGTTTTCCTTCTTTCTTAAGTCGGAACTTCGGACCTTTTTCCTCTCGAGTTTGTGTCATTCAATTTTTTTTTATTACTTTTCCGTCTCTTTATGACGTCTTTCCTTCCTTGTTTGATCTTTGTGACTTCAAGTTTATTACTTCTCCTTTATCCGTTTGATGGACTTTTTATTAAGTCTTAGTACTATCATTTCTACTAGGTTTGGGAACTTTTGTTTTGCCTCTTTTACGTTCTTAGTTAATTGTTTATGGATCTTCTTTAACTTCTTATTTGTATGTCTCTGTTTGTTGTGTTAATGACTTTAATTTTTATGAGATCTTCCTTAGTTATCGTCTTATAGACTTCGTATTCTTATTTAGTCACTCGACCTTCTATTTTACCACCTTTATTGAAAACTTCTCTTCTTATTTCATTCTTCTTACTATTCTTGACTCCTATCAGACTCTCTACAGACCCTGTTATAGTTTACGTGGTTGTAAACTCAATGTCCCAAGGGGTTTCTTCTTTTCTCTTTCTTTCACATGTGTTTTTAAAAACTTCTCTAATATCAACTTTTCAAAGGGTTGTACCTTTTCCTTTATAAGGTAGTTAAGGTTCTCCGTGTATCTCAGGGTATGTCCTATTTGGATTCCTCTTTACACGGTTCTGTGTATGATTAGTTTGATTGTTGCTAATTTTTGTTTCTTTCTTATAATTTTCGTAGTTCCCTCATCGTTGTTCGTTGTATGTTCCCTTTGGGGTATGTAAATTGACAACTAGAAAGTCGTCTTTGAGACGTCCGGTCTTCCCCTATTGTTCTATAAATTTCATGACTTTCCCTTTTTAGATATTGGTTCTAATGACATGCACCGTTCCTAAAGTAAGGTTTAACTACCTCTTTAGTTTTCGAAAAGTCTGTTCGTATTTGATTTTCTTAAGTCATGGTGGTTTGGTCGAAATGTTGTTTACAATTTGTCTGAATATATCAGTTCTTTATGTTCTCTACTATTTCTAGACATTTTAGTTCGGGGTTTGTTAATTCTTTTACCGTTGTCCTTGTATATATAGTCATTAATGAAATTTACATTCACCTAATTTACGAGGTTGGTTTTCTGTACTGACCGACTAACCTGTGTTTTTGTTCTGGGTATATATACGACAGATGTCCTTTGAGTGAAGTCTGGATTTCTGTGTATATCTGACTTTCACTCTCCTACCTTTTTATATAAGGTACGTTGACTCTTCGTTTTCTTTCGACCTCATCGTTAGGAGTATAGTCTGTTTTATCTGGAATTCTATTTCTAATGTTCTCTATTCCTTCCTGTGATATATTACTAGTTCCCCAGTTAGGTTGTCCTTCTATATTGTTAACATTTATAGATACGTGGGTTGTCTATACCATATATGGATTGTCTTAGTCTTCTATAATTCTTCTCCACCGTTCTTATGTGTCTTCTTGACATGTTTTTTTCTAGAAGTACTGGGTTTATTAGTGCTGCCACACTAGTGAGGGATCTCGGTCTGTAGGACCTTACACTTCAGTTCACCCGGAATCCTTCGTAGTGATACTTGTTTCGATCACCTCCACTACCTTAAGGTCAACTCGATAAAGTTTAGGACTTTCTACTACGACACTTTCACGACGTGAGTTATACAGTCGTTTAAACCTTTTGAGTCGTCACCGGTGTCCTGACCTTTTCCAGTCAAAAGTAAGGTTAAGGTTTCTTTCCGTTACGGTTTCTTACGAGTTTGATGGTGTGTTAACTTGAGTAGAGTGTGTGATCAATGCATCATGAGTTTTAAGAGGTTCGGTCCGAAGTCGGTATACATTGGGCACTTGAAGATCTACAAGGTCGACCAAAATCTTTTCCGTCTCCTTGGTCTATAGTTTAACGGTTGTAGACGACCTAGTAACTTTTCCGTTCTCTTAAGGTCTTTTTGTGGATAAAGACGAAATAACTGATACGGTTTCGGAAACTGAGACACCTAGTGTTATTTGACACCTCTTAAGACTTTCTCTACCCTTATGGTCTGGTGGACTGGACGGAGAACTCTTTAGACATACGTCCAGTTCTTCGATGTCAATCTTGACCTGTACCTTGTTGTCTGACCAAGGTTTATCCTTTTCCTCATACAGTTCTAACATATAACAGTGGGACGAATAAATTGAATATACGTCTCATGTAGTACTCTTTATAAACCGACCTACTTCGTGTTCCATCTTAGTTTTAACGACCCCCTTTATAGTCATTGGAGTCTATACGTCTGATGGGAATACCGTCTTTCACTTCTTCTTGATTTCTCGGAGAACTACTTTCACTTTCTCCTCTCACTTTTTCAATCGAATTTTGGGTTGGAAGTATTTTGGTTCTAGTACCGTAGACCAGAATAGTGAAGTACCGTTTATCTTCACCCCTTTGTCACGTTTGTCACCGACTGAAATAAAAAACCCCAAGGTTTTAGTGACGTCTACCACTGACGTTGGTACTTTAATTTTCTGGGAATGAGGAACCTTCCTTTCAGTACTGGTTGGATCTATCGTATAATTCTTGGTCTCTGTAATAAAACGGTTGTTTACAGGTAGAGTAGTTCCGATACCAAAAAGGTCATCAGTACATACCTACACTCTCGACCTGATTTCTTTCGAGTCACGACTTCTTAACTACGAAAACTTGACACAACAACCTCTTCTGAGAACTTTCAGGGAACTTGACGTTCCTCTAGGTTGGTCAAGTAGGATTTCCTTTAGTCAGGACTTACAAGTAACCTTCCTGACTACAACTTCGACTTTGAGGTTATGAAACCGGTGGACTAAGTTTCTCGACTGAGTAAACTTTTCTGGGTCTACGACCCTTTCTAACTTCCGTCCTCCTCTTCCCCTACTGTCTCCTACTCTACAAACCTACCGTAGTGGTTGAGTTACCTGTACTCAAACCCATTTGAGGTCCTCAACCACTACCTGTCCCTCCGGACCGTACGACACCAATACCCCAGTGTTTCTCAGTCTGTACTGACGCGTTGACTTGACTTGACTACGTGGGTTGTGTCCTCGTGGAGTTATGTATTTTGTTTGTCATTGTCTGTATTTTCCTCTTTACCCGTCATTGTATTATTATTATCCTCTGAAGTTGTGGGGTGAGTGTGGTTACCTGTCTAGTAGTTTTGTCTTTTAATTATTGCTTTGTGTTCAGAATTTACTATGTAATCTACTCTTCCTAAAGTGACTATAAGTCCTGTAAGGTAGGTTTAAGTCTTCTTACGTGAAAGAAGAGTTTACGTGTACCTTGTAAAAGGTCCTATCTGGTGTAGAACCCAGTGTTTAGTTTGAAGTCATTTAAATTCTTTTAACTTTAGTATAGGTCGTAGAAGAGACTGGTGTTACAATACTCTGATCTATAGTTAACATTCTTTTTTGACATTCTTTGTGTTTGTGCACCTCTAATTTGTTATGTAGAGATTCATTGGTTGTCCAATGACTTCTTTAGTTTTCCCTTTATTTTTTTAAAGATCTTTGTTTACTGTTACTTTTGTGCTGTTGAGTTTTGGATACCCTACTTCACTTTCGTCAATATTCTCCCTTCAAATATCGTTGTGTTAGGATGGAGTTCTTTGTTCTTTTTGTAGTTTATCTGTTGGATTGAAATGTGGATTTTGTTGACCTTTTTCTTCTTGGTTTTTTGGGGGTTTTAACCGTCTTCCTTTCTTTAGTATTTCTAGTCTCGTCTTTATTCACTTTTTCTTTACTTTCTTTGTTATCATTTCTAATTATGTTGATTTTCTACCAAGAAACTCTTCTATTCGTTTTTACTGTTTGGAAATCAGTCTGAGTAGTTCTTTTTTCCTCTCTTCTTAGTTTAGTTGTTTCAATCTTTACTTTTTTCTCTCCAATGTCGTCTGTTACATCTTTATGTTTCTTAATATTGTCTGACAATACTTGTTGATATACCGTTATTTTACACTTTGGACCTTCTTTACCTGTCTAAGAATCTTTTCAAGTTAGAAGGTTCTGATTTGGTCATTCTTTATCTTTAATACTTGTTGGGTTTAAGTTCGTGACTGTAACTTCGACACTAGTTTTTAGAGGGTTTTTTGTTTTCGGGTCATGGTCTACCGAAGTGTCCTCTTAAGTTAGTTTGTAAATCTCTTCTAGATTACGGATAGGAAGATTTTGATAAAGTTTTTTAAAGTCTCTTTCCTTGTGAAGGTTCGTGTAAGATGCTCCGGTGGTAGGGGACCTATGGTTTTGGTCTGTTTCTGTTGTGTGTTTTTTCTCTTTTGATGTCCGGTTATAGTGACTTCTTATATCTATATTTTTAGGAGTTGTTTTAAAATCGTTTGTCTTAAGCTGTTGTGTAGTTTTTCGAGTATGTGGTACTAGTTCAACCCAAATAAGGTCCTTACGTTCTTAAGAAGTTGTATACTTGTAGTTAGTTACACTATGTAGTGTAATTCTTAAACTTTCTATTTTTGGTATACTATTAAAGTTACGACGACGACGACGACGATTCAGCGAAGTCAGCACAGGCTGTGACACGCTGGGGTATCTGCCGTCGGGTGGTCCGAGACGACAGGGGCCCTAAGAGGTCCGTTCTTGTGACCTCACCCGACAGTAAAGGAAGAGGTTACGTACTCTCACTTTTCACTTTCACTTCAGCGAGTCAGTACAGGTTGAGAGTCGCTGGGGTACCTAACGTCGGATGGTCCGGGGAGGTAGGTACCCTAAAAGGTCCGTTCTCATGACCTCACCCCACGGTAACGGATGAGGTCTATTAAAGTTACGTCTTTTTGGGAAACTGTTTTAAGTCGTGGGTAAATACTAATGTTGAAGTTCTTTACCCGCAGTTCTTCCTTGGATGGAGTTGTATCATTTCCGGTATATACTCTTCGGATGTCGTTTGTAAGAGTTGCCACTTTTTAACTTTCGTAAAGGGGCTTCTAATCCTTGTTCTGTTCCAACAGGTGAAAGTAGTTATAATAAGTTGTATCAAAACCTTCAGGATCGATATCGTTAGTCTCTTCCTTTTATTTAGTTTCCTTAGGTCTAACCTTTTCTTCTTTCGAGAATGACGAACGTCTACTGTACTATGACATGTATCTTTTTTGAATTCTCTCGTAGTCTTTTAATGATCTGGGTTAGTCACTTAAATCGTTTCAACGTCCTATATTTTAGTTATGTATCTTTAGTGAACGTAAAGATATATGATTGTTACTTTTTAGTCTTTCTCTTTAATTCCTTAGTTAGGATAAGTGGTAACGTTATTTTTCGTAATATATAGGCCCTTATTTGAATGGATTCCTCTGTTTTCTTAACATGTGTCTTTTAATACTGTGATCACTTTCTTTAGTTTCTGTTGTATTTGTCTACCTCTCTATAAGGTACAAGGATCCATCCTTCTTAGTTATAACACTTTTACTGATGATGGTTTGTGTTAGATGTCTAAGTCACACTAAGGATAGTTTAATGGTTACCGTAAAAAGTATCTTGAGTTTGTTTCTTAAAGTTTTAAGTACGACGACGATTCAGTGAAGTCAACACAGGTTGAGACACGTTAGGGTATCTACCGTCAGGTGGTCCGAGGGGGTAGGGACCCTAAGAGGTCCGTTCTTGTGACCTCACCCAACGGTAAAGGAAGAGGTTAGGTACTTTCACTTTTCACTTTTCACTTTAACTTCAGCGAGTCAGCACAGACTGGGAATCGCTGGGGTACCTGACGTCGTATGGTCCGAGGAGGCAGGTACCCTAATAGGTCCCTTCTCATGACCTCAGTTTTAAGTATGACTTTATGTTTTCTGGGATTTATCGGTTTCTTCAGAACTCTTTCTTCTTACCTCGACCTTCTTAGTGTGAAAGACTGAAGTCTAATAAGATGTTTCGATATCAGTAGTTCTCTCATACCATGACCGTGTTTTTGTCTTTATATCTGTTTTCCTTGTTCTATCTTTCGGGTCTTTATTTAGGTGCGTGGATACCCATGGAATAAAAACTGTTTCCTTCGTTCTTATATGTTACCCCGTTTCTGTCGAAGAAGTTATTTACCACGACCCTTTTGACCTGTCAATGCACATTTTCTTTCTTTAATCTTGTGAAGGATTGTGGTATGTTTTACTATTTGAGTTTTACCTAATTTCTGGATGTACATTCTGGTCTTTCATATTTTGAGAATCTCTTTTTGTATCCTTCTTGTGAGATACTGTATTTAGTTTCGTTCTAGGAGATACTGGGTGGAGGATCTTATAATCTTTATTTTTGTTTTCATTTGTTCACCCTGGACTAATTTGAATCTTCGAAAACGTGTCGTTTCCTTTGACATTCGTTTCATTTTTTCTGTTGGGAGTCTTACCCTCTTTTATTATCATTTACTTTGTTGACTGTTTCCTAATTAAAGGTTTTATATGTTCGTCGAGTACGTTGAGTTATGGTCTTTTTGTTTGTCGGGTTAGTTTTTCACCCTTTTCTAGATTTGTCTGCAAAGAGGTTTCTTCTGTATGTCTACCGATTGTTTGTGTACTTTTCTACGAGTTGTAGCGAGTAATAATCTCTTTACGTTCAGTTTGATGTTACTCTGTAGTGACATGTATACAGTCTTACTGGTAGTAGTTTTTCAGATGTTTGATATTTATGACCTCTCCCACACCTCTTTCTTCTTATGAGAACGTGATAACCATTCTTACATTTAACTATGTCGGTGATACCTTTTACCATACCTCTAAGGAATTTTTTATTCCTTATTTTGGTGGTGTATTGTGTCGTTAGGGTGAGGATCCGTATATGGGACTCCTTTGGTTTTAAATTTTTCTATGTACATAGGGTAACAAGTAACGTCGTGATAAATATTATCGATCTTGTACCTTTGTTGGATCTACAGGTGACTGTCTACTTACCTATTTCTTCAACACCATGTAAATGTGTTACCTTATAAGTCAAGTCAGGTCAAGTCAAGTCAGCGAGTCGGTACAGGTTGAGAAACGTTGTGGTACTTAGCGTCGTGTGGTCCGGAGGGACAAGTAGTGGTTGAGGGCCTCAAGTGAGTCTGAGCGCAGGTAGCTCAGTCACTACGGTAAGTCGGTAGAGTAGAAGACAGCAGGGGAAGAGGACGGGGGTCAGGGAGGGTCGTAGTTTCAGAAAAGGTTACTCAGTTGAGAAACGTACTCTACCGGTTTCATGACCTCAAAGTCGAAATCGTAGTAAGGAAGGTTTCTTTCTTATAATGAGTCGGTATTTTTCCTTGTGTAAACTCAGTCGAGATTACTCCACCTACTTTAATCTTAGATAATATGTCTCACTTGATTCAGTCTTTCTCTTTCTATTTGTAACATAAGATTTCACATATATACATTACGTCTTTTTACCACGACTTCTTAAATAAACGTCCCGTAGTCACCTCTTTGTCTGTATCTCTTATCTGAATACCTGTACCCCTCTCCCCTCCTCCTCTCCACTCTACATACCTCTCTCATTGTACCTTTGAATGTAATACATTCCAATACATTTTATCTATCGGTTATCCTTAAACAACATACCGAGTCCTATGAGTTTGTCCCCGAGACATTGTTGGATCTCCCACCCTACCCCTCCCTCTACACTCCCTTCAAGTTTTCCCTCCCTTGTATACATACGGGTACCAACTAAGTACAACTCTATACTGTCTTTTGTTTTAAGACATTTCATTAATAGGAAGTTAATTTTTCATTTATTTAATTGTTGACTGATTGTTTGTTTGTTTGTTTTCTGGAAGACTTGAGTGTCCCCCATCCCCCACGTTTGTCGTAGAACCGACCCTTCACGACCAACTGTTGCTAGAGACACCACCTGGGAAAGGTAAGACACAAGACTCGCGAATAACGAGACAAGACAGACTCCAAGGTTTTGAAGAGAGTAGGGACAGGTACTCCTCCAAAGGTCCCACACCTTTGAAAAGGAGGAAGTGTAGAGGGAGGGACTCCACGGGTAGGGTTCGGGAAACAGAGAAATAAAAGGATACAAAAATAGGGATGGAGTAAGACACTTCCAATCGAACGGAAAACCTTCAAACCCCAGAAGACCGTCCCCAACCTTCCATAAGACGTTAACAAGGGGTACGTCCACATCAAAACTACATTAATACCTCTCCTTTCACTGGAGGAACAGAATGAGAAGGTGGTAGAATTTTCAAAACACTCTTAAACATCTATTAAAATGAAATAAAAACAGACGACTTCGTCTTCTTCTACCGGTCGTAGAAAACAGATTTCTATCACAACGTATGAGTCCTCCTTAGAGTCCTCCGTCTAAGACAGTCGTTCTTGTCGACTACTGATTAACACGAATACCGTCTGTGACGACCAACCATTGGTGACGTCGATTAAGGACCTCTTCCGTTACCGTGGGGTGAGGTCATGAGAGCGGACCTTTTAGGGTACCTACCTCCTCAGACCATCCGACGTCAGGTACCCCAGCGATTCTCAGCCCGTGCTGACTCGTTGAAGTGAAAGTGAAAAGTGAAAGTACGTAACCTCTTCCTTTACCGTTGGGTGAGGTCACAAGAACGGACCTCTTAGGGTCTGTGTCACTCGGGGGCAGATACCCCAGTGTGTCTCAGCCTGTGCTGACTTCGTTGAATCGTCGTCGTCCTCGTCGTCGATCAAGGTAAGGGGAAGAAACGGTGAACAGTGATGTTCTTACGCACACACGATTCAGCGAAGTCGGTACTGATTGAGAAACACTGGGATACCTGACATCGGACGGTCCGAGGAGACATGTAACCTACGAGGTCCGTTCTTATGACCTCACCCAACGGTACAGGAGGAGGTGATGTTCTTATCTCTCCCAATTTATGAAACGGTAGTAAACGGTGTCGATCTCCATCGGTATGATGTGACTATATCGGTTCCTCTGAATCGTCTTTAAAAGATCTTACAAAAAAGCAACTAACTACCCTTTCTATCGACCGTAAGGGAAATAGTAAACAAAGACGTTACTGACACTTACTACCGACCTTTACGATCGTCGGTAGAACGGTGACATGGTATTTTCAGTTGGACGATTCCTACCACTTCTCCTTTTTGTCTTTCCCGTGTCTTACGGATGAACGTTTGTTCTTCCTTGTGACACCTTTATTTTTGGTCTTAGAAACCATATTGGTATTATATTTGATAGACCTATCATTTTAACATCGTTAGATGAAGGACACTCACGGTCGTATAGTACGTCTTGATAGACATTCATCCTGGATTCAATTCCCCCAGTCCGCAAGAGTCCCTTAAAGGGTACGACGATGTCTACACACACGTCCCTTTCTTCGTTGTATCGAGACATGTTTCCTCAGACCCAGTAATCACTCAAACTGAACGAACCTGGATGTCCTGGACGTACTCGAACTAGTGAAATAGTAAATACAAAAGTGAACTATTATTTAACAAAAATACACACGGATTGGCATTAGTGGCTTTTTAGTTCTCTCAAGGTCTTTTTGTAGATAAAGACGAAATAACTGATACGGTTTCGGAAACTGACACACCTAGTGTTATTTGACACCTCTTAAGACTTTCTCTACCCTTATGGTCCGGTGGACTGGACGGAGAACTCTTTGGATATACGTCCAGTCCTTCGTTGTCAATCTTGACCTGTACCTTGTTGTCTGACCAAGGTTTATCCTTTTCCTCATGCAGTTCCGACATATAACAGTGGGACGAATAAATTGAATATACTTCTCATGTAGTACTCTTTGTGACCCGACCTACTTCGTGTTCGATCTTAGTTCTAACCGCCCTCTTTATAGTTATTGGAGTCTATACGTCTACTGTGGTGGGAATACCGTCTTTCACTTCTTCTTGATTTCTCGGAGGACTACTTTCACTTTCTCCTCTCACTTTTTCAACCGAATTTCGAGTCGTAAGTCTTTTGCTTCTAGTACCGTAGACCAAGGTAGTGAAGTACCCTTTATCTGCCCCTTTGTCACCTTTGTCACAGTCTGAAATACAGAACCCCCCGAGGTTTTAGTGAGGTCTACCACTGACGTCGGTACTTTAATTTTCTACGAATGAGGAACCTTCCTTTCAATACTGGTTGGATCTATCGTATAAGTTTTCGTCTCTGTAATAAAACGGTTGTTTCCAGGCAGATCAGTTCCGATACCAAAAAGGGGACAGCATATACCTACACTCTCAACCTGACACTTCTTCCGACTCGTGGCTTCTTAACTACGAAAACTTCACACCACAACCTCTTCTGAGAACTCTCAGGGAACCTGACGTTCCTCTAGGTTGGTCAGGTAAGACTTCCTCTAGTCGGGACCCTAAAGAAACCTTCCTTACTACGATTTCGACTTTGAGGTCATGAAACCGGTGGAGTACGCTTCTCAACTGGGTAACCTTTTCTGAGACTACGACCCTCCGTAACCCACGTCCTCCTCTTCCCCTGTTGGCTCCTACTCTACCGACCTACCGTAACTGAGCTACCTGTACTCAGACTCACTTAAGGTCCTCAACCACTACCTGTCCCTCCGGACCGTACGACGTTAAGTACCCCAGCGTTTCTCAACCTGTGCTGACTCACCGACTTGACTTGACTTGACTTGGAATACTGAACTTCCCAAGCTATTATGAGTTAAATTCTACTCGTGTGAATCTCAAGGTACTAGTGTGTTAGTCAGTAATGCACCCGATTTATCGTTCTTTTTTCAATAAAGTGGTTCTGTATGAATAGATATCTTCTCTCTTCTCAAAAAGAGGTTTTAGAACTCCGCGTTACGTCACTAAGAACGGTCTCCTGTATTTCTCGTAGTCTTTGAATCGTACTGTAACCTAACGATCCAGTATCCCTGGTTTGTAGTCTCATCGAACGGGACTTCGGACCTAAGAACGTCTTGAAAAAGAGACTTAGGATAACTTTTGAAAGTCAAACGAACTATTTATCCAGACTTGTAGTGTGAGTTTACACCATATATGGTGGAGGTCATAAGTTTCTTCAGGTCTTTTACGTACTATATAAACTTCCCTGTTCACTTCTTTTCCCTTCTTGGATGTTGGTTCTTATGGGTCTTTCTGAGTAAGTCTAAACTACCTCTTTAGTTTTTGAAAGGTCTGTCCGTTTTCAATTCTCTTAAGTCGTGGTGGTTTGGTCGAAATGTCGTTTACGATTTCCTTTAAGAGATCCGTCTTTTGTGTTCTCCTTTCTGAATGTGTTTTATTTGGGTTCGTTAATTCTTTTACCATTATCTTAGAATGTACAGTTATTAATAGAATGGACTTTTACCCAATTTACATGGTTGGTTTTCTGTGTCTGACTCGACTACTTTTGTACAAAGACATGCGTGAAGGTGAATAGTCTAGTGAGATAAATTGGGGAGTTTAACATACATTAATAAAATATGACAATCCAATTAGTACAAAACTAATACCGAACGTTAACATTAATAGAAAATAAAAAACAGACCGATAACTAACACTTTTGACTGTTTGTGGAAAATGATGACACTAATACATTGGTAATAAGTGAATTATGATAACATAATACTAACCAGTTGTCTTTTATTATCTTAAGATATGGTGATTCTGATGGTAACTGAAGTGGAACTGAAAAGTGAAAGTACGTAACCTCTTCCTTTACCGTTGGGTGAGGTCATAAGAACGGACCCCTTAGGGTCCGTACTCCCTCGGACCACCCGACGACAGATACCCCAGCGTCTCTCAGCCTGTACTGACTTCGCTGAATCGTCGTCGTCGTCGTTCTGATGGTAAATTATCTTTTGGACATTAATAAAAAATTTTAGATCTACGTATAGTCTTAATAGAACCTTAAAAAACTTTTCATGTTTGACGAAAAAGAGGTTTCTAAATTTTTGCCTGTTAATTAAAGATTTATGTACCTCAAAAATTTCATAGAAACTAGAAACTATAATTAAAGAGTAAAACTATACTTAAAAAGTGAATTTACGAAAGAAGAGACGTTAGTGGTAGACACAGAAATTCAGAAAATTGAAATAATTCCGAAAGTTACCGATTCAGTTTATAGAGAGAACCATTTACGGTGCAACGTGGACTTTTATATACCTAATAAAGGTTTATAGAGAACTATAACTAAAGATTGTATTAAGGTGTCATTATTTTCTGAGACATACTGAAGTGACATTTTAAAAACGTGGAACAAAATACAGGGACCTATAGAAGGTTACAGAGAATCAAATATCGGATACCATTGTGCTTATCTTAAACATAGGATCACGTACACTTTTAATATATTTAGAATAATTATTAATACAATAATACAACTTAACTAAGTGCCACGAAAAGTCCAGATGACATAGGAAGATGAAAAGACATACAAGTAAGATAATTAAAAACTCTCAAACTATAACTTTGAGGTTGATTTTTAGAATTAAATAGATGAATTTGTTATTAATATATCATCTTGATATACATTGAAACAAGACATAAACGGTTCAGAGGACAGTTACACAATAATATGAAAGTGTTTAATTTTTTAATTTTTCTTTCTTTTTGTTTTGGGTTTCTTTAGGTTTTTTACAACAAAGGAGAAGAATCTTCATGTTACTTCCAATATAGGGCACACTGGGTCGAGTATCCTCGAGATCTGAACAATGACTCCAACATCCGGGAACTGTAAAATACCCTAAATAGAGGATAGGAGACTGTGGTTACAAAGAAAGATTTTAAAATTCCATGAAACATGAAAGACTAAAAGTCTTGACCGTCACTAGTCACACCATAAGATATGTTGCAGTTCTACTGACTAAGAGATCTAATGTACCGTTTCTCATCCTCTCAACTATATCAGATCAGCTTCCATTAGTCCTCCCACAGGACGTCAGATCGGGTCACTTTTTCTCGGTGAAGATCAGCGGGAACCATTGACTATGTTACGATTCTCGTGAACGACATGTTTATCGACACATTATCCAAGGTCCCTAACACGGCTAAACAAGGTCCTCTTTAAGTTGTAGACCTTGTCGACGTCATTAACCACGGTCACGTATTAATTTAAATGTTACGAGGTGTCAGGGAGAGGTTCTAGGGAAGTGGAGGACGTGTGCGGTTCGTCTGGTTTGAGTTGTCCTCAACTCTTTTTGCCGGCGGCACGTAGACAGTTCGGAAATTGTCACCGTGATTAGAAACGTCAAAGGGAACTCCATACTCCAACGGAATCCGGGGTCAGCAAAGTCAGCACAGATTGACAAACGTTGGGGTACCTGACGTCGGACAGTCCGGGAGACGGTCACCCTAAGAGGGACGTTCTTAGGACCTCACCCAACGGTGAAGGAAGAGGTAACGGAACCCGATTGATTGATAGGATTATTCTTACTTTTCAAGGTCTTCGAAAAAGAACCGGAAAGGATGACGTACTCAGAAATAAAGAATTTAGTCTATCGGTTGCTCCCTCAGGATGACCAACAACTAATACAGATAGGATTAACATACAATTTCTTATTCCTTTTACTTATTTGTATTTCCTGAAGGTCTCGACTTCTAATGATACCCTGTCTTAACCCGGGGTAAACAGTGGTTTGGAGGTGTACGAGGAGAGAACGTAAAACCCAGGAATTTCTAATTGTAATTTAGTCGTGACGACGACGATTCAGCGAAGTCAGCACAGGCTGAGACACGCTGGGGTGTCTGTCGTCGGGTGGTCCGAGGGGGCAGGGACCCTAAGAGGTCCGTTCTTGTGACCTCACCCAACGGTAAAGGAAGAGGATCACAGACCAATTAAAGCCCTCATAGCTATAATACGTAATCGAACATATGTTAGCAGGATCATTTACCGGAGGATAGGGAAACTTCTTAACACCCCCGTCTATTCCTTCATCTCAACGTCCCTGAACAGAGTTCTCTTGAGTCAGAAAGGACGGTAGTTCCCGAGACCAAGACACTGGACTAAATCCGAAACTTCGACCCTCTCTTTGGTCATAGGAAGTAAGATTGTAGAGAGAGGTCCAAAGACTGGTCGTCTGAGATCAAAGAGGACAATATAGCCACTTCTTTGTCAGATTCTCGGACGGATATGTTAAATAAGGAATCTTGTGACACTAGTTGATCGGTTGACGGTCTTTATGGACACCCAATTTTGACAAGTTTATACTACTGGTAAAGTAGGAACGATGAGTAATATCAATAAGACAAGTGGAACAGAGACTGTCAAACTACAATAGTGAACCAAAGACGATGAGGTCTTAAGATAGTTATAGTGACTTTAGTCATTTGGTGAAGTCTCCGTCTTAGAGGATGTCTACCGGTGTTCTCTCGATACATTCTAAAGTCCACAAGGGGGTAATTACGAGAAGAGTTATGGAATTAATTCTTTTGCGTTGGACCTGGAAGACCACCCGAATAACCTCGACTCCTTCACACCTCGGACATACTCTATTTAGGTGGAGTTGTGAAAATAAAGAAAGACGTAAAACTGAAAGGAGAGATAGTACGGTCCCTTCAAACTCGTCGAGTCGTAGTGATTTGAGTCCAAAGTCAACTGATTGGTTCTTGGTATATCTATTCAAGTCGGACTAGGTGATAATATCTGTTAGGAAGAACGAGATAGTGGAATATTTAGTAAGGGTCTGATAAAAGGTCCAGAGACGAATACATTCAATCGTTTTAGAA
The DNA here is from genome assembly GCA_006410555.1 of Capra ibex. NCBI lineage: Eukaryota > Metazoa > Chordata > Mammalia > Artiodactyla > Bovidae > Capra > Capra ibex. Next base: position 111,635,918 of record SJYO01020080.1, on the reverse strand, counting down.
CGTCAATAAACTCGGAGAGTCGATAAGCGGAGACCCTGTCTGAAACGTGGACAGTAGACCCTGTACACTAGATGGAGACCTAGACCCGAAGGGTCCACCGTGATCACCATTTCTTGGGTGGACGGTCTCGTCCTCTGTGTTCTCCAAACTAAGGATCCAGTACTTCTAGGGGATCTCCTCCTTTACCTTTGGGTGAGGTCATAAGAACGGACCTCTTAGGGTACCTGTCTCCTCGGACCGCCCGATGTCAGGTATCCCAGTGTCTCAACGTGTGTGGAGACCTATATACAGGTCTTTGTTATTTGCACTTTCTTAATCTCCGTTACCGAGTCCTTTCTTACCAAGACTTTCCCAATTTTCTTCGACCCCGACCTCGGTTGGAAGAAAACAATAACCTCAATTCTACTTCTTTTGTACTTTTGACTTTCTTTATGAGGGAAAAGGAGAAGAGAAAAGGTCAGAAGGGATCACGGAGGATAACCACTCTAAAGTATCTTTCAGGGTGGTTGTCCTCTCGGACCCTTCGTCTCAAACGTCTCAGAGTCGGGATCGTAGTATCTGATTTCATCCTTTCCCATCAGAACCCCCATTCTATATAGTCCATTTATCGACCAGGGCCCTACCGGGGTCGCGACAAAGTAAATAGGAAAAACGGTGTGTTGTAGGTAAGTGAAAGAGACCCTTTTTTCGTTATGGTAACTTAAAAAACCTTGAGTTAAAAAAGAGTGACATTTAGGAACGTTTAATCCATTTTACTAGGTGGGAGTCGAGGTCTCCACTTCGTATCTATCGATATTCGGTCAGTCTCGTAGTATAGTGTGACCAGTGATACTCCTCCTTGATTTTCCGTTTTACTGTTTTAAGTTGGTCTCACTTACTCTACGTACCTCTGGAAGAACTCTGAAGACCCTGTGCCCGTCTTTCTTCGAATTCCACAAGTTGAAATGATAGTACTACGACTATTGGTTTATTTAACTGAATAACAGTAGGACGAATAAATTGAAGATACGTCTCATGTAGTACTCTTTACGACCCGACCTTCTTCGTGTTCGACCTTAGTTCTAACGACCCTCTTTATAGTTATTGGAGTCTATACGTCTACTGTGGTGGGAATACCGTCTTTC